>OY728145.1:1635451495-1636701495 GCA_963277665.1 Viscum album | reverse complement strand
ATGTGATATGAAATTAGAAAATTGAGCACAAAGGGGATCTTAGGTATCAAGGTGGGCAGACTAAGACTAGTACGACAGTTGGATTAGTGGGGTTGAGGCTTGATTTATTCTAGAAAGATTGATGCTAAAACATTAACTAAAATATGATGATGATTGGAGACCACTAGACCTTGGGATACATTCCACTATAGAGTCTCATGCATGAGGGTGTTATAGGTTACTATTTCTATACCATATATAACTGAGGTACAAGGTTCCTAGGGTACCAATAGTGATAATTCCATTAGGTATTAACTATGTTGATATTGTGATATGGTGTTTACTATTAGCATACAGTGGACCTTTATTCTGTTTTAACTATAAAGCATGCTTTTCTTGACAATTGTTTCCTTAAAATGTTTCTAATTTTTTTCCAAAAACTTGCCTATTAATTTTTAATATACTATTATGTCATGGAACCTATTTTGGAAGTAATCCTAATATGAATTGTCTTAAATACTATGTAATCCCTTAGGTTTATGTCAACCTTGTTATGTTTGATCCAGGTAAAGCCATGATGTTCTGTGGTGGTCATGGTGGATCCAGTTGCTAGTTTTCCTATTTTTTAGGTGATGGTGGAGGTGAATTGAGTATTTTTCCTTCTTGTTGAATGAAGGAATATATTTATAGTTGGTTCCCCTCCTTATTTTTTGGTATTTTGGTTTTCAGTTGAAGTTTTAAAATGTTTAACTTGAAATTATTGTATAACATTTGGTTATGGATAATGATCTTGTTGTGATGGTTCCCTTTAAATAATTTTTTGTGGTAGTTTATAATGGGTGATATATTTACCAAAAGTGTATTGTTCATACCCTTGAACTAGTTTCTAGTCTATGGGGATTATGAATACCCTTAGATCCATGTCATGGACAAGGTTGGGTGTCAGTTCAGATAGAAACCTAGGCGGGTTCATGATAATCTATCTTCTTCTCAAAATATTCTATATAAATATGAATATATAACTTCATCAATAATGTATACCAATTACATAAAAACCATATCATGGAACAGAAATCTCATGTGGAGTGAGATCTTCTATAAAATTAGTACAGGATCCATCTTAAAGTATGTACAATCAAGTTTGAATCTCACCCACATCTTTTTTATTCTATTATAATTATCATATATTAAAAAAAGATTCATAACGTTTTTGGTCCTTATCTAATTTCACTTGCATCACCCTAGTTCATTTTAATCTTTATAATTTACTTTTGGTAAAATTGGTTTTTTACTAAGTACACTCTATATGAAACTTTACATTGATACATAATTTTTAAAAACTCGTAATGTCAAAATTCATATGAATCATAACATAACATATATGGTTCAAAAAGTCATATGTTTTAATCAATTTTCAAAATAATGAAAACTAAAATATCACACAATGTCTCCAAAACATCATATGTATCTACAAATATCATAGGTTTATATCAATTATATTACACATAGATCAAGTATATTACACGTGGAACAATTATATTATGTGTATGATAATGTTCTTACTTGGAAAAATTTATATAACTTGTGTATATCAATTTCACTATGGCCAATTAACATATGAATAGATGAAATATCCTATGTATAGGATAATTCTATTACATTGCTCAAATATCTTACATGGCCTAAAAATTATTTCATGTATGAGAAATTAATTTGATAACTTTATACTCTAGGACATGAATTACATATTCTTTAAAGTAACTTAGAATTATATCATATCATCTCAAGGGCACTTTCAACCACTTCAAATCACTTCAGTATAGCTCCAAATAATTATATAAATTATTAAAATAATTTAAAATCCCTTTAATCTTATTTTAAATACGTGAAGCATAATGAATACTCAACAAGAGTATTTTCATAAACTCTACTATCATATTAGGTTCATCTCTACATTGACCTTTAAAATCCATCACATGGAGGATGTTTTTCAATGGAATAAAGACTATTTATACACAATAAGTCGTGGATATGTTCTCTATTACTTCTTCTATATCATCTATATTGAATAACATATATTCAATGTCCCCATAAGTTGTATTATTTTGAACCTCGCTAATAACTATTATAGATAGCACTAGCACACTTCATAAATACTTTTTATATTCATTCATGAAGAGTATAACTATAAATAATCTTATAAATGGGCTACACACATAGTATCCAATTCCTCAAAAACTCTATTTCCAATATTTGAAATAGCCATTATGAAATCCAAATATTGAACTCTTGAATCTGATAAAAATAATAACATAATTTACAAAATGGTTTTGACATACATCCATAATTAAAAAATGCTTCACACATAAAGTAACATTTACATTTTTCGATCCTTTTTAGGTTTATAGTTTTAGATAATTTTTAAAAATATTTAAATTTTAAAATACATTTTATTTGTATCAAATAGAAATTTTTTATAATAAATAAGAAACAAATTAATCCATAACAGGTCTTCAATATCTCTTAAAAATACAACACACATGATATTCGTATAAACACATCTTTGTTATTACATTTCTTCATAACTTGGGGGAATTGAAACATAAAAAAAAGTGAGATTAAATGCTTAGTAAGGGTAAACATAAGAGATAAACATCAATGACCATATGTTATCATAATATTTGAATATGTGTATAGCCATGATACTTAATTGAATCATACACTGATTAAAAATATATTATAAATCATAGAGTAAGTAATTTCATAACACGTGACATGAATAAAAAGAGTGTGGAAACATGAGTCAACAAACATGATCTAGAAGAGAATATCATAATAATAAGTCTATTCATATAACTAGGCCATAAATTTTAGTATAAGTAACATTACTTTTTTCAACCACACCATTTGAGGAAAATATAATAATAAATAACATCATTCAAATATGACAGATATACTAGTATCAGGAACATCAATTTTATGAGCCACACCATTGGTGCCCAAAATTATGGTCAACTAAAACATACACTAAAATAATTTTGTAATGAGATATAAAATTTTAACCAATGAATTAGAGGGAGGTATATGATCCCAGTCTTCATTCATCCATACTTACATTTTCCATAAGCAATTAATAATCCATCATATCATAAAGAATCCATAGGTAAAAAATGAGTTTCATTAATCACATCATAAAGAAACTATAAAAAAATGGTTTCATATATATTTCAAAAGGATTCACACAAGTAAATCATCGATAATTTCATCAATAATCATTACATGATAATCTCATGGAAAATAAATGGGTATCCAAATATATTCAATAAATTTTTGGTAAATACCCTTCAATCAAGTAATAACATGTATGGTATTTAAATAGTAAATGGTATTCAATTAAGTAGATAATTTCCCTAATCCATTTATATACAGAACCACTGTTAGAAAACTATAATAAAAGTAAATAAATATAAATTTTCACAAAGAAATGGTATTCAAATAAAATTTATACCTATTCATGGTGGATGTTTACAAGTCCACTAAAGGGGTGGATCATATCTATGAAATAAAAGAATATTATGAAAGCAATATAGAGAAATATATTGGATAGAAACAATTTAATAATATACATAATCAAGAATAAGATATGTAAATTAATAATTAATTACATGAAGAATGTATTTTAGGTGTGTTAGTGATAATAAATTTCGAAATAATGAATATCCTTAATCTTTTAGAAGAAATTTTAAAGAAATATTTTATAAATTAGGATAAAAATAATTTATTTTATAAATCATGAACATATAGGGAGAAATATTCATATAAAATAAAAAATATGTTTAAATGAGGTGCTCACATGAAATAAAACATAGAATCATATTTTTGGAAACATTTTTTATAATATTGGAAAATGATGAAGTTATGGGTCCTTTCAAAACATATTTTTTAAAAAATTGAATTGAAAATTTTGGAGAAAATTTAATTTTTTTGAAAAATAAACATTACTAATTGGACCTTGAAAAGCATAATGGTTATGAAATGAAATTTATAGTGGATGAAAAAATAATTGATTTCAAGGTATCAAAAACCTTTTTAAATATTTTCAAATTTATTAATTGAAAACCCATATTGTAAAAGGTGTAATGAAAACTAATTTTAATAATATAAGAATAAAAATATATAGTTTAATGAGATAAAACATAATTATTATTCAATTTATAAATTTTCATATTGGAGGGAATGGAAGATGTGGAAGAGGATAAGAAATTGTCCTTAAAGGGGATGAGAATTATTCTCAATAATGATATAAATTTTGGGATTAAAATTTTATCCAGGTAAAATATCTAAATTAAATGATAATTTATAACTAGAAATGTAGATAATATACCATGAAATAAAATATTATGGTGGAAGAAACCATTATAATAAAAAAATAATTTCAAGATAAGAATTATAACTTAACGAAGGGAGGCGACTTTACAAAAACACCTACAACTATGGTACCACTGAATTGAAAGAAGTTTAAATAAAGAATAAGATAAAGATCTTTAAATAACATTAATTAAATGAATATCCTAAGATAATTCATTATGAAATAATCACACCATATAAAATATCCCGGTTCATAAAATGAAACATGGCTTAAGAAAAAAATATTTGAGACAAAGAACTCCATACATTGTATTCCTGCTTAGTGGAATGCACTCTAACATCTTGTATGAAAAACATAACTCTCATAATATCTTATTTAAGAATATTATTCAGAATTATAACCTTTTTAACCTTAATTTATTACTATTCTCTAAATCTATCATTGTTTTAAAAAAAACTCCATTAAGGTATGTTTTTTCATTCAACATTGATTAAAAAAAATAATATATGAGATGAAAAAGATGGAATTCCAATGTTGGTTTATAATAAAAAAACATTTAAATAATTCTAAAATATGAAATATATATGGTTTTCTATGTTTAGTCTCCTGAAATTTGATATTTAGAGCTTAATGCTTGTCTATTCAGGTTGGTTTTCTGTAAAATCAACATTTGAAGGAGATTTTTTAAAATATATATACAGAAAAATGAATATTCTAAACCTCTATTATAAACTACAACACCAAATAGTGTAAATATATCACAAATAGAAAAGAAAGGGGTAAAACTCATTGAAAACATTCATAACCTTTTTAAAAAATAAACATCTAAAAAAATATAAATCTCTAAATTAGTCAAACATAAAAAATAGTATAAAAATAAATTTTGAATGTTTTACAAGTAATTTTATATACATGAAGAGACATAATAAAAAACTACATTTTAAAGTGTTATGAATTTAAAATCATAAAATATTTTTAAAAAATTATAAATGTTAAAGTGAAACTACCCATTTAAAAATATGTTATTGTGTCGGTTTTGATTATCTAATAAATGAATCATAAAACATAATACCTTTATTTGAAACATACATATTGAATACGATAATGTTCTTATGAAATAATATTTTAAAAATAAAAACAATATATATGCATGAAAAAATAATATTCAGTGATATAAATGTTATCTACCTAAATCTTTGCATATTTAATTTTCTCTCATTCCATTGATGAATAGTTAACCCTATTGAATTCAATCCATGGACTATTTTAATTTCAAATATAAATTGTGAAAACATATATAAAATGAAAATATTAATATTAAAGAAATTAAAGAATAGAATATAGCTTACTTATTTTACAACTTACTGATTCTTATTTGAACAACACCCAATAAAGAGCCTAAACAATATGCTTTACATTATTATTTGAAAAATATGCATAACAGGAAATTTCCACTAGAGTATATAAATTTCAGAATTAATAATAGTATAATTAACAGTGGTTTATAATTATATATGGTTTCTTACTAGTAAAGGAATTGAAAAAACTAACATGTAATTTTCATGTTTTTTAAATCATTCACACACACATAAAGATATATATATATATTCAATTCTGGCATTTTTTCCAAGTATAAAAGAAAATTTGAACTATATTTTGGACTAATAAAACAAAAAATAAAAGTGAAAGAATATTTTATACAAAGATAATGAAGATACCTAATTATAAATTTAGATAATTAATTCAACATAACATTAATTTCTATAAATAAATTAAATTAATAATTGAAATTTAATTGCATGGAAAACATCTAAAACATGGGTACAGAGGGATCCTCCCCTATATAATATCCATGATGTTAGTTTTAAAGATACCTAATGTATAATATCTTCCACATATATCAACACTCATCATAAAATTATAATAATTATCTTATATAGAAAAAACATGAGATAAATATTTTACCATGTCAACATCGGGAGGAGTAACTGAAAGTAGTCTAACATAAAATTTACCTTTTCTTGGAAGTAATTTCTTCGATTTCATATGCTCTAAAATAAGATATCTGTAAGAAAATATTATAATTAATTTTGAATTTAAATATAAATAAAAAATTAAAAACAATGTATACCACATATGTCATCTAATAAAAAAAGATAAGGTATCCAAAGTAAAAAATGACCAATAATATATCAAACTATGGACACCTCCTCAGTATGTAGTAGCACAATAGCAGTTGGATCAATAATATTATTTATCTCTACTATTAATTTACCTGACCACATAAAGTGATGATGTACAAAATTGTACAAGATATGTATGATTCTATACGATATAACATGTACATGTGGATCCCCATAATTCAACTAACAGTACATGATTGGGCTTGAATTGGGAGGTAGTGGATTTGGTTTGGCATGCTATATTAGTTTCATATATCTTATTACTTCTACAATAATTAACAATATATATGATTTAATTTTATTATATATCATCTTAGTCAAGTGTTTCACATTATCCTTCAAAGAATATATTTCCCTCTTATATTTTGTCTCATTTATGTTGTACTATGGGAATGAATAAAATATTTTTAAGACTAATACCCATGTTATACCCACTAACATAGACTAGGTGTTCAATATTTCATAATTATAGTTTAAGAATATTAATCGTAACCTTTGGGATAATGGTCTCTTGTATAATTTTATTTTAAATGGAATAATGAAATGATATTTTCAAGTGTTTCATTAGTGAGATAAATTTAAAAAATACTAATATTGATGAAAATAATTAATTAATTACTTATAATATTATCTATTAATTCCTTTATTAGATCAGTAATATACTTGATCATTTTATTAATTGTTACCCATTTACATTTCTAATAATAAGGGGGATGATATGGAGAGACATGTGGAGCCTTTTCAGAGATACTACTTTACTTAGCTCATAATTCACTAAATTTTTCATCAATCATTTTCTCCGCTAATTAAGGATACCCTCCACATGAAAATGTAAAATAGTTTAAATTCTAAGGTTTTATCTCTTGGTGAGTTTTCCTAGTATAGTATTATATAAGAATAAATAAATAACTTATCAAGTCAATAAAATTAATAAAATTAATAAATTTTACAAAGAACAAAAATGTACCATAAAGGATTCCTCCCACAAAATAGAGACAAACTTATACCATGTATTTATGTCAATAAAATCATACTTAAGGCATGTATCATGATTCAATTTACTCTCAAAAATATAAAATAACGTAAAATTTCACTTAAAATGTCTTCATATAGTTTATAGACACTTTTTTATTAATTTCTTTCACCTCTTAAAAGTAAAATTTCATCTGTAAGTGAATAGATAAAATATTTAAAATGTATAGTATTTATACCATTAGAAAACAAAATTAAAATTTTTTGAAATATTACCATTATAGACTCCAATAAATTTTATTTCATTAACTATTCAACACTCCTCAAATCAAGTAATAAAATGATTTTCCTAAAATAACTCTATATATCCAGGTAAGTCATAAATGGCATGTAAATTGGGCTAGTTTGGTTTTCATTCTCATTAAATATAATTATCATCCTCTACTCTCAAAAATCAAGTGAATGTTTTAGAAAACAAGTAATAATATGCCTTTTATATTTTGGAACTGTCCTCTCAAGAGAAAAAGAATATTTACACATAATTTTAATAGATATATGTTTAATTTCATTAAATATTTTAATTACTACAAATATATTTTTATAAGGAAATATATATATACATTGTTTTCCCATATTTCGTGTATATTATTTAAAAATATATATATATTGAGAAAAAATATTTTATCTATAAATGATTAAAAATAAATAATTTTTTTAAAAGAAAAATTTCATAAAAAACACTAATGTTTTTATATTTAAACCAAAAAATGTATAATTAAAACTAGTTAATATAAAAATTAATATTAAAAAATGATATAAATGGTTATTAATTCACGATGCATAATTTTTTGTTCCTATATTTGATTAAAAATAAATAAATATTATGAGTAAAAAATTAATTGTTCATAATAGGATGGAAATTATAATTATTTTATTGAATTAAAGCGTATACCAAAAAATAATATAAAGAAAATAATCACAACCGAATGATGAAGGAACAATTTTTCAACTAAAAAATTAATATCTAAATCTGATGAATATAAAAAATATTTCAAAAATGAATGGAATTATTAACATCTATATGTTATAATATCAAAATTTAAAATTAATGTTTTTTAATTTTACTAGTTTTATAAAAAAACAACTTACCTGATGGATTGGGAGAGTAATAGAGTGTTTTCCCATATCACTTATTGCAAAAAATTGATATATAAATCTAATTAATATACAAAATATTAAAAAAAATTATCATAATGAGGAACATATATTTATATATATATTATTTTTAACTATATCATATTCATAAAATTACTGATTACCTGATTATTTGGGAGAGTAATGGATTGTTTTTTCATATCCCTAATAAATGATCCTTTCATGTTTCATGTTAAATTTCCACATCATAATCATTGTTATCATTGGGTAATCATGTAATAGATAAATATATTTTAGATAATCCTTCAACATCATCAATATTCTTATCACCCAAATTAATTTTTTCCCTAGGTAAAATAACAGACCACTGATCATTCAATGAGTTAACAACATAATTTTTTTCATTTGTTACCAGGATAAATGATTCCTCCATTCAACTAAATCATTTTAAATAAACTAGTGAAAATCCATAATCATCATGTTTTTCAAAACAGTTACTATAAACCCAGTTAAACTTAAATACTGATACGTGAAATTTACTATAATAAATCTCCAAAATATACTCAATAACTATAAAATATGTTGTGGATACATAAATTGGGTTTTTATCTTTAGCACCCAAAAAATTTAGTGATTTAGTGAAAACCATTACTCTACTATTTTTAATGAAACTCTTTTCCTCTTGGGTTTTGTGTAAAAGGAATGATCATTAATAACAAACCTAGACCACATTAACACATAGTCCCCCTACTAACTATTTCAATGATTCTTATGTGGATAAATCAGAGTTGAATTTATAATTATACCATAATGAAAATGTGTTTTTATGTTCATTCATCAGCCACTTTTCATTTCTAATCATATATCATACCTCAACTGCAACAATATGTGATTATATATATGGTTGAACCTTACTTATGTTATTCAAAATCTATAAATGTGCATGCATGACTTCATCATGTGGAACTAACATTTACTTTAATTCACAAATCACTTTACATTCACTATAAACAATCAACTATTGATTTATATATTTACCAAAATACTCCACTTGAGAAAAATAATTAGTTTTAAAATAAAATAATTCTTATGATATTTTTTTAACAATAAATTATATTGGTCAACACATATTCGGGACATATACCTTAAAAATTTTCACATATCCTTCTAGAGGGTATATCAAATGTAAATAAACATACCAATATATTATTATCTCTCTCACCAAATAAAGAAATAGGTAAACCATTATATAAAAAAATTATGGTGGAAAATATATTTTAGTTTGAAGAAAATGAGTAATGCTTCATTCGCAAACCCATATTATAAATATAAATCAACGACTTTTCTATAAACTGCATTTAAAATGTAACACAACATGACGATAGACTTTTATAAAAGTGTCATGAATATGGAATTCAATGAAATCGGTAGAATCTATTTCATTAATACATGTAAGTCATGTGATTTCATAGCTATTAACTTTAAACCCATGAATGACACTCAATATTTCACATTTAAAAAACTAAATATGTAATTTAATAATATGAACTAATTAACAAAAAAAATTATTCTCACTCTTTCTTAATTTTTTAAAATCTGAATATAAATTTATTTTGTTTCCCTTCACTTTCAGAGGTAAGTCCAAATGTATTAACATGGAAATTAAGTCTTTTATTACATGAAATCCATATTTTTTTTCTTTCATTTACATTTTACAATGTGTTAATTAGGCTATTAAAAATGTTATTCTCAATATGAATAATATCAATGTTATGTTTTAAATCCAAAAAAATCAAATACTTTATCTCAAATAAAATGGATCATTTTCTCAATGTATTTATTTAAATAATATAACTTCCATTCTTTTTAAATGTGTTATCAATGTTTTTAACCTTCATGTAAGAATATTTATCCGAAAATGGTTGTGGAGAAAAATCATTCCCTTATAAATCATTAAATTAAATTTGCAGCCTTTGATAATGATGATCCACTCACAAAAATATTTGATGTCCCATGTATGCTATATTTTTATTCCATTTTTCAATTGATAATATGAAACCGAATCATTGAAAATTGAAAAATCACTATGTCCTTTTCTAATATATATGGATAAGTTTCCATATAATGGAAATTAATTTAGAGTTAACATTATCATATCATTCAAAACAAAATATAATTTCTTGTATACATTTAATAGTATAAAACATTCCTACCATAGAAATTTAGAATCATCAATCAATTGTGATAGATAAGCATCAATATATTTTTCATACTATTTCGGTCTATAAATCTTCAATATAATCATCACATATTTCCTCTTCATACATATATGTGGGAAAAAGTAATATAAATCCATCATTATAGACCATAAATAATTTTGACTACTGAGACTGTAATATGGATTCATTCTATCAATAAAAAAACCCATTATAATATTTATAACTTCATTTCCAAAATCATAAAGTTTTTTATCAGATATTTTCTATTATTTGGAATCTTTAAAGTGATGTCAGTTTCCATCAAAGATGAACTCATCTATATTATATCATAGCCAATTTTTGACATTTTATTTTTCAAAGAATCTCATCAAATGAGAAATTATTGGAATATACTAGATTTATTTAGTGGGGGGTTTAGTGACTGTTATTAAGAATGAATCACGGTTGGATTTTTCATTCATTTATATCATGATATCCCAAAATTAGAAAATTATGATAGACTATCATATTCTATCCTATACAGAAAAAAAGCACTATGGAAAGAATATATATTTTATACCCCATTTACATTGGACATAATATTTTTTACCTCATAATTGTAATCTGGAATCTGGTTTTCTTCTGGTGGTATCCCTTATAAATTTACATTCAATTCCATGAAAATTTTATTATTCCACCCATGTATTTCTTTCAATTTAACAAATCTCAGAAAATTTATTAACACTATAAATTTATAGTAATCAGAGAACAATGATTTCTTAGTATCTTCATGTCGTCATTGAACACGTGTGTTTTAATGGTTTCAACCCCTAAATCATAAATTAATTCTTCAATACAAACCTCAATCCCATACTAAACATATTCATCATCATTGGATCTTGAATTTATTATTATATCACCATGTTAGATCTAGTGCATATATCTATGAAAATAATAATCAATTGGACTATGATTTCAATATACCCAAATTTACTCATATTCAAACACTTCATGCTTGGATAAAAATCCAAATTTTGTTTTCATGATTTCATTTATCAAATTATATGAAATTTTCAACCCCTTTCTCATATTCATCCCTATTTATTCATGCATTTATCCAATTACGATATATTAATTCCCTAAAAAGTCAAAATTTAATAGTTAAATATATTAGTACATATAAAAATTTAAATATATATATATATACATATAAAATGAAAACAAATAATCATATAAATATATAAACATGAATAAGTTATTAATAAATATTTTATATCTTAAAAACATTTTTCAAAAAGAAAAATAGTTTATAACCAGAAAACAATATTTAATAAAAATTACTTATAATGGGAAAAAAATCTACAAATTAATTTTTCATAAACTTATTTCAACCACAAACATGTTATAATGATAAAAATTATATAAATAAGAAAATTTATAAATATAAAAAATTACAACAAAAAATGAATTACAATTATAAACTATTTTTAATAGCAAAAAATTTATAGAAAAAAATATTCAAAATAATTATAATTAATAATAAGATGAATAAAAACAAATGAATGGATGAATTAAAGTTATAACTAAAAATAGTTAAATAATCTTCAAAACAAAAAATATAACTTATAAAATTTGGTTTCCACTTATGGAAAATAGTTACTAAATTCTGATAAATTCAATTGAGGTTTGAGGAAACATCGCAGTATTTTTATGGTTGAAGAGAAATGATTGTAAAAATTAAATATAAAATCATATAAAAAATATTATTCATGTAGTCATGAGTTTATTCGACTAGTTATTTCATGGAATGAATAATGTTTAGGTTCACAAAATAGGGGCGAATGATGGAAAATATAGAGAATCAATGCATAAATAATTCAAAAATCAAATGAAATAAGAATATTTTTTATTGTTGGGTACTATATTAAGTTAAGAAGATAAGGTATCTATAAAGATTACATTGGAAAAATAAGGATATGTTCATGGGATTTATAATTTTTTAAACACATTAACTCTGGTATTTTAGAAAATAAATGTAAAAAGGTCATTAGAATGAA
This sequence comes from Viscum album, assembly GCA_963277665.1. NCBI lineage: Eukaryota > Viridiplantae > Streptophyta > Magnoliopsida > Santalales > Viscaceae > Viscum > Viscum album. The sequence goes on along the minus strand of OY728145.1, from coordinate 1,636,688,582 downwards.
TGTTAATGTTGGTCTTATATAAATCCTTTATTAAAATTCATTTCCATGACCTTTTAACTTTTATTTTATAAAGAATTTATTTTAAAGGATTTTAGTGTATCTTAAAGTTTTTGTTATAAGATACTGATATTAAAACTCTAAAACTAATTCATCATTTCTTACTAGTGTAAATTGGTTTTTTATTATTTATTTTCAACATCAAGTGTTAGTATTCATGATCATTTTAACTTATTTATTAATATTGGTGTTTTTCACTGCTCTTATTCCAAAATTCATCATTTCCAAATCATAATATATATTGAATTTATTATTTATAATTATTTATAGTGTTATAATTTTATTTTATGTTAGTTTCAATTACAATACTTAAAAATGAATTCAACATTGAGATTATTTTGATGATTTTTTACTAACAAACATCATTATAATAATTGATAAGATAAATATTAATGTTTATATAATGGAACCAAAATCAATTAATTATTCCCTTATTTATAAAAATATATCATTTGTAGCTAATTTCTTATAGTCACACATGATATTTTTTTAGATCATTTTTCAAGTTGGTGGTTAAATAGAGCCTAATGTAATCATGACTTAGTTTAGTGGATGATTATGAAGTGATTTTTTATTGTATATTTTTCCAAATGAATAATTATATTATTTAAGTTTTATTATAATTAGATATCACAATTTATGATAAAAAAATAATAAGATTTAAAGGATGAGATGTTATTTTATGGTGTGAATAAATTATTTTTCCTCTTAGTACACTTATTTTTAATAGTTGAATTTACAATGATCGTTTGTTTCTCATAAAATTAATAAGATGTCCAAATTGATTTACCAAAAACATAATAATTTCCTAAAAATAATATTTATCTCTTAAACATAATCTCATAACCTTCTAGGAAAGGTAATATTGGAAGATAGAATAAATCGATCCACAAATTCGTTAGTCCACACATATTCAGGGATGACGATTTCATTTTCCATAGAATTGGGATAAGTAGTAATGTGTCTTATCATTTGATAATATAAAAAATGATATAAATATAATATTTATTTATTAAATTCAATATATTGATCTACCATGTAAGTTGGATTAGGAAATAACATGTTGCGACATGGAGGTGGTAGTATGCACATACGTAAGATTAATGTTTTTTGTTTTCTTAATGAAAGAGGGGAATGGGTAGATAATGTATATACCATAAAAAATAAAAACATTTGAATATAAAGGTAATAAATTTTTTTTCATTTCATAATGTATAATATAATTTTAAATGAAAAATATATAGAAGGAAAAAAATAAAGAGTGAGAAGTACTTACATTGAGATTTTCAACTTCATCTTGATGTACTTCTAAGAAATGGAGGACTTTAGAAAATAAACTTTTGATAGAGTATTATGGGATTAAAATATGATTATAAGGTAAGTAATAGGGTAGTATTTTTAATAAGAAATCAAATTTTATGAGTGGTATGGAAGTTATGGTGAAAAACCCATTTTATAAGTGTTGATAATGGAATTTTTTAAATATTTTAACTTAATATGAATATAGCACAAGTTTCATATATTAAATTTCTCTATAAATGGAAGAAAAATTGAGTGTAATATTATATAAGGTTTATTATATCTCGATTAATCAATTATAAACATGATTCAATCTCTTTGACTCTAGATTTATTACTTCTAATATTATATATTTTACCGTCATAATTAATTTTTATCTAAATAGTTTATTTTTTATGACTAAAAAAATCCTTCATTATTAAAAAAATTTGAAAATTATAATTGAAAATTTTAAATATATTTTATTGGATTCACTTTCTAAAATTGAAAAATACAAATAAAAATTTACAATGTATTAAAAAATATTCAAAGAAAAATTAACTTAAATTATAAAATAATAAATATAGGTTTGAAAACGTAAAAATATATTTTAAAATATTAAAATTTTCTTCTAAAATAGATATTTGTTCTAATTTTTTTTCATAATTCTTCTTGACATATTTTATACTAATAATGTCATAAAATTTATGGTATTTGTTAAAATGTTATTATCCATTATAAACCATTTTTTAGAAAGATCCCAAACTTTAAATATATGTTAATTTTAAATTTTAATTATAAAATGATATTAATTTTATTTAGTTAAAATTATATAAATTATACACTTTTCTTTATAATGAAAATTTAAAATATAAAAATATACTGTTTATATTGAAAAATGTCATTTTTTTAATATTATATATTCTTAATATTATATTTATAATTTTCTAATTTAAATAATGTTTTTAATGTTCTGGAGCTTCTAGGATCATTAATATGGGATTTTTTTTGTTTTTGAGGCATCTATAGGGAATTTGATGAGGAATAGGTTGATTTGGATTTGAAACTCTAGTTTCTGGAAGTTTTCATGGTGTGAAGCCATGTTCATGGCATAGACAAGATCTATACAGTTTTGGTGTAACTACGAGTTATGAATATTCATGTAATAATATATTTATAATGTTAATGATTTTAGGTTTTCTATCTTATAGTTTCCTTTTTATATAGTATTTTTTTGATTCTAATGTTTCAAGGTGTGAAGGCCCATGTTACACTGTGAATTGCTATTTTTCCCAAACCAAAATAAATTCAGAAGCCAGATCAAATCTCTATGTTTTTATTTTTTTCTATCTAAATCCTATTGAACAATGGTTTAATTTTTGGGGAGAATTTTATATTCATTTAGTAGTCTTAATTCATTTTCTCTAAGAAATTTATTCCTTGCAATCTAATCCAATTTATTCTACATTTTTGATTGGTTTCCTTCCAGTTCTTGCTTGGAAATTCTTGTATGTAGTGTTAATTCGTTTTAGAATATTTTGGGATGTGATTTTGATAAATGAATTGATAAATTTTAGGTTATTTTTTGTTCCTCTCATCTAGATCAAATCTGGTGGAGTCATTGTTCACTTTCTTATCAATTACTTCTAGAGGATTGTGAAGCATTAGTTGAGACTGGGGTTTCTTAACATCTCTTATATCTTCTAGAATTATGTTTTGGAATAGGATCATAGTTAATTCCTAAATTTATGTGTTCTTTATTTCTTTTTTTATCAATTTTTTTGGTTGATGAGTGTTTACATATTGTGAGATAGGGAATGATTTAATTGCACACAAAAAAAGAGTAAATTTAATGAATATGATAATCTTGTTAAGAAGTAAATGGAAGGGGGATGGTTAATTTTGTGTTCTTATGAATTCTATGTTATTTATATATACTATTCATTACTCATTGATTTTTTAGGTTGTAATTTTTTATTTCCACTATTTTTAATTTTCATAGAAACCTCCCAAAATTTAATAATAACTTAATGTAGGGAATAAGAATCTAAAAATTCTAGATAGAAAAATATAAATTGTGTTGCTAAAATAGTTTTTTATTTATATTTTATTTATTTTCAATTGTTTTTATATTAAATTGGTGGTGTATTAATATTAAATTTTATTATGAATTCCTAGATTTTTGAAAAACCAAGTTTTAAAAAATAGAAACGGGAATTGATAGTGATAAATTGGTATGGGAAGTGGGTTTGTGGATAACTTAAATAATAAACTATTAATGAATGAAGTACATGGTTGGAATAATGAGAAATTAAAATTTTAAGTGTGTTATATATGAGTGTTTATTAAAAATAATTGTTTCTTATGGATTGAATAAATGTGATAAATAGTATATAGTTGAATATAGAATTAGATATGGAATGAAGAACAATTGGGCATCAATGGGAGAATAAATAGTTAATTAGATGTGTTTGGGAACAAGTGATTTATTGGGAAATGGAATGATATGGTTGTATAAAATTTTTTATGTGGCCTCCAATTTATAAATATTAATTATGTAATTATTCATTCTTCATTCATTCTTTAAAATTATGGTTGTTTAGAGCCATTCATGTGTTGTAGTTAATATTACTATGAAGCCCTTATTGTGATTATTATTTCAACTCAACCATAAAGAAATGGATAACCACTTTTATATGTTTAAATAATTTTTTTCCCATGGAAAGTTATAATTTTGTGATAATACCCTTGCTAAGTAATTAATTAATGTGATCAATACCTGTTAATAAATCCAATTTGTGGTAAATTTTGGTAGTTATGAAGTGATTTTGTGTGTTGATGTTGTTGATATGAATCTATTGTGGTTATGTGAACCCTATTAGGACTTTTGCGGTGGTGATAGTAACTAAATTGGGTGTGGAATTTTTTTGGAATCGAATCGATTATTGTTTGGAATAGGGTATGATATGGTTTGATGTGTGGTGGTAGTGTGGTGTGATGATTTTTGTGGTGGTAGTTGTTTTGATGGATTTCATATGCAGAAATAGTGATGATGACATGGGTTGGGGTAATATATTTTATAGTAATGATAGGTTGGTTTTGGAGATCATCTAATGATAATGGTTTATTATTATAGATTAAAAAGTTATGATGTTTTCGTGTTGGAGATCACCTAATAATGATGTGTTGGTGTTTGAGATCACCCAATGATGATAGATTTGTGTTTTTGATCTCCCAATAATGATAGGTTAGTTTTTTAGAATGTCAAGTGATGATAGGATGGTGTTGGAGATGACCCATTGATGATAAGGATGTGTTATATAGTGGGGTTCATGAATGGTATGAGGAGGTCATGTGGTTGATGTCCTTAAATTTTTTTAGACTCTAATATAGAGAATGCGATAGTGTTAGGGGATGATTTCCATAGAAGAAAAAGATCAGAAGGATTATTTCCTTCATTTTTACATTACCCTATAGACTATTAGTTTGTAAATTGGTCTTTGAGGATGTTACTGGTATAGAAAGTGTGTTGTGTCCTATTGATTTTTTATTATTTTTTTTCCACCTATTGATGTTGTTACTTGGTTTGTTCCAATGATTATTATTTTTTTCAGATTTTAATTCTATCTTGAGCATTTTTCTTTTTTTATTATCATCCATAACATCTCTTGAATATTCATTACAAACAAACGGTGACTTATCTATAAGGATAATAAAACTAAGTTCTCACAAAGTGATCACCCCACCAGATTTTACTTTGTATTTTTTGGATGGATCATAGGAGTCGGAGATACTGTTTGGGCTTCTTGGATTGATTCATAAGATTTATTGGTGTATGGAGTCTCGTTTAAATGTATTTCCAGTTTGATGTACCTTTTCCAAGTAAGTATCATTCTGGTTGTGGGAAATTATTTATGAAATTGAAACCCTTTGGTATTGATTGGTGAGTATCCCTTAAATCTTATTCTAAAATCTTTTATAATGATAATTCCATCTATTTGTGTTATTTTTATTACATCCTTAGTTCTAGTATCCAAAATAGGGCCTACAAATGGTTAGACTCAGGGGGTCATTATCTATCTTCCTTAATTATAGACCCAAGAGGGGTACCTTTGAAGGGAGAAGATCACGAAAAATCTATATCAATGATTTTTGTTAAGATATAGGGTTGTGATTATAGTTATAAACTTGTGAGTATTGTATAGGATTTATAGGGATTTGGTGAAACATAATCCTAATATGTAACGAGGACCAAGGAGACCTTCAATGAAATAGATATTTGGGGGCCCCTGTGATCCTATTCAGTTTTTCAAATAACCAACTGAACATGTTTATGTGAAAGTGTAAATGATATAGATTAGAAATTATTTTGAGGTGCATGCATCATGGTAATTAGTTTTACTAACACTAACATTTTTTTATGTGTGCTTCTGTGATTGTACTTTTTCCCAGTGATAAATAAACTAATATTGGTTATTTAATTGGTTATATAACCTAAAGTATGGGAGAAAATGGTAATTAACTAGATTGAACTATTTTTTTAAACCTTTTTGAGGCCTACATTTTATATTTCCTTTCCTATTATAACATACTTCTTCATAAATTTAATCATGTTTTCAATTTTAAATTTACTTACAAGTTAACATATTTTTTGAACGTTTATGACTATTATTAAAGAAATATTAGTGTATTTTGTTTGCAGTTGCCATTGAATTTTGATAACCTATTTGGAACATGTTTCTATAAGTAGAGTTAATATTGTTAATATTAAATTGATTGTTTTCAATCCATGTGTAGTATTTTTTTATATTTTCATCCATGATTATATGACATGAATTTTTTTCATTCTTAATATATTATGATCATGTGATAGGGATTGATTTTGAAATTTTATTTTTGTAATTTAAATTCCAGAATTCTTAGAAAATTAATAGAATGCATATTAATAATATTTTTGAATTTGATCTCTTTGAATTGAATTACATGCCCTCAATTTTTTTCATGACTTCTTGTTCAGTAGTATTAATTCATTTATATTTTGTTGTAATGTGTCAAAATCAATTTTCAAGGTTGGAAATTTTTCATCATTTGTTTCTAAATTTTGGAAAAGTATAAACATTATCAGTTATAATTGTTAACTATATTAATTTTTTCCATATTAATAAATCTATCTCATTTTCTAATAATGTTTAAAATAATTTTTAAGCTAAACTATTTATATAAATAAACATCAAAATATGAGTGTAATTTCACGCGTTACCTTTTTTTCTCAAGATATTTAGATTTCATTTGTTCGGAATTTATTGTGAGGTTGGGTTCTAACAATTTGTTTTAAGTTTTGGGGAAATTATGACCATTATTTATGGAAACCTGTTAAAACTTGAAACTTTTTTTTATGATCAAAACAATTCTTATAAGATTAAAAAAATTATAGATTTGAAATAATTATTCCATACTTGTTAGTTCATGAATATCTGCTATGAGAAGGTTTTGAGATATGGAAGTGTAATAAACTTTTGAAAATTTAAAAGAATCAAGACATTCAGTGTAGCTTGGGATGCATTTATAATACTGAAAACATTATTTTTCTTGTTATATGAATTTCGAGCATGTGAATTCTAAAGTATGTTTCATGTTTAGTATACTATATATGGTATATAAATTCATGTTATGTATTTATTATATTGTGTTTATATATAGAGGTAGAATCATGTTTCCCTTATTTCATAGAATGACCATGTTTTATTGATGATTGAAATGATTAAATAATTTTATATTTGAGAATGTCAAGAATGACTAATAGTAATACAACATATTTAGTATTATTTTTTAAGCTAAATCAGGATTTATTTTAAAATTTTAAAGCACATTTTCTGCATGATAAAATATCTAAGAAATGTTTAATTTAGGTGTGGATAATATAATGTAAGATAACATACCATGTGTAGTTTTTGTTCTATAGGAAGCATGTTTACTTCATGATCAAATGTTTATTTAATTGTTCCAAACCTGATTGTAATACCAAAACATGTGCGGCTTTTTTCTATATCTGGGATATATGTTAGAGTACTTTAAATCAAGGTAGGAATATACACTTAAAAATTAATTTAAAAATGTTTATTATTGTTTTGGTTTCATTATATTTTGATTTATTCTTTGATGTTTTGATGTGAACTGTTGATAACCTACTTTCGGAATTATAAAATAATGTTTTAAAACTGTTTTTGAAGAAGATATCCCATAATGAATCCATATCATTTAATCTTCATGTTTCTTAACATTGAAACCATGTGATACTTGAGGTTATATTTATTTCTCTTGTAAATGTGTACCCCCACTATGACTATGTGTTTTAGTAGGATTGTATTTATAAATCACCCATTTTCTATAAAATATTAATCACATAAAGCTACTTATAAAAAAATGAGGATGTTTGGAAATCATGGAATTATTGAAAATGTTATTTCTCACCACACCTAAATTATTTTTAAAGATATAATTAATGTGATTGAATTCCAATTTACAGATTGGAATTATAGTGATTTATTATATATTGGTTATGTGTGTTATTAATTCATGAATATAAATAGGGGGAAAACAATTTCCCCATCAGGATATATTATATTTATGACACATTTTAAAATTTTGTGTTTAATTTAAGGCCCTCCAAAGTGGAAAATATCTTGATATGGTGGATGGTTCCCCTAGATTTTTTTGATTATGGAAATAATGTTTTAGATGATAGTGTGGGATGTATTGGGTATTGGAGCGATGGTAGGTTTCCTAGGTGGGAATGAGACATCAGTATCTATTATTATTGTTGTATTATATGAATGGTTATGTGGGTAGGATATGGTTCGATTCTTGTTATGGGGTTGATTTGTTATTTTTGTGTTGGTAATGTGTGTTATGATATAATGTGTATAAAGAGTTTTTTAGCATTGTGGGAATGGTTAAATGGAATATATATGGTGTGTGTATGATGTGAGATAGTGTGGTTCTTTCCTAATAGAGGATGGTGATTTGGTTGTTTAAGTTGTGAGGTGGGAGAGTTGTTTGGTCAGAATGTCCTAATATTGATGTGATTATTCTAATGTGTTGATGTCTCTTGTGTCTTGATTTTATTTTTTGTTTGTTTTATGATAGTATTGTTTTCTTGGTTTAAAGTTATGTGGTCAAAATTCTATTGAGGTTTGGAACATGATAAGGAAAAATAGAGATATTTATATAGAGAATTTTTGAAATTCAATTGTAATTAAGTGATGATGTTCTTTAGTGGATCCTCCAACCTCAATGTTCAGAATTTGTTGAATGACGTTGATGTTTCTTTCATAATGGTGAAGTCATAGGATCCGTTTAGTATTTTTCTGGCTAGTTTCCAATTTTAGAAATAATCTTAGTGATGGTCTTTTATGACATGCGATAAACTAGATGATGTGTCTTGGGAGGACTTCATTCAATTATTAAAGATGGATTTCATTTATCAGGAACATATATGTGATTATAAGAGATATATTTTGGAGGTTTTGAGAGTGTTTATAGATTTAAGGTCAATTTATTAAACTTGATTAGTTGGTTCTTAAGTTTTATTCCCAATGCACAAGATAGGGGACAATTTTTCATGTCTAACGTGAGGCTATAGATTCTACCACCAGTCATGAATTTTCATTTGAGGTTTGTAGAATAGGTGAGATACTGAGTTGAGATCATGGAGAAAGGTTTATCTATAAAGGAGGGTATTAGAGTGGTTAAGAAGTTTGATTTGAATACTCTGGGTTATTTTTCTTAAGATTCGTATGGGAATAGAGTGTGGTGGTCTTCTAAGGCTATAGCATGTATAAGCACTCTGGGGTTTAGTGGTTTGAGGTTTAATATATTTGGTGAGTCGATCTATTTCTAGTGTAATTTTCTGGGGTTATTTTAATATGACTTCGCAAATATTCAACATGTTTCCCATTATCTAGTTGAGAGTTAGATGTTTGGTAATGTCTTTGTTTAGTTATACTCCATTCCTTTAAACCATAGTGGTTTTTGAGACTTATTTTAAACTATATTTGATGATTTTTAATTTCATTTTTTATTTTATAAAATTTATCAAACATACTTTCTAAATATTAAATGAAATGATTTAAACAAGCTGATGAAATTTTTTACCAATCTCTATATATCATGAAACTTGGTTATGTTTTAAGAAGTAGTTTGGGAGAGTTATCCAAAAGTTAAGAGGATGGTTCCTCCATGAATTCATCTGGTGTTGGAGTATCATTTGAGAGGTATCTCATATTTTCTTATGGTTTTATAGGTGGTATTTTTTTGATAGAATAATTGTTATAATGGTTTCATCTTTTAATGAGGTTATTGGTAATAGTTTGGTTCCATTTGATATGTATATCTCGAGACCATGATTTGGTGTAAATGGTTTCACTTATAAGGATGTTATTGATTCTAAAGATTGAGAATATTTTGGGTGGTATATAATGTAGTGGAATAGACCTTTTTATTATGTTACTCTATAATTTCATTTTTTGGAGGCATCTGGATGAAGTTTGAGGAGGAACAGGTTAAGCTGTAGCTAGAACTCCAATTATAGGAATATCTTAGATATGAAGCTGGGTTTATATCTTTAACATGATCTTGAAAATTTTGGTGAACTTATTTTTCACAAATATTCACAACATGGATGATATATTCAATAAATTATTAATTTTATGGTTTCTAAATTCCATGTTCCATGATTTTTAGTAGAGGTTCGATTCAAATATTTTATAGCGTGAAGGCCCATGCTACGCCAAAAATAAGTGTTTTCTTATAACTTGAATAAATTAAGGAGACATCCAAAATCCCATTGTCTATATTTATTTTCTCTCAAACTATAAGCAACCTAGGGTTTTATTCCATTAGGTCTTTGAGATTCCTATATATGAACTAATACTGTCTCTCTAAAAAATTTATTCCATCTAATATGTGGTGATTTCTTATGTATTTTCTCGTGGTTTCCTTCCATTTATTTCATAGAAATTCCTGGAAACTATACTAGTTAATTTCAGTATATATTGGGATATGATTTTGATTATTGAATCATTATGGATTCTGTTTATTGTGGTTTCCTCTCATGTGGCATGGATCTAGTGGCATCCTTGTTCTCATATTTCTTATCAAATCAAAGTATATTGTGAAGCGTTAGTTGATGTAGGGGATTTATAAACTTTTCTCCTATCTTACAAAATGATATTCTTAAATAACCACAATATGATTTCCTTCCTTCTACTTTTCTTTATTTACTTTGTGACGGATGTTGTCAGGTGATGAGTTTTTATCATTTTTGGGGTGAGTTAAGGATTTCATGAAACACCGAAAAGGAAGAATGAATGTAATGAAGATGATGAACCTACTAAGAAGGAATTATAATAGGATGGGTTATTGTATGTAATAATTTATTTTTTTATATTTTCTATATGTTTATCCTTACTCATTTACATTTAATTCTTTGATTTTTGGTTAATTTTATTGTTTATGGGAGTTTAATCATTAAAAAATTAAATAATAACTCAATTAAGGCATCAATAATGGAAAAAATTGAGAATAAAAAATATGAATTATGTACACAAATTTTTGGTTATTTATATTGTCTTTTTTGGTGTCTATTTTGATGTAAAAGGGGGTGTGTAGTAATATTTTTGTTTATTATGACTTCCCTGATTTTTGATGAAAGAGGATTATGAAATTTAAATTTTAATTTTGAGTGAGAAATTGGAATGGGAATTGAGTGTTAGGGTAACTAATATTATAAATTTGTAATAAATGAAGTACATTCTTGGAATGCTGATATATTTAAAAGGGAAGTGGGTAACATATGAATAGTTACTAAACGTAATTATTGTTTATGGATTGAATAAATGTGATAAATGATGGAAATATGAATCTATAATGGGATGTGGAATGATAGATTATTGGGAATGGATGAATGAATAAACAATAAAATAAATATGCTAGAAACTTGTGACTGATGGAAAAATGGAATGATATGGTTGTATGAAATTTTTTATTGTGTTGAATCATATTTATGAAAAAATATGATGAAATTATATATTCCCTTTTTGTTTACTGAAAATCTAGGCTATTGGGAGCCTATCATGTCTTGTATTTTATATGACTATGAACTCCTTGTTGTGATGACTGTTTAAACTCACCCTAAATGAAATGGTTAGTCAGTTATATACATTTAAAGAATTATTTTCCCATTGAAAGTTATAATTTTGTGATAATACTCATGCTATGTAATGAAGTAATGTAATTAAATCATGTTAATGAATCTAAACAATGGAAAACTATCAAAGTGGTGATGTGTTGTTCTATGTTGATGTGATTATTGTGAATTGATTTTCATTATCTGAACCCTATTGGGGATTGTGTGATATTGGTGGGGACTTGATTGGGTATGGAATATGTTGGGCACTGAAATAAATCTTGGTTTTCATAGGGTGTGATTTTGGATGGTGTGTGGTGGTTATGCAGTGTAATTATTTTAGTGGTGTCAATGGTTATGAGGATGTCATGTGTAGAAGTAGTAATGATTATATCGTTTGGTGTTGGAGATGGACTAGTGTTTAAGGTTGGAGTTGGAGATCACTTAGGGATGATAGGTTAATATTGGATATCACCCAATGATGATGAGTTGGTGTTGGTGATTACCCAGTGATGATGGGTTGGTATTGAAGATCAACCAGTGATAATATATTATTGTTGGTGATCACCGAGTGATGGTGATGATATGATCTATGGTGGGGATCATGCATAGTTGGAGGATAGAATGTGGTTTGTGTCTTTCAAGTTCATGATACCCTATATATAGAATGGGATAGTATTTATGGGGGATTTATATTAATGGTGGAGGGAAGAAGGTTGATTTCTATTGTGTTTACATTATAATACTGGGTATTTATTGGGAAATTAGTATTTAAGGATGTTGTCGGTATAGAAGGAGTGTGGTGTCCTCTTGCTTGTTTATCTTGCTTTTTGTGCCTTAATAATATTGTGTCTTGGTTTGTTCCCATTATTATTCTATTTTTGTCTATTTATTATATCTTCAATATTTTTCTTTGTTTATTTCACCCATTACTACTCTTGTATATTTATTTCACATGGTAGTTCACTTGTCTTTAAGGATGATCCTATTAAGTACTTCCAAAGCTCTCACCCCACCATAGTTTTCATTGTGTTTGTTGGATGGATAATTGGAGGTAGATATATTATTTTGTGTAGTTTTTATGGATTTGGAATATGTCTTGTCGTTTAGAGTTTCATGTTCATGTATTTCCTAGTTTTCGATACTTTTTTCATGTATGAATCATTTGGGATGCAAGAAGATATTTGTAAAATGGAAACACTTTGGTTTTAATTTGTGAATCTACCTACCCCTCTAGTCTTCAAATATTATATAAGTGAAATTCCTTCCATATGTTAGATGTATCTTACGCCCTTAGAGTTATCCACCAACTCGGGCCCTAATAAAGGTTGGACTTAGGGATTCATTATCTAACTTCCTTCATTGTCGACCATAGAGGGGTACCTTTAAAGGAAGGGGTTAGTAAAATGATAATATAATAATTTTAAAAGTGGTAAATTTAATTTATCAGGATAAAATATACAGTATATAATGAAATAATTATTTGAAAAAAATTACTTTTATACTAAATACACTTTAAAAAATATCATTATAATTAAATAATTATATTTTAAATTTATTTTTACTAGTCATTTCATATTGAAATATTTATTTTAATTTTATATATACATAATCTCATATTTTAATAATATTATTATTAATACTTATACTTAATGGATATATATATATATATATTATTTTGATTTCATATTTTAATTTCATTATGAGTTATAATAAGTTAAATTTAATAATAAATAATACCAAACTATAATTTACCTATAGTTTGTATATCCAATTACTATATTCTCAATGACCATATTTCCAAGGACCGTGTTTATAATGGACATATTTCATTCTTAAATATTTAGACTTACTAATCCATTTTTATCATTTCACTCTAAATTTCAAAGGAAAAGTTCTTATTTAATGTTATAAAGTTTTCATAATTATTTTTCTACTCATGGTTGTCTACCCCATTATAGGTTTTGTAAAGATATTAGTCATCCACATGGTTGAATATTATCTAGGGGATTTCTAAATTTTTAAGATTTTATTCTTTTCTATCAATTTCCCCTATTGATTTATTAACTTTTAATTTATGTATTCATCATTGGTGATTACTAATGCATGGTGTGGAATACATAGTTTTATGAGATTTTATTTCAATATATATCTTATAAATTAATAAATTTTATTAATTTAATTCATATTTTATATGAATTATTTTATAATCAACTTCATCTTTTTTATCTCAAAAAGTTTAAAACTATAAACATATAGTTTTTAAGAATAATTTTCTTCCTTCAATCTTGTTGTGTCACACCCCGCCCCCCCCCCCCCCACTTAAATAAATTATGCCCTTGAAATTTTAATTATTCCAAATTAAAAAAAAAAACTTAAGTGTGTACATATGATAAACCTGAATATGAGTTTAATTTCAAATTTGGTTTCATCCTAACTATGTGTTTTATGACTAATTAACTCATATTTTCCCTCATTATATTAATATAACTAATTTTTAGTGATTATCTAACCATTTGATCTATATAATCCAATATAATGGGAAAAATTTCAGAATTAGTTTATATATATCCTTTTATTAATAAGAGGTCATGGGTTGATTTTTAGATTTAAATTTAATATCCTAGAAATTATAATGGATTCTATGTCAATAGAGCCAATCCATAAAAAACATTACATCAAAATGGAATAAATGAAAGATACCACTAATTTATTGTGAAAACAAAACCATTTCTTAGAGAAGAGTTATGTACTTGGAAATTAATAATCATAACACTATGTGTTTTTATTAATAATTTGACATCTAGTCATCGGGATGGGTATCCAGTGTTCTTAGAAACCATTCAAGGTTAAGAGTAGTGGGTAAAACCTGAATTAAATACAATGCTCAGAGTTTTTAGTTATGTGATTAGTGCTCTTCACTTCACATACTTATCAGACATCACTTATATATTTTTTGTTTCTTAGGAATTCTTTATTACCTTGGACATAGATTTTTCTATTCCAATAATCCTTGTCACCCCTTTTATTAGGGTATTAACATGGATAATTTCCATGTTTCCCATGTTTTAGATAGTGAATTTTTAGTCGTATTTAGGATAAACACTATTTCTTTTCACTATTTCCCATAAGGCCTTTATTTTCTGTCTTTCATTTGTTTTTATTTTCCTTATTTTTCAATGGATAAAAAATTCTAGTACAGTTGAGATATTTTAATTGATATTTTTTTCAACATTTTTTACATGAAGTAAAGTGAATCTTATTTTGTTAAACATTATTATCACATCATTCTCCATGAGAATATATCTTTCCCTTATTTTATTTTTTTGGAAACACTAAAATGTTTATGTAATTATTTATAATTATTGACAACTGGTTTAGAATAATAAAAAGTTTTATTACTCCAATTCGTATCCCATGGGGTTTATTTTTGGGAATATCCATGGAATCCACTACAAAATTGTTTTATTTGGGTTTTATCTATTACTAAAACCAAAAGGTGTTAATCATCAGTGATGAAAAATTACATTAAAAATTCAACCTCAAAATTTTCTACTATTATATTATATTTAGTTCAATATAAACCACTCTTTATTAAAACTATATTTCCTTATCTTTAGTCCTCATATACTCATTCACATGATTTCATCAACGTAATAAATCTTTTTTAATGAATGATAAATGAAATATGATTAACTGAATCATATCCCATAAGAGTGTTTATCCAAGTGTGATGTCTTAGGCCAACTCATTGGGCACCAGAGTGAATATATACATGATATTCACATGGAAATTTTTGGGTTGATTACCCCTAGTTGAATTTATACTATATCCACATCCACATTGTAGTATCAAAATAAGGTTGTAATTTCTAAGAAAAAACACATACTCAAAACACTATCAAAGAATCGGGATGTTATAATATGTCTAGATGTATCCCTTAGACCTATTCATAGATTTTTCATTAATTTTATATTGTCAAAAATGTATATCTATAAATTTTAAACTATTATCAATCCTAGCCTATTAATCCTTAATTTCCTTTATGTTTCTTAATTTATCTTCAATCCACAGTACCCTAAACTCTAAAGTTATCTAAACCCTCCTTTGATACGAAATGAGGCACCTCAGACCTGCACTCCTATATGTGGTGCTGAAAAAATATACAATACACACCGGATCTAATAGATATCATTAATTAAGTGATATTTGAAATATAAGGTAACATTTAAACTACAAGTCCCTTTTTTGGTTTTGTGTTTTAGATAATTAAGAAAAATATTGAACTAGTATAAAAAAATTTATTTGTTTTAAATAGTAATTTTTCTTATAAAATAATAAAATATGTAATTCATACCATTTCTTCCACATATCCCATAAATAATCCACAAAATATACTCTTCACATCTTATATATTATTTTTTCATAACCTGGGGAAATAGGAACACAAGAAAGGGTGGGTTCAAACACTCAAATAAGGGTAAATATAATTTAAAATAGTCAATGATCATAAATGAACATAATATGTTCATACGAGTATAATAAAGATACTTAATAAAATCATACCCAGTAAAACTAAAATTACTAAACATGATATAAGGAATTTAATAACATAAGACATTAATCAAAATAGTGTTCTAACATTAGTCAAAAAACATAATCCATGAGATCATAACATAATTATAAGACTAAGAATAAAACTATAGTAAAAATACTTGTAAAAGGAACATTAATTTCATGATCCACACTATAGAAGAATAAGATAAGAATATAGAAAATCTTTCTAATATGACACATAAATTATCATTGGGAACATTGCCTTTAGGAGCCACACCATCAGTGCACACATTTATTAAAAAATAAAACATACTTGTGAATACTTTTCTCATGAGATATAAAATATTAACTACTTAATTGGAGTTTATAGCGACCCAAAAATTTCATATATAAATAATACATTTTTTAAATGAATATTGAATACATATAATTATGATCCATGTAAGAACTATAAAATTTTAGTGTCTTTGGAGACTAGATACATAAACATATTATTTAGGTGCATTTTTCATAATCTCTCATAATTTTCTTCTCACTTTATAAACATATTATCGTACCCTACATAAGACCTTTTTCCATAATATAAGGAAAGGAAACATAATAAAGGGTGAGATGATATTATCAATAATGGAAAACATGGGTGATATCAATTGATGATCATATGAAATAATTAGATAATAACAAGGTAATAAGATAATGAAAATAAATAAAAAAGTTCATACCCAATCTACAAAGATCATAAACCTAATTCATGGAATAAAACATTATAATTTCAAAATACATGAATCATAACAGTTAAGAATCATTATAAATCTATCATGAATCATAAGTTCAAATCATAATCATAATAACATGTCATAAAAATTGTAAAACCATCATTGTTATAGAAACTATTTCATATGTCATGGTTAACTACTTAAACCATCAAATCATATTGAATTAGAAATCATTACTCCTAACATATTTGGAATAGTCTCATGTTTCCTAGAGTAAATCTGGTGTCCCTACCTATATCCTATAGTGAATCTGGTATCCTTCCCAATTCACCATAATGAATAAATCACATAATCTCATTTACAGTATTTATCTCATGATATATAAAGATTTACCCAATTGATTGGAGGAATATATAATTCTAGGCCCACCCGTCATATAATGAAAACCATATATATATTTTCCATAGGATCATTAAATATTTATCATGTCATCATTTCAGACCCCATGGAATGAAAATTGGTTTCATGAGCTTTTAATTATCCTAATCATACACAATCCATAGAAAGAAAAAAATATGGTATCATAGAATCATATACCCAGTGAAACATACTTATCATCAAAATATTCTATAATTGATAAAAATTCCTTTAAAAGATTACTAGGAACATTTTAAGAAAAAAATATACTTTTCATTTTAAAAAAATATATATATAATAAAAATTAAAAAAATAAATACTATATTTTCATTGAAAATATTCCTCGATACATGTAAAATAGACTTTAAATCAATCATTTGTTGTGATTATGGGAAATTATTTCCATGTTGTAATCATTAAAAAACATATATTTTTCTCACACCAATGCTAAAAAATGACATTAAAAAACAATAAAATAATTTTTACACCATTTTGTAAAAAAATAAAACATGGGTAAAAATGAATTTAAAAAATTATTTAAGAATAGTTAAAATCATTTTTCAAAGCATTTTATAAAACATTGATATTGAAGAAAAAGGTTTTCTGACCAAAAGAAAATAAATATGGATGGATTTTTATAAATTCTTTCTAAACCAGTTTGATTAATAAATAGGGGGAGAAAAAATGAACACATAAAAATTAAATAAATAACCATATAATAATAAAAATTAATGGATTTTTTTAGATAAATATCATATAATTTATTCAAATTAAATTCATGAATAAACCATCCGGATTAAAATGGGATTGAAACATAAATACCTTACCTGAAGTATTATCTTTCTTCATACATGTTTGAGCCTCCTATATAATAAATATATATTTATAATACATGTATTTCCGAACTGTACTCATATATATATATATCATATCATATATGATTTAATTATAATGTCTTATCATCTATTTATTAAAAATATGTCATTAGAATCTCTCTTCTAGATGATAACTACTCCTTTTATAATGCATGTTTCAATTCAGAAGTCCCAATCCATATAATTCAATCATGGTGACATCATCTCTATAATTTTATTAATATATATTCAATATAAAAATATTTATAATCAAGAATGAAAGTTTTAGATAGAAAAATTAATTACACCATTTTTGGAGATTGTAGGTCATACATATGCATCAATAGTTTTTAATTATTCGATAGATTGTATGAAATAAAGGGAAATAATAAATCGATATTAAGAAATCATTATCATGTCATATATATCACATATATATATATATATATTAAATTTTTCCTTATTAGAATCTATGTAATGTTGAAATAAAAAATGAATCACATCACTTCATGGAGGTGGTAGTCCACACATACGCACAAGTGACATTATTGTTTTACAATGGATAAAAGGTAAGAAAGATGTCATGTTTTTAAAATTATAGAATAATAATTATATAATATATAGAATATATAAATATTAAACTTGTCATAATAACCATCCATGAAATTTTATGATGTAAAATGAATTGTATCGCTACGTGGAGGTGGTAGTCCACACATATGCACGAGTGAATCTTTCACTTTCCAATTGACTAAATAGAGGGTGAATAATGGTGATTCTATAATCAAAATAATATTTTAGTTTATTTATTATACTATATTTATTATTTTATGAGGAATAATAAATATTTAGATGATGTAAAAGAATAAATAATTTGAAAGAGCATGGGTAAGGCGATTACCTACTCTTCAGTAGGCCTCTTTTAGATCACTTCGTAAGGACCGTTGAAATTGAATTTTAGAGAAACAATATTATTCACATACAACTAGGTTTATAAAGGAATTGGGTAGGATTTTTTCAAGATATATGTCTCTTGTAGTTTTAAATAAAATAGAGAAGTTGCGTCCTTTTATAAGGGAGGGAAAGGACACACTTGGAATTATATAAAATATTTAAAAATAATTAATGCATTTTTAGAGAATAATTCTTCAAAAATTAATTTAATTAAAATTAAAAGAAGATATAGTTGAAAAATAATCATGAAATGAAATTTATATACATTTTGGTTCAAATTTAAATTCTTTTATTTTGGTTTAGACACTTCATTAACCAATTCTAACCTTAACTGTGGTAATGAGTTTTTTCAATATTAAAGGGTTCTAATTTTACATATAAGATAATAAAATGCTCATAAATTACCAATTAATGAAATTTAAAATCCTTTATAATCATACATCTCCTATTTAAATATTTTTTATAATTTATAAATAATCTAATAAATTATTAATTTTTATAAAATATCATTAATGTCGTTTTTTGACAATATTCAATTAATTTTACTTTGCTGACATAAATATTGTATTTTAATTATAATATAAACCATTAAAAAATACATAATAATTTTTATTTACCTATAACATTTATGGGGAATAATAACTAACCTAAAAAATATTACTTTTAGAGTTTTAAAAAACAATTACATGATTTTTTTTACTTCTTGCACAGACACTGTATTAATGTTTTGTTATAATTTAGGGTAATTATTAAAAAATTCAAATTAAAAATAAATTACAATGATATATAAATTAATTAATATTTCAAATGAGCATTAACATCCAAACTTATTCCCTTTTTTACATTATGTAAAATGTGTATACATATTAAAGTCAAGAGCACGACATTTAATTAAAATAATATAAATTTACTTAAAATAATATAAATTTAATTATCTTAGAAAATGGCCCTCAAATACTATATATTAAAATTTTGGATGGATATGGTATTATTTATCCCATATATTTAAATAAAGTAAAGTCTATGATTTATTTTGAGACAATATCTCAGGGTTTTGACCCTATTTTACACATTTTACCCTTTCCCTGGTGACAAATATTTACCACATTTTACTATGAATGATGACCAAAAATAAAAGGGGTATATTTAAAAAATATGAAAATCCTAATTATAAATATGGATTATTTTTTAATATTCAATTCATATAATTTTTAGAGCATAATTTTAAAAAAAAAAATTGTAAAACAAAATGGAAATTAGTTTTCCCTAAAAAAATGTTTTCTGAATTTTAACATGTTTTTAGAAAGAAATACAACATAAAATTAATTACAATGAACATAAATTTATTATTTAGGAAATAATTTCACTTGTAAAACCACTTTAATACAAAAATTTGACTTTTTAAATTCTTGAAATGAAGATAATATTTTCAATAAAAATCAAAATTTTCACTTTTCATCAAAAAATAAATCATTTTAGAAAATTCTCAAAAAATTTCTAAAAGATAATTTTAAAAATATGACTTTTAAAATGAAGTTTATTTTTTCAAATACATTTTTTAAATGTGGAATAAATTAATTTTATTATTTTCTCTCAAAATCCATAAAACCCATTTTTGAAAAAAATGTATTTTTAAAGCCTATAATGACTTTATTAAAAATATATTTTCTTCATCTAAAAAAATTATAACTATTTTTTTTAATGTGGTTATTCATATAAATTCATCCAATTTAATTTCTATGTTCTAATAGTATACTATATTATGGTTCAATTTGACCTGGGGTTATGTCTATCACAAGCTATCGAAAAATAAAATTTATTTAAAGAGAAATATATCATAAAATATTTGAGTCTAACATTATACCACCCATATAATAATTTCACAATCAAAATTAAATCACTCTGATTAAAAAAATTGAGGATACATAAGCCTCGTCACATCTTTAGGTTCCCACATATCTTCCTATAATTTATATTTTTTTCACAAAACTTTTACGAAGTGAGTGGTCTTGTTTTATTTAAATTTTCTCTACATTCAAAAATATCGATTGATAGTTCCTTGTAAGAGAGAACATACATCAGTGGTATTACCTCTGATTTTATTACAGGAAAGCATCAAGTTTTTACTTCCTCAAGAGAGATACATAGAATGCATCATGAACTTGAGAGAGATTTGGTGGAAGTTCATAATTATAATTTATCATCCCAATACAATAAAGAGTTTAAAAAGATCAATATATCTAAGGATAAACTCTCCCTTATTTAGAAATATCATAACCTTCTTCCAAAGACATATTCATAGGAATATCTTTTCACTAACATTAAACTCAACATATCACCAATTATTTTTAGCATAACTTTTCTATCAACTCTGGGATGATCTTATGTGATAATGAATGGATTTAGTATTATTTATCATTTCTTTATCTAGATTAGGTCACCAGAGCTTTATTTTTCCAACTTCATCCTAGTATGTCAGAGTTTTTCACTTATGACCATAGTGCTCTTTATAAGGATCCATATAAATTCTAATTTCAAATCAATTATTGTAATAAAATTATACCAAAGGAACGAGTTGAACATAACCACCTTTCAAATCTATAGAAAAACTCTGAACATTTCTTCTAGATTTTTCATATTCCTCTCAAAATAACCATATTTCTATGGATGGTTTGATGTAATAAAACTCAAATCCATTTATATAGCCTGATGAAAATGTATCTAAAATATTGAGGTAAACCTAATATCCCGATTAGATATAATATAATGTGGTATTCCATGTGATATTATCACTTCATTGATATATAACATGATAATATGATCAATATATAAATATTCTCTGATGGAAATAATGTGTTCTAACTTTGTAAGGTGATCAATATAGCATTGTTCCCTATAGATTTTTTGGGGAGTCTGACTACAAAATCAATGGTAATGGTTTCCCATTTCCATTTATGTATGGGTAATAGTTATAATATCTCCTTATACTTATTTCTCCCAAACATAACTTATAGATATACTAGGAATCATGATATATAATCTACAATGTCTTTATTCACATTGTCCCACTATAAATAATATTTTTAATCTATGTAATTATCCATACATCCATGATGAGTAGAAAATTATGAACTATGAGCTCCATCTAACAATTAATTCTTCAAGTATATTATTTACATTACACATACTTAGTTTCTAAACCTTATCATTCCATTACAAACATAGCTAAATCAAGTAACACTCATCAGACTCTTCTATAGTTAAATATCTTCCCTATATTCCTCTTTAATCCTCACAAGAATAGATATTTAAACATTCATTTGAGAAAGATAATATATGTTACCATTCTTGGGATTTCAAGTTCCGTATTCTACAATTTTTCAAATAAAAAGTTCCATATTATACAAATAAATACGTATTAAATCATTTTAAATCCACATCATGAACAAACTAGCATGGTCCTTCTAAGTTAGAGGATAAAATATCTTGTTCTTCTTCCCAGTAAGAAAATTTATTGAATAGTTGTAATCATAAACCAATTAAAACCATCTTATATAGTTCATATTTAACTATTTATAAGATAATAAATACTTGAAAATATTATGATCATTTTAAATGTCACACATTTCTCTATACAGATAAATCCCCAATATATTTAATATAAAAATTACCATAGCTAACTCCACATCATGAGTTAGTTAATTTTTCACTTGAAACTTTAATTGTTGTGAGGACTATATTATAAATATATCATATTACATGATCACACATCCTAATACCTTTATTTATTCATCGTTATATGTTACAAACACTTCTCCACTATAGGGTAGGGTGAGTACGTGTGCAATGACCAACCTTCTCTTCAGGTCCTTGAAATTCTCTTCATATTCATCTATCCATATGAACTTAACCCCCTTTTGAGTCAACATGGTAAGCGGATTAGATAGTATTGATAAATCATTTAGAAACATTGAAGGAATCCATCTAACTGAAAAAATATATGTATTTTAGTTATTGATGAATGTCTAGGTCATTTCCCAATATCTTTTATCTTTAATGGATCCACCGATATACCCCCTCACTTGAGATTATATGACCAAAGATTGAATCATTTTGAAGCTAAAATTCTCCCTTGGAAAATTTTGAATACAAATTTTCCTTCCTCAAGATCTCTAGTATAATTATCAAATGATCTTCTTAATATTCCTAGCCTTTGAATATATAAGAATATCATCTATAAAGATTTACACATTTGGATCAAGGTAATATTTCAAGATATATTCATGAAATATCTAAATATATCAGGAAAACTAGTAAGTCCAACTAGTATCACAAAAAATTCATAATGATCATACCTCATACAAAAGGTTTTCATGAGTATGTACTCTTTTTTAACTATCAATTTATTATATCTATAATGAAGGGAAATATTATAAAATTATTGATCCCCACTTAATTGATCAAAAAATCATCAATATGAGGTATATGATACTTTTTCTTGATAGTGGTCTTATTAAGTTCTCAATAGTCAATATAAAGATAAATGTTCCCATCCTCTTCTTGAAAAAAAAGAATAGGTGCACCCCAGGGTAAAGCACTAGGGCACATGAATACCTTATCATGATTATCCTAAATTCAATTCATCAGTTACTGAAACTCAATTGTGTCCATTATTTTATGATTATTTGAAATATTTTTATCACTAAGCATGATTTATATTAAAAACTCAACTTCATTATTCTATGGAATACTAGTAAACATTTCTAGAAACAAATCAACAAATTATTGTAAAATAGACCTATCTTCAATTGCGAGTTTCTCTTTAACCATATGATATAGAAACCCTTAATGGATAGAAATTAAACCCCACATGATAAAAGTAATTTCCATTGGAATTTCGTACTCATACTCACACTGATAAATGATCATAGGTTCATTAAAAAAATAAAATGTAACTTCCCTTCCTATGTAATTAATATGGGATCTATATAAAGAAATCTAATCCATGAATATAGTCACATAAAATTAAACTAAAGGTATAATCAAAATATTATAAGGAATAAAATTCTCATAAACATCAATAAAATATGAATTATATATTTTATATGTGACCATCATAATACTTAGATTTTTCACCACTAACTCAACATCTAATCATTGAGTTAATAATTTAGTAATCTTTTCAAATTCCTTATATATAAATGAGTTGTTTGATCCATAATAAAATAATAAATTAGTTTTTATAGAATGTAAAATAATTATACCATTCACCATGTCATTCACATAATCAACTTCGAAGGTCATGATCATATGAGATTTCCCTTTGACTTTGGGCTTAAGAGGTAGTTGATACAGATCATCATAAACTTTCATATACATGCACTAGTTTGGGTAATGATTATACTTATTATAATTGAAGCATTGGATAAAGGGTGGTGAATTGGTTGTAATATTACATTCCTCCACCATATCAAGTAGTATCTTTATCAACTTTCTATATTCATTTAATTTATGACCATCCTTTCCACGTTTAATTCACCAGTCAATTTCAATCAATAAATTCCCTTGATGTGTCTTTGCAAATTTATAGCATGTATATGGATGTAATTTTATTCCACAATGTTATTTATTCAAGTATTCATTAGACACCATATTCCTTTTCTTACCAAAAACATGGGAATGATGGAAATATTTAAATTCAATTTTTTCCTTGGGATCACATTCAAAAATTTATTTATAGCTAATAAAGTCTCTTATAGATAACACCATTCAGAGTCTTGGTTTTAGGAAACCAAAAAATCATTAAATTATTCCTTTTGGGATAATGATTAAAACAAAAGTATAACTTGAAAGTCTTGTAATGTTTTTCCTATATTTACCAATGGATTCATTATCCTTCTGCTCAATCTGAAGTAATTACTTCTCAATTTTTTTACGTAGAGTAAAAGGGAAGTACTTACTAAAAAATATCATCTTAAACTCATTCCACTGTATAGTGATAATTTATACCACCTTCCTCATGTTCATAATAATATTACACTGTTGATTATATTTTCATTCCAAAGGATAAACATATATGATAACTTTATCAACATCCAAGCACTAGGGAGCATAAAACATTTTCCTAATGGTGTTCATATATCACTCAACTACTAATGGATCAGAAGACCCACTAAAATAAGGTGGATGTTCCCTCATAAAATACTCAATAGTATGTTTTTTCTACCTTTTATTATAATCTTGATATGATTCATGGCCATATAAAGTTACATGGTCATAGAAACCTGATTCCAAATTATAGCTCCCATAGCATTTGGTTACTCAGGTGGACAATAATTGCATTGTCCATCACATTTTTTGTCAACATGATTTCTTATTGTTCCATCCATTGAATAAAATTTAAAAAAAGTGTTAGAATCAATATGTAATAATTAGTGTGAGATATCCTATAATTAATAAATACCATTCATAATATTTCTAAACCATGAAACATTTTTTTTAATAAATGGAACCTTACATTTATCATAGTTTATCCATGGTCCTTAACAAAACATTGGACTATTATACAATATATAGACTTATTACCAATTCTTTTAATAATTTTTTCTAACTCTAATCTCCAAATATTTACTACACCATACTCTGATGCCAATTGTAGATACCCAAACTTTTCATAAATAAATATTACCCCTTTTCATGTGAATATTCAATACACACCATTATGATCCATGCTAGAACCATAAAGTTTTAGTGTATTTAGAGACTAGATATATAAATATATTGTTTAGTTACATTCTTCATCATCTCTCAAAAGGTTCTTATCACATTTTACCCTTATTAACATACCTCACTTAAAATAATTCTTTATAACATAGGGGAAGAAAACATAGGAAAGGGTGAGCTTAGATACTCAGTAATGCTAAAATTGGGAGATATAAATCGATGATCATATAAAAGAATAAGATAAACATAAAGATATGAGATCATGAATATAAACCATATATTTCATACCCATTTATTCATAGATCATAAACATGACTCATGGAATAAAACATTGTCATTTGAAAATAAAAGAATCATTAGAGTGAAAAAATCATCATAAATCAATCATGGACCAAAATTTCAATTTATAATAAAACACACATCATGAAAAGTTGGAAAACACCATAGGTATAGAAAACATTTCATATATCAAGTTTAACATCCAAGACCATAAAATCGTAGTATATCACGCATAATAACCAATTTCTTATATAATATAACATAAGGAATCACCAACTTTTTACCATAGTGGATCAGAAATCCCAACCTATTTCCCCTAGTGGATCAGGAATCCTTAAATATTTCCCATAGGTTATATATCACATCAACTAATTTACCATAATTATCTCATTGGATTTAATGTGAAACCCAAATAATTTACAATATTTTCCTTTTAGAATAAATATAATGGTTTTGTTGAAATTATTTATTCAAAATGTTAAACGTATGCTACATACAACACTGAATTAACTTGCATTACACACAAGATAGATTTTTACCACCTTTTAATGGTTAAATTATTATAAAAATAGATTTTCACAATTTAATAAATTTTATTTTTAAAATTAAACACCATTTTTTAATTACAAATTTCGAAATTATCGTAGGGTTATTTTCTAGGATGTTTCTATGAAACTTCATTTTTTTGATGAATAGTGAAAATTATTGAAATTTAGTTAAAAAAACCTATTAATTTAACGAATTATAAATGATAAATTATATTTTAAAAGATTTTAGAGTCACATTAGATCAATTATAAATCTATTTAAACGATTGAGATCATTAAAAAATATTTTACTTTGAAATTGAATATAAAAATTAACAAAATTTTCAATGTTGTTCTACTTTTAAAAACCCGTTATTTTACCCTATCCATATTATTAACGTTAATATCAATTTTCCCACGTCAATGATTTGTATTTTTAAAGTAATAAATACATGTATGTAATTAGTATTTTATTTTTTGTATAATAACGCCAAAAAACTTTAACCAAAATGATTAGTGAATGTGATTAAAATAAATTACGATGAATAATGTATGAATAAGCTTAATAAGGGACTAAACCTTAATATTAAAGAAGAAAATTACTTGGACGCATTTAAAAAATCCATTAGAGGCCAATAATTTGACCATTTACCCACTTGGTTCGAAATTTATGGGTTATTAAGATATTATTGAAGGGAAGTTACCTATATAAAAGGATAAGTAAGGAAAAATACAATAAAGAAAATTTCCTTACCTTTAACATTTATAAAATTTTTAAATATGTAAAAAATCATGTTTTTGGTAAACCATATCCTTTTTAATATATATGGGTTATTTTTATCATAATAATTTATCAATAACTTTTATAGATGGTTTACTTACTTCAAATGCTAAAAACATCAATATATGGATTATTTATTTAATAATTAACTAAAATAAATGATAATATAAATATTAAAAGTGAAGTTAATTGATTGAATTATTTTATTTATTTGTTTTTTATATGAATATATCATGTCACACACCAGTTAACCGAATATATTTGAATTCTAATATAACATTAATATTTTAAAATTAACATAAAATGAATAATGTCAAAATTGACATTATTGTTATTTTACAATAAATGAATCTTATTAAATTAATTTAAATTAATAAAAATATTATATTATGAAAAGTTATTTTTTATTAATAATAAATATTAAATAGGTTCTATTAATTTACCAATTAATCTTTTATAATTAACATATTGACCTATATACTGTAAAATATTGTTAACACGGTCCAGCTTCAAGAAGTGTTTTAGCACGTCACATGCACTTGTTTTAAAATTAATTTCCAAAAAACATAAATTAGATATAATATTAATAATTCAGTGTCTCTATATTCTCTAAAAAATATAACTTTAATTTAATCTTATTGGTTGAATTAATTATATTAGAAATATAAATGCTTTAATAAAAACAAAAATGATAAAATTTGGGAATATTAGAAGTTAAGGAACCAAATTATACTACTGGAAATATAGGTTTTCTCAACGGATATATACCAACGGTTTGCTTAAACCGTTGGTGTATATTAGTATACCAAGCATATACCAACGGTTTTTCAAAAACCGTTGGTAAAGGTATGCAGAGGTGAAGTTATACCAATGGTTTTTGCAAAACCGTTGTTAAAAGTGTGTTTGTGAGGAAGATATACCAACAATTTTGCAAAACCGTTGGTAAATGTTTTTTTGATGAAGATATACCAACGGTTTTGTAAAACTGTTGGTAAAAGTGAGTTTTTGAAGGCCTTTACCAACGGTTTTTACAAACTATTGGGAAAGATTACCCAGAAATAGACAGAACCTCAGGATCCCCCATTCCGCACAACTGGATCCCTAAACCAAAGTAGAGAAGTGAGATTCTCTTTACCCTACTTTCCAAATCATTCCATCTTCAAAATTTCTTAGATTATCATTTGTAATCTGTAAGTTATACTTTCATTTTAATGTTATGTATCTTCTATTTTGATTTTATGTCTTCTATTTTGATTTTATGTTTTCAATTGGGTGAAGAGGTGAATTGGGATTCTGTTTACCCGATTGCGAAAATCCTTCATTCCGACCCATCTTCAAAATTTCTTAGTTCTACATTTCCTGTAAGTGATACTTTTATTTTAATTATCTACATCTACTGTTTTGGTTTTCTCATTATATTTGGGTGTTTATGAATTTTGTTTTCTTTTTGATTTGGGTGTGTGTGTCGAGCTTTGATAGTGGCACACATATAGTGATTATAGTATGAGTTTGGTCTATTGGGATAAGTAGTAAAGTGAATCAAATTTGATTCAAAATGAATTGTGTGTTAATATCATCCATAAATTTTTAGTTTTTAGAACGCTTGGTATTTCTGGGAATTTTGTGTTAATATCATTCATATTACACATGATTCACATCATGGTAAGAATGTGTGATTATGTTGTTGAGATTAGAGAGAAAACTCATACACTCTAGGTTGTTTATAGTGGCATGGTTATTCATGAGTGATAATTGGCTTCCAAAGATGATTGTACTAATAAATCATTTAGGGTCAATTAAATATGGTTCTTAATGTACATTGTATATTATGTCTCTTTCTTGGACAATAATCACTTTTATGATGGTGGGGTGCTTTTCACTAGCCATGCTGGCTTGTGTAGTCATCCATAATAATTTTAGATTTGGTTTTATTGATGTGCAACTATGTTTTTTGTTTTTCTCTTTTGATTTGGTAGAAATGAGAGGTCTGTGGAAATTAATCATGGTTATGGGTGGTAATTTAGGATGTAAGATAGTATGCATTCATTTTCCTTGATATATCCAATAATATTATTGATTTATGTTCAGTATGATTATCTTTGACAAATGATGTTGTCTAATAATTTTTTATTAATGGTTGTAATAATGACTACATGGGGATGTCCAGGTGTTGGGGGATGGGGTGTCTAGGTGGGGGGGGGGGCTGTCCAGGTGGTTGTCCGAGGGTTGGGGGTTGTCCGGGGTGAGTGGGGGCTATCTGAGGGATGGGGGGCTATCCAGGGTGAGTGGGGAGCTATCCGAGGGGTGGGGGGTTGTCCAGGTGGTTGTACAAGTTAATCTTGCCTCAACATTTTAAGTAAAAACAACTACTGGCATACGGAAAATAGACCAAATTCATTTGTATTGTGTTTATAATTTAGTAAAATTATCCATGGGTCATTTTTGATGTGTACGAGTCAACCCCACCTCATTCTGAGGTACTGTGTGGCCGATAGCACTCTAAGTGTCTCACTTTTGTTTAAAATGAACATTGTTTTAAGTAAAAATAACTAACATATAGAAAACCGACCAAACGTATTCAGATTGTGTTGATTATTTAACACAACGATCCATGAGACATTTTTGATGTGTAAGAGTCAACCCCACATCAATTCGAGCTGTGGTGTGGCCGGAACCACTCAAACTGTGTAACTTTTATTTGAAATGCACAACATGTTAAGTGAAAAGAACTACTCGCATATGGTAAACCGACCAAACGCATTATAATTGTGTTGATACATTAGGAAAATGATCCATGGGAAATTTTTGACTTGTATGAGTCAACCCCACCTCAATCTGAGGCGCGGTGTGGCATAAATCACTCAAAGAGTCTCTCTTTTGTTTAAAATGAAAACTATTTTAAGTAAAAATAACTGACATACGGAAAACCAACCAAACTTATTTGGATTGTGTTGATACTTTATAAAAATGATTCGTGGGACATTTTTGACGTGTAGGAGTCAAACCCACATCAATTCAAGGCGCGGTGTGGCTGGAACCACTCAAAGTGTCTAATTTTTATTTGAAATGAACAACATTTTAATTGAAAGCAACTACTGGCATACAGAAAACTGACCAAATGCATTGGGATTATGTTGATACATTAGGAAAATGATAAATGTGTCATTTTTGATGTGTAAGAGTCAAAGAAACATCAATCTGAGGTGCAGTGTGGCCTGTACCACTCAAAGTGTCTCACTTTTGTTTAAAATGGACTTAATTTTAAGTGAAAACAAAAACTGATATACGGAAAACTGACCAAATGCATTTGGATTCTATTGAAACAGTAGAACAATTATCCATGGGTCATAGGTGACATGTATGAGTTAACCTAGTCTCAATCCGAGTTGTGGTGTTGCTGGTACCACTCAAAGTGTCTCTCTTTTGTTTAAAATGGACTAAATTTAAGTGAAAACAACAACTGACATATGGAAAACTGACCAAATGCATTCAGATTCTATTAAAACATTAGAAAATTGATCTATGGGTCATATATGACATGTACGAGTCAATATTTCCTCAATCTGAGTCACGGTGTGGCCGGCACCACTCAAAGTGTCTCTCTTTTGTTTAAAATTGACTTAATTTTATGTGAAAACAATAACTGACATACGGAATCCAGACCAAACACATTCATAATCTATTGAAACTTTAGTAAAAGGATCCATGGGTCATATGTGACGTGTAAAACTCAACCGCGCCTCAATCTGAGTCACGGTGTGGCCGGAACCACCCAAAGTGTCTCTCTTATGTTTAAAACGGACAACATTTTAAGTACATATGGAAAACCGACCAAATAGATTTATATTGTGTTGATACTTTATCACAAGGATCCATGGCTCATATGTGACATGTATGATTTGACCCTGCCTCAATTTGAGGTGCGGTGTGGCTAGTACCACTCAAAGTGTCTCTCTTTTGTTTAAAATGGATTAATTTTAAGTAGAAACAACCACTGACATACGGAAAACTAACCAAATGAATTCAGATTCTATTTAAAATTTAGCACAACCATCCATGGGTCATATATGACATGTAAGATTCAAACTCGCCTCAATTTGAGTCACAGTGTGGCCATCACCACTCATAGTGTCTCTCTTTTGTTTAAAATAGATTTAATTTTAAGTGAAAACAACAACTGACATACGGAAAACCGACCAAACGCATTCATAATTTGTTGAAACTTTAGGAAAAGGATCCATGGGTCATATGTGATGTGTAAAAGTCAACCACACCTCAATACGAGTCACTGTGTGGACGAAACCACCCAAAGTTTCTATCTTATGTTTAAAATGGACAACATTTTAAGTACTTATGGAAAACTAACCAAACGGATTCTGATTGTGTTGATACTTTATCACAATGATCCATGGCTCATACGTGATGTGTAAGAGTTGACCCTACCTCAATCTGAGGCACAGTGTGGCTGGTACCACTCAAGGTGTCTCTCTTTTGTTTAAAATGGATTTTATTTTAAGTAAAAACAACAACCGACATACGGAAAACTGACCAAATGCATTCGGATTCTGTTGAAAATTTAGAAAAATGATCCATGGGTCATATATAACGTGTACGAGTAAACCCTGCCTCAATCTGAGTCACGGTGTGGCCGTCATCACTCAAAGTGTCTCACTTTTGTTTAAAATAGAATTAATTATAAGTGAAAACAACAACGGACTTATGGAAAACCGACCAAACGCATTCATAATTTGTTGAGACTTTATTAAAAGTATTAATGGGTCATATGTGAAGTGTACGAGTTGACCCCACCTCAATCTGAGGCGTGGTGTGGCCGGTACCTCTCAATGTGTCTCTCTTTTGTTTAAAATGGACTTAATTTTAAGTGAAAACAACAACTGACATACAGAAAACTAATCAAATGCATTCGGATTGAGTTGATACTTTGGAAAAAGGATAAATGGGTAATATCTAATGTGTATGAGTCAATCCCTCCACAATCCGAGGGGGCTGTCCTGGTGGTTGTACAAGTTAATCTCGCCTCAATATTTTAAGTGAAAACAACTACTGGCATACGGAAAACAGAACAAACGCATTTGGATTGTGTTGATAATTTAGGAAAACAATCCATGGGTCATTTTTGATGTGTAAGAGTCAACCCCACCTCATTCCCAGGCATGGTGTGGCTGACACCACTCAAAGTGTATCTCTTTTGTTTAAAATAGACTTAATTTTAAGTGAAAATAACAACTGGCATACAAAAAACCTACCAAACGCATTCAGAATATGTTGAAACTTTAGTACAAGGATACATGGGTCATATGTGATGCGTACAGGTCAACTGCGCTTAAATCTAAGTCATGGTGTGGCCAGAACCACCCAAAGTGTCTCTCTTATGTTTAAAATGAACAACATTTTAAGTACATACGGAAAACCAACCAAACAGATTCTTATTGTGTTGATACTTTATCACAAGGATCCATGGCTAATATGTGATGTGTAATATTTTACCCCACCTCAATCTAAGGCGCAGTATGGCTGGTACCACTCAAAGTGTCTCTCTTTTGTATAAAATGGACATAATTTTAAGTGAAAACAACAACTGACATACACAAAACTAACCAAATTCATTCAGATTCTATTGAAAATTTATCACAATGATATATGGGTCATATATGATGTGTAAGAGTCAACCCTTCCTCAATCTGATTCACGGTGTGGCCGGAACCACTCAAAGTGTCTCTCTTTTGTTTAAAATAGGCTTAATTTTAAGTAAAAAAATTAACTGACATACGGAAAACCGACCAAACGCATTCATATTCTGTTGAAACTTTAGGAAAAGGATACATGGATCATATGTGACGTGTAAAACTCAACCGCGTCTCAATCCGAGTCATGGTGTGGCTGGAACCACCCAAAGTGTCTCTCTTATGTTTAAAATGGACAACATCTTAAGTACATACGGAAAACCGACCAAACAGATTCTGATTGTGTTGATAATTTATCACAATGATCCATGTCTCATATGTGACGTGTACAAGTTGACCCCGCCTCAATCCGAGGCATGGTGTGGCCCTTACCACTCAAATTTTCCCTCTATTGTTTAAAATGGACTTAATTTTAAATGAAAACAACAACTGACATACGGAAAACCGATCAAACGCATTCGGATTGTGTTTATACTTTAGAAAAAGGATACATGGGTCATATGTGACGTGTACGAGTCAATCTAGCCTCAATCTGAGGTGCGGTGTGGCCTATACCACTCAAAGTGTCTCTCTTTTGTTTAAAATGGACTTAATTTTAAGTGAAAACAACAACTGGCATACGGAAAACCAACCAAACGCATGCAAAATCTATTGAAACTTTAGAAAAAAGATCCATGGGTCATTTTTGATGTGTAAGAGTCAATCCTTCCTCAATATGAGGCACGGTGTGGCTGTTACCACTCAATGTGTCTCACTTTTATTTGAAATGGACTTGATTTAATGTGAAAACAACAATTGGCATATGGAAAATCGATCAAACGCATTCGGATTGTGTTGATACTTTAGAAAAATGATACATCGACCATTTGTGACATGTAGGAGTCAACTCTGACTTAATCCAATACATGGTGTGGCCGGTACCACTCAAAGTGTATCACTTTTATTTGAAAAGGACATAATTTTAAGTTAAAACAACAACTTTCATACAGAAAATGGACCAAACTCTTTCAGATTGTATTGATATTTTAGGACAATTATACATGTGTCATTTTTGACATGTAAGAGTCAACCACACCTCCATCTGAGGCATGGTGTGACCGGTATCACTCTATGTGTCTCTCTTTTATTTGAAATAGACAAGATTTTAAGTGAAGACAACTTTCATATAGAAAACTGACAAAACTCTTTCAGATTTTATTGATACTTTAGGAAAACGATACATTTGTAAGTTGTGATGTGTATGAGTCAACCCCGCCTCCATCTGAGGCACAGTGTGATCAGTATCACTCTAAGTGTCTCACTTTTTTCTGAAATGAACAATATTTTAAGTGAAAACAACAACTGACATATGAAAAAATGATCAAAGGTATTTGGATTGTGATCATACTTTAGGAAAATGATACATTGGTCATTTTTTATGTGTATGAGTCAACCCCACCTCAATCCGAGGTACGATGTGGTGGAATCCTACTTTGATCAATATATCGCACCATACTTGTACCATTTAGTGTTCATAGCCTTAAAAACATTAATATTATTCTAACTAAGCTCAAAAAACTTACAATTCCATTCTTCTAGACCATCACAAGTTGAACTTGTGATCATTTCAGTTCTGCCTGAATTTTAAATCAAATAATGAGTTCTATACTTTACTCCTTTTGTAAGCACCAAGGAACCATGTGTAAGTTTCCCAACCCCATTTTCAAATTTAGTTTCATAACCACCATGGAACCATGGGTAAGTTTCCATACCCCATTTTTAGTTATTTAAACTGTTATTCAACTCCACTGGATTATTCTTATCATATGAAGATTGAAATAGGGAATTTTAGTACACCACATGGTTGGAAGAGTTTGATGGTTTTATGTGTTTTTTTTGTGTTATTACAGGTTTTTTTATGCTGTTTTAATACTGTGCAATAGTTTTGGTGCTTTTTATGCAGGTGGGGGTGCTGGTGCAATGGTGGGGGTGCTGTGCAATGGTTCTGGAAATACACAATACCAACGGTTTGAAACTGTTGGTATAGTATTCCATCTTCAATATATACCAACAGTTCTCTTGAATCGTTGGTAAAAAACACTATACCAACGGTTTCAAACCGTTGGTAATGTGTTATTTCGTTATATATACCAATGGTTCAAGTGAACCATTTGTAAAAATCCTATTCCAACGGTTGTAAACCATTGGTACACCCTAAAAGTGTATGTTCCAAATTGTTTTAGAACCGTTGGAGTAGAGATTTACCGATGGTTTCAATGGAACCGTTGGGAATTTGAGACTCCTTCACTATATACCAACGGTTCTATGAAAACCGTTGGTATAGGTATACTGTCACGGCTTACTTGTCCTCAGTTTGGGAAACCGTTGGTATACTGTATACCAATGGTTTCCATACCTTTACCAACGGTTCACAACCGTTGGTAAAGTGTAAAATTCCAGTAGTGT
The DNA here is from genome assembly GCA_963277665.1 of Viscum album. Taxonomy (NCBI): domain Eukaryota; kingdom Viridiplantae; phylum Streptophyta; class Magnoliopsida; order Santalales; family Viscaceae; genus Viscum; species Viscum album. The sequence goes on along the minus strand of OY728145.1, from coordinate 1,636,653,104 downwards.
TATTAAAATTCACATATTTCTTGTGTGGATGAGGTTTTTCGTGACCCTAATTCTAATTTACTTCATTATATTTCCATTTTTGAGACACTCTAGGTAAGGTAGACCATCCATTATTGAATATATTTTTGTATTTACAAAAGTGTCACTCCCCCTCCACTATAAAAAGGCAAGCACTCTACCCCTTCTTCACGCCTCTCACACCACATTTTCTCATACAAACTATATAAAAATAGTCTCCCAAAATCACTCCCCTATACCTAGAATCCCCCCTTAGGCATAAAACCATCCAATGAATGTTTTGGTACAAGCCAAATGAATTTACCCGATTAAGAGGTGACACCTTCTCTCATGCTTTCTAGTTTCATTTCCATTATCCACTCCATATACTCCTCTTATTCTATGATTAAATAACAAAACCAATATCCTCAATATACTATGATGTTTTTATGATATGTTTTATACCTAAAATTACACACACCTTCATCATAATGGGTAACAAATATACTGTTTTTTTGTACCGCAAACTACTGCCTCACGAAACGATGATTGTTCAATTTTCCCCTACCACCTCTCATGGTGGAAATTATAATGAAAACCCTATTAATATATGATATATATGTTATTTAAAATATATTATGATTCTGAAATTTTTATTTATAATATAACTTTTTTCTTTCCAATTTGAGTAAATATGATAATTGTTTTGAGGATGTGTGGACTACCGCCCCCTCAAAGTGATATGACTCGCCCATGCCATACATCGAAATTATAAAAGATGGTTTTAATATATCTATGTAATATATATAACATATATATTGTAACATACCAGCTAAATAAAGAATATGATATTTTCATATTTATTAATATTTTTTGAATTAAATATTAATTTTTCTTTAAATGAGATTCTATGTTTGATGGCATACCCAACAAGTAACAATGGGTTTCTCCGAAATATCATGTTGCATACAAGGCTGAGTCATACTTAAAAATATTAATATTATATTATATTAAATTGTAGTTAATTTCTAGATGTGGTATTGGAGGGAATGAGTATAATTATCTACAATATTATTATACATCTTTGTTAAATTTCTTTACAATGTTCCATTAAATTTTAGTGGCATAAAATGAGAATTAATCTAATTTTAAGCATAAAGACTCTAATATTTTTTTAAAGGTAGTTTTATCACCATTTGATGGATAACCCTTTTTAAATTTAGTTTTTTCACTTTTATATGTTACATTAGAAAAAGAACTTCTTCTTTAGAAGTGGTACATCAAAATTTACTTTAGGTAAATTTTTAGTTCATTTTTTAATGAATAGTGAAAAAACTACATTTTAAGTCAAAACTGTCTTTTCAGCTAGTTTATTTGTATGATTAGATTATCCTTTTAGTCATTTCTAAAGTGTAATTATATTTTAATTTTATCATTTAATCCAATTTCGGTCATTGTAGGTAATTTTACTTTGAAATTTGACATAAACACATGTCAATCTTTTGATAGTTATTACTTCTTAAAAACCCACTTTTTTATTTCGACAACAGAAAATTAATTTTAAATTAATTTCTGGAACTTATGTGTTTTGAATTTTGAAAAATGGATTCTATATTTGGAATTATCAGTTCCACATTGTGTAAATAGGTATCTTTTATTTTTAGACGTTATGAATAGTAACATCAGGTTATATTTTATTTACCATGGTTAAAGGGTAAATCTAGTAAATAAGGGTAAAAAATAATATTATAATAATATTAAATTTCCTTAACACATTTACTAACCCTATTTTATGAGATATGTACCGCCATGGTCATACCTGTGTCGATTTTAGGACCCCATGGAGCCACTTGTGTGTGAAAATGACATTTAGTTACTTTTAATTTAAAGTTAAGGAAAATATAACCAAAACATGTATCTTTTACTAAAACAATTTTATATGGGTTTATATAAGTTATATATTCGACTATAAATATTAATTAGAAAGATAAAATTATTTCCTACACCATGGTATTTTATTTATAATTTTTAGACATCAAATAAATTTATTTATTTATGACACAATGGTGATGAAGTGATTAACTTATTAGTGAATGTTTTAAAAAGATGAGATTATAAATATTAAAATAAATTTATTTTGAACCTTTTAATTCCATACACGAAATTTATGGATGATTATGACCTTTTATCTTTGAATTAATTACGTTTTTTATATTTAATCAAGTTTTTATTAATTCTAAAAAATTCATGATATGAATATTATAAAAATTGACATAAATGGGTTTTTAAATCAATTAATATTTTATTAAATGATATAATAGTCCTAAAAATCTAAGATTTGGAAAAATGAAATATATGATGTTAAAAATTTTATTAAGTATCCATTTTTGGTCTCTTGTAATTTTATAGTAACTATAATAACCATATATTTTGAAAATGCAAGAAGACATGGTAAGAGTAAGTTTATTTAACTAACGGTTAAAGCTAAAGGATAAGGTTACTTTTATGACCTAAATTTGTCTAAAACCCATTTTATGAGATTATTTAAAACCATAATCATATGATCTTTTAAATATATCCATTTGTTGTTATTATAATTCTAAAATAAATTAATAATAAAATAATATTTCAAAACATTTCTAAAGTGCCCCTCCTCCCTCTTATAAAAGGACACCACCTCTAACCCAATACTCACACCTCTCAAGCCTCTTGTATTGTACAAAATCTACTTTAATAAGCTCCCAAAACTAATCTATTCCTCTTATAATCATTCTCCTAGGTAGAAGGAAATTCAAGAAATCCCTTTGGCTCAAATCAAAATAATTTACCTGGTTTGAGGCAATGTCTTCTCTCAAGTTCCTTTTCATTATTTTTCCTTCTCCACTCCATATTATCTTATTATTCTTTATTTAAATAACAACATCAGTATCCTAAATATACTAGTTTGTTTTTATGATAAGGATTCAAACTACACTTACACACACCTCTATCTAATGGATATAGAACATATTGTTTCTGTGGGCGGCAAACTATTGCCTCCCGAAATGATGATTATTCAATCTTCTCCTACCATATATCATGGGGAAATTATGATGGAAATATAATTATATATGATATTTATTATATTTATTATATTTCTATTCTTCTTTAATTCTCATTTAGAACATACCTTTATTCTTTTCATGTTGTATAAATATGATAATTTCATTGGAGGAAGTGCGGACTACCACCCCCTGAAGGTGATATGACTCATTCTTACTATAAATGGAACATATAAAAGATACAATAAATGAAATTATGTAACATATATATAATAATAGAATTATAATATACCTATGTGTCATTAATTTTTCATTCTATTAAATATGAAATAGAAATGAAAGTAGCGATCATTCGAATGTATGGCTTACCGTCTCCATGAACGGTGAATTTCATTTCTTATGTCCAAATTCTATGGAATATTATAAATACATATGTACAAGATATATATATATATATAATAGATATTATATCTAAATCATGAATATAATTATGTATATAATGTACTTTTGACCACATGGACAATTTATAATTATTACAAGTTCATTTTTGACTCAAGTTCTGAACATCGACAAAATGTCTGATATGAACTCAAATAATTAAATAATTGTTATATCAATGTAATATGTGATGTAAAATGAATAATAAAATTGAAATATTTTATGAATAAAGTAGAAGTTATCTTATGTTTATTATTGAGAAAATTAAATAATGAGCGAGTCAAGTCGGACCCGAGGTAAGGGACTTTGTCTCAATCTAATTTCTTTGAGGCATATTTTCATTTATACACGAATTGATTTTATATGGTGTAAAAACCTCTTTTACATTTAATTTAATTAAAAGTGAATATTTTTTAACTTAGAGTTTTACTAAATGACAACGGTAATTTTTCTTTTAATGTACGCAGTGACAACAACCTTTCCACCACTACAATCATTATTTGATATTTGGTTTCCTTAATAAGACATGATCCTTTTATATAGAAAATAAATACCATATACCATTTTTACATTTTTTGGTATTGAAAATGGTTTTGAAATTGGACTTAATAATTCAATATCTTAAAATTAATTTTTTTTATTTTAAATGAAATTTATCCTTTAAATGTTGATATTTGAAATATTTAATGTTTGATGATTATATAATGGTACATTGAAATTTTATGGGTGGTTACATTATAAACCAAGTGATGGGTGGTTCCTTGATAAACCAAGTATGGGTGGATATGTTATAACCTCAGATTCATTGGGTATGGAATTCGTTCGTATGGTTATTCCATTTGTATGAATGATTTGTAGAAGTAGACTGTATGTTTATTGCATTTATGTATGATTATGTCCCAAGTTTTCCTTTATATGCTATATTTTGATTTCTATGGGTTTTATAGTAAAATTTTGGTTATAAAAAAATTAAGCAATGATATTATATTCAATTAAGTGTTTTTGATACTTTATTGAGGTGGAAAATATTACTTTATGATAAAGTATTCATGTTTTACATGTTGTTTTGAAAACTGATAGTTTTACTTCTTTATATATCCCTTAATGAGATTTTTACTCTCATTCTAATTTTTTGAAATTTTTTTCATAGGTCTTAAAGTATAATAGGTTCAAGGATGGGATCCAAGAAAATCTATGTTGTTTAAAACATGGAACTAAACATGTTTCATTTTTTAAAAATTTGTTATTTTATAAAAAAAATAGATACTAAGTAGAAGTGCCTACATGTAATATTCATGATTTATGTATAAGTTATGAATTAATTATCTAAAGATCTAAACCTAAAAGGTCCTCAATGTGAATTATTAAATTAATTCAATATTATGTAATGTTTAAGTTTGGGTCCCTATAGTTGGTATAAGAGGTCGGTTTATACAACTTTAGGAGATAGGATATTCATAAATTAATATCCATGAATTAATTTATGATAAGATTGAAATGATATATCATTTGAAGATTACAATTTTTCTTCTCTTAAGATACTTTTGTGTTTAGAATGGTTTTCCATAGATGAAATAGGTCCGCTAAGATAGGACAACATCAAGAGGAAAACAATCTTCCAAATCAGCAACCTGAGATGGTCGGAATCGGAACTCAATAGTTTGTTTCAGTGATGGCACAATGGACTCAGGTTATAATTTGTGGCGGTATCTATGCATGAGATCATCCAAATAAAACACAAAATAACATGTCGGTTGTTGATAATTTCATGAGGCAATATCCCCCATGATTTAGAGAATCATCTGACCCTATTCAAGATGAAGGGTGGATCAAAACATTGTAAAATATTATTGATGTCAATGTTTGTACAGAAAATCTAAAGTTTAGTCTTACTATTTATCATTTTTAAGGAGAAGCATGTTAGTGGTGGTCGATGGTTAAAAATATCATGGATAGTGAGGAGATTGATGCTCTTGGTTGGGATTAATTCAAAGGTATGTTTCATGAGAAATATTTTCCTAAGGCTGTTCAACTTAGGATGGAAAAATAGTTATTGGAATTGAGGTAGGAGGATGATTCAGTGGTTAGTTTTGAATAAAAGTTCCCTCAAATGGAAAGGTATTCTCCAAATATCATCTAATATCATGATATTAAGATAAATAAATTTTACTCAGGAATTAATCTTCGATATCGAAGAGAATTAGCCTCTCGTAAATTCAAAAGATATGATAAACTTTTCAGATGTACTAAGAAGGTAATAATGGAGTATTCTGAGGATTAGGTGTTCCTTGAGAGAAAGAAAAAGAATAAGTCCAGTTGGTAAGAAAAAGGAAAGTATTCATCAAAGAAGTATGGAATTAAGAAAATTAAATTTCTATCTTGTGAGAAGTGTGGTAAAAATCATTCTTGATAATGTCTCTAAAAGTCTGGAAAGTGCTTATGGTGTGGTAAGACTGGTCATATTTCTCGTAACTGTAAGGAATATGATCAAGCAAGAAATCAAAATCCAATAGTAAGATGTTTTATTTTCAATGATTTGGGGAATTATGTCAATGTGTGTCCAAAGATGACTACCGAGGGTGAAAACTAGACAGATCAAAAGTAGAAAGGTGGGAAAAAAATCTTTTACTACTACTATGGTTGATGTGGGGCCATCAAATAAAGTGGTGTAAGGTACTTTTTTTGTTTTTCAGATTATGCCAATGTTTTGTTTGATTCAGGGTCTACACATTCATTCATTTTTTAGAACATTTTGGGTAAATTTGGAATTCCACCTGAAGAAATGAATCCAAAACATATGGTAAAAACACTTAGTGGAAATGTTGAGGCACAAAGAAATTATAAGAATATTTCTATCCTTATTTGTGGAAAGAATTTACCTATAAACCTTATTATTTTGACTCTAGTAGATTTTGATGTTATTTTGGGAATGTATTGGATTTTTGTTTATCATACTAAGATTTACTATAGGGATAAAGAGGTTTCTTTTTAGAAATACTTTTAGTTTGTGTACAAGAATCAACCCTTATCTCTAATAACATATTTGGAAGCATAGAAACTAGTAAAAGTTGGAAATGAATGTTACCTTGCATGTGTTGCTGAAAACAATAGAATTGTTCAAATTAATGATGTGATAGTATTAAATGAGTATCTTGATGTTTTTCCATATGAGTTTCCTAGTATTATACCTGATCAGGAATTTGAATTTATTGTTTACTTAGTTCCTAATGCTAAACCAATTTCAAAACCCCCCTATCTAATGGCTCACATTGAACTTTTAGAGTTAAAGAAACAATTACAGGAGTTGTTTGATAAAAGTTTAATTTGACCAAGCACGTCACTTTGGGGTTCTCCAATATTGTTTTCTAAAAATAAAGATAGTTCAATGAGACTTTGCATTGATTATGGATCCTTTAATAATATCTCTATTAAGAACAGGTATCATTTGCCTTATATCGATGATTTGATTGATCAGATCTAGGGAGCTTAGTATTTTTCGAAGATTGACTTGGTGTAGGGGTAATATCAATTTAAGGTAAAGGAAGAATACATTCTAAAGACCGTATTTTGCACTAGATATGGCCATTATTAATTTTTAGTTATGCCTTTTGGGTTAACCAATGCACCTGTGGTATTCATGGATCTTATAAATAGAATTTTCTGGGAGTTCTTGGATTAGTGTTTGGTTGTGTTTATTGATGAAATTTTAGTATTTTCCAAAAGTAAATAGAAACATGAAATTCATTTAAGGGTTGTCTTTAAAACATTATAAGAAAATAAATTGTATGGTAAATTCAACAAGTGTGAGTTTTGGTTACAAAAAATTTCATTCCTTGATCACATTATTTCAAAAAATGGAATAACTGTTGATCTTGATAAAGCAAAAGTTGTTGAATAATGGCCAAGACCCACATATATAACCATGATTCATAGTTTTCATGGTTTGAAAGGATATTACATAAGGTTTGTTGATAATTTTTCACGGTTATCTATCCCACTGACTAAGTTAACTCGAAAAGGTGTTAAGTTTATCTGGACAAAAGAATGTGATGATTTTTTTAGGAATTAAAAAGAGGATTGGTGAATTCTATAGTTTTGGGATTACCTTCCAAAGTTGTTGAATTTTTTATCTATATTGATGAATCATTGAAATGACTTGGTTGTGTCCTAATGCAGAATGATCAGGTAATTTCTTATGGTTCACTTCAGTTGAAACCTCGTGAGTTAAATTACCCTACACATGATTTTGAATTAGCTTCTATTTTTTTCTTTAAAATTTTGGATGCATCATCTGTATGAAGTAAAATGTGAAATATATACTGACCAAAAAAGTTTTAAGTATATATTCACTCATAATTAATTGAACATGAGATAGGAGATTGCTATAATTAATCAAGGATTATGATCGCATGATTCATTACCATCCAAGAAAAGAAAATAAAGTGGATGATGATTTGAGTCGAAAAAGTAATGCTACATTAACTATGTTACATTTATAACAAGATCCTTTAATTAAATATTTGATTAACTTTGGAATAGAATTTGTTGGTGCAGGAAATTAAACTTTTTTGTTTCAGGTGTCAGTGAAATCATCTCTATCAGACAGAATTAAGAAAGCACAGAGGGAAGAAAGTGAGTTGCAGAAAAAGGTAGAGTTGGTTCAGAAGTACATGTTTCTTGAATTTAACATTGATAATGATTGTATTTTGAGATTTGGGAGAGATTTTGTGTGCCTTGTGAATTATTTTTAAAGAAATATTTGTTATGTAAATCTCATAGTTCTCTATTTTCAGTTCATCCTAGTAGTACTAAGATGTACAGAGTTCTTTGGGAGTATTACTGGTGGGATGGAATGAAAAGAGATATTGTTGACTTTACTATGAAGTGTTTAACTGGTCAAAAGGTTAATGAAAAATGGAAGTTACCAAAATGTATGCTTCAGACTTTTCAAATTCTAGAGTGGAAATGGAAAAATGTGTCTATAGATTTCATATTGGTATTACCAAAGACTTCTCAAGGTAACAATTCAATCTGGGTTATTGTTGATCTATGGACTAAATCTTCTCATTTTCTTCCTATTCATATACGTTGTCTCTAGATCAAATTTCTTGATTGTATATTAACTAGATAGTCAGGTTACATGGAGTTCCCCTCTCCATTGTATCGGATCGTGATCCCAGGTTTACTTTTGACTTTTGGAAAGGCATTCAAAAGTCATTGGGTACTGAATAAAATTTCAGTACAGCTTTTCCTCCTCAATCAGATGGGTAGTCAGAATGAACAATTCATACATTGGAAGATATTCTACATGATTCTTCAATTGATTACTAGGGATGTTGTGACCAACATATTTCTTCGGTTGAGTTTTCTTATAAAAACATTTTTCATTCCAGTATACAGATGGATTCATTTGGGGCATTATATATAAATTTGTGTCATACTCTAGCTTTTTGGGATGAAGTAGGTGAAAGGAAACTAATGGTACCGGAATTGGTAGAAGAGATAGCAGATAAAGTTCAGTTAATACAAAAACACCTGAGGACATCATAGAGTAGACATAAAAGTTATGTGGATAATTGTTGTAAGGATATTTCTTTTGAGGTAGGTGATCATGTATTTATCAAAGATTCACCATAGAAAAGTGTGATGTGTTATGGTAAAAATGTAATGTTGAGTCCACGGTTCATTGGATATTATGAAATTCTGGATAAAGTTGGATTAGTTTCTTATCGAGTGTCTTTACCTCCTAATTTATCCCAATTTCATAGTTTTTTCATGTTTCAATGTTAAGAAATTATATACTGGATCCATCTCATGTTTTGAGTCTAGAGTTAGTTTAGTTAGAAGATAATCTCTCTTATGGGGAACAACTAGTCTAGATTCTTGATCGAAGAGAGAAAGTGCTGAAGAATAAGATAATTAATCAGGTAAAGGTTTTTTGGAAAACCCATATGGTTGAAGATGAAACATGGGAATCTGAAAATTCTATGAGGTATAAATACCCCCACTAATTTGATAATTGAATAGAATTGAGGGGACACAATTCCCAAAATGGGGGAAGGATGTTACATCCTAAGTAAATTACGGGGACGCTATTCCAAAAAGCGGGGAAGGATGTTACATCCCAGGTAAATAAAAAATGATATTTTCAAATTTATTAATATTTGTGAATTAAATATTAATTTTACTTTAAATAGGATTCTATGTTCGATGGCATACTTGACACACAACAATGGGTTTCTCCGAAATCTCATGTTGTACACAAGGATGAGTCATACTGAAAAATAACAATACAATATTATTTTAAATGGTAGTTAACGTCTAGATGTTGTATTAGAGGTAATTAATAGAACTAACTATAATATTATTATACATGTTTTTTAAATGTCTTTACATTTATCCAATGAATTTTGGAGGATTAAAATGAGAATAAATCTAATTTTAAGCATAAATACTCTAATGATTTTTGAAATTTATTTTTACCACATTTTTATGGTGAACCCTTTTTAAATATAGTTTTTTTATTTTATATTTTCCATTTGAAAAAATAAACATCTACTTCTGATAAAGTTCATTTTTAATGAATAGTTAAAAATACTGCATTTTCAGTCAAAATTGTCTTTTCATCTAGTTTATTTATATGATTAGATTATCCTTTTAATCAGTTTTAAAGTTTAATTAGATTATATTTTTATCATTTAATCCAATTTTGGTCATTGGAAGTAATTTCACTTTGAAATTGGACATATACACATGTCAATATTTTGGTAGTATTAACTCCATAAAAACACTCTTTTTGGTTTTGACAGCGAGAATTAATTTAGAATTAATTTCTGTAACTTTTGTGTTTTGAATTTGAAAAAATGGATTCCAAATTTGGAATCAGGAGGTCGAAATTGTGTCAATAGGTAACGTTTATTTTTAGACATTATGAATAGTAACTTCAGTAAATATTTCATTTACCATGGTTAAATGGTAATTCTAATAAATAAGGGTAAAAAATAATATTATAATAATATTAAATTACCCTAACACATATCCTAACCCTATTGGATGATATATTTTCAACCATGGGAATTCTTTGGTCGATTTTAGGACCCCATAGAGCCACTTGTATGTGGAATTGACATTTAATTACATTTAATTTATTGTTAAGGAAAAAATATAACCCAAACATGTATTGTTTACTAAAACAACTTTTATATGGGGTTATATAAGTTCTATCTTAGACTATAAATAGTCATTAGAAATCTAAAAATATTTCCTACACCATGTTATTTTATTTGTAATTTTTAGACATCAAATAAATAAATTTATTTATGACACAATGGTGATGTAGTGATTATCTTATTAATGAAATATTAAAATAAATTTATTTTGAAGCATTGTATGCCATCCACGAATTTTATGGATGATTGTGTCTTGTTATATTTTAATTAATTAAGTTTTTTTTAATTAATTAATTTTATATATATTTTTAAAATGTCATGATATGAATAGTATAAAAATTGACATAAATTGGTTTTTAAATAAATTAATATTTTATTAAATGCTATAATAGTCCTAAAAATCTATTATTCTTTAAAATAACATATATTATGTTAAAAATTCCATTAAAGATCCATTTTGGGTTGTTTTGAATTTTATAGTAACTATAGTAACCATATATTATGAAAATAAAAGAAGACATGTTAAGAGTTAATTTATTAAACTAAGGGTTAATGATAAAAGATAAGGCTAATATTATGACCTAAACATGTCTAAAACCCATTTCCTGAGATGATTTCGTCCCATCCTCATTTTATACTCTAAATATGTCACTTTTGGGTTGTTATAATTCTAAAATCAATTAATAATAAAATAATATTTCAAAACATTCCTAAAGTGCCCCTCCTCCCTCTTATAAAAGAACACCACATCTAACCCATTACTGACACTTCTAAAGTGCATTGTCTTATCCAAACACTACTACAATAATCACCAACAGTCATTTATTACTCCTAGAATCCTTCCCCTAGGCTAATGGAAAGTTAAGAAATCCCTTTGGCTCAAATCAAAAGAAGTTACCTAATTTGAGGTAATGTCTTCTCTCAAGTTCCTTTCCCTTATTTTTCATTATCCACTCCCTATTCTCTTATTATTATTATTTTACATAAAAACACCAGTATACTAAGTATATTATGTTTTTTATGAGAATAATTCTAACTACACTAACACACACCTCCATCTAATGGGTATAGAATATATTGTTTCTGTGGACGGCGAACTACTACCTCACGAAATAATGATTGTTCAATATTCTCATACCACCTCTCATGGTGGCCATTATGATTGAACTATAATTATATATGATATATATGATTTTTATTTTATCTATATTCTTTGTTAATTATCATTTATAAAATACCTTTATTCTTTTCATGTTGTATAAATATGATAATTCCATTCGAGGAAGGGCGGCCTATCGCCCCCTCAAAGTGATATGACTCATTAATGCTATACATAGAACGTATAAAGGATAGAATTAATTAAATTATGTAACATATAAAACATATATATTATAATGAAATTAGAATATACTTTTATATCATTTAGTTTTCATTTCTTTAAATCTGAAAAATAAATGAAAGCAGGGTTCATGCATAAGTACAGATTACTGTCTTCATTAACGGTGCATTTCATTTCTTATATCCAAATGCTATTGACTATTAAAAATACATATATACTATATATATATATGATATATATGATATCTAAATCAATAATATCATTTGGGAGATAATGTACTTTTGACCACATGGACAATTTATAATTATAACAAGTTCATTTTTTACTCAAGTTCCGAACATCGACAAAATGTCTGATATGAACTCAAATAATTAACTAATTTTTATAGCAAGGAAATAATTGATATAAAAGGAATAATAAACTTTAAAAAGGTTTTGAAGAAATTATAAATTAACTTATGTTTATTATTCAAGAAATTAAATAACGAATGAGTCATGTCGAACATGAGGTAAGGGACTTTGTCTCAATCTCTTTTCTTTGAGGCATATTTTGATTTATACATGACTTGCTTTTATACAGTGTATAATCCCCTTTGAATTTTAATTTCATTCGAATGAAATCTTTTTCTACATGGAATTTTAATAAATCATAAAGGGAATCTTTCTTTTAATGGATAAAGTGACAATGATGTTTCTTCCGCCACGAGCATTATTTGATATTTGACTTCCTTAACAAGTCGTGATGTTTTTAAATGGAAAATAAATAGCATATACCAAATTTACATATTTTAGTATTGAAAATGGTTTTGAAAGTGTATTTACTATTTAAAAATATAGAAATTATTTCTTGTGATTTCAAATGAAATTTATATTCAAAATGTTGATATTTTCAATCTTTTATGTGTGATGATTATATGATGGTACTTGGAAATTGGACGGGTGGTTACGTGATAAACCAAACAACGGGTGGTTCCGTGATAAATTAAGGACGGTGGTTACGTTATAACCTCCAATGACTTGGGTATATAAGTCAGTCATATGGATATTCTATTTGTAAGAATTATTTGTGGAAGTCAACCGTATGGTAATTCCATTTAAGTATGATTATGTCCCAAGTTTACCTTTATATGCTATATTTTATTTTTTATAGGTTTTATGGTAATATTTTGGTGAAAAAAAAATGTAAGCAATGAGATTATATTCATTTAAGTGTTTTTGATACTTCATTAAGGTATAAATTATTACTTTATGATAAATTATTCATGGTTTACATGTTGTTTTGAAAATTAATATTTTTCCTTCTTTATTTATCCCTTACAGAGTTTTTTATGCTAATCCCATGTTTTTGAAATGTTTTTCATAGGTCTTAAAGTGGAATTGAGTCAAGGAGAGGATCAAAGAAAAGTCATGCTATTGAAAACATGGAACTAAATTTTTTTATTTTTTTATATTTTTTATTTTATGAAAAAATGCATACTGAGTAGAAGTTTCTACATGTAATATTCAAGTTGTATGTATAAGTTATGACCTAATTCTCTAAATATCTAAACCTAAAAAGGTCCTAAATGTGAGTTATTAACTTAATATAAGATTATGTAATGTTTAATTCAGGTTCCTTACATATATTATACTATAATTATAATAATAATATGTATCATTTACTTTTAATTCTTTTAATACAACAAAGAAATTAAAGTAGTGTTCATCCATACGTACGACCTATCGTCTCCATGAATGGTGCACTTAATTTCTAATCTTCAAATATTATGGACTATTATAAAAATATATTTTCTAAATATATAATATAATTTCATAATGTTTTAAATTCTTATAATGATTAAATCATTATCTAAATAATAATAACATCGAATCACAAGTCAAAACATACTTGAGAAAACTAGGCAGTTAACACCTAAAATAGTTAAAACAATGAAAGTGTGTTGGAAAACAGGTAATAAAGTATTATAAGATGTTAATATATGTTATTATAAACAAGATTGTGGTTATGGTATTAGTTGGTAACATAGTTTAAACCACTATAATGTATTCTAAATACCACATAACAAAAACAAATGATAAGGTAAGGAATTTCATCTCAATTTACTTTCAATTGAGACATAATTTTTATTATCCAATAATTAACATTTATTTAGTGTATATATTGCTATTTTACATGTTGTATCATGAATCTAATTACTCTCATTATGTTATATGTTTCATTTAATTTGTGTGGAATTATGATTTAAAGTTTTCAATGTGGTATGAGACACATTGGAATGTTTAATTATTATTTTTCCTCAAGAATTTTTTAATGTCAACAACCATTGTTGTTACTTATCCTCCTATAAGGTATTATCAATAAATCTATATAATTTATTCAGTATGGATATTTTTTAGGAATATTATTTATTTTATTATAAAATATGATGAATTCTTTGGACTGGTAGACATGGTTTGGGGACCGTTTAAGGAAATCCCTACATGTTGGGGGCTACTGAATGAAATCCCCTTGATGCATTCATAGTCTCATGAGACGAAATAGTTTTCTAGCCACCTTAGATAGATTTTTAACCTATAGATAAACCATCTTATGAAATTTCTTGATGGTACTGGTTCTTTGTACTAAGGAAACTTGGTGTCCAACAATTAATCATTTTCCTCTATTATTATTTATCCATGAGATTTTGCATCGACATATCTATAGATTTATTTTATTTGTAGTTTGTTGATTAATTGCATTTGTTTTCAATTTCCTACATTTCCATATATATTACGCATTCTATAATTGTATTAATTGAAATTATATTCAGTTATTTACCATCACATATAGATTGATTCATTATTTCTTCCTCTTTATTTACCCTTACTGATAATTTGAGCTCACCCTTATTTTATTTCTTTCCTCTCGTTATGAAGAATAAATCATTCAATAAGCATTTAAGGACATAGTTTATTCCATTTTTTATGTATGTTGTTTTTATTTCCTATTGACCAATATATTATGGGTTATATATATGTAATATTGATTTCCAAGACTGCTAAACTGAACAGTCCTTTTGGTTTTGATTTCTTGTATTCATACTAATGTAATTTAATAATGCACTGGATCTATGATTCTATGGTCTGGGAATTACATTTGGTATCTATGGAATTTTAGAAACAACCTTGGAAACTAGATTTATAAAACATATATTAAGGAAAACAACCCTAAGATAGACATTGTGGATAAGTGTATAAGAACTTCCTAGAATTTTGGTAGAGTAAATATTATATGGTAATTCTTAGAAATACATACCTATTTAGAAACTACAAGTGGATGTGGTTCGGGCACATATGTACCTAGGAGTAAAACTCCTAAAAGGTTTTTTGGGCCTGACTCTGGGTAACCTGGTATACGATAATATGTCATACTGCATACTTGGTTTGACACTCTTATAGGATATGCTTAGGATAATTCATATTTTATTTACCTACCATTATAAAGGATTTAAAATAATGATTTCCCCAAAGTAGCCAAAGTTTACAGTTCTAGGATTTAAGATTCATAAATTAATGTTTTGTATTATACCATGTTTAGAGTTATATTATGTTCATAATTTTATGGGATAATATTGTATATGGAAATGTTTAGAAATTTTGCATAGTTGAACAAATGAGAACTCCACCAACACACGTGATGATAATAGTGAGAAGGATCGTGTCATTATGGTCTTAAGAAAACATTTCAAAGGAAAATAGTCACCCATGTATTCTAATCATATGAGTAAATAGTATCATGTGTTAACATGATAGGTAAATAATTCTCTAAGACATATGACTTTGAAAGGAAGAAGATGATGGAAGAGAAAAATATTGACAAGGGAAGATGGGAAATAAGGATTTTCCCACTTGTGATAACTATGGAAAGAATCACCCTGGTAAATTTTTGAATTTAATGGGATTTTGTTATAATTTTGGAGAAAAAAGACAACAGTTTCTTGATTGAATGGGTAAGAAAGAGGTTTCCAATGTTCAATGCTTCCACTACAATGAGATGACACACTATGAGAATCAATGTCACAAGAGTTAATGAATATACCATAGATTATGCTATTAGATAGTGGTGAAGTTGTGATACTATCACAAATGAAGATGAATTATTAATATGATTGTTCAATAATTATGTTTTTTGAATATTTTATTAGCAATGTACTAGTTATAAGAATTATGGAATATATTTTTATTGTACTACAATACTTTTTCGTTAAAGATTTTAGATCATATGTTGGATGGTACCAAGAAAATTTATTCAGTAGAAAGTTTCAATTTTCAGAAAACATATTATTAAGGTAAATAAAACCCTTAATATATTCATAATGTTAATATAATGAAAATTAATGACTTATGGGATGAGTGATAACTACCTTAGAACGGATTAATGACTTGTGGACAAGTGTTCTATGATATCATTGATGGAGTTTACAACACTTTTGGATTTAAGGAATATATCCAATAAAATGTTTTTAACATAAGGAATAAGAAATAATTCATGTTTCAAATAATGTTTTATGGAAATTTGAGTTATCAACATATTTCAAAAGGATAAATGATGAAGTTATTCACATGTCTATAATGTGAACATTAAAAGACGATTCATAAAGATGAAAGGATAATGATAGGTTTACTTTGGTAGTTCAGTGACTTTCATTCAAAAGTGATTGGATCATAATATGTTGGAAAAGTTAACCATTTATAAAATGGTTTAATATTATCATTGGATAAGATTTTATATGGAAATTTATTACTTCACTATATATTGTATCATGTGCTAAAGGATAAAGTAGATATAGTGTAAGGTGTAATCAAATGAAAAGATTATGTTTATAGAAACATATATTTACTTCTATTCTCATAGAGTGATATAATTCTTTAAATATAGAAAAAATGGTTTTAAAACAAAAAATTTTTCCTTATTATCATCATTTTTTAGGATATCAATGAACTTTACTCACACTTATGGTTTATGGTCTTGTGGGCTACAACTTTCATCTAAACATGTTCTCTAGAACTCTCCATTAGATCTTGATTATTGGATTTTTATTCCATATCCATGCTTCTATTTTCCACCTATGTTCTCCTACAAGGGAACCAAGTTACTTGACCATTGTTCTTTCTTTTATCTCTTATTAATAATATGTGATACTAACCCTTTTTACGATGTGGGTCTTTAAATAATAGTTTATTTTAAATCCCTTGATTACAAAGATCAAGTTTAAATTATGAGGGTGTAATTTAATTAAGGTGGGGAGAATTTGACACCCCAAGACTTTAAAATATTTTCCTTTTATAATAAATATTATTTTTTTCGAATTCATTATACACAATGTTAAACTTACGCTACATACAACACTGAATTAACTTACATTACATGCAAGATTGAGTTTTACCACCTTTTAATATGCAAACCTATTTTAATACTAAATTTTCAAACATATAAATTTTATTTATAAAAATAAACCTCATTCTTTTAATTCATAATATTGACATAAGAATAGTGTTAATTTCTGGTATTTTAATGAGAAACTTCATTTTTTATGAATAGTGATAATTACTACAATATAGTTAAAAACAACCTTTTCATTCAAATAATTATTAATGATAAATTATGTTTTAGATTTCTTTAGAGTCACATTTGATCAATTATACATATATTTAAACAATTAATTTCGTTATATTCAATTTTACTTTTAAATTTAATATAAAAACTTGACAAACTTTTGAATGTTTTTCTACTTTAAAAACTAGTTATTTCACCCCATCCGTGGGATTAGCATTAATCTAAATTTTCCCACTTCTGTTATTTGAATTTTGAGAATATTACATATAAAGATTTAATTAGTATGATATTTTTGGTCAAATAAGATCAACTTAATTTTTTTTCCAAAATGATTAGTTAATGTGATTAACACTAATTACGGTGATTAAGTTATGATTAAGCTTAATAAGGGACTAAACCTTAATATTAAGGACCAAAATTTCTTGGAAACTTGTCCAAAAGCCATTGGATTCCAAAAATTTGACCATTTACCCACTTGGTTCGAAATTTATGGGTTATTAGGATATTATTAAATGGGAGTTCTCTATATAAAAGGGAAAGTAGGGAAATAGATAAAAAGGGAAATTTCCTTACCTTTAACATTTATCAAATTTTAAGTTATGTGAAAAAAATCATGTTTTAAATTATAAATATCCTTTTTAATATATATGTTTTATTTTTATCATAAAAATTTATCAGTAATTTTTATAGATGTTTTAGTTACATAATATGCTTAAGAAATGTCAATATAGAGATTGTTTAGTTAATAATTAACTAAAATAAACGATATTATAAATAGTAAAAGTGTAGTTAATTGATTGATATATTGAATTTAAATATTTGTTTAGATTAATATATCACACCATTAATCCTAATATAATTGAATTCCAATATACGATTTATATTTTAAAATTAATAATAAAAAAATAATGTCAGAATTGACATTATTGTTATTTTACAATAAATGAATTAAATTTATTAAAAATTCTATATTATACAAAGTTATTTTTATTTATTAATAATTATTAAATATTGTCTATTAATGAGAAAATTAATCATTTATCATTAACATATTGACCCACATACTGTAAAAATGTTGTTGATACAGTCCGGGTTCAAGAAAAGTTCCAGCGCGTGACATGACCTTATTTTAAAATTCATTTCCAAAACACATGGGAATTTTATTTTATAAATTTCATAAAATATTAATAATTATATATATATATATATTTTTTCTAATAAATATCACTTTAACATATTCTTAATGGTTAAATTAATTAGATTATAAAACTATATGCTTTAATAAAAACCAAAATGAAAAAATTGGGAATCATAGATGTTAAGGAACCAAATTATTAAAATGCATGTATTTTTGTGTGTTTGAGGTTTTTATAGACCATTATTATCCATTAATACATTATTTTTTCATTTTGGGGGCACTTTAGGTAAGTAATACCACCCATTATTGAATATATTTTGGTATTTACAAAAGTAACACTCCCTCTCCACTAAAAAGACAATCACTCTACCCCTTCCTCACACCTCTCAATCCAAATTAGCTCATAAAAAAATCTATCCAAATATTATTTCAAAATACCATCACTATACCTAAAATCATCACTTTGGGAAAAAACCATCCATTGAATCTTTTGGTACAAACCAAAAGAATTTACCCGATTAAGAGGTAACACCTTCTCTCATGCCTTCTAGTTTCATTTCCGTTTTCCACTTCCCATAATTATCTTATTCTATGATTACATAAAAAATTAGTATTTTAAATATACATGGATTTTTTATGATAAGTTTTATAACTACACTTATATACACCTCAATCTAATGGGTAATGAACATATTGTTTCTGTGTACGATGAACTACTGCCTCACAAAACGATTATTGTTCAATTTTCCCTAACCACCTCTCATGGTGGCTATTATGATGAAAAAACTATTTACATATGATATATAAGTTATTTAAAATATATTATTTTTATGTCATTTTTATTTAGAACATACCTTTATACATTCCATGTTTAGTGAATATGATAATTTCGTTTGAGGAAGTTTGGACTACTGCCCCCTCAAAGCGATATGACTTGTTCATGCTTTAAGAAACCGGACCTTCTTTTCAGGTATGTTTTTCCTTTTTCTAGAGTTTTTGATAAAAGATGAGTTTCTGGAAATTTTTTAAGTACACGCCGTGTACTTTGATTTCATGTGAGGTCGTCTGTTGGCTGTGTCTGGGCCACACACACAGTCGTGTGGGGTGTTGTAGAGGCCGCTTAAAGCAGAGTATGGAAAAGCCTAGTACACACCATGTACTCTAGAAGTACATGCTGTGTACTTTATTTTTTTCATTAAATGGACCAGGGTCGCATCTAAACCCCATAACACACTTCTTCTCCAGCTTCTTCGACCTAGAGCGTTCCGTACGGCTGTGAATATCCTCCGAGCCCCCGATCCTTCGTCCGTTCTCCGAATCAACTGCCGCCAATTGCATTGGAACCACAGCGGTAAGATCTTCCTTCTTTTAGAGCGTTGTTATCCAATTCCTCCTCTTCCTGAAGTTATTGTGGGTTTATTGTTTTTGAATTTTTTATATATCTATAACGTTCTAAGGAGATTCAAGCCTCATGGTTCATGTATATAGATATCCTAGCATCAAGGTAGGTGTTTTGTGCCTTTCCGTTCAAAGTATTTGAGTTTAATGTGCATTTTCCACCAATACCATTGAACGGGGTATTGCGTGTTTATTGTTTTTCCCTGTTGTTTTTCTGCCTTCCTTGTATTCTTGGGTAGAGATAATTTGGTTATGTATGAGGATAATTGTTATGTTTGGATGTTTTCCCCCTACCTTGTTCTGTTTACGACCTTTTTGTCTTATTCGGCCATTGGTCGTTATACCTGTTTTTCATGCCCTGTGACCGTAGGATGGAGTGTTGTTCCCTGACATGCTTTTTATGTTGTAGAGAGGTTAGCCAAGTAGCTATGTAGTCTTACTTTGGCCTTATAACATTATTATGCATTGACTGGCACGGGGCTGCGAGAACCTGGTGTTGTAGACTATAAGGGGATAGATTGAGTGAGTTTCCTTAGAGAGTCTTAGACATTATAGACTATAGGGGATAGACCAAGTGAGCTTCCCAGAGAGCCTTGGATATTATAGACTACATAAGGATAGACTTAGTGAGCTTCCCTAGAGAGTCTAGAGCTTTATAGACTATACAGGGTAGACCGAGTGAGCTTCCTCAGAGAGTCTTTGTTTTGTTTTAATTTCCTTAAACCACTCCAGGCTATAGGAGGAATTGATCGAGTGAGCTTCCTCAGAGAGCCTGTGATATACCTGAGGCTATATGAGGAATTAACTGAGTGAGATTCCTCAAAGAGTTGCTAGACCTTGGGGATATAAGGGGAATTGACCGCGTGATCAACCTCAGAGAGTCCATGACTACCTTAGAATATAAGGGGAATTGACTAAGTGTGCTTCCTCAGAGAGTCTTATAATTCATATGACCAAACCAGAGGGGTTAGGATGAGTGTACTGCCCAGAGTGTTATTGGTACTTCTTGGATAGAAACAGAGGGGATGGATGTGAGTACTTCATAGAGGGATTCCAGTTTGTGGTTAGCTTCTTTCTTCACTACTGCTTGTTGATCTGTGGATTGTTTTCTATTGTGTATCATCCTATTTGTTGTTTACTGTTTACTTTTTACTGCTTACTATACTATTACCTACCATATTCTCAATGACTGTTAGGTACAGATCTTTATGTGGTTTCCTACTGGTATTTAGTCTCACACCTTGTTTGCATCATGCTTTTGGGTCCAAATAGATTATATTGTTGCAGATATAGATAAAGGAAAGTGCCCTTCGACTTCAGGTACTTGATTTCACTGGAGCAGGAGAGCATGTGACCAACCAAGGCTTGTGATGTTGAGGAGTTTCTTATCTATTTTTCTTTTGTATTTTGGTTTAGTATTATATTCAGCATTGTGACTTGTTTGGATGTTTTCCAAGACATATGTATCATGCATCATATATACATGTTCTCCTACTGTTTATCATATTTATTCTTCCATTGTTCACTTGTGTATGGATTGTTTACTTCTTCTTCTATTGTTTATTGTTTTCTCTTCTACAATGTACTCTACCAATGAGGGCATAGTTTCCCCACTATCACACCCAAGGCCCTCACTTCTTGTCGACAGCCTCTGGTGTTTGGGGAAATACGCTTGAGGCCATGTGACCAACCGGGTATGGGGCGCCTCTAGGTGGCTTCTGGAATCGGGATGTTACAAAGAGGTATCAGAGAAATTATTTTCTCTTGACTTACTGTTTGGAGCCTATAGTCAGGGATAAGATGGAAAAGGTACTTGCTAATAAGTTGTGCCCGGGAGTAGCTAACTCATGTACATGTAAAATCCATACTACCTTGTTTATTGTAGTATTACCAGTTTTCACTTTTACAGTTGATTTGATTTCACCATTGGGGGATTCACAAGCTTTGTTTTATTACCATTATTGTTATTGCGGTTCTATTTCTATCGCAACCCGATGAGATTAGGGTATACCATCTCATGCATCATTTAGGCACTTGTTAGAAATCACATTTCATGCATTTTTTCCATGTCATCTAGGATGCATTAGTGATTGCATGTTGTTTTGATAGATGAGGTGTAAAATATGCTTGCTGTTGTGATAGTTTCCTTGATAGAAATACCCGATGTTGATAGGGTATTGTTTGTGTAGAGATTTTTTGGAATAAATGCCAAATTTCGATTCTTGAGGTGTTATGGGTGCACATGAATCAGAACATGGTGGATCATTGACTTTTTTCCCTTGAATATGATATGTAATATATGCTAATCTTTGATTCACGAGGAGTATGGGCCCTCACGGATCAGAATTTGGCACCTTCAATCTTGTTTTTCTGTGTTTTCTGGGCACTGAAGCAGTTTCTGAGCTACTGCCTAGAAAAACCCAGAATACACGGTGTGTACTTTATGAATACACATTGTGTAGTTTTTAAACCGTGTTACTGACTGTGTGGGCAGAAATATGGGGTTCTGAAAAATCTTCAGAAACACGCCGTGTATAATTAGTACACGCCATGTTATAGTGACCATGTGTCTACCCGTGTGACTAACAATACAGATGAATGAAACTTTGACTTTACACACCGTGTCTGTTTTCACACGTTGTTCCATAAGTACCCAGCCATGTCACAAACAATAAGGGTTGGGGAAACCCTTCAATTACATGTTGTGTGCACATGGACCATGCCTTATAGAGTGAACCGTGTACCCGGTCATGTCACAAACAACACGGGTCGGGGAAAGACTTCAAGTACACGTTGTGTTCCCCTGGAGCACATCTTGTAGAGTAGATCGTGTAGCCATCCATGTAACTAACAACACGGGTCATTGAAACTTATCTAGTACACGTCGTGTCCTCCGTGAACACACCGTGTAGTCTAGGATTAAGAGGACCATGGGGGTTAGTCGTTTAAGGAGACTCAGGCAGGGGAATAGAGTTCAAGTACATGTCGTGTGTGTGGACAACATGTCATGTGGTTGGGGTATTACACGACCAGTTGTGGCAGAAGTACACGCCCATGTAAATGGAATAAAAACATGTTGTGTAGTTTTTATACACGACGTGTAGTCGTGCTTTGTAAAACATGAATGTTTCTTTCTCATGTTCCCCTCTTGTACTATTGTGTCTCACCAGTATGGGAACTGGAGTTCTTCCAGCTATTCGGGTCAAGGTGGAGGTCGCAGCCATAGTGTTCAGTCACCAGGTTATCGGCAACAGCATAGTGGATCAGCTCAGAGTGGTCAGCCAGGGTCGCAGGGCCCTGATATAGGCCAGAATTTTGCTATGGAGCAGACCCATCAGGATCAGGATCCTAAACCTTCCAAAGATTGAGGTACGATCTTAGCAGCCCCAGTTTTATCTTCAACTCTTTTCTATACTAGTGTTACGCATATCTTTATCTCTGTTGCTGTTGTGGAGAGCTTGGGGCTCTTCATCTTTTCCTCTACCGATACTTTGACTCTAGACACACCGTTGGGGACTAGAACTGTTAGCGTACATCAGTGCAGAGAGTTCCCTCTTGAGGTTGCAGGGTGTCACTTCTTATGGGACCTCTATGTCCTAGAGATTGTGAGATATGATTTCATTCATAGAATGTACTAGTTAGTCACCTTCTAGGCAGTAGTCGATTTCTATCTCCACAGGGTGAGTTTCGTTCACTAGGGGGTGGATCATTTCTTCATAGAGGCGAGTGGGATGTCCAAGCGAGTCGAGTAGGACCCAAGCATCATGGTCTAGGGGTAGTTACATCCCATATTTCTAGTCTTTATCTGGATAACCAGGGGACTTCACAGTTAGAATTTCCACTAGTGGTGGATCGTTTCAGATATGTCTTTCTAGAGGACTTTTCAGGTTTTCATCCAGATCTTGAGGTAGACTTTTCTATTTAGCTCGTTCCAGGAACGGCACCGGTGTCCATTCCTCCTTACAGGATGGCTACACCTAAGTTACAGGAGATTAAGAAGTAGTTGGAGGAGTTGTAGGAAAAAGGTTTCATCTGACACAGTACTTCCCCTTGGGGTTCACCTGTCCTTTTTGTGAAGAAGGCAAATGGCACCCTCAAGCTTTGTGTGGATTATCAAAAGCTAAACCAGTTGATAGTCAAGAACCGATATCCCTTGCCGAGTATCGATGATCTCTTCGATCAACTTTGAGGAGCCCGCGTGTTCTTGAATATTGACTTATATCTTGTAATCATGAGTTTCGCGTTAGACCATCTAATATACCTCTTACAGCTTTTCGGGGCATGTATGGTCTATACGAGTATATGGTTATGTCTTTCAGTCTCACGAACGAACCTGCAGTTTTCATGGCACTGATGAATTGAGTGTTCCATCCATACTTATATTCCTTCATTGTGGTTTTCATGGACAATATATTGGTGTACTCTCACACTCGACACGACCATGGTACCCATCTTGAGATTGTTCTGAGTACACTGAGAGAGCATCAGTTATATGCTAAGATCTCGAAATGCCACTTTTTGATAGATCAGATTCACTTCTTGGGTCATGTTATCTCAGATATGGGAGTATCAACAGACCCAAAGAAAGTGAGAACTGTAGTTTCCTGGGAGCAGTCGAAGAATGTCTTTGAGGTGTGGATTTTTCTAGGGATTCCTGGATACTACAGGCATTTCATAGAGGAAGTTTCATGCCTACCAGCACCACTAAAAGGTCTGACCAAGAAAGGGGAAAATTTCTTATGGTCAGATTCCTATGATTTATCCTTTCATGAGCTGAAAGGGAGGTTGAAATTAGCACCGATACTAGTCTTTACATATCTGGGAAAGAGCTATACGGTCTACTGTGATGCTTCAGGTATCGGGCTGGGAGATGTGCTTATATAGGGAGATGGATTCATTGCTTACGGGTCTCGGTAGTTGAGGCCACATGAGAGGAATTACCTGACGCACAATCTGGATTTGGAAGCGATTGATCATGCCTTACGCTGTTGAAGACATTATCTTCT
This sequence comes from Viscum album, assembly GCA_963277665.1. Lineage (NCBI taxonomy): Eukaryota > Viridiplantae > Streptophyta > Magnoliopsida > Santalales > Viscaceae > Viscum > Viscum album. The sequence goes on along the minus strand of OY728145.1, from coordinate 1,636,627,983 downwards.
AGGAGAGAACTTTGTGGTGTTTACCAACCTCAAGAATCTCAAGTACATCTTCATTCAGTGTGATCTAAATTTGAGACAGTGCAGGTGGGTCCAGTATCTTCAGTCCTTCAACTTTGAACTCACCTATACACGGGGAAAGGGAAACACACTTACTGATGTGTTGAGCAGGAGAACTCAGATACATGCAGTTCAAGAGGACGGTAGTGAGTAGAAGCATATGGCTATGTTCTATGAGATGCATTTGGAGGTGCATGACAGACAGGGGCAGACTTTTCTATCTTCTGTAGTTGTTACCTCAACACTTCTTGATCGGATACGGATGAGGAATCTATCAGACTCAGAAGGCCTAGTCTTGCGGGAGAGTGTCTCAGGAGAGGATGCTCTTCCTGGATGGACAGTGGGTGAAGATGAGATATTTCATTTCCAGGGATGCATATGGGTGCCAGTAGACATACGCGAGGAGCTGATGCGGGATTTTCCTTCCTTGGTTTGGGCAGTTCATCCTGGCATCACCAAGATGTATCGTGATTTAAACCGCCAGTATTGGTGGCCATGTATGAAGGGAGATGTTCCTGGTTTTTTCATGAGTTGTTCCACTTGTCAGCAGGTGAAAGCGGAGCATCAACAACCAGTAGTTCTTTTGCAACAGTTACCCATTTTGGAGTGTAAGTGGAATGATGTCGCGATGGACTTCATGACCGGTTTTCCAAGGACACCTCGAGGTAATGATGTTGTTTGGGTTGTCATTGATAGGATTACGAATGTTCTTCACTTCTTTCCGATCAAGGAGACCTTCAGTGTTGATGAGATGGGATGGTTGTACATCCGAGAGATTGTACGTCTACATGGAGTTCCACACTCCATTGTTTCAGACAGAGATGCACGCTTTAATTCTCGGTTCTGGAAGGGGCTTCAAAAGGCTTTGGGTATTTAGGTACTTTTGATTATTGCATACCATCCCCAGACAGATGTCCAGTCCGAGCGCATGATTCAGGTGCTTGAGTATATGCTCCGAGCATAAATTCTAGACTATGGGGGTTCTTGGGAGAATCATATACCTCTTGTCGAGTTTTCCTACAATAATAGTTTTCAATCAACTATTAAAATTGCACATTATGAGGATTTGTACGGTAGGCCATGCTGGTCACCCTTGTGTTGGCTGGAGGCAGGAGAGGCAGCTTTATTGGGACCTCGCCTTGTTCAGGAGACCTCCGAGAAAATAGAGTTGATTTGGGAGAAGATGGTTATGGCAGAGTCTCAACAAAAGTCATATGTTGATAAGCAGAGATGACATCTAGAGTTCGAGGTCGAGGATCATGTTTCCTATGTGTCGCGTCGAGGTTGGGACATAAGAGGATTCGGAGATAGGTTAAGCATTCACCACGGTACTTCAGGCCGTTTTAGGTGTTGGAGAGAGTTGGGCCGGTTTCCTATCAGTTGAAGTTACCTCAGAGGTATCAGGCTACTCATGACATCTTCCACGTTTCTCAGCTCTGACGTTACTTTTCTGACCTGTCTCTTGTCTTTCAACCTGAGGAGGTTGAGCTCGAAGCGAAAGCATCGTTCGAGGAGCATCCTATCAATATTGTCGATCACAGTGTGAAGGTACTCTGTGGCTGGTCTGTTCCTCTATTATGGGTGCTATGGAAGCACAGGAGAGTACAATACGGGACTTGGTAGAGGGAGGCTGATGTACTATCGTAGTGGTCGGAGCTGTTTGGGGTTTCTTCTTCTACACCTCACTAGAGAAATCCAGGGATGAATTTATTTAAGGGGTGAAGTTTTTAAGAACCTGGAACTTCTTTTCAGGTATTTTTTTCCTTATTTTGGATTTTTGGAGAATAGAGGAGTTTCTGGAAAGTTTTTAAGTACACGCTGTATACTTTATAAGTACATGCCATGTACTTCGATGTTGCGCGAGTCCATGTGATGGCCATGTCCAGGCCACACACATGGTCGTGTGGGGTGATGTGGAGGTTGCTTAAAGTGGAGTACGAAAAATCCTAGTACACGCCATGTACTCTAAAAGTACAGGTTGTGTACTTTATTTTTTTTCATTAAATGGACCAGGGTCACATCTAAACCTCAGAACACGCTTCTTCTCCAGCATCATCGACCGAGAGAATTCTGTATGGCCACGAATCTCCTCCAAACCCCCGATTCTCCATCCCTTCTTCAAATCTACCATTGTCAATTGCGTTGGAACCGCAGCGGTAAGCTCTTCTTTCTCCTAGAGCTTTATTCTCGAATTCGTCTTCTTTCTCAAGTTATCATGGGCTGAAAATTTTGGATGTATTCATAGATCTACGACATTCTAAAGAGATTCATGCCTCATATTTCAAGTATATAGGTCACCAAGAATCAAGGTAGGTTTTTTGTGCCTTTACATTCAAAGTCTTTGAGTTTTATGTGCATTTTCCACCAATGGCCTTGAACGGGGTATTGCGTGTTTACTATTTTTCCCTGTTGCTTTTCTGCCTTGATTATATTCTTGTGTAAAGGTAATTTGGTTATGTATGAGGATAATTATTATTCTTTGATTCTTTTCTCATTCCTTGTTCTATTTACGACATTTTTTTCTTGTTTGGCCATTGGTCATTATACATGTTTTCCATGCCTTGTGACCGTATGATGGAGTGTTGTTCCCTGACATGCTTGTTATATTGTAGACTGGTTATCCAAGTAGCTCTATAGGCTTACTTTGTACTTATTGAATTATTATGCACTGACTGGCATGGGGCCGCGAGAACCTGGTGTTGTAGACTATAAGGGGATAGACTGAGTGAGCTTCCTCAGAGAGTATTAGAATTATAGACTATAGGGGACAGACCGAGTGAGCATCCTAGAGAGTCTTGGATATTATAGAATATAGGAGGATATACTGAGTGAGCTTCCTCATAGATTCTTGAGCTTTATATAATATACTGGGGTAGACCGAATGAGCTTCCTCGTAGAGTCTTTGTTTTGTTTGAATTTCCTTAAACCACTCCAGGCTATAGGAGGAATTTATCGAGTGAGCTTCCTCAGAGATTCTGATATAGACCTGAGGCTATATGAGGAATTGAATGAGTGAGATTCCTTAGAGAGTCTCTGTAAATTGGGGCTATAAGGTGAATTGACCACATGATCATCCTCAGAGAGTCCCTAACTACCTTATAATATAAGAGAAATTCACTGAGTGTGCTTCCTCAGAGAGTCTTATAATTCGTTTGACCAAACCAGAGGGGTTAGGCTGAGTGTACTTCCGAGAGAGTTGTTGGTACTTCTTGGATAGGACCATAGGGGATGGTTGTGAGTTCTTCCCAGAGGGATTCCTGTTTTTGGTTAGCTATTTGCTTCACTGCTTCTTGTTGATCGGTGGATTTTTTTTGTTGCGTATCATCCTGTTTGTTGTTTACTATTTATTATTTACTGTTTACTGTACTATTACCTATCATATGCTCACTGACTGTTAGACACAGATCTTTTGTTGGTTTCCTACTGGGATTTTATCTCACACCATATTTGGGTCATTATTTTGGGCCCAAAAAAATTATATTGCTGCAGGTATAGATAAGGGCAAGTGCCCTTCGACTTCAGGTACTTGATTGCACTAGAGGAGGAGAGCATGGGACCAAGTTGAGGCTTCTGATGTTGATGAGTTGCTTATCTATTTTTCTTTTGTACTTTTTTTTAGTATTGTATTCATCATTGTGACTTGTTTGGATGCTTTCCTAGATATATGTATCATGCATAATATATACATGTCTTTCTGCTGTTTATCATATTTAGTCCTTCGTTGTTCACTTGTGTATGGATTGTTTGTTGCTTCTACTATTGTTTATTTTTTTCTCTTCCTCTGTGTACTCTGCCAATGAGGGCATAGTTTCCCCACTATCACACCCAAGGCCTTCGCTACTAGTCGGCAGCCTCTAGCGTTTGGGGAAATGCGCTTGAGGCCATGTGACTAACCGGTTATGGGGCACCTCTGGGTGGCTTCTGGAACCGAGACGTTACACATTCCATACATGAAAAGTATAAAGTATAGTTTTAATATACCTATGTAAAATATATAAAATATAAATTATAATTTAATTATAATATACATATGTATCGTTTATTTTTAATTCTTTTAATACAATAATGAAATGAAAGTATGGTTCATGCGAACGCATGACCTACCGTCTACAAGAATGGTGCACTTAATCTATAATATCCAAATATTATGGACTATTATAAAAACATATTTACTGAATATATAATATAATTTATTCATGATTTACATTATTTATATGATCAAATCATTATATAATTAATATTTACAAAAAATCACAATTCAAGTCATACTTGGTATAACTAGGCTGTAAACACTAGAAATAGTTAAAATAATAAAAGTGTGTTGGAAAACGGGTAATAAAAATGTTGTAAAAAGTTAATATATGGTATTATAAATAATATTGCGATTCTGGTATTAGTTATTAACTTATTTTAAACCACTATACAAGAGGATAAATACCACAAAACAAAAATTAAGGATAAGGTAATTTATTTCATCTCAATTTACTTTCAATTGAGATATAATTTTTATTTTACACCAATTCACATTTATTTGGTATATATATTACCCTTTTACATGTTGTATCATTAATATAATTACTCTAATTATGTTATAAGTTTCATTTAATTCATTTGTAATTATTATTTAAAGGTTTCAATGTGGTATGGGATACATTGTAAGGTTTAAATATTATTTTTCCTCAAGAATGTTTTAATTTCAACAACCCTTGTTATTACTTATCCTCCTATAATGTATTAATGATAAATCCATATTATTTATTCATTTCGTATATTTTTTTAAGTCATATTATTTATTTTATTATTCAATTTAAGTAATTATTTGGACTAGTAGATGTGGTTTGGGGACCATTTAAGGAAATCCCTACGATTTAGAGACCAGGGAATGAAAGACCCTTGAGGCATCGGTAGTCTCATGAGATAAAATAGTTGGCTAACCAACTTTGATAGTTTTTTACCTTATAGATAAACTGTCTTGTGAATGGTCTTGATGGTACTGGTTCCATGTACCTAGGAAACATGGCATCCAACAATTAATCATTTTCCTCCGTTATTATTTATCCATTATATTTTGGGTCAACATATCTATGGATTTATTTATTTTAAGTTTGTTAATTAATGGAATGTTTTTTTAGTTTTCTAAATTTACATATAGATTATGCCTTATCTAGGTGTATGAATGGAAATTTTATTTAGTTATTTACATTTCTATATAGATTGATTCATTATTTCTTTCGATGTATTTACCCTTATTGAGCATTTGATCTCACCCTTATTATGTTTCTTTCCCCAGGTTATGAAGAAGAAATGATTGAATAATAATTCAAGGATTTGGTTCATTTCATTTGATTAGGTATCATGTTTTAATTTCCAATTTACCAATATATTATGGGTTTCATGTATGTAATCTAGATTTCCAAGACACCTAAACTGAACAGTCCTTCGGGATTCGATTCCATGTAATCATGCCAATTTAATGTAATATTGCCCCATCTCCGGGTTTCTAGGGTCAAGGTGTTACATTTAAGGCTTTACCCAATTCATTATAGGTATATCTAATTCTAAGTCCACCCAACATATAATGATAATAAGACATATGTGTTATATAAGATTAAAATAATTCCTCATATCATGATATCATAACTCATGGAAAGAACATGGGTTTTATAATCATTTCTTAATAATAATTGTAAACCATATATAGAAAGAAAATGGATAGTATCGTATATTCATACCCCTATTTAATCATAAGTAACATCAAAGGATGTCATCATAGATAAAAATACATTTAAAAGATCACCTGGAATATTTCTTAAGGAAAATAACTTTTTTATTTTGAAATTATTTAATTAAAATCCAAATATTTATAAAATATTAAGGAAAAATTTTATTTTAAAATAATAATTAATACTTTTATAATATACTTCAAATAATTGAGTTGTCATGATTTTGGGAAATTTGATTTATGCAGTAATCATTAAAAAATATTCTATTTACATAAAAAATATCTTATTCTATAAATAGAATGAATATTATTTTTAATACTTTATGTAAATATATCTAACATGGGTACAAATGGATTCCAATATAATTTAAAAATAGTCAAAATTATTTTTGAAATTTTTTATAAAGTATTGATATGGAAGAAAAACAATTTCTAACTAAAAGAAGAGAAATAGGTATGACTTTTCCTAAAAACATTTTCTAATCCATTTAGAGTATTAAAGAGATAAAGACAATACTAAAAAATAATTTTTTTGGAAATAACTAGAAAAAATTAAGAAATAAATAGGTTTTTTAGAAAAGGATCATATAATTTTCTAAATAAAAATTCAAGTATAAAAAATCCCGTTTAAAATGAGATTGAAACATGAATACCTTACCTAAAGTATTTTCATTCTGTATATATATTCCAACCTCATATATAATGAAAAATTATTTGTTTCACATGTATTTAATAACCATACTAACATATTTATATATATTATACCATTTATTATTTACATAGAACATATTATCTCATGTTTATTAATAAACTATTTTTAAAATCACTCTTCCATTTGATAACTGCATCATTTTTTATGCATGTTTTGATTTGTCCATCCCGACCATTTAAATTTAATAATTGTTCCATAATATCTAGAATTTTATTCATATATATTAATTATATACTATTTATAATTCTTTCCACTAGGGTGCACTTTCAGTACATGTGTGTGTGTCAATGACGCTGGCAGCTTCATTATAACCTGCATTACCACTTTCCAAAGGCAGGGAACATTCATCACTTCTTCAGTGATGTTTTCGCCTTGATTGAAATGGGATGATGGAATGTTTCATTCTCCTTTTGTGGATTCCTCCTCAAAATTTTTCACCTAGTCTAGGTCTCCCTTATAGATTAAGTCATGGATTGTGAAACTCTCCCTGATGTCATATCTTTGTTGGTTCAGGTTAATTGTGTTGCTTCTACCAGGACATTTCAAATGGTCAAGTCAGGGCAGCAAACTTCGGTCAGGAGAGTAGTCCTGTTGGGCATCACTAGCATTTCTGGATGCTGGAACATTGGTACACCTGAATTCACCCCTATTATAGGGGTTCTCGAGGGCATAAAAGCATAAGGCATCCCACATCGAATACAGGGTACTTATGTCATATTCATGTCTCTGAGGTTTTCCTCAGATTCCCATATTTAACATGGGATATGCCAAAAATTTAACACATGATAAAGATGGATTAATATTATCATAACCATAATGAAAGTGGATCATATAGGTATGTCCCTAGGAGGGATCACCCTGAAGTTTTACCATATTAATGGATAAAAATGACAAATAAGGATAGACTCAGGATTGCGTGTCTCAAAAAGGGTAGGTTTCACACCATGAAGGATGATATGAACATCACAAAGGGCAGATCAGGGAAGTGCACTCCAAAAAATTGGAACACTAGATGGATGGATCAAAATTCCCAGTGAGAGCAGACTCGAGGTGGTGCGTCTCATGAAGAGAGGGTTCCACACTAGGAAGGATGATCTGGACATCATAAAGGAAGGACCAAGGAGGAGAACCCCAAAAAGGGGAATAGTGTATGGATGGATCAGAACACCCAATGAGAGCAGACATAAAGTGATGTGTCTCATGAAGAGAAGGTTTCACATCGTGAAGGTTGATCTAGACATCACAAAAGATATATCAGGTAGGTGCACCCTAAAAAGAGGGATTCAAAGTTTCACCATTGGTAGGGATTGAACCTTGAAGAGTTTTACTGTGTAACCTACTTAGAAAAAAGGGATAAAAACCACATATTTTGAAGGGTTTATTCAGGTCTTACACATGGTCAGCTACCCATCGCAAGAGGGGCACTCTTGTTTAGATGGATATGATGTGAAAGCCTTATACATGGTTAGCTACCTGAGTGCTGCAGAAGCAATAATGAAGTAGATGGAATGATCACACTGAGATGTGGTGTCCTAGATAAGAATCAAGATAGATGATGGATTATTTGGATGAAATGGATGGAGTGAATGAGATGGAACTGATGTGAAGATGACATTTTTTTCTTGAACCTCACTGAGGTCTCCTACGTATTCTGATGGCGGTGAATCAAATTCAACATAGTTCTAGATGGGGAGATAAGACACCTAAGGAGGTGGATCGTGAGAAATGAATCACATGGATGGGGACACAAAGGACATAAAACCTCTAAGTTGGGCTTGATCTCCCTGATACACAAAGTCTTGAAGGAAAGATCAAGATGAGATATAATTGATTGTCTTGAACCTCAAGGATGCTTCCTACATACCCTATTTGAAAGATAGGGATCAAAGTCCACATAGTTTAGGATGTGGGAATAGAATCAAGGTGTAGACAAAGTATATTCACCCAAATATGCATCATGGGCTTATGCATGGTTAGAAACCCTTCATAATAGGAGCACTCTTGGTGGGAGGAGTATGGTGAAGTGAATTGATTATTCATGGTTAGCTTCTCTTTGCAAGAGTGGAACTCTTAGTCGGAGGAGTATGGTGAATTGCAGATCATTTTCATGGTTAGCTGCCCATGTGGATTACAACAACTCATGGAGGTGGATCCGGGAGATGGATCCCAATAAATGATTATATCACATCAAGAAGGTACATCCCTAGAAGGGATCACTATATTTTACCATTGGTTGGGATTGAACCTCTAAGAGGCTTCCAATGCACCTCAAAGGGATCAAACCCTTGTAGTTCAGAGTGTGCAGTTTAACATCATGTAGGATGAGTGAAACGAGGAAAACATCTATGAAAAATTGGTTATAGTGAGTGATAGGATTGATCCTTGGAGAGGCATCCTATGTACCCTATTTAGAAGATTGGGATCAAAGTCCATGTAGTTCAGTAGAGAGGGACATGTGGATTATGTATGGCTAGTGTCCCAAAGTTGTGTTGGGGCTTATGCATGGTTAGAGGACCAAAGACATAATGATTCTTACACATGGTTAGCTTCCCAAAGAGGATATAATTGCCATTTCTTACTCTAAGGTCACATGATCCATACTAGGTATGGGAAACAAGAGGTAACAGTGGACCTGGAGATCATGCCTCAAAAGGTATGGACATGAGGTATGGTATGTGGCTTATGTCTGGCTTGCATCCCAGAGAGATGTATATTGGGACCTACTCCATGATGGAATCCTGAGAAGGTGGTTTGGGGCTTACATAGAGACTGCCCGAGGCACACATAGTGACAAATCCCAAAGGGAGGGATATAGTGGATCGATAAAGGAGGAATCAAATGGTTTCCAATACCATCCCATCTCTGATATTCTTAGAAATTTTACATAGGTGGAAACGTATAGTTTAAATTCATGTGCTAAGGATGTGGGTGCTTGGAAGTTTAATGTCTTATGTCTCAGATAACTATGACTCACTCCTCATCCCTGGGAATTACATAACTTGAACCGACATATAATTGGGGTATTGAAGGAACAAGCAATGCCCGATGAGAGTGAGTTGTAGGAGTGTGGAATGGGACTTACGCGTGAAAACCACCTGGGTTCCTCTATGGAGTGGCAAAAATTGATGGGGATTATGCACACAAGATTCCCTGGTGTTACTAAGGAGCGGTAATGGTTTATGAGGATTATACATGGAAGTTGTCCTGGTGTTTCTAAGGAGTGGTAATGGTGGATGGTTCTTGTGTGTTTAAGTCACCCTGGTGCTTCTAAAGAGCGGAAATAGTGGATGGGGCTTATGAATGGAATCTTCCCTTGGTTCTGTTATGGAGTGAAAATGGTGGATGGGGCTTATGTGTGAAAGTTTCCCTGGTGCCATTAAGGAGAAAAAATTGTGGATGGGGCTTATGTGTGGAAGCATCCTTAGTGTCGCTAAAGAGTAGTAATGATGGATGGGGCTTACGTGTGGAAGCTTCCCTTTCTTGTTCAACCCAGTATTGAAGCCAAGTGATGAGGTTTGAAGACTTTCCTGAGGAATGACTCAACTCAAGGTACTCAGGGAATCCAAAATGAGGATATCAACTAACAAAAAGGGAAATAGACCAAGAGGAGTAGGTTGACTCAAGTTATATCATGGAGTGTAGAGGAGTATCTCAAATCATGGTATTCCATAGGTGTAAGGTGGGTGCACAAGGTAACATATCAGTGACCAGGTCCGAAAATTTTGAGGTGTGACTCTCCATTTTTCATGGGGGTCAGTGATGGTAGTGAAGTGAAAGACTCGAAGAGACGAGACTATAGCCTACCCCTGATCCCGAGTGGGGGTGCCAGGGCATAGCCCTCGCAGTATGAAATGATGGTTGTGGAGGTAAGAACTTCACAATGGATAGTTCCTCACAAAGGATGGTATTTTCTGGGCTCAGAGTCTCGTGAAGGAGCTTCATGAAGGAAAGGTTCCCACAGAGCTTGGATTGCCTTAGCATAGGGCCCATTATTAGAAGAGTTCTCCATGAAGGACTAATCCTTCATGAAGCCTCGAGTAACCTGAAGGGTCTCCCTCCTTTATGAAGGTTGGAGTCCTTCATGGTGCTCTCGAGCATAATGAAATGGGAGATCAGAAGTTCAAAGGGTGGTATAACCATGGTTTGGAGGGGGGTGTTGTAACGTCCCGGGCCCGGTTGCCACTCAACGGGTTACCCGAACCCGGTTCGACACGTGACCTCAAGCGCATTTCCCCAAACACCAGAGGCTGCCGACTAGCAACGAGGGCCTGGGTCTGATAGTGGGGAAACTATGCCCTCATTTGTCAAAGTTTAGCATAGTGGAATAAAATATACAACATACAATGAAAACAGAAGCAATAAACCATACACATTTAAAGCGAAAAAACTGCAAGAAAAAGATAACCAACAGTTCTATAGATAATGATGTAACATGTCTCAAGTTCTAATAAAATAGCCTGAACATGTTACACAGCAATACAACATGATACAATTGAAAGTAAAGGTACAACAAAATGAAACAAAATAGCCGGCAGCATCGCGAGACTAAGCTCGGTCCCATGCTCCCCTACTCCGCAGCAACAATCATGTACCTGTATAGGGACCCTTGCCCTTATCCACACCTGCAGCAACATAGTCTGTTTGGTATGAAGACATGACCCAAACATGGTGTGAGAAATAAATCTCAGTAGGAACCCACCAATGTCTCGTGCCCAACTGTGTGAAAAATATGCTACGAAAGTGTGCAGTAGTAAAATTCAATAAACTAAGCAGTAATCAAAAGTAACTAACTTACCAGCTATATTTCCATTTTGTTATTCATTTTAACCATTTTATTTAATAACATTCTATGCTCAATATAACCAAGCCCTCAGGACAATCACAATCATGCCCTCAGGCTAATATAGTAAAACCAAGCCCTCAGGCTTGCCCTCAGGCGGAATAGTACCTTTCCCACAGGCCTAGCCCTCAGGCATAACAGAATCTTTCCCTCAGGCTTTGCCCTCATGCGAATGTACCCATGCCCTCAAGCTAATATAATACATACATATCCATTCCCTCAGGCTAAAAAGGACACTGCTCTTAGGCACACGTAACAGGGTCGAGCCCAAAGTATAAACATGAAATTATATACAATTCCTCTCAATGAAAAATTAATGCACAATATAAACATGGCATACCCTCGGGTATCCTGGCCAAACGGCTAAACAAAGTAATGCACCCCGTGGGTGGTCCAGGATCCAAGAAGTGATCCCAAACAGTATTTTATTATCACATTTAATTACTTATACAATTCTAGGTATTTATATAGTCAAGTAATGAGCCACACGACACCCCAACATGGGTTCGTAGCACAACGGTACACAAAAACGCACAACAGTTAGAATTTAAACACCAAGCCACCTACCTTAAAAGCCCCTGAACGGTATATGCGAATGTCGCTTCCAGAAACGCCCAAATATGGCATAGATCAGGGGTAAAAGAAATCCCCGTTCAAACTCAAATAACTTCCCTTAGACGAATAATTGGCAAGAACGGCTTAAGGAGAATGGAGGGCCTACCCGTGCGATTCCAACGAGATCATCAGAGGCGAAAATGGATTCCCGACGCTCGATTTGGATATCCTCGAAGGTCCAGCCTCCTCTCCTAACTCCTTCCTCTGGTTATAAGCCAATCCTATGAATAGGGTTGGCTACTTCCCATTTTAAGAGAAAAAAAAACTACACGGCATGTACTATTGACTACACGGGGTGTTCTTTCCTCATTTAACTGTTCCTCTAGTGGAACCCAACACTGTTCATTAGTCGAAATGAGTACATGGCATATATTATAGGAGTACATGGCGTGTACTGATTCTCAACCGGTGGAAGCTTCCACCGCCTTACTATTCACCTCCTGACTGACTACACGGCGTGTAAATACCCACTACACGGTGTGTAGTCAGTTTTTACACCCTTTATTGCCGACATGGATACACACCATGTGTACTCATCCCACACGGCCAAAGTACACGATGTCTGAAAAAGTACACGGTGTGTAGTCCCAAAGTTTAGGATTTTTCCTTATTTTCCTCATTTTATCAAAAACACTTAAGGAAAAGAGAAAAGAAGAAACTCATACCTCAATAATAAGAACCGGGTTCTTAAAAACATCCCCCCTTAAAGCAATTCATCCTCTAATTGTGCTTCTAAGGGTGGAGAAGATAAAGCTCAGAATAGCTCTGGCCACTGAGCACGTGCATCGGTCTCCTGCTCCATGGTTTTGTACTGCACTCGGCCATGCTGCCATAACTCCCATACGAGAGGAACTGACCGGCCTCGGAGAACCTTCATGCTCTTATCCACGATACGAATCGGATTCTCCTCAATGGACCCATCTATCTGAAGCTCAACCTCCACTGGCTGAAAGAAGTGAGACAGGTTTGAATGATAGCGACACAACTGAGATACATGGAAGATGTTGTGCATGGCCCGATACTTCTGCGCTAACAGCAACGGATAGGCAATCAGCCCGACTCTCTCCAAAATCTCAAATGGCCCCACATACCTCAGTAAAAGTTTACCCTGTCTCTTGATCCGTCTGTGTCCCAACCTTGGTGAAACACGCAAGAAAACTTGATCCCCGACCATGAACTCCAAGGGTCATCTGAGGCGATCAGCATAAGATTTATGATGAGACTGTGCAGTATCCATCTGCTTCTGAATCAACTGGGCTTGCTCATAAGTCTCCTGCACAAGTTGTGGTCCCAGTAAAGCTGCCTCACTTGCCTCTAACTAGCACAAGGGTGATCGGCATGACCTACAATATAAATCCTCATAAGGTTTCATCTCAATTGTCTCCTAGAAACTGTTATTATAGGAAAACTTGACTAGGGGTATGTGCTTCTCCCAAGATCCCCCATACACTAGGATGCATTCACGCAGCAGGTCCGCAAGCACCTGTATCGTACGCTCTGACTGGACATCAGTCTGAGGGTGGTAAGATGTGATCAGAAGCACCTGTGTACCCAGTGCCCTCTGAAAACCCTGCCAGAAATGAGACATAAAATGGGTGTCCCTATCTGAAATGTTAGAACAAAAAACCCCCATGAAGACGCACGATCTCTCAGATATACAACTTTCTGAGCTCGTCAACACCGAAGGTCTCCTTGATCGGCAAAAAGTGAGATACCTTCGTGAGTTTGTCCACAACAAACCACATGGAATCATTGCCTTGTGGTGACCTCATCAACCCAGTCACGAAGTCCATCGCGACGGCATCCCATTTCCACTCCGAGATGGGTAGCTTCTATAACAGTCCAACTGGCCTCTGATGCTTCGCCTTCACCTGCTAACAGGTGGAACATCTCGTAAAAAAACCATCTATCTCTCTCTTCATACTCAGCCACCAGTACTGACGTATCATTTCACAGTACATCTTAGTAACCCCACGATGAACTGCCCAAGCTGAAGCATGAAACTCCTGCATCAAATCCTTGCGTATATCCCCTGGAACCCACACTCATCCATGGAAATGCAGAATTTCATCATCGCATATCGTCCAACCAGGAGGAGGGTCCTCACTTTCCATCGACTCCCATAGAACTAGTCCTTTTGAAATAGATAGTTGTCTCATCCTCACTCTATCCAAGAGGGTAGAAGTCACAGCTAAAGAAGAAATATAGGTCTGCCCCTGACTGTCATGCACCTCCAAATGCATCTCGGAGAACAAATCCATAAGCTGCCACTCACCACTGGCCTCATGCACTGCCTGTATCTGAGTCCTCCTTCTCAGTGTATCAACTACAGCATTACCTTTACCAGGTGTATAGGAAATCTCAAGGTTGAAGGACTAAAGTTATTCGACCCACCTTCACTATCTCAGGTTCAATTCACGCTGATTAAAGATATACATGAGACTTTTGTGGTCGGTGAAAACCACCAAATTCTCTCCCAACAGATAATGTCTCCAACAGTGTAATGCATGAACAACTTTAGCTAACTCGAGATCATGTGTCGGGTAATTCCTCTCATGTGGCCTTAACTGCCGAGAACCGTACACAACAACTTAATCTCCCTACATCAACATTGCTCCAATCCCAATACCTGATGCATCAAAGTAAACTGTATAGCTCTTCCCTTTCTCTAGAAGTATCAAGATTGATGCTGATGCCAACCTTCCTTTCATTTACTGAAGGGTTTTCTCTCAATCTTCCGACCAAATGAACTTCACACCCTTCTTATTCAGACCTGTCAATGGTGCTTCTAAGCGGGATAAGTCATGTATGAAGTGTCTGTAGTAACTAGTCAGTCCTAAGAAACTCTGTATCTCAAACACGTTCTTAGGATGCTCCTAGGAAACTACTACTCTCACCTAATCTGGGTCTACTGCAACTCCTTCCTCTGAGATGATATGACCCCAGAAGTGAATCTGGCCCATCCAAAAGTGGCACTTTGAGAGATTAGCATATAGATTATGCTCTCTCAGTGTACTCAGTACGATCTCAAGATGGGTGGCATGGTCGTTTCGAGTGTGAGAGTACACCAAGATGTCGTCCACGAATACTACCACAAAAAAATCCAGTTAAGGATGTAACACACGATTCATCAGATCCATGAAAAGTGATGGCACGTTTGTGAGTCTGAACGGCATAACCAAGTACTTGTAAAGACCATATCTGCTCCGAAAAGTTGTAAGCGGTATATTCGATGGTCTCATGCACAGCTGATGATATCCTGACTTCAAGTCAATCTTCGAGAACACTCGTGCTCTATGAAGTTGATCAAAGAGATCATCAATCCTTGGCAAGGTAAATTGGTTCTTAACCATCAACTAGTTCAGCTTCTGATAATCCACACAGAGTCTGAGGGTATCATCTTCCTTCTTCTCAAAGAGGGTCAGCGAACCCCAAGGATAATTACTAAGTTAGATAAAACTCTTTGCCTGTAACTCTTCTAACTTCCTCTTGATCTCCTGCAACGTTGGTTTATCCATCCTATAAATAGTAATGGACACCGATGCTGCTCCTGGAACAAGTTCAATAGAGAAATCCACATCACGCTCTGGAGGTAGACCCAAAAATTCATCCGGAAAAACATTCCTAAAATGATTAACCACTGGAGGGAAATACATCTGACAAGTCCCCTGATCATTCAGATATAAACTCGCAATCTGGGTTGTGACTCCACCTCACCCACGATGCTCCGTCCCATCTCGACTTGCCTGAACATCCCACTCTCCCTTTTATAGAACCTCTCCACCCTCTGGTGATGTGAAACTCACCCTGCGACGATAGAAATCCACAAAGGCTCGAAAGGGAACCAACTAGTCCATACTGAGAATGACATCATAAGCTGCCATCTCTAAGACATAGAGGTCCCATAGAAAGTGACACCCTCCAACCTCAAGGGGAACTCCTTGTACTGACAGACACCTATCGTTCTCATTCCCAACGGAGTGTCTATTATCATAACATCAGAAGAAGAAGAAACACATAGCCCAAGGCTCTCCACAACATGCATAGATACAAAACTATGTGTAGAAATCGTATCGAAAAGTACTGAAGATAAGACAAAAGCTGCTAGAATAGTACCTCTGACTATAGAAGGTCCGGAATCCTACTTCTGCTGGGTCTGTTGAACTGCATATGCCTACCCAGTCCCACGGCCCTGCGACACAGCATGGATACCCTGAGTTGTCTCGCCCTGTGGCCTCTAAGATCCTAGTGTCTGGCTACCACGACCACGACCACCATCCCTGCATGCATGTCCTGGCGTATTCAAGTTCTCCAACTGGTAAGAAGCTACTGGTCCTACTCTCGCGCGCGGAGTCTGAACAGAACCCCTCTCACTATCCACTAGTACAAACGCCCTGCAGAAGAGTTGCAGATGACCCATCTTGCCGCAAACTCGGCACTCCACTGGTTCACGTGTACACTGAGGACTCTTATTCCCCTCTCTACCACACTGGTAGCACATGATCTGGCCACATGAAGTAATTGCCTAGCTAGTACTACTACCATGATATAAACTCATCTGTCTCTTCCTCATTCCGGTAGAAATAGTACCCGAAACTGGTGATGAACCACCCTGGCCCACACCACCAGCCTCCCGGAGGTTCCTATCTGGGATCAGTGCCTGGTTTACAATAGCATGTACTGTAGGCAACCTAAAAACATTCACCAATGCTCGAATGTCATAACGAAGACCATCCTCAAAACGTCTGGCCCTCAACATCTCCTCACCCACCAGAACAGGTGAAAAACGCTGAAGCTCGGTGGAATGATCAGAATAGTCCATCACTGACATAGTGCCCTACTGCAGATTAATGAACTCTCGAGATCTATCTGCCCTCAGTGTCTCTGGGAAGAAGAAATCATAGAAGGCTATCTGAAAATCTTAACATGCCATGTCTCTGTGATGCTCTGTCTGAGTGGTAACATCCCACCTCATCTTGGTGGAATCACGCAGCATATAAGTCACGATCTTGACCCTCTGCCCTGGAGCCGTATCCAGATGCTCGGAAATAGTCTGCGTAGACTCCATCCATTACTCCGCAGCCTGTGGTCCGCCATCCACTAAGAACTTAGGAGAATGCTGCTTCTGGAATATACACGTCAGCTCATCCATAGATGTGGCAGCCAGCGGTGCTCCCGTAAAGCTCTATATGAACCGCATAAAGCCTTCACGGAACTGTGCCTCTATGCTTGTTTTTGGTATAACGGTTGGCGCCACATCTGGCTCTACTGGAGGATCCCCTGGTAACCCATGGCCCACCATCTCTAGAGTATAATCATTGCCACTCTTCTGGAGAACAACGCGTGGTCATCTCGGTGGCATGACTCTACAAGGTCAAACACACACCTAACATCAAGATTATCACAGTATGAAAACGAAGGGACTAAAAAGGGGAATAGGAGGAAGAATGCATTCAATATTGCACAACAAGACTACATGGCGTGTATACTGACTACATGGTCTGTACCTGACTTCTCTTCCCCTGACTGTGTCCTTCTACATGGCTAAGACACACAACTCCCATTGAACAAAACTACACGGCGTGTATATAATCTATACGGCATGTATGGTGTAATTTTCTAACTGCCCATGTCATTTGTGACACGGCCGACTACTCGGATTTATACTACACAGCATGTTACACCCGACCACAGTGTGTACACCACCTCGTTTCCCCAGCCACACGGCTAAGTCCACACGGTCTGTCCTCAGACAAGACTACACGGCGTGTTCCTCAGGCACATGGCGTGTACTGGACGAGCTCTGCCAACCCGTGTTTTTAGTTACATGGTCTGATACACTGCTCACTCTACACGGTGTGTTCCATATGGACACGGCGTGTACACGAATGGATTACCCCAACCTATGTTGTTAGTTACACGGCCGGGTACCCAGGCCAGACTATACAGCATGTGCCACAGTGGACATGGCGTTTATGTCTTAAGGTCTCCTTCGTCCGTGTTGTTAGTTTCATGGGTGGGATCTGGGTCAACACTACATGGCATGTACATCCGGTACACGGTGTGTTTTCCCCAAGCATTTCTCTTCCTCATGTCCCTGTCCACATGGTCTATGACACTAAAAGAGACTACATGGCTGTAGACCCCGGAAAACGCGTCCCCAAAATTTTCCAAATGCTTCCATACATGATCCAATATCGTAGTCCATTTCGCAAGCTTCGATTTGGTAGGTCGTAGGGCTTGAACGGAGTTACGGATTAGGAGTTATGGACGTTTGAAGTTGGGCTGGAAATCTGGTCCGCGAAGCCCATTCGCGAAGCCCCCCTCCATGATCGCGGAGCGCCACCGCGAAGCAATGAGGTGAGAGGCTCTGCGAACCCGTTTGACGTTTGCGATGTGCCGCGAAGACCCCTCACGAAGCACTAATGCGAAGCACCGATGCGAAGCACCCGTGAAGCGCGGTCCCGCGAAGCCTCGCCACGAAGCGCCCCGACCATCGCGGCCTCGCGAAGCTCCAGAGGCGGTGATGCTCCGCGAACGCATTTGACGTTCGCAAGCCGCCGTGAAGCACCAGAGGCGGTGATGCTCCACGAACGCATTTGACATTCGTGAGCCGCCGCGAAGCACCAGAGGCGGTGTAGGAGTTCTATCTCGCGGTGCCCCTGCCTATAAATACCCAGCTCATCCCCCTTCTCCGAAAGGACGACCACAGCCACTTCGCCCCTTGGGCGGCCGAGCGGAGCTCCGCATTGCGGCTTCGCGAAGCCATGATCCGCGAGCAGCTTCCTTCGCGTTGTTGCTCCGCGAGCCGAGACTCCATGAGTCCATGCTCCGCGAGCCTATGCTCCGCGATGATGCTCCGCGAGACCAAGCTCCGCGAGAGCCCTTTGCTCCGCGAGCCCTTGCTCCGCGATGCGGCTCCGCGAGACCAAGCTCCGCGATACCCCTTTGCTCCGCGAGAGCCCTTTGCTTCGCGAGCCCTTGCTCCGTGAAGCTGCTCCGCGAGACCCCTTTGCTCCGCGAGAGACTATTTCTCCGCGAGGCCATGCTCCGTGAGGCCATGCTCCGCGAAGCTGCTTCGCGAAGACCTATCCTTTGCAAGGATCCTACCTTCGCGCCCACCGGTCCATACCGCGGGGGCTGCGCCCCCGCAGCCCCGCTCGGGGTCAGTGTCGGGCTGCGGTCCCGGCCCTCCGGGCCAGTCCCTTCGCAACCGTCACAGACCCTCATGAAAAATGGAGAGTCGCACCGTGACCTTTTCGGGCCGGCATGTCGGGATTTTCCATTGCGCCCTTATGCGCTCCCACCTTCCACCTATGGAACACCATGATTTGAGATACTCCTCCACACACCATGAAACACCTTGAGTTGACATATCCTCTTGGTTTCATTCCATGTCATGAGTTGAGATTCTCATCATCAATTCCCCGGGTACCTTGAGTCGAACCATTCCTCAGGTAACTCCTCCAAACCCAATCACTTGGCTCCTATGCCAGGTTGAACCAGAAAGGGCCGCCCTTGCGTAAGTCCCAACACCAACCATTTCTAGGCACCTTCTTCCAGCAGTCTTACCTACATGACTCTAAACTGTAGTATTATCCTTATGTTCCAAACATAGAATGCCCCTTGCTCCAAGCAATAGATGCCTTATGCTCCTAGCATGAGACGCCAACAGTCCTACCTACATGACTCTAAACTGTAGTATTATCCTTATGTTCCAAACATAGGATGCCCCTTGCTCCATGCGAGAGATGCCTTATGCTCCAAGAGTAAGATGTCTAACAGTCCTTTCTACATGACTGTAAACTGTAGTAATCCCTATGTTCCAAACATAGGATGCCTCTTGCCCTATACGAGAGATGCCTTATGCTCCTAGCATGAGATGCTAATAGTCCTACCTACAAGACTCTAAACTGTATTACGCCCTATGTTCCTAACGTAGGATGCCTCTTGTTCCAAACATGAGATTCCTTATGCTCCAACCATAAGATGCTCGATGCCATGACTACAGTGGCATGATTCCAATGCCACTTGGCATTATCCCTCTTGTGCACCAGTGCATAGGTGAAGGCCTCAATTCATCAGTGAGTTGGGATGCCCTCATGGCCTGACATGAGGAAGACATTACGGGCAGCTTCTTGCATAAGCCCCATTCACCAGTGCCGCTCCATAGCGGCACCTGGGAAGCTCCTTGCGTAAGCCCCATCCACCATTGCCGCTCCATAGCGGCACCCGGGCAGCTTCCTAGCGTAAGCCCCATTCACCATTGCTGCTCCATAGCGGCACCCGGGCAGCTTCCTAGCATAATCCTCATTCACCATTGCTGCTCCATAGCGGCACTTGGGCAGCTCCTTACGTAAGCCCCATCCACCATTTCTACTCCATAGCGGCACCTGGGCAGCTCCTTACGTAAGCCCCATCCACCATTTCCCCTCCATAGCGGCACCCGGGCAGCTTCCTAGCGTAATCCCCATTCACCATTGCTGCTCCATAGCGGCACCCAGGCAGCTTCCTAGCGTAAGCCCCATTCACCATTGCTGCTCCATAGCGGCACCTGGGTAGCTCCTTGCGTAAGCCCCATCCACCATTGCCGCTCCATAGCGGCACCCGGGCAGCTTCCTAGCGTAAGCCCCATTCACCATTGCTGCTCCATAGCGGCACCCGGGCAGCTTCCTAGCGTAAGCCCCATTCACCATTGCTAGTCTATAGCCGCACCCGTGCAGCTTCCTAGTGTAAGCCCCATTCACCAGTACCGCTCCATAGCAGCACCCGGGCAGCTTCCTTGCGTAAGCCCCATTCACCAGTGTCGCTCCATAGCGGCACCCGGTCAGCTTTCTAGCGTAGGCCTCATTCCCCATTGTCGCTCCATAGCGGCACCCAGGCAGCTTCCTAGTGTAAGCCCCATTCACCAGTGCCGCTCCATAGCGGCACCCGGGAAGCTTCCTTGCGTAAGCCCCATTCACCAGTGCCGCTCCATAGCGGCACCCGGTCAGCTTCCTAGCGTAAGCCCCATTCACCATTGCTGCTCCATAGCGGCACCCGGGCAGCTTCCTAGCGTAAGCCCCATTCACCATTGCTGCTCCATAGTGGCACCCGGGCAGCTTCCTTGCGTAAGCCCCATTCACCAGTGCTGCTCCATAGCGGCACCCAGGCAGCTTCCTTGCGTAAGCCCCATTCACCAGTGTTGCTCCATAGTGGCACCTGGGCAGCTCCTTGCGTAAGCCCCATCCACTATTTTCACTCCTTTTCAGCGGTAATCCGTTGACATCCCTATGCAGCGGTAAGCCGTTGACAACCCTATCCAGAGGTAAGCCGTTGCGACCCTATTAGGCGGTAAGCCGTTCACACACAGTCCAGCGGTAAGCCGTTGAAACCAACCAATTGGCGGTAAGCCGTCATCAGAAGAACTATGTGGTCTTTGATCCATGTCAAGGCATGGTACGTAGGAAGCCTCTTCAAGGCTCAAGCCCGAAATCATCATCATCCTTTTCTTTGGGCCTCCATCCTGGAGTAAGTCCCATCACCATGGGCCGCCTAACGCGTAATCCCCTCTTCGCTTCTCATGGACGCATCCTTCGCGATGTGATCGTCAGGTCCTTGCAACCTCTTGTTTCTCACACCGAGCATGACTCACGTGGGATTAGAGTGAGCACCGACCCTAACCCCATTCCATAGCGAACTATGGGGACTTTGATCCATGCCAAGGCATGGTACATAGGAAGCCGCCCTGAGGTTCAAGCCCACCCATCATTTCACGTCGGGTCCCATTCCCATCCAGCACGACGTTAAACTGCATTTCGGTCCAATGGAAAGTCGTTGCGACTCATCCCATTTGAACTACGAGGACTTTGATCCATGTCAAGGCATGGTACGTAGGAAGCCTCCACGAGGTTCAATCCCACCACTAGTGGACTCACGGGTCTACTTTCACGTCGGATCACACCCGCGTCCTGCATGACATTAAACTGCACACTCCCGTCCAGCATGACGTTAAACTGTATGTCTCCTTGTCCTGCATGACATTAAACTGCACACCCATTCCCTAGCGAACTACGAGGACTTTGATCCATGTCAAGGCATGGTACGTAGGAAACCTTCCCAAGGTTCAAGCCCACCACAAGCGGACCAAGGTCCACCTTCATGTCGGTTCGACGAAAAATCCCCATTTTAACTACGAGGTCTTTGATCCATGTCAAGGCGTGGTACGTAGGAAGCCTCCATGAGGTTCAAGCCCACCCATCATCCAATTCACTTCGAGTTCTACCTACGTCCAGCACGACGTTAAACTGCAATTCCAGTTCGACGGCAAGCCATTGCGACTAACCCGAACTACGAGGTCTTTGATCCATGTCAAGGCGTGGTACGTAGGACGCCTCCACGAGGTTCGAGTCCACCCACCATCTGGTCGTTCTGACCTCATTCACGTCGGTTCACCCTCGTCCCGCATGATGTTAAACTGTATTCCACCTGAACTACGAGGTCTTTGATCCATGTCAAGGCGTGGTACGTAGGAAGCCTCCACAAGGATCGAGTCCACCCACCATCTGGTCGTTCTGACCTCATTCACGTCGGTTCACCCCCATCCCGCATGACGTTAAACTGTATTCTACCTGAACTACGAGGTATTTGATCCATGTCAAGGCATGGTACGTAGGAAGCCTCTACGAGGTTCAAACCCACCATCCGTTCGTTCCGACCTCATTCACGTCGGTTCACCCCCGTCCCGCATGACGTTAAACTGTATTCCACAACCCGAACTATGAGTACTTTGATCCGTGTCAAGGCATGGTACGTAGGAATCCTCCCAGAGGTTCAAGCCCATCTTTCATTGGACCAAGGTCCACCCTCACATCGGTACGCTGACGATTCCCATCGGACCAAGGTCCACCATCACGTCGGTTTACCGGCACCCTCCCGAACTACGCGGACTTTGATTCCCTGCCACAGGGATACGTAGGAAGCCTCTTCAAGGCTCAAGCCCAACTTCACCGTCGCCCCTGCGATGGTCCCATTTCATTCCCCCTCCACTCCATTCATCCATCCATCACCCATCCTGATTCTCACCCGGACCGTCACATCCCAGTGGAATCATGCCATCCACCTCCTCGCTGCTCCTAGCGGTGCATGGGCCGCTTTCCACGTGTAAGCCACATCATATCTCCGGGTCGCTGTCCTCTGTGTACACCCCGATTCATCACCCTTTTCCCCTCTAGGGAGCGCACCACCTCAGATCCGTCCTCATTGGGCGTTCTGATCCGTCTCTATGGGACCATAGCTGTCTCTATGCGATATACCAATCTGATCCGTCTCTATGGGACATTCTGATCACCCTCATTCCGTCTCTATAAGACGTTAAACTCACGGCCTACCTCGTGATAAACACGAGATTCCTGAGGAAATCCTCGAATGAAACACCTTTTGTGTAACCGTCTCTATTAGACGTTAATCTTGCAACATACCCTGTGTTAAACATGGGAAGCTGAGGAAAACCTCAGGTACATGCCTATGGCATATGATTCCATGCATTTAACGTGGGATGCCTCGGGTTATACACCCTTGAGATGCCCTTTCATGAGGTAGAATACAGGTTCCCCAATGTCCATGCACCCATAGATGCCCTGACATGCCTGATGTTGTCGTCTACTCCGACCAAAGGTCGCTACCATGTCAAGAACCCATGGAATGTCCTCACGGAAGTAGTGTAATTAACTGGCATCCATGACGATATGGAACCGGGAATGAGATTCACGAACAACGTATTAAATCTATGAGGGAGACCCGGACTAGGTGAAACGTTCCGAGGAGGAATCCACAGAAGGAAGAACCGACATCCAATCATCCCGTTTCGATCAAGGAGCAGACGTCCCTGAACAAGGAACGAATGTCGCCCGCCTTTGGAAAGCGGGAATGCGGGGCAACAAGTAGCGCGTCATCTGCAGACGGATGTGCGCGCCCCGGCGAAAGCGTCGGAAACAACGGCGTGTACTTAGGGTACACGGTGTGTATGCAAAAAAAAATTTCTTTTCTTCCTGAACATATGAACACACGGCGTGTGTCCATAGAACTACACGGCGTGTATACTAGGTTCTTCGGACAGTATATCTTAGAAACTACTCCGGAGCCTAGATAAAACACTGAAAACAACACCTAAGTGCCAAATTCTGATCAGTGAGGGCTCGTACTCACCACGAATAAATGTTTGGAATCTTATACATGTTATACACAAGTAAACAAGTCAATGATCCAAAAAATTCCGGTCATTGAGGGCCCATACTCCCTAACAACCAAAGTTTGGAGTTCATTCTATTAACAGGCTCAAAAATACCCTATCATATATCAAAGTAGCTATCACAACAACATGATTTTCTAGAATAACCACTATCACAACAACATGCAATTTCTAATGCACCTACATGGCATGGAACTACGCATGGAATGTGATTTCTAGAATGTGCCTAAATGATGCATGAGATGAAATACCATCATCTCATCAGGTTGCAACTAAATAAAACCCATGGATAAAATATAAACTGCACAATCTCAAGTGCATCACCCAACGGTGAAAATCAGATCAATTGGAAACCAAAAAATCAATAAAATTTCAATACGAGTTAAATTGGATTTTCCCTGTACACGGGTTAGCTACTCTCGGGCACAGCTTATTACCAACTACCATTTCTATCCTATCCCTGACTAAGGCTCCAAATAGTAAGTCAATGAAAAGAAACCCTCTGATACCACTTTATAATGCCCCGGGCCTGGTTGTCACTCAACGGGTGCCCCGAACCTGGTTCGCCACGTGACCTCAAGCGCATTTCCCCAAACTCTAGAGGCGTCCGACTAGCAGCAAGGGCCTAGGTCTGATAGTGGGGAAAATATGCCCTCACCTGTCAATGTGTAGCGCAGCGGAATAAAATATACAACATACAACAACAGCGGAAGCAATAAACCATACACATTTAAAGAGAACAATTGTAGGAAAAAGATAACCAATAGTTGTATTGATAATGATGCAACATGTCTCAAGTTCCAAGAAAATAGCCAGAACATATTACACAACAATACAACACGATACAATAGAATGTAAAGGTACAACAGAATGAAACAAAACAGCTGGAAGCATCGGGAGCCTAATCTCGGTCCCATGCTCCCCTACTCCTCAACAACAATCATGTACCTATATAGGGACCCTTGTCTTTATCCACACCTGCAGCAACATAGTCTATTTGGGCCG
Organism: Viscum album; assembly: GCA_963277665.1. Classification (NCBI taxonomy): domain Eukaryota; kingdom Viridiplantae; phylum Streptophyta; class Magnoliopsida; order Santalales; family Viscaceae; genus Viscum; species Viscum album. The sequence continues at coordinate 1,636,602,803 of OY728145.1, read as the reverse complement.
AATTCATGACCCAAACAGGGTGTGAGAAATAAATCCCAGTAGGCACCCACCAAAGGCTCGTGCCCAACTATGTGAAAAATATGCAACAAAAGTGTGTAGTAGTAAAATGAAATAAACTAATAAGTACTCAAAAGTAACTAACTTACCAGTTATATTGCCATTTTGTTATTCATTTTAACCATTTTATTTAATAAAATTATGTGCTCAAGAGAACCAAGCCCTCAGGCCAATCACAATCATGCCCTCAGGCTAATATAGTAAAAACACACCCTCAAGCTTGCCCTCAAGCTATATAGTACCCTCCACTCTCGCCTTGCCCTCTGGCGGAATATAATCTTACCCTCAGGAAGAATAGTACATTTCCCTCAATCCTAGCCCTCAGTCATAACAAAATCTTTCCCTCAGGCCTTTCCCTCAGGTGAATGTACCCATGCCCTCAGGATAATATAATACATACATATCCACACCCTCAGGCTAAAAAGAACACTTACCTCAGGCACAAGTAACCGGGACGAGCCCAAAGCATAAACATGCAATTATATACAATTCCTCTCAAGGAAAAAGTAATGCACAATATAAACATGGTATACCCCCAGGTATCCTGGCCAAACGGGTAAATAGAGGAACGCACCCCGGGGGTGGTCTTGGATCCAATAAGTGATCCCAAATAGCAGTTTATAGTCATATTTAATTACCTATAAAATTCTAGGTATTTATACAGCCAAGGCCTCAGCCACATGACACCCCGACATGGTTTCGTAGCACAATGATACACAAAAATGCACAAAAGTTTGAATTTAAACACCAAGCCACCTACCTTAAACACCCCTGAACGGTATACACGAACATCGATTCCAGAAACTCCCAAATATGACGTAGATCTGGGGTAGAATAAATCCCAATTCAAACTCAAATAACTTCTCTTAGAGGAATAATTGGAAAGAACGGCTAAAGGAGAGTGGAGGGCCTACCCGTGAGTTCCAACAAGATCATCAAAGGTGAAAACGGATTCCCGACACTCGATCTGGAGATCCTCGAAGGTCCATACTCCTCTCCCGACTCTTTCCTTTGGTTCTATGACAATCCTGTGAACAGGGTTGGATACTACCCATTTTAAGAGAAAAATACAAACTACATGGCGTGTACTGTTGACTACACATCATGTACTTTCCTTATTTAACTGTTCCTCTGGAGGCACCTGGCACTGTTCATCAGTCAAAATGAGTACACGACGTATAATACAGGATTACACAGCGCGTACTGATGCTCAGCTGGCAGCTGCTTCCACCGCCTTACTATTCACCTGTCAACTGACTACAGGGCGTGTAAATACCCACTACACGGCATGTAGTCCGTTTTTACACCCTTCATCATCTACATGGCTACACACCCAGTGTACTCATCCCACACGTCCAAACTACACGGTGTGTGGAAAAGTACACGGCGTGTAGTCCAAAAGTTTAGGATTTTTCCCCATTTTCCTTATTTTCTCAAAAACAATTAAAGAAAAGAGAAAAGAAGAAACTCGTACCTCAATAATAAGAATGAGGTTCTTATATGTGTTCCATCTATTTATAGGAAACTAGGGTTTTTGGCGCTTCTAGTCTTTCCACAAAAGAAAAAAGAGAATCGTGGATGATATATGTTCGTGCGGGTTCACGATACTTGTTGAGAATGAAATGGGATGTCGTGGAGGTCATATGTTGGCCCGGGTTCGCGGTGCTCATTGCGGAGGAAAAAGGGTGTCTTGAAGAAAATACGTTCATGTAGCCATGGATGGGAAAGGGGTTCGATGAAGAAAATACATTTGTGTGGTCGTGAAGGGAGCTCCGCAAACCATTTTTTCAGCCTTTCTTCAAATAGCCATAACTTCTAATCCGTAACAATTTTTGGGCTCTATGACCAATCAAATCGAAGATTGAGATACAAGATATGCTTCTAATCCATGTTTGGTTCCATTAAATTTATTATTTGGAAAAAAAATTCCTATTCCAATTTATATATATATATATAATCATCTGTAAAATTTAGAGATATAAAAATTAATTACATGGTTTTTTGGAGATAGTATGGAATATGTATGCATAAATGTTGTTTTAAATTTTCAAAGGATAGAAACAAAACAAAATTTTAGAATATTTTTTCTTTATAGAATAATTATTATATCATATATATCATATATATTTATTAAATCTATACTTACTACCATCCATGTAAATTGAATATGAAAAAGGAATCACATCACTTCATGGAGGTTGTAGTTTATACGTACGCATGAGTGGTGAAATAATTTTCCAATTTAGGGAATGTAAGAAGAAATATATGATAATATAATTATATAATAAAAATTATATCATAAAAATTATTTATAAATATGAAAACCATAAAAATAATTATTTATTAAATGTTGTGATGGAAAATGGATAGTATCGATATGTGGAGGTGGTAGTCCACATATATGCACGAGCATTACTCTCAAATCACATTTGATAGAATAGATAGTTGATAGTGGTGATTAGATGATAATAATAACATTTTAGTATATTCATGATACTGATTTTATTATTTTAGGATTAATACTAAATATTTATAGTTGGTAGAAGATGAAATAATTTTAAAGAGGTTCAGTAAGGCGATTACCACTTATTTGGTAGCCCACAATTAGATACCTTATTAAGGAACTATATAATGGTATTTTAATAACAAAAAAACTCTAGATCATGTGTATTGGATCTGATAAGAGATATGGTTAGTTTTTGGTCCATCTATATGGCTCAATTAAGTGTAAAGAAAAAAGATAAGGGTTGTCCTTTTATAATGGAGGGAAAGGACACACATGGAATAACATAAAATATTTAAATGTAATTAATATATTTATCAAGTATAATGCTTAAAAATAGACATAAATTATAAGGGGAAGTGTATAAAGTAAAAATATAAACATAAAATTAAATTTATATAGGTTTTGGTGAAATTTTAAACCTTATATTTTGGTTTAACCCCTTCATTAACCAATTCTAATTTTAACTATGGTAACAACTTTTCCAAACATAATGTGGTTGATAAAAATTGCATCATAAATTTCTAAGTGATGAAACTTTTGAAAATTTCACATCATAATTGTCCTCTTTAATTTTTTTTATTATTTTTAAATAATTTAATAAATTATAATTCTATATAAAATATCATTAATGTCATTTTAACACCATTCATATAATTTTAATTTAAAGTGTCATGACCTATCCCAGTGGGGCCGGTTTCATGACTCCCCAAGCCCGCCTCCAATATGCCAGGGGTTGGTGACTAGCACCAAGTAGAAATATCACTAACATGGGAGGCATTTCCTATTTACCCATACACACGCACACATCTCCAAGACCACAAAATACTGAAATATAAATACCACTAACCAATGAATGCATACATCTAAACTAGAGTATGATAGGAAGTAAATTGAATTAAACGTGTCCAAATACAATAACACCATAAATAATTCTATAACACAAGTCCAACCTCTAAGTAATGGTACATGGACTACTGTTTGAAGCTGCAGGAAAACACCTTGGTCTATACAATCTCACAAAGCAGCATTTGGTCTTGGCCCACCTAGGACTTTGTCAAAATGTCGATTATCTTCACAAGACATGAAATGTGAGGGAAAAGCCCATGAATGTGTGATTATAACAATTCTCATTAGGACACCCTGAAACAACAAATCATACAAAAAAATGAAAGTACACCCGGCTCTACGTAGGTATATGTTTACAGCACATATAACAAGAATATAAAGATATACTTAATCCAAGACAAATAGTATAGAAGTAAACCAAAAACATAGTATAATATCCTTTGGATTTAAGTTTGAAGATTCCATGAATCCCTCATCTAAGAGAACACAATCTTATGTCTGATAGCACTGATGACATCTGTCCGATAGGTACTTCTCATCGGGTCTCTCCATGTGAAATATATGTTGATAGTCCAAAGACAATATGTTACAAAAATAAGGATCAATGTCGGGGACATGGGGTGATACCAAAAAATCAATATGGATTAACCTACTAAGTAGATGATTGGTTCCCATATAGTGTTGGTCACATGGATACTAGGAACGCCACCTAGGGAATGAAAAATAATAGAGGTCCTCATTTTGGGCCTCTTAGATAGATTCCAACAAATCTATCTAGAAATTATTACTGAAGGGATAATAGTCCTAAGAGTAAAAGATGATTCCATACCAACATTTAAAAAATTATAATGGGAATACCCTAATGAAACTAGTTAAATATATGTTGGACAGAATATTCAATCCATGTAAAAAATGGGTGCACGACGTGTAGTAAGGGTACACATAATGTCCCTTCACCCTGGGTACTACCCATGTAAATGAACCATTTCATTCAAACCTTGTCATGTAGAAGAGTAAACAGAATATGAAGGGGATACATGTCATTTACCTATATCCAGGGTCTGCCTATATACTCTATCCATGTTCTAGTACCTGGTGTCTATCTGTATATCTGTTCTCGTGTACCAGTACATGGGGTAGCTTTTGTACATGGTCCAGTCAATTCCATGTGGGGGAGTACATGCCGTGTATGAAACATGTGTACTCCAAACCATGTCTTTGTACTCCTTCAGGTACATTCCAAGTAATTCAAGGGGTCTATACTCTGTGTAGTCAAGGACTACATGCCATGTGTATTAGATTTTTTCAGAACCCATCATTGTCTTCCCGCTTACTCTGATTGTTCTACCAAATTCCATTCTAGTGGTTTGTTCTATATAAAACTCCATATCCAATGTATTTCATTCATTCCATCACTAAATAGTCAAGATTTGGTCCTTTAATCGGCTTGTAAAATGATAATATTTTCATTCTTCATTACGTGTCAAAGAATGTGAAATCAGTACCAACTGTCATTTGATTCACTGTTGCAACCATAATCCCACCTCCATCTAGTTATACTAATTTTGGATATTTGATTTTCTATCATTGTGTCAAGCATCAAATGCCCAATGATCTATTGTTCAATGAAAAGTCAAATCGTGGGGTAAATGAAGAACACCACGAAGAACGGTGAATCGGGGGAGAAAAACACAAACCAAATTGACAGGGAATACCTCGATCAATGTTCAGGTTGATCTTGGTTATTCACTATTAGAACAATAAATGAATCAAAAAATAGTTTAATCCCAAAGATTATAATCTTCCAATAAACCATGAAAAATAACCCATCCCACATAATGATTGATCCGTGGGAAAATCTGTTTGTTGATTGGTTCATGTTCATCAAATAAATCAATAATAGGGAAAAGAAAAATCAAAATACATTCCCTACCTTTATTTGTATTGATCACTGATTAAGAATGATTCATGCATTGTCGTCATTGGTAAGATCAATAGAATCAGTTGTTTGTTGATCATGATCGATCCATGATCCATCATTGTTCGTTTGAGATAATTATTGTGAGGTTCTCTCCAGGGGATCTCCATAGATTCCAAGGTTTTGAGGCTAAACTTGGATATCAACATAAATACCCTTTTATAGATTTCTGGTCTCTTTGTCAATGAGGTGAATATAAAAATATTAAATTAATTTTTCTATTTTACATTCATGATAAATTCTTCATAAATGACCCACACCGACCGATGTTATGTCACACCGTGGGTAATCCCACCATTCCAAACTCAAATATACCCTCAAATTTCTGATCTGGGAACTTATTTTGATATTATTCTACCTTTTCAGGCAAACCATGTGTGCGTACTATTTAATACATTAATATTTTTCAAACATTTATTATGGGCACCATGACCCTTGGAATCACAAGTTGTCTTAGTGACTAGTAATTAAATTATCTATATAGTATTTAAAAATAATAGAAAAAAAATACTCGACATTACATTCTCCCCACCTTGGGGATTTACATCCCTGAAAATCCAAAATAGAGGCTACTCAAAAAGATGTGGGTACTAAGCACGAATTTGGGTCTTCCCCTCCCACATTCTATCCTATAGATTTCCATGACACCATCAGACATGTACCAAAGAAATTTATTTCCCATGAAGGATATTATCCTATTTATTCTCGATCTCCACTAGATACTGAGAAATTTTTTCTCCATCCTCAATTTCCACCTCACCCTAGTCAATAATGTTGAATGGGTTATGAACATTCCTCCTCATCTACGACACATGGAAGATGTCATGTACTTATTCTAACTGTGAAGGTAGAAATAAGTGTTAATCCACCTCTCTAACTCTACACATAATTTTTAAAGGGATTATGAACCTCTAAGGTAGCTTGCCACCCCAAAAAAATATCCACAATCCTCATCAAGGTGAAACATGTAAGAATACATGATGCCCTTCCTCGAACTAGAAAGGCCTCTATTTCCTGTCAGCATAGGAATTCTGATAGATTTGTGCAGTCCTAATCAACTCCTGGATGATTTTTACCTTCTTTGTTATAGCTTTCACCAACTCTTGGCCCAAGAGTGCCAACTCTCATGGGTCAGTCCAGCAAAGTGGTGACATGCATGGTCACCTATGAAATCCTCAAATGGTGCCATGAAAATGGTGGAATGGTATCTGTTGTTTTCTAAAAACTCCACCAGTGGTAGGTGATCCTCTCAGCTACAAACAAAGTTTAATATATAATCTCATAGCATGTCTTCTAGAACCTGGATGGTATGTTCATTCTGGCCAACAGTTTAGGGGTGAAATGCTATGCTCAAGCGTAACTCGGTCTCAAAAACCTCATGTAATCCCTTCCACAACTGGGATGTAAAGTGATCATCATGATTAAAAACAATCTTTGATATAACTCAATATAGTCGAACTGGATCATGAATGTAGAGGAATCCTAAGATCTCTACTAAACTCTTCTCTCAAATAGCTAGAAAATGGGACAACTTGGTGAGTCGTTCAATGATCACCCAGATGGCATCAGGTCTCTTAGACATACTTGGTAAGACTGTCATGAAGTCCATAGATATCTCATCCCAATTCCACTAGAGCACCTAAAGGGGTTGATCTAAACCCACTGGAACATGGTTCTCATCCTCCAATTGATAATATGTAAGGCATCGAGAGACAAACTCTACAACTCCTTTCTTCATCACTAACCACCAAAACTAATGGAGAGTTCTTGGTACATATTTTTCATGCCTAAATGTACCACCAAAGAAGATTTATGAAACTATCTCAAAACATCTTCCCAAAAAGTCACTAGTACCATCATGCATCCTTTGAAAAGAAGGACATGCTCCACAAATTTAGAAAATCCATCAAGATCATGACCTGTGGATATCTAATAATGTAGGGTCTTAAAGTCAGTATACCGAAGTTGTGCCTTCCTAAACCACTGTAAGAGTGGAGGGGTGACAACCATCGACTGGAGGTGAGATACTATATCTACATACACATAGGATAAATATAATGAGTCTAACTAATCCGACACCTCATTTAACAACTACGAACTAGATCTCCTACTGAGAGAACCTACTACCATATTCTCCTTCCTAGGAGTGTACACAATTTCGAATTCATACTCTTGGAGGAACTCTACTCATTTACTCTACCAAAAGTTAATATCCTTTTGAGAGAAGATATTCTTGAGACTCGTGTGTTTGGAGTAGATAATAAAACACTCACCCATCAAGTAGTTTTTTCACATATTCAAAGTGAAGGATACCACTGCTAACTCAAGATCATGGGTCACATAGTTTTACTCATGTGGTCTCAACTAGCATAAACCACAGGCAATCACCACTCTTCTTTTCATCAGAACACAACCAAGCCTAGCCCCTGATGCATTCCAGAATACTAAATACTTGAAACCTTCATATGGAAATTCCAAGATCAGAGCACTCTTCATGCTCTACCTCAACTACTAAAAATCATTCTTGCACTTCACTATCCATACGAAATGCTACCATTTTCAAGTAAAATCTGTCATAGGTGTTGATACACTAGATAAATCAGGTAATTAATTTCTAGTAATATCCTACTAACCCAAGGAAGCTACACACATCAGCCACGCTCTAAGGTGTCTCCCATGATAACAATGCCTCAACCTTGGATAGGTCTATTTCCACTCCATCTACTGAGATAACATGTCCCAGAAAGTGGACTGCCTAAATCTAAAATTGGAATATCGAGATATTTCCATATAGCTGGTGCCCTCGTAGCACACCCAAAACTATGATTAAGTGTCTCGTATGCTTCTCCTCAAGCGTTGAGTAGATAAGGACATTATCGATGAAGACCACCATGAACCGGTCTTAGTAAGGCTAAAATATCTAGTTCATGGGTCCAATGAACAATGTTGGGGTGTTCTTCATGCCAAATGGCATCACAAATTACTCATACTGACCATAGTGACATCAGAATTCCATCTTTAGTATATCCTCATCCCATGATCACAACTAGTGATAGTATGATCTGAGTTCAACCTTTGAGAACCATCGTTCCCCTGTCATCTAATCAAAGAGATCATCTATCCTCAATAATGGGTACTTATTCTTCATGGTCATCTGGTTCAAGCTTAAATTTTCCACAAACAACTTCAAGATCCCATCTACCTTCTTGGAAAACAAACATGGGGATACCTAGGGTGAAACACTTGGTCTCACAAATACCTTCCTCTATAAGTCCTCCAACTGCACCCTCAACTCATGAATCTTTGTGGGATCCATCTGATATAATGGCATAGATATCATTTTCATCCCAGGGTGTATATCAATGGAGACGTCTATATCTTGATGGGGAGGTAAACCAGGAACATATTTAAGAATGACGTCCTCATACTCCACCACTACTATAGGAAACTGGGACTCACATGCACCAAGGGTTAGACTAGCCAATTGATGAGTAATTTTCTGCACCCTCTTATGCATGAGTCCATCCTGCACTGCCTAAGTTTCCATTTAACCAAAAAATTAGAACCTAGTTACATTATCACAAATACACCTCACCCTTCATCTAAAATAGTCAGTCTGAGCATGAACTATAGATAACCAGTTCATACTAAGAATTACGTTGTAAGGCCTTGATGATGCTACCAAGAGGTTCCAACTGAAACTGTCACCTCCAAGAGTCAGGTCACATTGTTGTCAAAAGTGAGTGATCTATGAGTCTTCTCTAGTATGTGTCTTCAAAGATAAGGGTCAAGTCAATAGTCAACAGGAATATCTAAGTCTCAAACAAGATATGTGGTGAAAAAATAATGGCGATAACCTATGTCTATGAGTACTTCAACTAAGGAATAAAAGACATAGATTATACATCAAATCATTATTAGAGTTCTTGTTTCATATGCCTCATACACCTGCAGTTGTCCCTCCCCGGTCCTCCAACTCCCTGAGCTTGGCATGGACCACTTGGGGGTGGTGGTGGTAACAAGTCAAAATGTTGACCACCTCTATCTACTCTCCCAACTCCTCTATAAAGTCTCCACACTGTGGAACTGCATGCTCTTTGTCACTGTATCTACCTCGGTGGTCCATCCATAGTCTCCCTATCAGTTGTATGACTGGTCAGACAATCTCAGGTGTGATTCCCCCTACCGTCACATGAGTAGTGTCGCCTCTCTCCAGGATGACTGGACCCACCCTGTGAGCCCTGAACTATAGATCCTCCATCCTAGGACCTCATCCTAAAACTTATCCCATATCCAGGTCCCTGATACTGATTTCATCTCACTACTTCTGAGGTCTCTACTACTCCTTTCCCACTATTGACTATCACTAACTGTATCTACTCAGCCAAAAATATTTCAAACACTAAATCCCTCTAAAGAACCCTAGAATAAGTAGGAATGTACATAAGGATAATAATGTATTGTATGTCTCTATGAAGACTTCACTTGAAGGTGCAATCCATGAAGTAATGATATGGAACCATATCCATCGTGTACCTGGAAAGGTTCGTAAACCTTGATGAATAATCTACCACTAACATGTTTCCCTTCCCTACTAAAGCTGAAGAAACTCATGAATACACACATCCCTTAGCGTAACTAGTGATAAATCATCTCTAAAAAGTCAATTGATCTTTGTCTGTAAATATTATTAGCATTGTAAGTATGGGAAACAAAACTCTATGATCATCCTATTGAGAAGTGAAGAAGGCTCACCGCCAAGACCACCAACTTCTCTGCAAGTGTTCTGACAAGATGGAAAACTCAGGTCACCATCTCAAGATAATCCTTAGCTACCTATGGGTTTGGATCTCCTTGGAACCTAAAGGGTCTCTTCCACTAAAACTCGTGAAGCACGCTCAGCCTATGCACCTCATCCGTTGGTACTGCGGGTACCATGTGTTGCTCTACTGGTAGCAGTATGGATGGTGCACCTCCTAGAGGAAATATCTTAGGAAATGGTCCCTATATCAAAGCCTCGTCATTGAGGGGGTCATCCTCATGATCAAAATGATGAATCCTATCTGGTATACATCGTGGAGGCATCCTGAAAGTAAACAATATGTATCACGGTTAATGAGTATATCTGGAGCACTCACTCAATAAGGACAAGGAAACTACAACCCAATCCTATATGATACATGTACCATTGTTTTCCCTACAACCAATATTGTCATGTACTGAGTTGAAAATAAGGTGATTAGAGTCCTAGTGTATGGATATGTCGGTCACCGCACTAACACTAGAGTCCCTAGCATTAAATATGAACTTGAAACACTTAACATGATTTCCCAAAACTAATCTCAAAGACTACCAGTACTAAAGTAGATCTAAACCATATAATATCTCTTTGTCCCAACCTATACCAGTGGTTCCCATTCCACAACTCCCTAAGCCTACATCCAATAGGCCAGTGGATAGTGACTAGCACCGAGTAGGCATATCACTAACATGGGAGGCATTTCCTAAGAACGCGTACACCCATGCACACATCTCCAAGCCCAAAAAATGTTGAAATGTAAAAACCACTAAGTAACCAATGCATGCATACATCTAAATTCCATAACCATAGTATGATAGGAAGTAAAGTAAAGTAAATAGGGCCAAATACAGTCCCACCACAAATAGTTCTATAACAAAAGTCTAAATTATAAGTAAAGGTACATGGAATGCTATCTGAAGCTGCAAAAACACACCTCGGTGTGTTCGGTCTCACAAAGAACTGTTTTGTCCTACTCTACCTAAGACTCTATCAAAAGGTTGATCATATACACAAGACATGACACGTGTGGGAAAATACTGTGTAGGGGTGAGTAAAATAATACTCAGTAGGGAACCCTAAAACCACATATCATATGACAAAGAAAATTACAGTCATCTCTACACAGGTATATGTCTACAACACATATAATAAGAACATTCAAATATACTCAATTCAAGACACACAATCTAGAAGTAAACAAAAACCATAGTATATTTGTCATAGGATTTAGGTTCAAAGATTTTATAAAGCACTCATATGGGATAACACACTCTTGAGTCTAATAAAACTGATGATGTCCATTCGAGAGGTGCTACTCGTCAGGTATCACCATGATAAAGACACACTGATAGTCTGAAGAGAATACGTTACATAGATTTGGATCAATACCAAAGTCATCTGGTGATACCAACAACTCAATTTGGGATAACATGCTAAGTATAGGATCAACTTCCTTGTATTTTTGGTCACGTATATACTTGGAACTCCACCAATGGAACAAATAAGAATAGAGGAACTCATTCCGGACCTCTCAAAGGGATTACAAAAACTCTATCTAGAAATTCCTTTAGAAGAGATCATAGTTCTAAGAGTAGGAAATGATTCCATACCAACCTTCCGGGAAAGTACAAAGGGAATGATCCATAAAGAAACTAGTCAAAGATATGGTGGACAAGAGATTTATTCCTTGTTGAAAAGGGGTACACTGTGTGTAGTAAGGGTACATGTTGTTTCCCTTGACCTCAGGTACTGCCCATTTCATTCAAACTATTTCATGTAGAAGAGTACACGAGGTGTGAAGGGGTTACATGCCATGTCCCTATATCTGGGTTATGCTCGTGTACTCCATCCATGTTCTAGTACATGGCGTCGGCCTATGTATCCATTCCCATGTACCAATACATGGGGTAGATTGTGTACATGGTCTAGGATATGCCTTATGGGGGAGTGAATGTCATGTAGGTAGCCCATGTACTCCAACCTGTGTCTATGTACTCCTTCAGTTGAATTCCAAGAATTTCAAGGGGGATACACACTGTGTATTGAAGGATTACATGCCATGTTTATCGGGGTTTTCCATAACCCATATTCTTCCTCCCAATCACTCTAATCGACCTTCTATCTTTTATTTTGGTGGTTGGTTTTCCATGAAACTCTATATCTGAGGTCGTTTGGTGAATCCATCAACGAATCAAAAAGATTCAAGACCTCATTAAACATATAAAATGAGATCATCTCTGTTATTCTTTACGCACTAAAGAACATGAAATTGACACTGACGGTCATTTGATCCTCTGTCGCAACCAACTTCACACCTCTGTCGAGTCTTACTGATGTGGGATCTATGATTTCCGATTGATGTGCCAAGAATTGAATGTTAAATAATAGATTATTCAAAGAAAAGTTGAATCATGGGGAAAACGAAGAACACCACGAAGAACGGTGAATCGGGGTAGAAAGGTACAAACCAAATCGAGAGGGAAAACCTCAATCAATGTTCATGTTAATATTGGTTCATCACCATTAGAATGATAAAATAATCAAGAAATATTTTAATCACAAAGATTAAAATCTCCCAATAAACCCTAAAAAATAACCCATCCCACACAATGAAAAATATGCAGGACAATCTATTTGTTGATTGGTCCATATTCATCGAAGAAATAAATAATGGGAAAAAATTGAAAAACAAGACCTACCTTGTTTCAGATCAGTTGTTAATGAAGAAAGATCACTGCATCATCATCATTGGCAAGATCCATCAAATTAGTTGTGTTTTGATCGTCGATCCACAATCTGTCACCATTTTTTTGAGAGAATTATTTAGAGGTTATCTCTAGCGGCTCTCTAGATATTTCAGGGTTATGAAGATAACCTTGGATCTCAATATAAAGATCCTTTTAAGAATATCTAGTCACTACATCAACATGGTGAATAAAAAAAATTGTTAAATAATTTTATCCATTTTACACCCACGATAACATTTTCATAAACGACCTGCGCCGACCAATGTTAGGTCGCACCTAGGTTAAAATTGTCATTCAGAACTCAATGGTTCCCTCATATTTCTGATCCAAGAACCCATTTAGATGTTATTTTACTTTTTCCATAAAACCATGCATGTGTGTTATTTAATATTTTAATATTTTTCAAATCTTTTTTTTGGGATCCCTAGCCCTCAAAATCGCACGTCGTCACAGTTTTTGGTCTTGAAATTAATCCATATAATATTTAAAAATAATACACATAAAATTTGAGACATTACATAAATACATCAAGATGTTAATGTAATTCGAATATAAACCTTTAAAACAACCATATTTTAATTTATTAATCTATAAAAATAATTGGTAATTATAAATTTCCCAATAAATATGACTTTTAGTGTTTTTAAAATCCTCTAGTTGATTTTACTAATGCTTGCGCAAGCACAGTGTCGGAGTTGCGTAAGAATTAAAGGTAATTATTACATCATTAAAAATTATAAATAAATTATTTTGATTAAAAAATAATTCAACTTTAAAATAAAATAATATAACCAAACATATCCTCTTTGAATATTTATGTAAAATTTAATAGATTTTGAAGTCAAGACGGTGAAATTTGAGAATTTTATTTACTTAAAAATAATATAAATGTCCTTATCAATGAGAAATGGAACTAAAATTTCATATATTTGAATTTATGATGGATATGGTATAATTTATCCCATACAATAAAATTAGGGAAAGTGTTGGGTTTATTTTTTTTTCTATTTCTTTTGGTTTTAACCCTATTCTACCCATTTAACCCTTGAAAATGTGTCAAATATTTGACAAAGTTTCTATTCATAATGTCATAAAAAAAGGGAAATATTAACCAAATTTTAACATCTTGATTCAAAATATGGAATAAATTTTTTAAGATTCAATTCATCGAAGTGCTAGAAATTAATTTAAAATTAAACCCATGAAATACGATGAAAAGAAGTTTTCCAAAAAAAATGTTTTCAAAAGAATAAATTTTTTTAATCTATGATACAATATAAAATTATTTCCAATAAACTTAATCATATTATTAATAAAAAATACTATTTTTAAAACCATTTTCAAAAATGGAACTTTTTAAATTCTTGAAATGAAAATAAGTTTTCAATAAAATTCAGTATTTTCTACTATTCATCAAAAAAAATCAACCTTTTTTGAAAATTATAAAAATACTATCTAATATAATTTTGAAATGATGATTTAAAAAATAAATTTACCTTTTTCAAATAAATTTTATATAACAAGAAGAAATTAGTGATATCATTTTCTCACAAAAACTAATAAAACAAATTGAGGCTAAATGTATTTTTAAATAATATAATGACTTTACTAAAAGAATATTTTAATCATCTAAAACCTTTATACATATTTTTAAAAAAAATATTCTTATACATTCAACCAAAATAATTTATAGGCTGTGGTGGTATACTATATTACAGTTCATGTAGGCTTGGGGTTGTGTGTATCACAAGTTATCGAATAAATCAAATTTATTAAAAGAGAAATATGTTATAAAATCATGGGTTATTTTAAGATAGATATAGAACCACATCAATCATTCATCCGTACATATTTATTAATTCAGACAATAATAATTCATCATATCATAAAGAATGAATGGAAATAAAGTGGGGTTCTTTCAATGGATATTAAAAAACCCATGGAAATAAAATAGGTCTCGTATACTTTTTAAATGGATTTCCATAAGTAAATAATTCATAATTCAATCAATAATCATAAAATAATAAACCGATGGAAAATAAATAAGTATCTGAATATAATCAGTAACATTATAAGTAAACTCCCTTTAATCAATATTATAAATGATATGGTATTTACACCATATAGGAAAATTGTGTATAGTTAAGTCATTAATTTCCCAAATCAATCAATTTATGAAATCTAGTTTAACATCCTTAAAAAAGGAAGAAAATATAAATAATTCAAAAAGAATAATTATTACAATAAAATTTATTCTTATTAATGGTGGATTGTTAAGAAAGACAAATAAAGTGGTGGATCACATCTTTGATGGAAAATTACATTACATAGCCATCCATAGAAAGAATTTGGGTGGTAACATTTTAAAAATATTCTTGATAAATTATAAGATATTTAAAAGAAAAATGACCTAGATAAAAAATATATTTTAGAAGTTTTAGGAAAATCACTTGGTAAAAAAAATATTTGTGATCTTTCAAAAGAATTATAATAGAAATATTTTATAAAACTAAGATAAAAATACATTCTATTAAAAAACATGCAAATTTGTGTATAATGTTTCATATAAAACGTCAATGGATTAATAAATATGTGTTGACATGGAAGAAAAAAAAATGTAAATTTATGAAAACATTTTTAACATTATTATAAAAATATGATGTTGTGAGTCCTTTCAAATGTAATTTTCAAAAAAGTGAAGTGAAATATTTTGAAATACATTACTTTTTGGAAGAATAAACTACAAAAATAGGCCATTACAACACTTAATGGTAAAAAATGAAATTTTTTGTGTAAGATAAAAATTATTTAAAGGTATAGAGAACTGTTTTTATGTTTTTGAGATATAATTTTGAAAAAACCAAATCATAAAAAGACTAAAAATATTTTAATATATAAATAAATATATATAGAAAAAAATAGTGGTTACATGTGATAAAACATAATTATTATTCTAATTATAAAAGATAATAATGAGTGTAATTAAAAATATGTACAAGGAGGGGGAATCATCCATTATAGATTATGAGAATTACTTTCAACAATGATATACCTTTTGGAGTGAAATTTTAATGGTAAAATATTTTAATTAAAATGTAATTTCCATATATATATTATAAAAATTTACCAATAAATAAACTCTAATATTTTAAGAAATCAATATCGAAAGAAATAAGATAAAGATGAATAATTATAAGTCAATAAAGGGATTTGAGGTAACAAACCCCCCCTGCAACCCCAGTAGCTTAAAATAGTAATCCATTTAATAAAAGAACACAATATGGATCTTAAAAAATAATGAATTACCTAAATATTCTAATAGATATTAATTAGGTATTAATCAAACCATATCAAAGATATCATGGTGCACAAAATGAAACAATCCTCATGAAATTATATTTTTGATAGAAAACACATTACCTTGTATTCCTATATAGTATAATGCGCTCTAAACTCATGTATCAAAACTTTAACCCTATTAATCACTAATTTAAGAACCCTACTCATAAATATAATCTTTTTCACATTTATTTATAATTATTTTCAACATATATATTATTTAGTTATTATTAATTTTCAACATCAACTGTGAGTAGTCTTGATCATTTTTAGTTGGATTCATAATATCGGTGTTATTATTTTTTATTCTCTGAATGTTCATTATTCTCATATCATACAAGGTATTTTAATTGATTATTTATAATTATATATAATTTTAAAATTTTATTATATTGTATTATTGGTTACGATCCATAAAATATGAATTCCACAATGATCATGGTTTGATGATTTTCAATTAATGGGTTTTGGTATCTTTGTTGATGAGAATACTATTAATTTTACCCTTAAAAAAATCTCAAATAATTATTTAATTATTTATATCATATATCATCATTTTTTATGTTATCATAGTCATCCATGATATTATTTTAATTCATTCTTCTAGTAGGTGGTTAAATTGATCCAAACTTGACCATACAATAGTTTAGTGGATGATTATGAGGTTATTTAGTTATAATAAAATTTTCCCATATTAAAAATGATATTATTTAAATTTTATTAAAATTTTAAAAAATAATTAAATTTAATTAGTGGAAGATGAAAAGGATACAAAATTATATATAGTATGAATAATTTTTTTTATTTTTGTACGCTTGTTTTAAATGGTTGAATTCATCTCGATCATTTGTTGCACATATCATTAATTGGTTATTCAATATGAATTTATAGAACCTTAATAAATTTTTAAGCATCATATTTACCCATTAATACCAATATTAAAACCATCCAATAATGGATATAATGAAAGACTGAATACACCATTCCATGAGGTGGTAGTCGGCACATAAGCATGTATGATGATTTCATTTTCTATATATTAAGGGAAAAAGATAATATGGTTTTTCATTTCATAATATATAATATTTTATAAAAATGTTGATTATTAATTAAATTAAACTTTAGGATCATCTATTTATTTTTGTTATTGTTGAGTCAATAAGGTTTTCCTTATGACATTTCCATTCCTTCATGTTTTGAAAATCACAACCACCATATCTTATGGAAAATCTCATTTTACCCCTTGTTTCATTTTCTTAAGGAAACATTCCTTCCCCAAGGAAATTTTTCCTTACATCATTTTCATTGTTCAATCACATTTCTTTTCTAAGTATAAAATTCGGATTGTAACTAAAAACCTTGGAATCATATAATACTTAGATATGAATCATTCTGTTTAAGACTCCTAATTCTGACACCGAACTTCTGACTAGTTCGACTCTGAACATTTACTAGTTCAACTCCGAAATTTTACTAGTTTGACTCCTAACTTCTAATAGTTCGACTCCGAACTTTTACTAGTTTGACTCTGAACTTCTACTAGTTCGACTCCGAAAATCTATGAGTTCAACTCTAAACTTTTACTAGTTCGACTCTAAACTTCAATGAGTTCGACTCCTAACTACAACTAGTTCGACTCCGAACTTCTATGAGTTCAACTCTAAACTTCTACTAGTTTGACTTCGAGGTTCTATGAGTTCGTCTCCGAACTTTTTAAGTTCAGGTTCAGAATTCTTGTGAATCCAGACTCCGAATTTCATTGAAATTTAGACTCCGGAATTCTATAGAATTCAGGTTCTGAATTCCAACAAAACAGAATACGAATAAATATTTATCATAGACTCAGGATTCTATTTTTTAGTTAGACTAAGAACTTTCATACTTTTTTTACATTCCAAACTTTTATTTACTTTCATTCTGAACTTCAGTTTTACTTATTTTTACACTTGTTATAATATAAAATGATGTCGTGCCTTCAGTTATCAACTAACCATTAGTTGAGTGACACGTGTATAGGTCCCTCCGAAATTCAAGGATAAATATGACCATTAGAGGAGGAAGCCGACTGTTGGGGCTTCTCCTATAAATAGAATTTCATATGAAAATAAGCAACAACACTTGAAAACATCTTTGACATTGGTGCTTACATGCTGTTGAAGTGATTTCTAGAGAGAGAGGCTCTTATCAACTCTCAATGCATCGTGCAGAATGTTTGAATAGCTTTTTTAAACTATTCCTTGTACAAACTTTCTTTGTGGTACTTTGATTGTTTCTGATTACAATCGAGGGCTTCCGGAGATAGGGAGACAGAGGTGTCGACTACCTGATAGTTGAGGGCTTGTGGGGATAGCAAGACAAACTTCGATCTTCGTATCGAGGGCTTACCCTGGTGTTGGTAAGACATACATTCTTGAAAGTATAAATCAAGGGACCTCTTATCCAGGGTTGTTAGATACCCTTCTCTTTGGGTTAAAATAGTTCATACTTGTTACTTGTAGTTTTACTACTTTATTTTCTGTTGTGCATTTTGTATTGTCAAGGAAAGTATAACTTTCTTATAATTCCTTACTTTTACTCTGATTTAGTTAGATTCTATACCCTATAAGGTAGAATCTTATTTGGTGTAAGCTTTTGTTATGTTTCATTTCTATAATCACTTTTATGGAATCAAGAAAGTCTTTAGAACTTTGAGGTGTTGTGAATTTTTGTTACGCAAAATTTTCTTAAGGATTTTGGAAAGTACAATTCACCCCCCCCCTATTGTATTTGAGTATCTCATACTTATATATTCAATCCTAAATTTTTTATTATATAGTATATCATACTCACATACCATCTTAACAATTGGTATCAGAGGAATTGGTTCCAGCTTAATTAATCTCACTATTAGATTCAGAATATTATTCTTCTCATAATATTCAAAATTGAACATTCAGATTCAAATTTCCGGATTCATACTTTTTGGAATCTATTTTTCTAAATCATAGTTCGGATTCACTTTTATCTTAGAGATACAATTTTTTTTCTTGATTAGAATATTTTCTCTTGTTTATGGACTTATACTTCTAACAAGTTTGTGTTCCATAGTTTTTCTTAAGGATGGCAGGCTTAAATGTTGGTTCTATTAACAACCTAAATCCTACTAGACCACCAATTTTTGATGGTAAGGATTATGAGTATTGTAGAGATCGAATGAAGACATTCATTATCAATACTAGAGTAGATAACTTTGTCATGCTGACTGGAGGATATAAAATTTCTGACAAGGAAGTTAGTACCTTCACTAATCAAGAAAAACATGAATACCAACTCAACTATAAGGTACGCAATACTTTTCTTTGTTCAATGACTACAAACATATATAGCCAAATTTTTTCTTGCGAAACTGCTAACCGTATATGGAAGAAACTTGATGTTCCACATTTTGTCACATCTAAAGTGATTGAGACTAGGAGATCCATGCTCAGAGCTGAGTATCATGGTTTTAATTTTCCTTATGGATGACCAATTTGTAAGGTGTAACAGAGATTCATGACTATTGTGAATAGCTTACAATAAATAGGAGAGAAAGGTCTAGATGATTAATCCCTTATTGACAAGATCATAGATATTATTCCCAATGAGTGGGAATTAAAGAGAATTACAATTGATGAAAACAGAAAGGTTTCTCAAATTTCTCTTGATGATCTGTTTGGAACTCTTCTTCAACATGAGACTAGAATGAAGAGAGGTTCTGACAACATAGAGAAGAAGAATGGGAATGGTAGTGTTGCTTTTACTACAACATCAAATCACATGAAAGCTAAGACTCCTGAGAGATTTACTAGATCCAGATCCAAGACGGTTATTATCCAATCCGAATTTTTTCTTTTAAAACATAAAAAGATCGTATTCAACCAAATGTTTTTCCCTTTTGGCTACTTTTACAACTGTAAGATCAGATCTAAAGAATTATCAACCATTAGATTGGTCATGGAAGATGAAAGGTCACTTCCATCGCCTATATAAAGGACCCCTGATGGTTTTCCTACATCGGTTGTCAAGATATTGCGTCTCGAAGCTCTATCTCTCTACAAAAGCCCATTCTGAATTCTTCAGAAGTAATCTAGTCTGAATATCTGTAGAAGCCCAAGAAATGTCTACTAAGCCAATTTCGGAGTGGCTAATCTACAAGGAATGTTTGGTGCATTCAAATTTTTTCAAGAAGTATGATTCTATCATTTCCAAGAACATAAATCTCAATGGATGGGAAAGTATAGATATTTCAAAGACAGCAGCTCAAGATTTAGTTTATCCGGATCTTTTTATAGAATTCTATGAGTGAGTGTGCTTCTTTAAGGAAGCTGAAGGTGAGAGGTTTTCATTCAAAGACTATGGAAAAACCTACAAACTATCTTACACCATGGATGCAAGCTTGGTGGGCTTATCATACGAAGGTGAAGCCAAATTTTGTTCACACGAGCTGCTAGATGTTCATGGAAGTTTCAACAAGGTGAAGGCTATAGAATTCATTGGGCTCAAATATGAAAAAACAACAAAGATTTCCCATCTATCTACCAACAACCAGATTCTAAAATTATGGGTACAATGTCTCATTGTTCCGAGAAGGGGTGATAAGGATACCCTTAAGAAGATTGATATGTACATCTTATATTTTTTGGTAAATCTAAGGAATGTGAACTTCATGAAGAAAATTCTTATCACAATTGAGAATATCATGAATGGAAATCTTAGATCTCAGATCATTATGTATCTGACATTGCTTTCTAAGCTGATAGTTCGATTCCTCTAATACTTCAAAATTCCATGTAGCTGAAAGCCCAAAAATTGCAAGGTGATGCTGATTAGTGATGACACCTTAAAGAGGATGAAAGTTGGATTTTCAAAACAGATAGGTGAGTTCTATGATATACCATAGGAGGATGCAGAAGCTGTTCTGGAAAATGTATAGAAAGCCGAACCATCCAAGAAGGCCAGCAAGAAAAGGAAATTAAAAGAAGCGGAAGCTTAAGGTAAAACTCCTAAGTCTAAGGAAGTACAATCTCCACCTCCTAAACCCAAAAAGCAAAAAGCCTACCCAGATGAGGTGGTAGAAAAGTGGAGAGAGCTCAAAGAAAAGAGTAAAGGAGGGGAGCCATAGTTTGTATTGGACCCTACTGAGGCTAAGGCCTTAAAATAAAAAGCTACTGATGAGTTACAAAAGAAATATAAAGAGAAGAAGATGAAGAAAAAGATTTCAGAGGAAGAGATTGTTCAATCTCTTTTGAAATCCATAGAAATAGCCTCCAAGAATATTCCCATTCCAAAGTCTATCTTGGTTGAAAGATTACCAGAGACTCCGGGGAAGAACTTCATGACTCTAGAAAAATCTCAAGAGAAGTTTAGTGAAGAAAGGGAAGTTCAGAAAGAAGTAATGAAGAAAGTTCAGAATATTGTGGAGTAAATTCAACAAGCTGAGATGAGTGTAGGTTCTGATTTCTAATTAGGAAAGTCTAAGAATATCAAGAAAAGGGAACCCCATCTGAGAAGTTTTCACTCCGAACTTCTCAAGACGGATCCTCAAAATTGGCTACACCCACATATGATGAGAAAGGTGTAGTGGAGGTGAACAAGCCATCTAAAGAAGAAATTAATAATCATGAGTTTATCTATCCATAAGATTTTAAGGATGGGGCTGAGAAAGAAAAAGTTGATGAAGACAATATTGAGCAATTATCTAAAAGTGATCATGAATCTCTAGAAGAAGAGTCCTTTCCAAGAACTAGTAATGGTAAGAAAGTATTTATTGACACCCCAACGAAAGATATCATTAGGAGGGAGCATGTTGGAGGATCTTCTAAAATGAAGCTGGTGGAAATAGAAGAAGAACAATCTCATAACAAGTTGTCTGACTCGAAGTCATCTGTATTAGGACATGATTTTGTGGTTGAGTCCCTGAAGAAATTGGTAGACACCATTCTGATCATTCCTACAATAGACTCTAGATGTCAGATGCTTCAGCACATCTTGAATCATAAGTCAGAATCCTTATACATGGTAATGGATAAATGTGTGAATATTGAAGCATAGCATAAATATTTTCTTATCAACTACGAGGTCCATAGAAAGTCTTGCAGCAAAATAACCCTTTGGTCTAAGAAAATTGTTGAAGATGTTGATGAGCTTGATCAGTTCCAACTAGATGTTAAGGAGGCTTTTGGTACTAAGGATGTCAAAATCAAAAATCTTTTAGACAGTTTTCAGGATAATCTTAACCTAGAGAAAAATGCTAGGATTCAAGATGTAAAAGAACTAAATGGAAAGATGAATTATGTTTCTCAAGGATTTAAATCAGAAAGATATCTATGGGCTGAGATGGAAGAGAAGGTAGTGAAGCAAGAGGAGTTGCTGAAGGTTCAGGTAGAATCCCTGAAGGCTCAACAAGATAGAATCACAGCCTTATAAAATCAAGCTGAGGAGGATCATAAAGAGCCCAAAAAGCTAAATATAATTGTGAAGAAGCTCTTTCCCAAGGAAAAAGAAACAAAATAGACTCAATCCGATCTTTTGTTGCATTTGATTTTCCTTGTAAAAATTCTTCCAATTATAATAGAATTGTGGTTGCTCGTTTTGTTTGGTTGTCTTTACTAATATCTCAGTTACCATATATCTTTTCTATTCCCTCAAATTATGTTTGAAAATCACAAAGGGGGAGAAGGAAAAAGAAATTCTCAAAAGGGGGATAAGGAAAAATATAAAAGGGTGAAGAACAATTTCTAAGTTAAGAACTATCCTTAAGTAAGTGGGAGTTCTCATTATGAATTCTATATTAAAATGAAATCTCTCATTCCGAAAATCCAGAATACGATCCTTAGAGTTATAAAGCATAAGGGGGAGTTAGTCGTATTCATATTTTTCCATATGTAAAGGGAGATAATTTTTAATTCTTTATATATCCTTTTATTGTTTTTCGTAAGGATGTGTGTGCTTTCCAAAAAGGGGGAGATTATTGAGTTAATAAGGTTTTCCTTATGAGTTTTCTATTCCTTCATGTTTTGAAAATTACAAACACCTTATCTTAAGGTAAATCTCATTTTACCCCTTGTTTCTTTTTCATAAGGAAAATTTCCTTCTCCATGGAAATGTTTCCTTACATCATTTTCATTGTTCTTTTCTAAGTATAAAATTCAGATTGTAACTAAAAACCTCAGAATCGTATAGTACTAAGATATGAATCATTCTGTTTAAGACTCTGAATTCCGACTCCGAACTTCTAACTAGTTCAACTATGAACATTTACTAGTTTGACTCTGAACTTTTACTAGTTCGACTCTGAACTTTTACTAGTTCGACTCTGAACTTGTACTAGTTCGACTCCGAACTTCTACTAGTTCGACTCTAAACTTCTATGAGTTTGACTCCAAACTTTTACTAGTTCGACTCCGAACAACTACTATTTCAACTCTGAACTTCTATGAGTTCGACTCCGAACTTCTACTAGTTCTACTTCGAGCTTCTATGAGTTCAACTCCGAACTTTTTAAGTTCAGGTTCTGAATTCCTGTGAATCCAGACTCCGAATTTCCTTGAAATTCAGACTCCATAGTTCTATAGAATTCAGGTTCCGAATTACAACAAAACAGAATCTGAATATCTCTTTATTATATTCTCAGAATTCTAATTTTAAGTTAGACTACGAACATTCATACTTTGCCTACATTCCTAACTTTAATTTACTTTCATTCCGAACTTCAGTTTTACTTATGCTTACACTTGTTCTAATATAAAATGATGTTGTGCCTTCAGTTATCAACTAACCTTTGGTTGAGTGACATGTGTATAGGTCCCTCTAAAATTCAAGGAGAAATATGACCATTGGAGGAGGGATCCGACCGTTGGATATTTGCCTATAAATAGAATCTCATTTGGAAAGAAGCAACAACACTTGACAACATCTTTGACGTTGGTGCTTACATGTTTTTGAAGTGATTTCTAGAGAGATAGGATCTTATCAACTCTCAAATCTTCCTGCAGAAAGTTTGAACAACTTGTTCAAACTTTACCTTGTGCAGACTAGCTTCGTGCGACTTCGATTGTTGCTGATTACAATTGAGGGATTCCGGGGATAGGAAGATAGAGGTGTCGACTACCCAATAATTGAGGGCTTACAGAGATATCAAGACAGACTCCGATCTTCATATCGAGGGCTTACCTTGGTGTGGGTAAGACATACTTTCTTGAAATTATAAATCAAGCGACCTCTTATCCAGGGTTGTTGGATACCCTTCTCTTTGGGATAAAAGATTTCATACTTCTTACTTGTAGTTTTACTACTTTGTTTTCCACTGTGCATTTTGTATTGTTAAGGAAATTATAACTTTCTTATACTTCCTTAATTGTACTCTGATTTAGTTATATTTTATATGCTTTAAGGTAGAATCTTATTTTGTGTAAACTTTTTTTAAGTTTCATTTCTTGAATCACTTTTCCAGAATCAAGCAAGTCTTTAGAACGTTGAGGTGTTGTGAATTTTGGTTACGCAAAATTTCCTTAAGGATTTTTTAAAGTACAATTCACCCCCCCCCCTCTTGTATTTGAGTATCTCATACTTATATATTCGATCCTTCATTTGGTATTATAGATTATATCATACTCACATACCATCTTAACAGTTATGAAAAATGAAACATGTTTCTTTGTTATAGGCGGTAGTCCGCATATACACATGAATGATGTTTTCTTTTTTCTTAAGGGAATAGGGGAAAGGGTAAATAATGTATATCCAATAAACAATAAAAATAAATTATATATAGGTAATAAAAATTTTATAATGTTATAATGTGTAATATTAGTTTAAAAGAATATATATAAGGAAAAATATTTGAGACTGAGAATTTCTTTGAGATTTTGAACATTCTCTTAATGTACATCTTAGAAGTGAATAACTCTGACAAAAATATTAAGGTAGTAAAATGGGATTCTATGTGAATTAATAAATGAATTTTATGAAGAGGAAAACTAATTATTTTAGTGGTATTAAAGGGGTGGTGAGTGGCCGCCTTTATTAGTGGTGAGAATGGAATTTTTTTAAATATTTCAAATTAATATAAAGAGTGCACATGTTTCACATGTATAGTGACTATAAAATTGTAATATAAGGGTGTTCAGTATGATATAAGGTTTATAATATATTGATTACTAAATTATAAACTTTTATTATTATGTTTCAATTCTTATACCCCTAGAATTATTACCTTTACTATTTTATATTTCACTTCGGTAACTAATTTTTACATAAGTAACTTACTACTGATGACTAAAAATAAAGTGACCCTTATTAAATAAAATGAACCTTGTAATTATAAATTATAAATATATTTTATTATATTAAAATTATAAATTTTTTAAAAATTAATAAGAAATGTTGAAACGCACGGCCGATTGTCGCCTATCGACCGGTCAAAGTTCTAGTGCTCTGCTAATGTGTATAGCAGCACTCGGGTCGAATCCTCGGTGATGGTACTTCGTAATAGTCGATTGTTTTTAGTTGATTGTATTTTGATTAGGGGGGTTTGTTTGCAGAGCTTAATTGAAATGATTTATGGATGATGTTTGATTTACCAAATTGATAAATATTGGGGTGAGTTCATCATTGGGGAGTTAATCATGTGATATCCTTGAGCCTTACTTTGTATTGCATTAAATTAACACCCATGTCATAAGTTGACGTTGATTGGAATTCCTAAGTGTGAAGGCTTTAATCCAAGCCTTAACTTAACTTAGGGTTCTAATCTCAATCAAAACTTATTTATGGTAGTGTATTTATGGTTCCAATAATCCATGGAAACCACTTGTTAAACAAAACATATCATTAATCCATGACATATTAAGTTTAACATACACAATATTAATTTAAAGAATACTCATCGAGCAAAACTCTCAATCAATTAACATCCCCAAATTATAACTCACCCCAATGAGAGATTTACTCAGCCATTTGGATGTTTAATAATCTGGTAATATATGTTTATGGTGATGAATTATAAAGAGAAGAAAAAGAAAGGGACAAGATAAGAGTAGTGTGCCGAACACACACACGAAATAATTTAAGAATCAAAAATGGAATTTCGATTGAATGAGGAAGCTTAAGAAGGGAAGGGGATTGAACTGAATTTAAACTATTTTAAGAAAATTAATATTAAAATACAGAAGGTGGAAGAGAATAAGAGATATTGAAGAAGTAACTTGCATTAAAACAGAATTACAAAGAAAGGGAATTACAAGATTAAAAAAATGAAGAACACAAAAGTAAGTGAAAAGAAAGAGAGGAGGAAAGGTCTCTCAAGTGAAAACTTGAGTTTGGCAGGTCCTCCCAAGCCTTTGGCAAAGCTTTTGTCGTGCCAATATGATCTCCTCTCTCCTGAAATGCCAACCCCTCTCAAGGAGAGAAGGGGAGAGTATTTATAGCCCAAGGAGTGGACTGTTTGCATTCCCAATCTGTCCCTCCACTTGCTTCGCCAATTGAGCTATACAGACAGCCGAATCTTCAAATAAATCCTTCTTCAAAGTTGTAGAAAATAATGTTGGCCGACTACTCTCAAAATTTGGAGGCATTTGGACAATTGGAGCCAAAGTTATGGCCGGTTGATTAAACAAAGGTAAACTGTCCATTTCTATCCATTCTTTTTCGATGGCCAAAATGTGAATGGATTTTTGAACAGGAATATGCCTTCAAATTTGAATGACTTCTTCCACAAAGTCGGCCGCCTATATCTCCTCTTTCACACTGAAAAATCTCAGCTCGATTGGATGCTTACATCAGGAGATATGTCATGCATACTATACTGATTTTAATTCTCGTCCAGAATGGTGGGCTGGACTTCAAAGGTTTATTTGGGCCCCTTGTACTTGGATTTGGGCCATGCAATTTTTATCCAAGATGCAATGTAGTGTCCCCCGAATTATGGTGGAGATTGAAGGTCTTTGGACTTCTCGATTGAACCCAGTAAATCAAACTTCAAGGATGGTCCAGTTTGTTCACAGATTCTTTGGTCTTGTTTGTGAGGACCATATGACCCTTCAAATGGAAGAATTGGATCATGGTTCCTTCTAATGAAATGTTGTATATTGAACGTAGAATCCTAAAAAACAAGAACCACACAATTTGGATCAGTATAGTGATAGTTATAATTAAAACATTAAACTGACTCAATTTGACTACTTCTAAAAATGCTCAAATATTATACTTAATATTAAAACATTAATATTTCACACAAATTATGCACATTTCATATAAAATAAGTAAAGGGGGAATATAATAAGTTGTGAAAATATTAATAACATCAACTCCCCCACACTTAGATTTGCGCGTGTCCTCATGTGCAACAAATATAAAAACATGACAAAATCATTTTCACTCACCAACAAATATTAAAATTTTGTTTTCTCCAATCAGGGGAGGTTTAGACTATTTCACTCATCCATATCGAATTCCATCACAAATTTGGTTCACAATAATGCATCATAAACAATTCATTTTTTCATGTTCAAGGTTTGAATTGGAAAATGTAGGCACTCCAAACTTACTCCTCTCAAGATGATAAAAATGTATTTTAGGAGGTTCACTCATTCACCAACAAAAAGTGAAAATCAAGAGTTTGTAAGAGCTCTCAGCTTCCATTCCCAAATCTAATGTGTACAATAATCAAGAGGTCTTTTAAGGGGTTTTTCAGTGGCTATGGGACGGTAGGTATATAATGTCCAAAGGAAAAGAGGGGTTAAAAACACCAACATGGAAAAATCAATGCACATTTTTTTTTGAAATTTGATTTGAAAGGAAATAGAAACACATATTTACAAGGGAATGAATGTGTGATGAATGAAAAGTGAGGGAGATAGAAAATGGAATAGTTTGAGATGATGGAATATGTACAACATGGAAGACTTCCAATAATGACACAATACAAGATGAGTCAAGTGTTCTTTTTTTTCTTTTTTTTTTTGCTCTTTTTTTTTCTTTCGAAAGTTGTGCTTGAAACAAGTCTCACAGTCATCTCCCAAACCATGATTGATCTCCTCATGGAACTAATTTTAGTAGTTATAACATGATCAAAGGTTGATGATGAATGATTTTTGACCCACCCAAGACACAACCCATTTCTTTTTTTTTATTTTTCATTTTTTTTTATAATTTTTTTTCTTTTTTTTTTGAACACTTTTCAATGACTTTTGTACAAATGACAATTACACATATACAACCCAAAGCTCACAGAATTACAACCTCTCCCCCACACTTGAATGGAAGCTTGCCCTCAAGCATATGATGACACATTGGAAATCAATGAAAGTACGCCCAAAAATGAAGTCCATTCCCCCCACACTTAAATTTCAATAAATTGTACAATGAAAATCCATGAAGATGTTGGGTGGGACAAGGTATTAGGCTTGTAATGTGGCTATCAAAAGAAAGGGTTTCATAGGCTCAAAGGGGCTTTCAAAAGTAGGATCAATGTAAGGGTAACGGGAGGCTATTTGGCTATTCTGATTCTCATGTGGCTTAGAAAATGCCTCTATCATATTAATGCACACAAAAGATGGAAATTCAGCTCGAAGGTCCACAAACGCAAGACTCACAATCAGTGGTGAAGACACACAATGAAAAAGATGGCCATAGATGACCTTGGCATGAAGGCTAATGTTATTCCTCACGGTAGGGGAGAATCATTTTCCACCAAAAATTGTTCATTCAAAATGTTTGTTATTGACACAAAATTGTTTACCCAAGTTTGAGATAAAAATTCAATATATTTGAGTTTAAAACAAGCCTTTTGACTCCCCAAAATGGTTGGACAAAATTTCAAAACTAGATGGTGAGTAAGCATGACTCTTTTTTTGTAATTTTTTTAAGTAATTGTGTTTTTTGTTTTTTTTTAGTTTTTAAGGTTTTTTTTTAAAATACACACCCACACAAGAAAGATAAAAAGAAAGGGTTTGATGAATAAAGTGGTAACAAAATGAAAGAGAGAGGAAGAAGAAGAAAGAGGTAGAGAGAGGAAGAGATAGAGAGAGAGTTAAAGGGAAAGAGGTGCCCCCTGGTTTGGATTTGGTGGGTCGCCATTTCCATCTAGTGGTGGGTCAATGGAAGTCGATGTGGAACCTGAAGTGAATGGCCTCTCATGGTGATGCTTTAACCGGTGTCCATTTACCGTGAATGTTCTTTTTGAAGAAGGGTCTTCGACTTGCACTGCACCAAATGGGTAAACATTAGTAATAATAAAAGGTCCATCCCAACGAGAATTGAGCTTACCTGGGTGAAGTCGAAATCGAGAATTGAAGAGCATTACCTTTTCACCTTCATGAAATACCTTTCGAAGAATGTACTTGTCATGGAGTGACTTTGCCTTTTCTTTGTAGAGAATGGAGTTCTCATACGAATCGAGTCGAAGCTCCTCCAATTCAGTCAACTGCAACAATCTTTCTTCACCAGATTTTTCACAATCAAAATTACATGTTTTGACAGCCCAAAATGACTTATGTTGGATTTCAACTGGTAAATGACAGGCTTTACCAAAGACTAGCCTAAATGGAGACATCCCAATGGGTGTCTTATAGGCTGTTCGATAGGCCCAAAGTGCTTCACCAAGTCTATCGGGCCAGTCTTTTCTTGTGGGCTTAACAATTCTTTCAAGCACTCTTTTCACTTCTCTATTAGAAAGTTCAGCCATTCCATTTGTTTGAGGGTGATATGCAGTGGATGTTTTATGTACAACCCCATTCTTTTTCAAAAGTGACTCCATGGTTCTATTACAGAAATGAGTTCCTAAGTCACTTATCAAAGCACGTGGTGTTCCGAATCGATGGAAGATATGGGTTTTGAGGAACTCAATCACAGTTTGAGCATCATCTTTCCTAGTGGGTTTGGCCTCGACCCACCTAGAAACATAGTCAACAGCAAGGAGAATGTAGGATAATCCATTGGAAGGGGGAAAAGGTCCCATGAAATCGATGCCCCAAACATCGAAAAGCTCACAGAAGATTAATGGCTTTTGAGGCATTTCGTTTATTTTGGAAATTGTGCCAAACTTTTGGCAAGTGGGACATGATTGACAAAACTCGTGTGAGTCCTTGAAGAGTGAAGGCCAAAAGAATCCAGAATCTAGGACCTTTCGAGAAGTCCTTTGTGGTCCAAAGTGGCCACCTCCAGGCATTGAGTGGCAGAATTCCAAGATGGAGGATTGTTCAGTTTCATCAACACATCTCCTAATTACCATGTCAGCCCCAGTTTTCCAAAGTTTATTATCTTCCCAAAAATAATGCTTTGAATCACTTTTCATCTTTTCTTTTTGTTCTTTTGAAAAATATTCAGGGAAAACACCAGAAACCAAGTAATTGACAATTGGGGCATACCATGGTAACTTTGGAGTGAGAGATGAGAGGTGTTCAGTTGGAAATTCAGGATCAATTATTTCAGAATGAGAAGAATTAGAAATTCTACTCAGGTGATCAGCCACAGGGTTTTCTTTTCCAGGTTTATCTTTTATCACAAGGTCAAACTCTTGGAGCATTAAAATCCATCTTATTAGCCTTGGTTTGGAATCACTTTTCTTAAGTAAGAACTTTAATGCTGAGTGGTCCGTGAAGATGATGATTTTGGCACCTAAGAGATAGGGCCGGAATTTATCCAAGGCAAAAACCACAGCTAAAAGTTCTTTTTCAGTCACAGTGTAGTGTGATTGAGTTTCATCCAATGTTTTTGAGGCATAAAAGATGACATGAGGAATGTTTTCTCTTCTTTGACCAAGAACAGCCCCAATGGCCCTATCAGAAGCATCACACATCAATTCAAATGGTAAGGACCAATCTGGGGGTTGGATTATTGGAGCAGATGTGAGAGCAGATTTGAGTTCAATGAAGGCTCTCTTGCAAGCCTCATCAAAATTGAATGTGACATCATTTTGAAGTAAACGAGTGAGTGGGAGGGAAATCTTGCTGAAGTTCTGAATGAATCGCCGATAGAAACCGGCATGACCAAGGAAGGACCGAATGTCTCGAACTGATTTGGGTTCTGGAAGTGATTGGATCACCTCAATTTTGGCTGGATCAACTTGGATACCCTCTTGAGAAATTATGTGCCCTAGAACAATCCCATTTGAAACCATGAAGTGACATTTTTCAAAATTCAGCACAAGGTTGCACTTGACACACTTTTGAAGGACCAAAGAGAGTGAATGTAAGCAAGATTCAAATGACTCGCCATAAATGGTAAAGTCATCCATGAAGACCTCCATGCAATTCTCAATGAATTTAGAAAAAATACTCATCATACACCGCTGGAATGTTGCAGGAGCATTACAAAGGCCAAAAGGCATTCGCCTATAGGCATAGGTTCCAAAGGGGCAAGTGAATGTGGTCTTTTCTTGGTCTTGAGGTGCGATTGGAATTTGGAAGTAGCCGGTGTAACCATCAAGAAAGCAATAGTGTGACTTTCCGGCCAATCTCTCAAGCATTTGGTCAAGGAAAGGAAGTGGGTAGTGATCTTTTCGTGTTTCAGCATTCAATTTGCGATAATCGATGCACACACGCCATTTGTTTTTCACCCGAGTTGTGACCACTTCTCCATGTTCATTTGTGACAACTGTTATCCCGCCCTTCTTAGGAACGACTTGAATTGGACTAACCCATTCACTATCAGAAATTGGGTAGATAATACCAGCTTTAAGAAGCTTGGTAATCTCTTCCCTAACTACCTCAAGTATGAGTGGATTGAGTCTTCTTTGAGGTTGCCTAATTGGTTTGGATGATTCCTCTAGATGGATGTGATGCATGCAAAGGGCAGGGTTGATTCCTGGAATATCATCTAGGGTCCAACCTAAGGCATTTTTGTTTTCCTCTAACACTTGAACAAGTTGGGACTCCTCAGTTTCAGAAAGTGCAGCAGAGATAATGACAGGGTAGGAGGGATCATGGAAAAGGAATGCATACTTGAGGTGTGAAGGAAGTGGTTTTAGATCAGTTTCAACCTTTATTGGAGAGCTAGACAAGTTAGGAGTAGGAGAAGGGATTCTAGATGGGTTTGGATCATTTTCCTCAACACTGTCCAAGGTGGAGCAGTAGAGATCAGAGTTGATGTGGGATTCAAGAGAGTTTTCAAGTTCCTCTAGATTGATGGAGTCTATGAATGAGAGGTCCACATCAACTTCACCATTTATGACTTTGTTAATCATGGTGCAGATTTCACAAGATCCTTTATCATTAGAACATGAAGAACATGGTGGATTGGGGTTCGATTGAATCTTAGAAGTGTCCTCAAAAGCATGGATTGAGAATGCAGAGTGATCCTCGGATGGATATCGCATGGCTTGGAAAATGTTGAACTTGACCAGTTGGTCACCGAATTCCATGGATAAGATGCCTGAGTGGACATCAATCTTGGTTCTCGCAGTCATGAGGAATGGTCTTCCTAGAATTAGGGGAGATCGAGAAGAGGTCGTCTCACCTTCCATGTCAAGGACATAGAAATCAGCTGGGAAGATAAGATCATTGACCCGAACAAGAACATCCTCAATTATCCCCTCAGGACTGGCAGTGCTTCGATTGGCTAATTGAATGACAATACCTGTTGGGTGCAAGGGACCTAGACCAAGGTTGGAGAAAATGGATTTGGGCATGACATTTATTGAGGCTCCAAGGTCTATGAGTGCATCATCAAAGTTGGAACTCCCTATTTGACATGGAACCGTGAAGGTCCCTGGATCTTTGCACTTCATGGGAATGGACTGTTGAGTTGAAACATTTTCAATGTTCCTAAGTTGCCTCTTATGGGTGCACAATTCCTTAAGAAACTTGGCATACTTAGGGATTTGTTTGATGGCATCTAAGAGGGGGATGTTCACTTCAACACGTCTAAACATGTCAAGCATTTCCGGATCAGGTTCAAAGGACTTCTTAGGCTTGGAGATGGCTTGAGGAAAAGGAATCGGGTCCCTAAGTGGAATGGAAGAAGGTGAAGGAGTGGATTAAAGTTCCTTTTCCAGCTTTTTGTTCTTTTCATTTTCTAGATCAACATCGAAAGGGGGGTTTGAGGATTTATCTTGAGGCATAGCAAGTTGCTTTCCTGATCTAAGTGCAATTGCACTTACATTACCCTTGGGGTTGGGTAATGGCTGAGCTGGGAGTTGGGATGAATTGGATGGTTTTTGCTGGCTAAGGTGGGATGCAAGTTGACCTATTTGGGTTTCAATGTTCTTTAGGCTAGAACGGGTGAAGGAAGCAAGATCCTCTACAGCACTTTCCCATGGTTGTTTAGAAGAAGAGGCATGTCCCAAATTGGGTTGGCCTTGATTTTGGTTCTTGGGAAAGCGATTGTATTGGGTGGGGAATTGGGAAGGCTCGTTAGGATAGTGGAATCCAGGAGGAGGATTGTTCCTTTGGGGTTGAGGAACAAAAGGATAAGGTTGTTGGAAGTTACCAACACCTTGACTGTATTGAAACTGGTTTGGGTTTTGAGGAGGGAACTACGGAGGATGAGAAATGGGATTACCATACCTCAGAGGTGGGTTAAAGGTAGAAGAGAAGGGCTCAGAGTGGGGTTGGTTGAAGTTTCTAATAAACTGACCTGATTGTTGAGGGTTGAAGTTTCGCTGAGCATATGCCGCATTGAGCTCCATTGGACTAGATGAATCAGATGGATCATCTTGAAGTTGTGGACATGTGTCAGTCGGATGAGATGGAGAGTTGCAGATTCCACAATTCTTGATAGGTCCAGGGAATAGTGACTGTGGAGAAGATGAGGTTGGGGCTTTGGTAGCCACCGCTAGTTGACGCACAAGACCTGTAAGTTCACTCATCCACTCAGTCATCTTGTTGGGCTCTATGGATTGATTATCTTGGGCTTGTTTCACTTGAGCATGTGCTCGAGTATGGAATTGCTGCGTGTTTGCAGCCATGTTACTTATGAGATCTCTTGCAGCTGCAGGAGTTTTGTCAACAAGAGCACCGCCACTTGCGGCATCAATGAGAGTTCGCTCCATAGCCAATAACCCCTCATAGAAGTATTGGATCAGGAGTTGGTCAGGGATTTGATGGTGTGGACAAGTTGCCACAAGCTTTTTGAACCTCTCCCAATACTCATGGAGTGATTCATTAGGGAATTGACGGATGCCGCTTATTTCCTTTCGGATAGAAGCTGTTCGGGAAGCGGGAAAGAACTTCTCAAGGAAAAGTCTCTTCATGTCAACCCATGAGTTTATGGAACCAGGTGGGAGGTAGTAGAGCCAAGACTTGGCAGAATCCGCTAGGGAAAAGGGGAAAGCTCTAAGCTTGATTTGTTCTTCAGAAACCCCTTGAGGTTTCATGGTTGAGCAGACCACTTGGAACTCTTTGAGGTGGAGATGAGGATCCTCACCGGCTAGCCCGTGAAAATGAGGTAGAAGATGAATCAAACCCGATTTGAGTTCGAAGTCAGCTTCAATGTTTGGATATTGAATACCAAGAGGTTGGTAATTCATATCAGGGGCAGCAAGTTCTTTCAATGTTTGTTCCCTAGGATTGGCCATATCTAATTCAATTGGTAGGGCAATGATTGGTTCTTGAATTATTTGAGTATCTCTTATGTTCCTCCTAAGTTGGCGAAGTGTTCGCTCAATTTCAGGGTCAAACAAATCCGAGGGATTGTTTGGAAGGCTACGGGGCATTCAGAGAGATTTTGGAAGAAAGAGGAAGACGGGTTTTTCTTTGTATTTTTTCAGTTTATGATTTTTATGAGAAGACGGGTTTTTCTTTGTGTTTTTTTTTCAATTTTTTTTTTAAAAAATTGTTTTTTTTTGTGTTTTCTTGACAATAACCAGAAACTAATGACTACTTAAAGCACCATCCCCGGCAACGGCGCCATTTGAAACGCACGGCCGATTGTCGCCTATCGACCGGTCAAAGTTCTGGTGCTCTGCTAATGTGTATAGCAGCACTCGGGTCGAATCCTCGGTGATGGTACTTCGTAATAGTCGATTGTTTTTAGTTGATTGTATTTTGATTAGGGGGGTTTGTTTGCAGAGCTTAATTGAAATGATTTATGGATGATGTTTGATTTACCAAATTGATAAATATTGGGGTGAGTTCATCATTGGGGAGTTAAGCATGTGATATCCTTGAGCCTTACTTTGTATTGCATTAAATTAACACCCATGTCATAAGTTGACGTTGATTGGAATTCCTAAGTGTGAAGGCTTTAATCCAAGCCTTAACTTAACTTAGGGTTCTAATCTCAATCAAAACTTATTTATGGTAGTGTATTTATGGTTCCAATAATCCATGGAAACCACTTGTTAAACAAAACATATCATTAATCCATGACATATTAAGTTTAACATACACAATATTAATTTAAAGAATACTCATCGAGCAAAACTCTCAATCAATTAACATCCCCAAATTATAACTCACCCCAATGAGAGATTTACTCAGCCATTTGGATGTTTAATAATCTGGTAATATATGTTTATGGTGATGAATTATAAAGAGAAGAAAAAGAAAGGGACAAGATAAGAGTAGTGTGCCGAACACACACACGAAATAATTTAAGAATCAAAAATGGAATTTCGATTGAATGAGGAAGCTTAAGAAGGGAAGGGGATTGAACTGAATTTAAACTATTTTAAGAAAATTAATATTAAAATACAGAAGGTGGAAGAGAATAAGAGATATTGAAGAAGTAACTTGCATTAAAACAGAATTACAAAGAAAGGGAATTACAAGATTACAAAAATGAAGAACACAAAAGTAAGTGAAAAGAAAGAGAGGAGGAAAGGTCTCTCAAGTGAAAACTTGAGTTTGGCAGGTCCTCCCAAGCCTTTGGAAAAGCTTTGGTCGTGCCAATATGATCTCCTCTCTCCTGAAATGCCAACCCCTCTCAAGGAGAGAAGGGGAGAGTATTTATAGCCCAAGGAGTGGACTGTTTGCATTCCCAATCTGTCCCTCCACTTGCTTCGCCAATTGAGCTATACAGACAGCCTAATCTTCAAATAAATCCTTCTTCAAAGTTGTAGACAATAATGTTGGCCGACTACTCTCAAAATTTGGAGGAATTTGGACAATTGGAGCCAAAGTTATGGCCGGTTGATTAAACAAAGGTAAACTGTCCATTTCTATCCATTCTTTTTCGATGGCCAAAATGTGAATGGATTTTTGAACAGGAAGATGCCTTCAAATTTGAATGACTTCTTCAACAAAGTCGGCCACCTATATCTCCTCTTTCACACTGCAAAATCTCAGCTCGATTGGATGCTTACATCAGGAGATATGTCATGCATACTATACTGATTTTAATTCTCGGCCAGAATGGTGGGCTGGACTTCAAAGGTTTATTTGGGCCCCTTGTACTTGGATTTGGGCCATGCAATTTTTATCCAAGATGCAATGTAGTGTCCCCCGAATTATGGTGGAGATTGAAGGTCTTTGGACTTCTCGATTGAACCCAGTAAATCAAACTTCAAGGATGGTCCAGTTTGTTCACAGATTCTTTGGTCTTGTTTGTGAGGACCATATGACCCTTCAAATGGAAGAATTGGATCATGGTTCCTTCTAATGAAATGTTGTATATTGAACGTAGAATCCTAAAAAACAAGAACCACACAATTTGGATCAGTATAGTGATAGTTATAATTAAAACATTAAACTGACTCAATTTGACTACTTCTAAAAATGCTCAAATATTATACTTAATATTAAAACATTAATATTTCATACAAATTATGCACATTTCATATAAAATAAGTAAAGGGGGAATATAATAAGTTGTGAAAATATTAATAACATCAAATGTATAGTTTATTAAAAATAATTTTTAGAGAAAAACTAAATTAAATTAAAAAACACAAAATATAGGTTAGTAAACTAAAAAATATATTTTATAATTTATAATTTCACATATAAAAAACGCATTTGGTCTATAAAATTGTTTCATAAATCTCTATGTTATAATTATATACTTATAATTTCATAAATGTCTTGTCATTTTCAAAAATGGTATTTTGAACTATTCAGCATTGAGGAGTCGGTCGAGTGGTACACCTAGATGGTACCAACTCACAACCTAGAGGAAATAACATTGGCTCAAGTCCCATTAGACTGGGACATTATTCAAATTATGAACAAGGTTATTCAAAAAAAATTCATTTATATAGAATGCATGGTAGGATTTGGGCCTGGTTCGGGCCCTCTGCTTAGAGTCGAGCATTACCCTACACACATTTTTTCAAGGGGGAATTAGTCAAGTGGAACACCTAGTTAATATTAACTCATTACTTGAGGGAACAAGCATAGGATTGAGTCTCAAAAACTCAGTAACTATTTATATTATAAACATGGTGGTTTAAATCCATTTTCTAGATGGGGAATATGTGGCACACTCTATGCTAGGTCGGGAACCCCCACCTGGAGTCAAGTGTTAACATACACATGTTTTAAAATTTGGAGAGTTTCCATGTGTAAATAGGCGTGATTCTAAATTAAAGATACCCATGTTAAAAACTAGGTAGGGGTGTTTAGGAGTTATTTTAGTAGTACTGTAGAAGGTTCTATAGTGGTTCTATAATTGGTACTATAGTAGTACCATAATAATAGTACAATTCAACTGATTTGGGATTTCTAGCCACAGATTTAGGCCTACTATCCACATGGTCCTGATGAATTCAATCTAATTTGGCCTAATGGGCCTCCAAGCCATCATCAGTGGAAAAACCTTGAGCTAAAGGCCCTCCGTGTTAGTACTAGTGCACCGAAGTTGGCGTGATATGGACCAGGTGAATGGATCATCACAACAAGAAGGTATTGTGGGAATGAAATTCCATATGGGGTGCCTCAACAAGATGGATATGTGTGTTGAATCTTACTATCCAGCCTTTTTCCCCATGGTCCACTAATGTGGGATGGAGTGGTGCCCTACTGCATGAATTTCTACACTTGGGACTGGTTTGAATATGTAGAGTAATAGGCAGGTGATGAAAGTGAGGGACACATAAGCATCACTAGGTGGGAAGTATTCCAAATTGATGGGTGTGGTGACACCTATCATCTAGCCCCCATACCACACCATAGATGGAGGATTTCTTTACCATGATCCATCAGTCCAACATAATGAAACTATACATTGTATTTAATTTAATATTTGGATCATAGAGTGATGATTACTGATGGGGGAGTTTTATGAATGGCAGCATGGCATGATGCAGTCTACTCACTCAGGGTCATAGGGCCATGTGTAGGTCTTTAGGCCACTGGATTTTCAAGACATGTTTCAATGGAACTATTGTCCACTGACCATTCAATAAATTTGAGTGTTACCTCTCTAACTATATAAAAAATAGGGCATTGTTTCCTAACAGAAAAATGGGTCTTGACCCAAACCTATTAAAAATTAAAAAATAAACAAAAAAACTCTATTATTCACTATTCACCTAAAAAATGTTTAAGTAAAATCCCAAAATCTCGCACAAAGATAATTTTAACATTAAAATTTCAAAAATCAATTAAATTATTTCTAATTAAAATTCTGAAAATTATATGTGTAGCTTTATAGTGAGAATACAAAATATACGGATAAAATGGTTTCATTGAAAAATGTTAATTTTAAAACATTATATTTTCTCAATATTTCTTTATATCAATTTAAAATTTAAATAATTTTCATATAATAATATTTTAAAATTTTTTAAATCAATTTAATAGAATAAAATATTAAATAATTAATAAAAATTTTCTTTCAAAAAAATTACTTTTATAAAAAATATTCTTGAACAAATACCATTAAAATTAAATATTTATATTCAAAATTTTAATTTTACAAGACAATTGATATTGAAATATTTATTTGAATTATATATATACCTCATATCATATTTTAATAATAATATTATCAATATATATAAAAAATATAAATATATGTATATATATAATATTTTAATATCATATTTTTATTTCATTGTGAGTTAAATTAATTTAAATTTACTACTAAAAAATAAAAAACTTTAATTTAACTTTTTGATTTATATATAATCAATATATTCTCAATGATTATATTTCTAATGATAATATTTATAATAGCCAGACTTTATTCCAATATATATAGACTTACTTAAACATTCATTCTTTCCACTCTCACTTTGCAAGGCATAGTTCTTATATCATATTGTAGATTTTTCAAAATGATTCCTCAATTTACGATGTTCTTCCTCATTATTGGTTTGGTTTGGATATTAGTGGTCCTCAAGATTTAAGATGATTCAGGTGATTTCTTAGTCATGAATATTTTCTTGTTTTCTACTTATTTCCCCTATTGATTTAATAACTTTTAATGGATATATTCATACATGGTGAGTAATAATCCATAGGGTGAAATTCTTAATTTTATATGTTTTTTTTGTAATGTTAAACTTATTAATTTATAAAGTGTTATTATTTTAACTAATATCTTCTATGAATTATTTCCTTATAAATTTATAATCCTTTAAACTAAAAAAATCATAATTATAAACATATAGTTTCTAAAAAGAATATATATATCCTTAAAACCCTTGGGATTTTATTCTCCCCCATTAAATAAATTACATTCTCACAATTTTAATTACTCATAACTAATGAAAATGTTACAGATTTCTATAAGATAAACATGACCCTGAGTTAAATTTCTATTGACGTTTCATCCCTGATATCTCTTTTTGACTAATGAACTCATATTTTCCCGCATAATAAGAATATAATTAATATTGAGTTTTTCTCTAACAATTTTTTATAAATAGCTAAATATAATTAGTGAAATGTTTTATAGGGGGACTATATCCCATATTATATAAATTGTTGAACATGGGTTGATTTTTAGATGTAATCTTCCTATCCTAAAAATAATAATTTCCTCTATGTCAGGAGCTCTAATACATTGATGATATCAAATCATATTTGACTAAAGGATATTTGGATTTTATAGAGAACACAAAAACATTAATCAAAGAATAGGCATATATTTGGGAAGATATACTCATTCCATTACATATTTTTATTAATAATATGATATATAGTCATCAGGGTGGATATTCTATGTTCCTAAAAATCATTCAATATATAGAAAAGTGCGTAAAAAAGAACTA
The DNA here is from genome assembly GCA_963277665.1 of Viscum album. Taxonomy (NCBI): domain Eukaryota; kingdom Viridiplantae; phylum Streptophyta; class Magnoliopsida; order Santalales; family Viscaceae; genus Viscum; species Viscum album. Next base: position 1,636,562,417 of record OY728145.1, on the reverse strand, counting down.
AACAAACCCATCATTATTCTTAGGTGTATGATTAATGTGCCTCACTCCACAAAATCTTTGTATCTCACTTCCATAGTAGTGGTTGTATATGAATTCATTTGTTTACTTATCCTTGGAATTTATCAATGTCCATTATCCATATTATCCCTTGTATTATGGTATTGACTTAGATAATGTCTATGTTTTTTCCATTTAAGATAATGAATGATCATTGGAACTTTAGGATGAATTATTTTTTCATTTCATTGTGTCCATGGAGTTCTTCTCCATTCCTCAAAAATCATTTTCTATATTAAATACTTTACCATAGATAAAACGTTTTTTAGTTTAATTGAGACATTTTACATGGTGATTAATCCAACATTTTTTACACAAATGAAATTTAATCTCCTTTCCTCCTTTAAATTCATCGCCTGAACCTCCACAAGACTCTATCTATCTTGTTTTTTGGTGTGTTTAGAACTGTACTTAATTTAAATTATTAATTATAATCATTTATAGTTATTCAGATATAATCACAAGGTCTCCCACATAAATACTTATCCCATTTGGTTTCTCATTAGGATAATCTCTACATTTTCCATGTCATTCATTGTTAAATTGGTTCCTTCATATTCACCCATTACTAAATTGAAATAGAGTTAATTGTGAGTGATGAATAATTACATGAAAAATTCAACCTCAAAATGTCTTAGTATTATCTTAGCATTCAATTCAACCCAAATAACACTCTATTCAATCGAGATCTATTTAGGTTTAGTTCTCTCCTACTTTTTAACCTAATTTCATTTAAAAAATGTATAAATTGTAATGGATCATAAAGTGAATGTGATTAACCCAATAATTTCCCTCAATACTATCTATCCAGGTGTGTAGTCTTTATCCTAATCATCATGCACCAGAGTGAGATTGAGTTAAAACCCAACCATTTTTTTTATTGTGATTGCCCCTAGGTGCATATATTCCATATCCTCATCCACTTTTCAGTATCCATATATAGAATTAATTATTATGAAAACTATATACTCAAAAATTTACAAAAGAAATATAATTTAATCTTACATTTATATTTATCCCTTAGACTTATCCTTATGGTTTTCATAAATGTTCTCTTATCCTAATCTCCGAGAAACATAAAATATTCAATATAACTAGCCTAAAGGTTTATCTTAAGTATTATCAATCCTAACCTATCTACCCTGAAATACATCTATAACTCATAATTTATCTTTAACTAATAACATCCAAAACTATAAAGTTATGTAAACATTACTTTTTTACCAAATGAGACTCTCCACTCCTCTTGTAGTATTCATAAAAATTCCCTATATAAACAAAAAAAATCCTATAAGATAAATTTTCCTTCTTTTGTTTATATGGATATAGAATAGTCAGTTTCCTCTCATATTTATCTCTACTCTCGCTTAATTCCTAAATTATAAAACTTTTTTTAAGTAAACATATTATTTAAAAGATCAATGTCTACATTCTCAAACCTCCAACAACACCGATAATAGCCTATACCTATTATTCACTTAATATTAGGAGAAGGATATAAATATTTGTTAACTTGATTAACATGCTATTTTGGGGGTTAAAACCGCAATATTTTGGTATATTTTTAGGGATATTATAATTTTATAATTTCATAACTCTATACATAATATATTGGTGGTGTTACTAGAATTTTTGGTTTCCCAAATTTTTCCCAAATTAGAATTGTGTTTATATCTTACAGATAAAATAAATTTAGTAATTACAAAATTATCTTTGTAGTGGGATTCCTTCTTCCATAAAGATGAATTATAGGATTATACAAATGTCTCACACTCTCATTAATACTAATATGAGTCCCTTTTGTGGGAAAATATTTTCTAAATATTGAGTGGAAGAAACCATTCTTTTACTGTCTTTAAAAGTTCCTAGTTGTGTCACTTCTTTATTTTTTTTGGTTTTACATCCAAATATAGGTTCATCAAATTAAGATTATTTTAATAAATAAAAATTTCTCTTATCCTTTCCCCCAACTGACTATTCATCATCTAAAAATATTCTTCATATAAGGCCCAGCCTTAAACCTTACTTAATATTGAATTAAATGAATAATTCACATTGAGTATCTTATCATGGTTTAGAGTTTTAGAGAATTAGGACATAACTATTACATCTGAAAAGATTACAAAGTAGACATTTCTACTAAGTTTCCATAAAATAAAAACTCTTAAAAAGAAACATGTTTAGTTCCATGTTTTAGATAGCATGAATTTCCCGTAATCCCATCCTTGACCCTATTCCACATTAAGTCCTGTGAAAAACATTTCAAAAAACTTGGGGTGAGCATAAAAAGCTCAGTAAGGGATACACCAATAATGAAAACTGTTAGTTTTTCAAAACAAAAAGTAAACCATGTATACTTTATCAAAGTAATACTTTTCACCTTTATGAAGTAGTAAAAAACTCTTCAATGAATAAAATATCATTACTTACCCTTTTGTAACCAAAATATTACCATAAAACCCATATAAAGAACGCTTAACATAAAAAGGTAATCTAGTACATAAACATACTTAAATGGAATAACCATACGGTCGACTTCCACACATACTTAATGGAATAGCCATACGGCCGACTTCCATACCCAATGCATTGGAGGCTATAACGTAACCACACATCCTGGTATTCACGGCAGCACTCTTCATATGGTTTATCATGTAACCACCCGTCAAATGTCTAAGTACCACTATAAAATCATAAGACATAAAACAAATATAATGGAAAGAAAACATTTCCACACTTTGATCACAATATATCACTTAAATATATTGACATAAAAAATCCATTATAAAACCCATTTTCAATACAAAAATACATAAAAGAGTATATGGTATTTATTTCATTTTAAAAACATTACGGCTAGTTGGGGAAGCCAATGACCAAATAATACTCGCAGTGGCGAAAAAGGTCGTTGTCACCGCATACGTTAAAAGAAACATTCCTTTTTTTCATTTTTTAAAACGCTTCGTAGAAAAAGATTCATTTTGTATAATAGTAAAATTCAAAGGTTTTTATACACCGTATAAAATAAAGTAGTTTATAAAATGAAATATGCCTCAATGAAAGGAGATTGAGACTAAGTCCCTTACAAATACGGTATCCTTGGATTAAGGATAAATCAATGACATAATTATGTGTGACAAAGGAATTCACAAAATATAAGTGGATATTAAGTGTAAAACAATCAGAGTTCATTCACACATATTCATAGAACGACATATTCATGGAGTACAAGTTTATCCCAAAGAATAAAAATTGGGTTAAGAAGTTCCCTTGCAAAAATTTGACAGCCTAACGGCGTCACTTCAAAATTTAGAAAAAGAGTTGATGAGAGAGACAATGGTATCTCATCACTTGGACATAAAATTTACATCAATAAAGATATATAATAACATATCCCAACATAATAGTATGTGAATTAAAAGACATACCAAAAGAAGTCTTTTAAAAAAAGAGGGTGAAAGGTTCCCTTACCGACTTGGGTAACTTTCGAAACGTACACCCCATTGAAGAAGGGTCATACAATGAATATGTAAATACCCATAAATGAAATTATATTACATAAAGAGTATAATAATGGGATGTACATACACCACTCAAAGAAAATGGTGGAAAATTTATCATAAATCTCACGGGACTAAAAGTGAGATGAAAAATCCCTTACGAAAACTCGGCAGCCTAATGGCGCCACTTAAAACATCAAAAAATGGATTGATGAGATCAAATAGGGTCTCTCATCATATTACAATAAAATTTAAAGAAATAGGAATATAAAAGAACATCCCCCATCATAACAAAGAGGAGCTTAAAAGAAGTGACATAAAGGAGAGTACTTAAAAAATAAAGAGAGAGGTTAGATCTCTTACGAAAATTCGGCAGTCTAACGGCGCCACTCAAAACTTCCAAAATGGATTGGTGAGAGAAAATAGGGTCTCTCATCATATGAAAATAAAAATTATAGTAGGAGTAATATAAAAGAACATCCCAATCATAATAAATATGATCTTAAAAGGAATGACATAAAAGAGTGTACTTAAAAAGAAAGAGAGGGATAGAATCCCTTACCTCAAGTCCGACTTGTCTTGTTCGTTTATTTATATTCATGAATAATAAACTTTGGTCAATTTATAATTTTTTAAGGACCTCTTTTTAATATTATTATTCAGTTCATATCACATGTTATAATGTTATAATAATTGGTTAATAATGTGAGTTCATATCATATGTTTTTGTTGATGTTTGGTACATGAGTCAAAAATGAACTTGTTTGAAAATGATTTTCCATGTAGTTATAAGTAAATAATCTCCAGAATAGTATTAATGATTTAAATATCATATATATCCAGTAAATATTTATTTTATACTACTCCATAACATTTGGAGATAAAAATAAATGAAATGCACCGTTCATGGCGACGGTAGGCCGTACGTACGCATGAACGCTACTTTCATTTCTTTGTCATATTAATTAAAAATAATTGAGAGATATATATATATTATAATTGCAGTATAATATATATGTTATATAGGTCACATATTATCATTAATTTTATTCTTTATACATTCCATGTATTGCATGAACGAGTCACATCACTTGAGGGGGTGGTAGTCCACACTTCCTCGTATGAAATTATCGCATTTGCACAACATGAAAAGCATAAAGTCATGTTTTAAATATAAAATTAAGAATCATATAGAAAACATAAATATCATATATATCATATATAAAATATTATGATATCATAATGGCCACCATGAAAGGTGTTAAGAGAAGATTGAACAATCATCGTTTCGGGAGGCAGAAATTCGCAATCCACAGAAACAGTATGTTCTTTAACCATTAGACGAAGGTGTGTGTAAGTTTAGCTCAAATTATTCACATAAAAACATCCTAGTATATTTATTATACTGTTTTTGTTACAAAAAAAAGTAATAAAAAGAGTTTAGAGGGTTGGAGAAGAAAAGTAAAACAAAAGAACACAAGGGAAGACATTACCTTTAAATCAGGTAACTCTTTTTGATTTGAGCTCAAAGGCTTCCTTGGAAAGGATTCTGCCCAAAGTGAGGCTTAAATGATGAAGATAGGGATGTGGAGATATGAACTGGGTAGGGTTTGGCCGAGACAAAGGCTTGAGAGGTGTGTGTAAGGTGGTAGAGGTGGGGGACTTTTATAAGAGGAGAGGATGGGCATTCTTGGAAAGTCAAAAACAGTTGCATTATTTTTAAATGCGTTTCAGATTTTAAAGGTCCCACATTGATATATTTCAAGGATAAGGTGATAAGGGTTCTAAATCCACCCATCCAATAGGTTTTTTACATGAGTAGGTCTTAGAGTTTACATTATCTTTTCATTTTATTTAAATCGTTAAATAATGAGGTAATTGCTGCATCGTCATGATGTCATAAATAAGTTAATTTATTTAATGTATAAAAATTATAATAAAAATACTATGATGTAGGAAATCACGTTATCTTTCCAATTACAGTTTATAGGAAAAAATCTGACTTTTAAAACCCCATGTAAAAAAAATTAGTAAAACAACTCATGTTTGTGACATTTTTATTTTAACTTTAAATAAAAAGTTATTTAAGACATTTTCCTACCAAAGTGGCTCCATGGGGTCCCCAAGTTAACCCATGGATTGTCTTGGCCGGGCATGACACATACAATAATGGTAGGACATGTTTCTAGGTCATTTCATATTATTAAAACATTATGATTACCTTAAACTACACTAATTACCTCTAATCGCAATTAATTAAACTTAAAAGTTACTATTCACCAAAAAAATTATTTTCATCCCATTGAACCACATTTTACTTCCTAATTAAAACCATGTATGTAGGTTTTTTGAAATTAAAAACTCAGAGGTGGTAAATTTTCATTTAAACGAAAAATCAGTTTTTTTACGTACCACTTAGTGGTTTCACTATTCATCAAAAATTGATGTTTTTCATAGAAATACCAAAACATCACCCTAAGCTATATTTGATATTCCAAATTCAAAAATGATGTCTATTTTACAAAATTCAAAACATATATGTTAAATTAATTAATTTAATAATTAATTCCCGCTGTCAAAACAAATAGCGTGTTTTTATGAAACAATATGTATCAAAAGATTGACACTAGTTTAAGTCCAATTTCAAATTGAAATTAATTCCAATTACCACAATTAGATTAAATGGTAAAAATATATTCTAATTGAACTTTAAAACCAATTCAAAATATAATCTAATCATATAAATAAATTAGATTTAAAAGAGGTTTTGAATTAAAATACAACATTTTTCACTATTCATTAAAAAATGAACTTTATCGGAAAAATACCACAAATTTACACAAAGTAAATTTTGATGTCCTGATTCTAAATAAGAATTTTATTTTTTCAAATATAACACATAAACTTGTCAAAAAGTTTATTTAAAAGAGGTTCTCCATCAAAAGGCGGTTAATCGACCTTTTAAAGAATAATAGAGTGTTTATGCTTAAAATTTGATTCATTTGCATTTTACGCCTACATTTATTGGATGAAATTAAAAATATTTGACAAACATATATAATCATTTTGTAGTTAGTTCCGTTCTTTCTCGCCATTACAATGGCTAGGCGTTAACTACCATTTAAAATAATATTATTTTATTATTAGAGTGCAACGTAAGATTTCAAAGGAACTCGTTGTCGCATATTGGGTACGCCATCGAGCATAGCGTTCCCTTTAAAGTAATATTAATATTTTTTCACAAATATGGACAAATATAAAAATGTCATATTCTTTATTTACCTGGGTTGTTACATCCTTCCCCCATTTTAGGAATTGCATCCTCGCAATTTCAAAATTTGGCTTGGAAACTCCATTGAAAGTCCCACATCAGAAAAGGAGTAAATTAAACTATAACTTTAAAAGAAAGAAAGGGAAGTACAAAGGTCACCTGAGTAAACCCATACTATGATTCCATGTATGAAAATATGGATATGGAGGAAAAAAAGGGTCATGTTCTGATGGAGAGTGATAGTAAACATGTCTAGGAGAAAGTGAACCATAAGAAAATCACAAACTTGTGATGGGTTAAACAGTATTGGATTCCCCAGTAGGAAAATTTAATGGACAACATTTTTTTAGTTACTTTTAATTGAGGAATTTATTTTCGAGCTTAACTAAAACATATAGAAACATACTTACTTGTCATGTTGACTTTCTACTTTTACTAGATTTCTTACACGAACTCATATTTTCTCCAAAAGATGAGTATTTTGGATGACTTGTTTACATTTAGAGATCTATAATCAAATTCTAGAGAATCACCTAATCCACAAAAGAGAACTATATACTTTCCATGTCTTTAGACTTTAACCAAAACCAAAACAAAAAGGTTAGTACAAGATAAGATAATCCAGAAAAGGATAACCCTTTATAAAAATAAAATCTATTCTTAATCTCCAAAATTTGTCCAACAGAACCCAAAGTTCAACGAAGACCATTCGATAAAAAAAATTTCCATAAAATTCTTCAAAGTAAACCAAACTAATATTGAAACCCAAATATTTGAAGGATTTAATCACATAGTCCTCCAAGGTACAAAATAACACTTATCTCCAAATAACATCAGTTTCTCTTAAAGTCTCATATTGAAAAGTAATTAATCTAATAACATATCATCCATGATAGGTTAATAATTTACATACATAGCCCAAAATAAACTTACTCTTAATTCATAAAATCATTTAACTAAAAAGAATTAGTCAAACTAACTAGGGACTTCATGTAGTCAAGTGGTAGGCGATAAATACCAGTCACACTTTGGTTGTGGGTTCGATTCCCGTAGCTTTTTCCGATGCGACGGGTTGTCACACGGTCTGCATGTTGTCCTTTTTATAAAACTCCAAAAATAACCCTAACATGTTTTAACCTCAATAGTTTCCTTATACCTCTCATTTTCATCCAAATTCATTACGATCTAAACATCTTAATTCTTGAAGTCATATTTCACCACCATAAGATAAATTAAAACGATTCCCAAAATGAATAACAGCATACCTTGATCATGGAGTCCACTCAGTTTCATTATCATCTTGTTCACATTTGTAGAAGTCCCATGTATTATAACAATTATTTAGAGATCCTTCAAAATCATTTGCTTCATCCATCCAAATACACCTTGTACAACATGGGTCATATAGGTGTTCATAGAAAAACAGTTTTGGAAAATAATCATGTATGACATATAATTCCAAAACATCTGATAAAACATGATTTCTATAAAATAGTCAGACAGAATTTGAGTTGAAACTTTCTATTATTGGTCCTTTTTAAATACCATAAGTATGTACTGAGAGAATATATTTTAAAAGAAAATATAAGTAGGTTGTGCAAGGGTCTCCTTCCTCAGCACCATTTTTAAAATCATAATATGCTTCAAATTCTTGTGATAAGGTAAAATATTTGAAAATACCTTGATAATATTTTCCTTTCTTGAAAATATGAGAATATTGTGAAAATAGTATTTTTCTAAATACAACCCTTGATCCACGATGATAAAGAGGTATAGTGGAGGTGTTTGATATCTCAAACAACTGCTTACATGTGATTCGTATGCTAGAAAAAGTTTCACAATCATCCGTACATTACTTTGCTATTATTATTGCAAGCATGTCATCAGGAAGAGATAGGAATTTCATTTGAGATCCTTCTCCTTCCATTCGTAACTGCCTTTACTTGACCTGAAAAAAGTTATAAAATAAGGATTTAACTGAAATAATAGATATAGGGACTAACCATGTGTCTAACAAAAACCCCTAATCTCTAAAGTTGTCTAAACTGACCTCTGATACCAACTATAAGGCCCAGCCTTAAACCTTACTTAATATTGAATTAAATGAATAATTCACATTGAGGATCTTTTCATGGTTTAGATTTTTAGAGAATTAGGACATAACTATTAAATCTCAATTGATTACAAAGTAGACACTTCTACTAAGTTTCCATAAAATAAAAACTCTAAAAAAGAAACATGTTTAGTTCAATGTTTTAGATATCATGAATTTCCCGTGATCCCATAATTGACCCTATTTCACATTAAGTCCTGTGAAAAACATTTCAAACAACTTGGGGTGAGCATAAAAAGCTCAGTAAGGGATACACAAAAAATGAAAACTGTTAGTTTTTCAAAACAACAAGTAAACCATGTATACTTTATCAATGTAATAATTTTCACCTTTATGAAGTAGTAAAAAACTCTTCAATGAATAAAAGATCATTACTTACACTTTTGTAACCAAAATTTTACCATAAAACCAATATAAATAACACATAACATAAAAAAGTTAACTTGGGACATAAACATACTTAAATGGAATAACCAGACGGTCGACTTCCACACATACTTAATGGAATAGACATATGGCCGAATTCCATACCCAATGCATTGGAAGTTATAATGTAACCACCCATCCTGGTATTCACGGCACCACCCGTCATATGGTTTATCACGTAACCACCCGTCAAATGTCCAAGTACCATTATAAAATCATAAGACATAAAAAAAATATAATGGAAAGAAAACATTTCCACACTTTGATCACAATATATCACTTAAATATATTGACATAACAAATCCATTATAAGAACCATTTCCAATACCAAAATACATAAAAGATTATATGGTATTTATTTCATTTTAAAAACATTATGGCCTGTTGAGGAAGCCAATGACCAAATAATACTCGCGGCGGCGGAAAAGTCCGTTGTCACCGCGTACGTTAAAAGAAACATTCCTTTTTGTCGTTTTGTAAAACGCTTCGTAAAAAAAGATTCATTTTGTATAAAAGTAAAAGTCAAAGGGGTTTATACACCATATAAAAGAAAATTGTGTATAAAATGAAATATGCCTCAATGAAAGGAGATTGAGATGAAGTTCCTTACAAATACGGTATCCTTGGATTAAGGATAAATCAATGACATAATTATGTGTGACAAACAAATTCACAAAATATAAGTGGATATTAAGTGTAAAACAATCATATTTAATTCACACATATTCATAGAACGACATATTCAAGGAGTACAAGTTTATCCCAAAGAATCAAAATTGGGTTAAGAAGTTCCTTTGCAAAAATTCAACAGCCTAACGACGTCACTTCAAAATTCAAGAAAAAGAGTTGATGAGAGAGACAATGGTATCTCATCACTTGGAAATAAAATTTACATAAATTAGGATATAGAAGAACATATCCCAACATAATAGTATGTAAATTAAAATACATTACAAAAGAAGTCTTTAAAAAAAAGAGGGTGAAAGGTTCCCTTACCGACTTGGGTAACTTTCGAAACATACACCCCATTGAATAAGGGTCATACAATGAATATGTAAATACCCATAAATGTAATTATATTACACAAAGAGTATAATAATGGGAAGTACATACACCACTCAAAGTAAATGGAGGCAAATGTAGCATAAATCTCACAGGACTAAAAGTGAGATGAAAAATCCCTTACGAAAACTCGGCAGCCTAATGGCGCCACTTAAAACATCAAAAAATGGATTGATGAGATCATATAGGGTCTCTCATAATATTATAATAAAATTTAAATCAATAGTAATATAATATAACATCCCCCATCATAACAAATATGAGCTTAAAAGAAGTGACATAAAGGAGAGTACTTAAAAAGAAAGAGAGAGGTTAGATCTCTTACGAAAATTTGGCAGCCTAACGGCGCCCCTCGAAACTTTCAAAATGGATTGGTGAGAGAAAATAGGGTCTCTCATAATATGAACATAAAAAGTTCAGTAGGATTAATACAAAAGAACATCCCAATAATAAGAAAGATGAGCTTAAAAGGAATGACATAAAAGAGTGTACTTAAAAAGAAAGAGAGGGGTAGGATCCCTTAACTCAAGTCCGACTTGTCTTGTTCGTTTCTTTATATTCCTGAATAATAAACTTTTTTCAATTTATAATTTCATAAGGAAATATTTTAAATATTATTATTCAGTTCATATCACATGTTATAATGTTATAATAATTGGTTAATAATGTGAGTTCATATCAGACGTTTTTGTCGATGTTTGGTACATGAGTCAAAAATGAACTTGTTTGAAAAATATTGTCCATATAGTTATAAGTAAATCATCTCCAGAATAGAATTAATGATTTAAATATCATATATATCCAGTACATATTCATTTTATACTACTCCATAACATTTGTAGATAAAAAGAAATAAAATGCACCGTTCATGGAGACAGTAGGCCGTACGTACGCATGAACGCTACTTTCATTTCTTTGTCATATTAATTAAGAATAATTGAGAGATATATATATTATAATTCCAGTATAATATATATGTTATATAGGTCACATATGTTCATTAATTTCATTCTTTATACATTCCATGTATTGCATGAACGAGTCATATCACTTGAGGGGTCGGTAGTCCACACTTCCTCGTATGAAATTATCGCATTTGCACAACATGAAAAGCATAAAGTCATGTTTTAAATATAAAATTCAGAAGCATATAGAAAACATAAATACCATATATATCATATATAAAATATTTTTACATCATAATGGCCACCATGAAAGGTGTTAAGAGAAGATTGAACAATCATCGTTTCGTGAGGCAGAAATTCGTCATCCACAGAAACAGTATGTTCTTTAACCATTAGACGAAGGTGTGTGTAAGTGTAGCATGAATTATTCACATAAAAACATCCTATTATTTTTAATATACTGTTTTTGTTACAAAATAAAGGAATAAAAAGAGTTTAGAGGGTTGGAGAAGCAAAATAAAACAAAAGAACACAAGGGAAGACATTACCTTTAAATCGGGTAACTCTTTTTGATTTGAGCTCAAAGACTTCCTTGTAAAGGATTATTGTAACATCCCAGGTAATTAAAGAATAAATAATTTTCATATTTATTAATATTTGAGAATTAAATATGAATTTTAATTAAAAGGGGTTGCTATGTTCGATAGCGTACCCGATACGCAACGATGAGTTTCTTTGAAACTTACGCAGCACACTAGTAATATAATAATATTATTTTAAATGTTAGTTAACAAGTAGCCGTTGTACTGGCGGGAATGAATAGAAATAACTAAAATATGAATAGATATGTTTTTAGATGTTTTTACATTTACCCAATAAAAGATAAAGGCTTAAAATACGGAAAGAGTTCAATTTTAGGCTTTTATACTCTAATTTTCACTAAAGGTTCACTTATCACCTTTTGACGGCGAACCGTAATTAAATATAGTTTTGATCACTCTTATACATTCTATTGGACCAAATATAACTCTTCTTTAGAATCGGGACATCAAGATTTACATTGTGTAATTTTTGGTACCTTTCTGATGAAGTTCATTTTTTTTATGAATAGTGTAAAATGTTGTATTTTACATCAAAACTGCTTTTTAATCTGATTTATTTATACAATTAGATTATGTTTTGAATTGGTTTTGAAGTGAAATTAGAATATATTTTTACCATTTTATCCAATGGTGGTCATTGGAATCGATTTCGATTTGAAATTAGACTTAAACTGGTGTCAATCTTTTGATACTTATTGTTTTGTAAAAACACGCTATTTGCTCTGGCAGCGGGAATTAATTATTGAATTAATTAATGTGACTTATATGATTTTAATTTTGTAAAATGGACTTCATTTTTGAATTCGGAATATCAAATATAGCTTAGGGTGAATTTTTGGTAATTTTCTGAAAAACATCAATTTTTGATGAATAGTGAAACCACTAAGTGGTAATCAAGCAAACTGATTTTTCAGTTAAATGAAAGTTTACCACTAATGTGTACTGAATTTTGAAAATCCGACATACATGGTTGTCATTAAGAAGTAAAATGTGGTTCAATGAGATTATAATAATTTTTTTGGTGAATAGTAACTTATTAAGTTTTAATCGCGATTAGTGGTAATTAGTGTAGTTTAAGGTATAAATAATACTTTAATAATATAAAATGACCTAGACACATGTCCCAACCTCATTGGTTGTGTCATGGCCGACCAAGACAAGCCATGGCCTAACTTGGGGACCCCATGGATCCACTTTTGTTGGGAAATAACATAAATTACTTTTTATTTAATGTTAAAGTGAAAATGACACTAACATAAATTGTTTTACTAAAACAATTTTTAAGTGGGGTTATACAAGTCCAAATTTAGATTATAAATAGTCATTGGAAAGCTAAAAAGCTTTCCTACATCATAGTATTTGTTTTATAATTTTTAGAAATTAAATAAATTAATGTATTTATGACATAATAATGATGCAGCGATGACATCATTATTTGGCGATTTAAATAAAACAGAAAGATAATGTAAAATCTAAAACCTACACATGGCCAAAACCAATTGGATGAGTGGATTGCTAAGCCTTATCACCTTATCCACGAATTCTATCAATGTGGTACCTTTTAAAACCGAAACACATTTTCAAATAATGTAATGTTCCTTTACTTTCCAAAAGTGCCCCTCCTCTCCTCTTATAAAAGGCCCCCACCTCTACCTCATTTCACACACTCTTCAAGCCATTGGCTCGGCCAACCCCTGCCCATTTGCTCTCTCCACATCCCTCTCCTCATCCTAGAGGATTCCCCTTGGGCAGAATCCTTTCAAAGGAAGCCTTTAGGCTCAAATCAAAAGGAGTTACACTTTTTAAGGTAATTCATCCTCTCATGCTCATTTGTTTTATTTTGCTTCTCCAACCCACTAAACTTTTTTTATTTACTTCTTTTGTAACAACACCAGTATCTTCAATATACTAGGATGTTGTTATAAGATTTATTTGAGCTACACTTCCACACAACTACATCAAATGGTTAAAGAACATAAGGTTTCCGTGGATGGCGAAATTCTGCCTCCCGAAACGATGATTGTTCAATACTCATTTAACACCTTCAAAGGTGGCCATTATGATGTCACTATTTTTATATATGATATATAATATGTTTATGTTTTCCTTAAGCTTCTGTTTTTTCATTTTGGGCATACCTTTATGGTTTCCATTATGGGTAAAACACGATATCTTCATTTAAGGAAGTGCGGACTACCGCCCCCTCAAAGTGATGTGATTCGTTAATGCCATATGTGGGACGTGTAAAGGATGGATTTAAAGTTTTTATATATGACGTTATACTGGAATTATAATATACCTATATATCATTATCATTTATTTCCATTAAAGTATGAGATAGAAATGAAAGTAGCGTTCATGCGTACGTACGGACTACCGTCTCCATGAACGGTGCATTTCATTTCTTATCCCCAAATGTAATTTATTATTAAAAGTACATGTATATAATGGATATATATAATTAATGATATATCTAAATGATGAATATAATTCTGGAATTAAAATATACATAAGTCTCATTTAGTTTTAATTCCATTAATATGACAAAGAAATGAAAGTAGCGTTCATGCGTACGTACGGCTTACCGTCTCCATGAACGGTGCATTTCATTTCTTACCTCTAAATGATTATGTAATATTATAAATGAATGTATGTACTGGATATATATGACATATATGATATCTACATCATGAATACCATTCTGGATATAATGAACCTTTGACCAAATTAACAACATGTAAGTATAAGAAGTCAATTTTTGACTTAAGAACCAAATACCGACAAAATGAACATTATTAACTTAAATGATTACATGATGTTCATAACATGGTATAAAAGGAATAATGAACTTGGAAAAGATTCATAATCAAGTAGAGATTAACTAAAGTTTATTATTCAGGAGTTTAAAGAACGGTCGGGTCAAGTCAGATACGAGGTATGGGAACTTCTTAACCCAATTTCCATTCTTTGGGTTAATCTCCTACTTTAAAATTATGTCATTATATTATTATGTCGTATCTTTTATTTGTACTTTATTTATGTGTACTTATAGTGAATACACATAATGTATCTATTTTATTTTAAAAATTATCTTTGTATGGGATTTCGTCTCAATCTCCTTTCGTTGAGGCATATTTTGTTTTATACACAACCTTCTTTTATACGGTGTATAAACCCCTTTGACTTTTACGTTTATTCAAAAGGAATATTTTTATACGAAGCGTTTACTAAACGACAAAATGGAATGTTTTTGTCATACGTATGCGGCGACAACGACTTCTCTGCCGTCGTAACCGTTATTTGAGTTTCGGCTTCCTCTACAAGCCATACCTTCTTTTTTTTAAAAGAAAAATAAATACCATGTTTTACTTTGGTATTGAAAATGGTTTTCATAATGTTTTTATAACAATGTGTTGTATTGATATCTCGTGATTGAAATGTGGAAATGTTATGTTTCCTTTATGCATGTTTTATGTGATATGATTATGTTATGGTTCTTGGGCATTATTATGAAGACGGGTGGTTCCGTGATAAACTAAGGGCGGGTGAGCCCGTTATAGCTCTCCAATGCATTGGGTAACGCGAAGGAGTGAAACATTAAGGTTTCTCCGAAGAGATTTTTAGGGAATATACTGTGATGGGTATTCCAAACGTAACCAAGAGGGTTACTCCCTACGTAAGAATGTTATGAATGCCTCAAGTTACCTATATGTCTTATGATTTCTATGATTTATTCATGATTTTATGAGGTATGTTAAAATGCCTATGTTTTATGGGTAAAGTATGATTTCATTCTTATGTATATATGAATTCATGTTTCCTTTCCATGTTTTTTTTTATAACCCATACTGAGTTTTTATGCTCATCCCAAGTTTTTGAAATGTTTTTCACAGGTCAAGGGAAAGGTTCATGATAAGATGATAGAGTCAAGGATGTGTCAAGAAATAATCCATGTTTTATTTTGAATATGTTACCATTGATGGGAATGAGGAATACTATCTTTATGTAACCACTTTGTTTATATGTGGAATGTAATGCAAGTTTTATGATCTAATTCTCTAAAACTCTAAACCCGAAAAGATCCTCAACGTGTAATCTTGTAATAACTCAAGATTAAGTAAGGTTTAAGGCTGGGGCCTTATAGTTGGTATCAGAGGTCGGTTTAGACAACTTTAGGAGTTAGAAAAGTGTTAAATTATAATATGATTGAAATGATATAGCATTTACGGATTACCATGTTGCTTCGCCTAAGATATTTCGGTGTTCAGAATGGTTTTCCGCAGAGGAAACAAAGCAGCTATGTTGGGACGACATCAGGAGGAAGAAAACCTTCCAAATCAGCAACCTGAGATGGTCGGAATCGGAACTGAACAGTTTGTTGCAGTAATGGCGCAGTTGACTCAAGCGATAAATGGCGGTGGTATCCATGCACGAGATCAGCCAGATCAACCGCAGAGGAACATGTCAGTGGTGGAACATTTCATGAGGCAACATCCCCCATCATTCAGAGGATCATCTGACCCTGTGCTAGCTGAAGGGTGGATTAAAGCACTGGAGAAGATTTTTGTTGTCATGGGCTGTTCAGACAATCAAAAGGTTAGTCTTGCTATTTACCGTCTGGAGGGTGAAGCAGATCAGTGGTGGTCTATGGTTAAAAATATCAGGGATGCCGATGAGATTGATGCTCTTGACTGGGATGACTTCAAAGGTATGTTTCTTGAGAAGTATTTTCCTAAGGCTGTTCGACTTAGGATGGAAAAGCAATTCTTGGAATTGAGGCAAGAGGAAGACTCAGTGGCTGCCTATGAAGAAAGGTTCACTCGATTGGCAAGGTATGCTCCAAATTTTATCCGGGACCTTGATAGTAAAATCAATCATTTTTACTCAGGATTAAAGCCAAAGTATCGAAGGGCATTAGCTTCTCGTGAGTTTAAAAGTTATGAAAAGCTTGTTCGATGTGCTGAGAAGGTGGAAATGGAGTTTGCCGATGACCAAGTGTTCTATAGCAACCAGCAGAAGAAGAGACCGAGGTGGCAGGAGAAAGGTAAGAATTCTTCAAAGAAGTCTGATGGTAAGAGAATTAAGTTTCCAATTTGTGATAAATGTGGCAAAAGGCATGCTGGGGAATGTCTTCTGAATTCTGGGAAGTGCTACCGATGTGGTAATATGGGACATAAGGCTCGTGATTGCACTGAAAAGGATCAAGGTGAAGGTAAGAACAAATTTGATTTACAGTTAGTGAAATGTTATAAGTGCAATGAGATGGGTCACTATGCAAACGAGTGTCCGACAAGGAGCTTGAGTGATGGGAAGCAGTTAGACTACAAGCAGAAAGGGGTGGTGAAATCCTTTGCAACTTCAGTAGATGTTGGGCCATCGAATGAAGTGGTATCTGCTCCAGGGAGCTCAGTATTTTTCGAAGATTGACTTGAGGTCGGGGTACCATCAGTTGAAAGTAAAAGAAGCAGACGTTCCGAAGACTGCGTTCCATACTAGATATGGCCACTATGAATTTGTAGTAATGCCTTTTGGGTTAACCAATGCACCTACTGTATTCATGGACCTTATGAATAAAATTTTCCATGAGTTCTTGGATAAGTTTGTGTTTGTGTTTTGAGGTTTGGGAAGAGATTGTGTGTGCCTTGTGATTCACAGTTGAAGAATGAGTTGTTTTTTTTCATCCGGGCAGTACTACGATGTATAGAGATCTGCGGGAGTATTACTGGTGGTATGGAATGAAAAGATACATTGCTGATTTTACTGTGAAGTGTTTGACTTGTCAGCAGGTTAAAGCAGAGCGACAGTTACCGAAAGGGATGCTTCAGCCTTTACCAGTGCCAGAGTGGAAATGGGAGAATATATCCATGGACTTTGTTGTTGGATTACCAAAGACATCTCGAGGTAATAATGCAATCTGGGTTATTGTTGATCTCTTGACCAAGTCTGCTCATTTCCTTGCTATACGAGATACTTTCTCTCTTGATCAATTTTCCCGTTTGTATCTTAAAGAGATAGTCAGGTTACATGGAGTTCCTCTCTCCATTGTATCGGATCGTGATCCCAGGTTTACTTCTAACTTTTGGAAAGGCCTTCAGAAGTCGTTGGGTACTGAATTAAATTTTAGTACAGCTTTTCATCCTCAATCAGATGGGCAGTCAGAACGAAAAATTCAGACATTGGAGGATATGCTACGAGCTTGTTCTATGGATTATCAGGGAAGTTGGGACCAGCATCTTTCTTTGGTTGAGTTTTCATATAATAACAGTTTTCATTCCAGTATACAGATGGCACCATTTCAGGAATTATATGGGAAGCGGTGTCGAACTCCAGCTTTCTGGGATGAAGTGGGTGAAAGAAAGTTGATGGGACCCGAATTGGTAGAAGAGATGGCAGAAAAAATTCAGCTGATTCAGAAACACATGAGAACAGCTCAGAGCAGGCAGAAGAGTTATGCGGATAACCGGAGGAAGGATCTATCTTTCGAGGTAGGTGATCATGTTTTTCTCAAGGTTTCTCCTTGGAAAAGTGTGATGAGATTTGGTAAGAAAGGAAAGTTGAGTCCAAGGTTCATTGGACCATACGAAGTTCTAGAGAGAGTTGGATCAGTTGCATACCGAGTGGCTTTACCTCCGAGTTTATCTCAGGTACACAATGTTTTTCACGTTTCGATGTTGATAAAGTATATGCTAGATCCATCTCATGTTTTGAGTCCAGAGGTAGTTGAGCTGGAAGAGAACCTATCTTATGAGGAACAACCGGTCCAGATTCTTGACCATAAGGAGCAAGTGTTACGGAATAAGTTGATTCATCAGGTAAAGGTTTTTTGGAAAAACCATGTGATTGAAGAGGCAACGTGGGAATCTGAAAATGCTATGAGGGATAAATACCCCCACTTATTTTGATAAGTGAATAAAATTGCGAGGACGCAATTCCCAAAAGGGGGGAAGGATGTAACATCCCAGGTAATTAAAGAATAAATAATTTTCATATTTATTAATATTTGAGAATTAAATATGAATTTTAATTAAAAGGGGTTGCTATGTTCGATAGCGTACCCGATACGCAACGATGAGTTTCTTTGAAACTTACGCAGCACACTAGTAATATAATAATATTATTTTAAATGTTAGTTAACAAGTAGCCGTTGTACTGGCGGGAATGAATAGAAATAACTAAAATATGAATAGATATGTTTTTAGATGTTTTTACATTTACCCAATAAAAGATAAAGGCTTAAAATACGGAAAGAGTTCAATTTTAGGCTTTTATACTCTAATTTTCACTAAAGGTTCACTTATCACCTTTTGACGGCGAACCGTCATTAAATATAGTTTTGATCACTCTTATACATTCTATTGGACCAAATATAACTCTTCTTTAGAATCGGGACATCAAGATTTACATTGTGTAATTTTTGGTACCTTTCTGATGAAGTTCATTTTTTTTATGAATAGTGTAAAATGTTGTATTTTACATCAAAACTGCTTTTTAATCTGATTTATTTATACAATTAGATTATGTTTTGAATTGGTTTTGAAGTGAAATTAGAATATATTTTTACCATTTTATCCAATGGTGGTCATTGGAATCGATTTCGATTTGAAATTAGACTTAAACTGGTGTCAATCTTTTGATACTTATTGTTTTGTAAAAACACGCTATTTGCTCTGGCAGCGGGAATTAATTATTGAATTAATTAATGTGACTTATATGATTTTAATTTTGTAAAATGGACTTCATTTTTGAATTCGGAATATCAAATATAGCTTAGGGTGAATTTTTGGTAATTTTCTGAAAAACATCAATTTTTGATGAATAGTGAAACCACTAAGTGGTAATCAAGCAAACTGATTTTTCAGTTAAATGAAAGTTTACCACTAATGTGTACTGAATTTTGAAAATCCGACATACATGGTTGTCATTAAGAAGTAAAATGTGGTTCAATGAGATTATAATAATTTTTTTGGTGAATAGTAACTTATTAAGTTTTAATCGCGATTAGTGGTAATTAGTGTAGTTTAAGGTATAAATAATACTTTAATAATATAAAATGACCTAGACACATGTCCCAACCTCATTGGTTGTGTCATGGCCGACCAAGACAAGCCATGGCCTAACTTGGGGACCCCATGGATCCACTTTTGTTGGGAAATAACATAAATTACTTTTTATTTAATGTTAAAGTGAAAATGACACTAACATAAATTGTTTTACTAAAACAATTTTTAAGTGGGGTTATACAAGTCCAAATTTAGATTATAAATAGTCATTGGAAAGCTAAAAAGCTTTCCTACATCATAGTATTTGTTTTATAATTTTTAGAAATTAAATAAATTAATGTATTTATGACATAATAATGATGCAGCGATGACATCATTATTTGGCGATTTAAATAAAACAGAAAGATAATGTAAAATCTAAAACCTACACATGGCCAAAACCAATTGGATGAGTGGATTGCTAAGCCTTATCACCTTATCCACGAATTCTATCAATGTGGTACCTTTTAAAACCGAAACACATTTTCAAATAATGTAATGTTCCTTTACTTTCCAAAAGTGCCCCTCCTCTCCTCTTATAAAAGGCCCCCACCTCTACCTCATTTCACACACTCTTCAAGCCATTGGCTCGGCCAACCCCTGCCCATTTGCTCTCTCCACATCCCTCTCCTCATCCTAGAGGATTCCCCTTGGGCAGAATCCTTTCAAAGGAAGCCTTTAGGCTCAAATCAAAAGGAGTTACACTTTTTAAGGTAATTCATCCTCTCATGCTCATTTGTTTTATTTTGCTTCTCCAACCCACTAAACTTTTTTTATTTACTTCTTTTGTAACAACACCAGTATCTTCAATATACTAGGATGTTGTTATAAGATTTATTTGAGCTACACTTCCACACAACTACATCAAATGGTTAAAGAACATAAGGTTTCCGTGGATGGCGAAATTCTGCCTCCCGAAACGATGATTGTTCAATACTCATTTAACACCTTCAAAGGTGGCCATTATGATGTCAATATTTTTATATATGATATATAATATGTTTATGTTTTCCTTAAGCTTCTGTTTTTTCATTTTGGGCATACCTTTATGGTTTCCATTATGGGTAAAACACGATATCTTCATTTAAGGAAGTGCGGACTACCGCCCCCTCAAAGTGATGTGATTCGTTAATGCCATATGTGGGACGTGTAAAGGATGGATTTAAAGTTTTTATATATGACGTTATACTGGAATTATAATATACCTATATATCATTATCATTTATTTCCATTAAAGTATGATATAGAAATGAAAGTAGCGTTCATGCGTACGTACGGACTACCGTCTCCATGAACGGTGCATTTCATTTCTTATCCCCAAATGTAATTTATTATTAAAAGTACATGTATATAATGGATATATATAATTAATGATATATCTAAATGATGAATATAATTCTGGAATTAAAATATACATAAGTCTCATTTAGTTTTAATTCCATTAATATGACAAAGAAATGAAAGTAGCGTTCATGCGTACGTACGGCTTACCGTCTCCATGAACGGTGCATTTCATTTCTTACCTCTAAATGATTATGTAATATTATAAATGAATGTATGTACTGGATATATATGACATATATGATATCTACATCATGAATACCATTCTGGATATAATGAACCTTTGACCAAATTAACAACATGTAAGTATAAGAAGTCAATTTTTGACTTAAGAACCAAATACCGACAAAATGAACATTATTAACTTAAATGATTACATGATGTTCATAACATGGTATAAAAGGAATAATGAACTTGGAAAAGATTCATAATCAAGTAGAGATTAACTAAAGTTTATTATTCAGGAGTTTAAAGAACGGTCGGGTCAAGTCAGATACGAGGTATGGGAACTTCTTAACCCAATTTCCATTCTTTGGGTTAATCTCCTACTTTAAAATTATGTCATTATATTATTATGTCGTATCTTTTATTTGTACTTTATTTATGTGTACTTATAGTGAATACACATAATGTATCTATTTTATTTTAAAAATTATCTTTGTATGGGATTTCGTCTCAATCTCCTTTCGTTGAGGCATATTTTGTTTTATACACAACCTTCTTTTATACGGTGTATAAACCCCTTTGACTTTTACGTTTATTCAAAAGGAATCTTTTTATACGAAGCGTTTACTAAACGACAAAATGGAATGTTTTTGTCATACGTATGCGGCGACAACGACTTCTCTGCCGTCGTAACCGTTATTTGAGTTTCGGCTTCCTCTACAAGCCATACCTTCTTTTTTTTAAAAGAAAAATAAATACCATGTTTTACTTTGGTATTGAAAATGGTTTTCATAATGTTTTTATAACAATGTGTTGTATTGATATCTCGTGATTGAAATGTGGAAATGTTATGTTTCCTTTATGCATGTTTTATGTGATATGATTATGTTATGGTTCTTGGGCATTATTATGAAGACGGGTGGTTCCGTGATAAACTAAGGGCGGGTGAGCCCGTTATAGCTCTCCAATGCATTGGGTAACGCGAAGGAGTGAAACATTAAGGTTTCTCCGAAGAGATTTTTAGGGAATATACTGTGATGGGTATTCCAAACGTAACCAAGAGGGTTACTCCCTACGTAAGAATGTTATGAATGCCTCAAGTTACCTATATGTCTTATGATTTCTATGATTTATTCATGATTTTATGAGGTATGTTAAAATGCCTATGTTTTATGGGTAAAGTATGATTTCATTCTTATGTATATATGAATTCATGTTTCCTTTCCATGTTTTTTTTTATAACCCATACTGAGTTTTTATGCTCATCCCAAGTTTTTGAAATGTTTTTCACAGGTCAAGGGAAAGGTTCATGATAAGATGATAGAGTCAAGGATGTGTCAAGAAATAATCCATGTTTTATTTTGAATATGTTACCATTGATGGGAATGAGGAATACTATCTTTATGTAACCACTTTGTTTATATGTGGAATGTAATGCAAGTTTTATGATCTAATTCTCTAAAACTCTAAACCCGAAAAGATCCTCAACGTGTAATCTTGTAATAACTCAAGATTAAGTAAGGTTTAAGGCTGGGGCCTTATAATTATGCCCAAAGTGAGGATTAAATGATGAAGAGAGGGATTTGGAGAGATGAAATGGGGTGGGGTTGTCTGATCCAAAGGCTTGAGAGGTGTGTGTAAGGTGGTAGAGGTGGGGGCCTTTTATAAGAGGAGAGGAGGGGCACTCTTGGAAAGTCAAAAACAGTTACATTATTTTCAAATGAGTTTCGGATTTTAAAGGTCCCACATTGATGTATTTTGAGGATAAAGTGATAAGGTTTCGAAATACACTCATCCAATAGGTTTTGGACATGTTTAGGTATTATATTTTACATTATCTTTTCATTTTATTTAAATCGTTAAATAATGACGTAATCGTTGCATCATCATGATGTCATAAATAAGTTAATTTATTTATTGTATAAAAATTATAATAAAAATACTATGATGTATTAAATCTCTTTATCTAGCCAATTACTATTTATAGTAAAAAAATATTTCTTGTATAACCCCATGTAAAAATTGTTTTAGTAAAATAAATCATGTTTGTGACATTTTTATATTAACTTTAAATTAAAAGTTATTTATGTCATTTTCCAACCAAAGTGGCTCCATGGGGTCCCCAAGTTGACCCATGGATTTTATTTGTCTGTCATGACACATAAAATAAGGGTATGACATGTCTCCAGGTCATTTCATATTATTAAAACATTATTTTTACCTTAAACTACACTAATTACCTTTAATCGCGATTAATTAAACTTAAAAGTTACTATTCACCAAAAAATTATTTTAATCCCATTGAACCACATTTTACTTCCAAATGACAACCATTTATGTTGGTTTTTTTAAATTAAAAACGCAGAGGTGGTAAATTTTCATTTAAACGAAAAAACAGTTTTTTTACGTACCACTTAGTGGTTTCACTATTCATCAAAAATTGAAGTTTTTCATAAAAATACCAAAACTTCACCCTAAGATATATTTGATATTCCGAATTCAAAAATGATTTCTATTTTACAAAATTCAAAACATATAAGTTACATTAATTAATTTAATAATTAATTCCCGCTGTCAAAACAAATAGCGTGTTTTTATGAAACAATATGTATCAAAAGATTGGCACTAGTTTAAGTCCAATTTCAAATTGAAATTAATTCAAATTACCACAATTGGATTAAATGGTAAAAATATATTCTAATTGAACTTTAAAACCAATTCAAAATATAATCTAATCATATAAATAAATTAGATTAAAAAGTGGTCTTGAATTAAAATACAACATTTTTCATTATTCATTAAAAAATGAACTTTATCGGAAAAATACCACAAATTTACACAAAGTAAATTTTGAAGTCCTAATTCTAAAGAATAATTTTATTTTTTCAAATATAACACATAAATTTGTCAAAAAGTTTATTTAAAAGAGGTTCTCCCTCAAAAGGCGGTTAATTGACCTTTTAAAGAATATTAGAGTGTTTACACTTAAAATTGGATTCATTTGCATTTTACGCCTACATTTATTGGATAAAAGTAAAAATATTTGACAAACTTATATAATAATTTTGTAGTTCGTTCCGTTCTTTCCGGCCATTACAATGGCTAGGCGTTAACTACCATTTAAAAAAATATTATTTTATTATTAGAGTGCAACGTAAGATTTCAAAGGAACTCGTTGTCACATATTGGGTACGCCATCGAGCATAGCGTTCCCTTTAAACTAATATTAATATTTTTTTCACAAATATGGATAAATATAAAAATGTCATATTCTTTATTTACCTGGGGTGTTACATCCTTCCCCCCTTTTGGGAATTGCGTCCTCGCAATTTCAAAATTGGGCTTGGAAACTCCATTGAAAGTCCCACATCAGAAAAGGAGTAAATTAAACTATAACTTTAAAAGAAAAAAAGGGAAGTACAAAGGTCACCCGAGTAAACCCATACTATGATTCCATTTATGAAAATATGGACATGGAGGAAAAAACAAAGGGTCATGTTCTGATGGAGAGTGATAGTAAACATGTCTAGGAGAAAGTGAACCATAAGAAAATCACAAACTTGTGATGGGTTAAAAGGTATTGGATTCCCCAGTAGGAAAAGTTAATGGAAAACATTTTTTAGTTACTTTTCATTGAGGAACTTATTTTTGAGCTTAACTAAAACATAAGGAAACATACTTACTTGTCATGTTGACTTTCAACTTTTACTAGATTTCTTACACGGACTCATATTTTCTCCAAAATATGAGTATTTAGGATGACTTTTTTACATTAAGAGATCAATAATCAACTTATAGAGAATCACCTAATCCACAAAAGAGAACTATATACTTTACATGTCTTTAGAATTTAACCAAAACCAAAACCAAAAAGGTTAGTACAAGATAAGATAATCCAGAAAAGGATAACCCTTTATAAGAAGAAAATCTATTCTTAATCTCCAAAATTTGTCCAACAAACCCAAAGTTCAACGAAGAACATTTGATAAACAATTTTTCCATAAAATTATTCAAAGTAAACCAAACTAAGATTGAAACCCAAATATTTGAAGGATTTAATCACATAGTCCTCCAAGGTACAAAATAACACTTATTTCTAAATAACATCAGTTTCTCTTAAAGTCTCATATAGAAAAGTAATTAAACTAATCACATATCATCCATGATAGGTTAAAAATTTCCATAGATAACCCAAAATCAACTTACTCTTAATTAATAAAATCATTTAACTAAAAATAATTAGTCAAACTAACTAGGGACTTCATGTATTCATGTGGTAGGTGATAAATACCAGTCACACTTTGGTTGTGGGTTTGATTCCCGCAGATTTGTCCGACATGACGGGTTGTCACATGGTCTGCGTGTTGTCCTTTTTATAAAACTCCAAAAATAACCCTAACATGTTTTAACCTCAATAGTTTCCTTATACCTATCATTTTCATCCAAATTCATTACGATCTCAACATATTAATTCTTGAAGTCTTATTTCACCACCATAAGATAAATTAAAACGATTCCCAAAATGAATAACAGCATACCTTGATCATGGAGTCCACTCGGTTTCATCATTATCTTGTTCACGTAGGTAGAAGTCTCGTGTATTACAACAATGATTTAGAGATACTTCAAAATAATTTGCTTCCTCCATCCAAATACACCTTGTACAACATGGGTCATATGGGTGTTCACAGAAAAACAGTTTTGGAAAATAATCATGTATGACATATAATTCCAAAACATCTGATAAAACATGATTTCTATAAAATAGTCAGGCAAAATTTGAGTTGAAACTTTCTATTATTGGTCCTTTTAAAATACCATAAGTATTTACTGAGAGAATATATTGTAAAGCAAATATAAGTAGGTTGTGCAAGGGTCTCCTTCCTCAGCACCATTTTTAAAATCATAATATGCTTCAAATTCTTGTGATAAGGTAAAATATTTGAAAATACCTTGATAATATTTTCCTTTCTTGAAAATACAATAATGTTGTGAAAATAGTATTTTTCTAAATACAACCCATGATCCATGATGATAACGAGGTATAGTGGAGGTGTTTGATATCTCAAACAACTGCTTGCAAGTGAGTTGTATGCTAGAAAAAGTTTCAAAATCATCCGAACATGACTTTTCAATAATTATTGCAAGCATGTCGTCAGGAAGAGATAAGAATTTCATTTGAGATCCTTCTCCTTCCATTCGTAACTGCCTTTACTTGACCTGAAAAAAGTTATAAAATAATGATTTAACTAAAATAATATATATAGGGACTAACCATGTGTCTAACAAAAACCCTTAATCCCTAAAGTTGTCTAAACCGACCTCTGATACCAACTATAAGTTCCAGCCTTAAACCTTACTTAATATTGAATTAAATGAATAATTAACATTGAGGATCTTTTCATGGTTTATAGTTTTAGAGAATAAGGATATAACTATTACATCTCAAAATATTACAAAGAAGACACTTCTACTAAGTTTCCATAAAATAAAAACTCTTAAAAAGAAACATGTTTAGTTCCATGTTTTAGATATCATGACTTTCCTATGATCCCATCATTGACCCTATTTCACATTAAGTCCTGTGAAAAACATTTCAAAAAACTTGGGGTGAGCATAAAAAGCTCAGTAAGGGATACACAAAGAATGAAAACTCTTAGTTTTTCAAAACAACAAGTAAACCATGCATACTTTATCGAAGTAATAATTTTCACCTTTATGAAGTAGTAAAAAACTCTTCAATGAATAAAAGATCATTACTTGCCCTTTTGTAACCAAAATGTTACCATAAAACCCATATAAATAACACATAACATAAAAAAGGTAACTTGGGACATAAACATACTTAAATGGAATAACCAGACGGTCGACTTCCACACATACTTAATGGAATAGCCATACGGCCGAATTCCATACCCAATGCATTGGAGGTTATAATGTAACCACCCGTCCTGGTATTCACGGCACCACCCGTCATATGGTTTATCACGTAACCACCCGTCAAATGTCCAAGTACCATTATAAAATCATAAGACATAAAAAAATATAATGGAAGGAAAACATTTCCACACTTTGATCACAATATATCACTTAAATATATTGACATAACAAATACATTATAAAAACCATTCTCAATACCAAAATACATAAAAGAGTATATGGTATTTATTTTATTTTAAAAACATTACGGCTTGTTGAGGAATCCAATGACCAAATAATACTCGCGGTGGCGGAAAAGGCTGTTGTCACCGCGTACGTTAGAAGAAACATTCCTTTTTGTCGTTTTGTAAAACGCTTCGTAAAATAAGATTCATTTTGTATAAAATTAAAATTAAAAGGGGTTTATACACTGTATAAAATAAAATTGTGTATAAAACTAAATATGCCTCAATGAAAGGATATTGAGACGAAGTTCCTTATAAATATGGTATCCTTGGATTAAGGATAAATCAATTACATAATTATGTGTGACAAATAAATACACAAAATATAAGTGGATATTAAGTGTAAAATAATCAGAGTTCATTCACACATATTCATAGAACGACATATTCAAGGAGTAAAAGTTTATCCCAAAGAATCAAAATTGGGTTAAGAAGTTCCCTTGCAAAAATTCGACAGCCTAATGACGTCACTTCAAAATTCAAGAAAAAGAGTTGATGAGAGAGACAATGGTATCTCATCACTTGGACATAAATTTTACATAAATAAAGATATATAATAACATATCCCAACATAATAGTATGTGAATTAAAATACATAACATAATAAGTCTTTTAAAAAAAAGAGGGTGAAAGGTTCCCTTACCGACTTGGGTAACTTTCGAAACGTACACCCCATTGAAGAAGGGTCATACAATGAATATGTAAATACCCATAAATGAAATTATATTACACAAAGAGTATAATAATGGCAAGTGCATACACCACTCAAAGTAAATGGTGGCAAATGTAGCATAAATCTCACGGGACTAAAAGTGAGATGAAGAATCCCTTACGAAAACTCGACAGCCTAACGGCGCCACTTAAAACATCAAAAAATGGATTTATGAGATCAAATAGGGTCTCTCATAATATTATAATAATTTTTAAATCAATAGGAATATAAAATAAAATCCTCAATCATAACAAATAGGAGCTTAAAAGAAGTGACATAAAGGAGAGTACTTAAAAAGAAAGAGAGAGGTTAGATCTCTTACGAAAATTCGGCAGCCTAACGGCACTACTCAAAACTTTCAAAATGGATTGGTGAGAGAAAATAGGGTCTCTCATAATATTAACATAAAAATTTCAGTATGATTAATATAAAATAACATCCCAATCATAAGAAAGATGAGCTTAAACGGAATGACATAAAAGAGTTTACTTAAAAAGAAAGAGAGGGGTAGGATCCCTTACCTCAAGTCTGACTTGTCTTGTTCGTTTCTTTATATTCCTGAATAATAAACTTTGGTCAATTTATAATTTCATAAGGAAATATTTTAAATATTATTATTCAGTTCATATCACATGTTATAATGTTATAATAATTGGTTAATAATGTGAGTTTATATCAGACGTTTTTGTCGATGTTTGGTACATGAGTCAAAAATGAACTTGTTTGAAAAAGATTGTCCATGTAGTTATAAGTAAATCATCTCCAGAATAGTATTAATGATTTAAATATCATATATATCCAGTAAATATTCATTTTATACTACTCCATAACATTTCGAGATAAAAATAAATGAAATGCACCGTTCATGGAGAGGGTAGGCCGTACATACGCATGAACGCTACTTTCATTTATTTGTCATGTTAATTAAAAATAATTGAGTGGTATATATATTATAATTAAAGTATAATATATATGTTATATAGGTCACATATGTTAATTAATTTCATTCTTTATACATTCCATGTATTGCATGAACGAGTCACATCACTTGAGGGGGCGGCAGTCCACACTTCCTCGTATGAAATTATCACATTTTAACAACATGAAAAGCATAAAGTCATGTTTTAAATATAAAATTCTGAAGAATATAGAAAAAAAAAATACCATATATATCATATATAAAATATTGTAACATCATAATGGCCACCATGAAAGGTGTTAATAGAATATTGAACAATCATCGTTTCGTGAGGCAGAAATTCACCATCCACAGAAATAGTATGTTCTTTAACCATTAGACGAAGGTGTGTGTAATTTTAGCTTGAATTATTCACATAAAAACATACTATTATTTTGAATATACTTGTTTTGTTAAAAAAGAAAGGAATAAAAATAGATTAGAGGGTTGGAGAAGCAAAATAAAACAAAAGAACATAAGGGAAGACATTACCTTTAAATCAGGCAACTCTTTTTGATTTGAGCTCAAAGGCTTCCGTGGAAAGGATTATGCCCAATGTGAGGCTTAAATGATGAAGAGAGGGATTTAGAGAGATGAAATTGGTAGGTGTTGGCCGAGCCAAAGGCTTGAGAGGTGTGTGTAAGGTGGTAGAGGTGGGGGCCTTTTATAAGAGGAGAGGAGGGGCACTCTTGGAAAGTCAAAAGGAGTTACATTATTTTCAAATGAGTTTCAGATTTCAAAGGTCCCACATTGATTTATTTTGAGGATAAAGTGATAAGGGTTCGAAATACACCCATCCAATAGGTTTTGGACATGTTTAGGTCTTATATTTTACATTATCTTTTCATTTTATTTAATTCGTTAAATAATGAGGTAATCGCTGCATCATCATGATGTCATAAATAAGTTAATTTATTTAATGTATAAAAATAATAATAATAATACTATGATGTAGTAAATATCATTATCTAGCCAATGACTATTTATAGTAAAAAAATATGACTTGTATAACCCCATGTAAAAATTGTTTTAGTAAAACAACTCATGTTTGTGACATTTTTATTTTAACTTTAAATAAAAAGTTATTTATGTCATTTTCCTACAAAAGTGGCTCCATGTGGTCCCCAAGTTGACCCATGGATTTTCTTTGTCGGCCATGACACATCCAATAAGGGTAGGACATGTCTCCAGGTCATTTAATATTATTAAAACATTATTTTTACCTTAAACTACACTAATTACCTTTAATCGCGATTATTTAAACTTAAAAGTTACTATTCACCAAAAAATTATTTTAATCCCATTGAACCACATTTTACTTCCAAATGACAACCATTTATGTCAGTTTTTTGAAATTAAAAACTCAGATGTGGTAAAATTTCATTTAAACGAAAAATCAGTTTTTTTACGTACCACTTAGTGGTTTCACTATTCATCAAAAATTGAAGTTTTTCATAAAAATACCAAAACTTCACCCTAAGCTATATTTGATATTCCGAATTCAAAAATAATGTATATTTTACAAAATTCAAAACATATAAGTTACATTAATTAATTTAATAATTAATTCCCGCTGTCAAAACAAATAGCGTGTTTTTATGAAACAATATGTATCAAAAGATTGACACTAGTTTAAGTCCAATTTCAAATTGAAATTAATTCCAATTACCACAATTGGATTAAATAGTAAAAATATATTCTAACTGAACTTTAAAACCAATTAAAAATATAATCTAATCATATAAATAAATTAGATTAAAAAGAGGTTTTGAATTAATATACAACATTTTTCACTATTCATTAAAAATGAACTTTATCGGAAAAATACCACAAATTTACACAAAGTAAATTTTGAAGTCCCGATTCTAAAGAAGAATTTTATTTTTTCAAATATAACACATAAACTTGTCAAAAAGTTTATTTAAAAGAGTTTCTCCATCAAAAGGTGGTTAATCGACCTTTTAAAGAATATTAGAGTGTTTACGCTTAAAATTGGATTCATTTGCATTTTACGCCTACATTTATTGGATGAAAGTAAAAATATTTGACAAACATATATAATAATTTTGTAGTTAGTTCTGTTCTTTCCTGCCATTACAATGTCTAGGCGTTAACTACCACTTAAAATAATATTATTTTACTATTAGAGTGCAACGTAAGATTTCAAAGGAACTCGTTGTCACATATTGGGTACGCCATCGAGCATAGCATTCCCTTTAAAATAATATTAATATTTTTTTCACAAATATGGATAAATATAAAAATTTCATAGTCTTTATTTACCTGGGGTGTTACATCCTTCCCCCCTTTTGGGAATTGCGCCCTCGCAATTTCAAAATTGGTCTTGGAAACTCCATTGAAAGTCCCACATCAGAAAAGGATTAAATTAAACTATAACTTTAAAATAAAGAAAGGGAAGTAAAAAGGTCACCCTAATAAACCCATACTATGATTCCATGTATGAAAATATGGATATGGAGGAAAAAACAAAGGGTCATGTTCTGATTGAGAGTGATAGTAAACATGTCTAGGAGAAAGTTAACCATAAGAAAATCACAAACTTGTGATGGGTTAAACGGTATTGGATTCCCCAGTAGGAAAAGTTAATGGACAACATTGTTTTTAGTTACTTTTCATTGAGGAATTTATTTTCAAGCTTAAATAAAACATAAGGAAACATACTTACTTGTCATGTTGACTTTCAACATTTACTATATTTCTTACACGAACTCATATTTTCTCCAAAAGATGAGTATTTAGGATGACTTGTTTACATTAAGATATCTATAATCAACTTATATAGAATCACCTAATCCACAAAATAGAACTATATACTTTTCATGTCTTTAGACTTTAACCAAAACCAAAACCAAAAAGGTTAGTACAAGATAAGATAATCCAGAAAATGATAACCCTTTATAAAAATAAAATCTATTATTAATCTCCAAAATTTGTCCAACAAAACCCAGAGATCAAAAAAGACCATTTGATAAACAATTTTTCCATAAAATTCTTCAAAGTAAACCAAACTAATATTGAAACCCAAATATTTGAAGGATTTAATCACATAGTCCTCCAAGGTACAAAATAACACTTTTCTCCAAATAACATGAGTTGATCATAAAGCCTCATATTCAAAAGTAATTAAACTAATCACATATCATCCATGATAGGTTAATAATTTCCATAGATAACCCAAAATAAACTTACTATTAATTCATAAAATCATTTAACTAAAAAGAATTAGTCAAACTAACCAAGTACTTCACGTAGTCGAGTGGTAGGTGATAAATACCAATCACACTTTGGTTGTGGGTTCGATTTCTGCAGCTTTGTCTGACGCGAAGGGTTGTCACACGGTCTGCGTTTTGTCCATTTTATAAAATTCCAAAAATAATCCTAACATGTTTTAACCTCAATAGTTTCCTTATACCTCTCATTTTCATCCAAATTCATTACGATCTCAACATCTTAATTCTTGAAGTCTTATTTCACCACCATAAGATAAATTAAAACGATTCCCAAAATGAATAACAGCATACCTTGATCATGGAGTCCACTCAGTTTCATCGTTATCTTGTTCACATAGGAAGAAGTCCCATGTATTACAACAATGATTTAGAGATCCTTCAAAATCATTTGCTTCCTCCATCCAAATACACCTTGTACAACATGGGTCATATGGGTGTTCACAGAAAAACAGTTTTGGAAAATAATCATGTATGACATATAATTCCAAAACATATGATAAAACATGATTTCTATAAAATAGTCAGACAGAATTTGAGTTGAAACTTTCTATTATTGGTCCTTTTAAAATACCATAAGTATGTACTGAAAGAATATATTTTAAAACCAAATATAAGTAGGTTGCGCAAGGGTCTCATTCATCAACACCATTTGTAAAATCATAATATGCTTCAAATTCTTGTGATAAGGTTAAATATTTGAAAATACCTTGATAATATTTTCCTTTCTTGAAAATATGAGAATATTGTAAAAATAGTATTTGTCTAAATACAACCCATGATCCACGATGATAACGAGGTATAGTGGAGGTGTTTGATATCTCAAACAACTGCTTGCAAGTGAGTTGTATGCTAGAAAAAGTTTCACAATCATCCGAACATGACTTTGCAATAATTATTGCAAGAATGTCATCAGGAAGAGATAGGAATTTCATTTGAGATCCTTCTCCTTCCATTCATAACTGCCTTTAATTGACCTAAAAAAAGTTATAAAATAAGGATTTAACTAAAATAATAGATATAGGGACTAACCATGTGTCTAACAAAAACTCCTAATCCCTAAAGTTGTCTAAACCGACCTATGATACCAACTATAAGTCCCAGACTTAAACCTTACTTAATATTGAATTAAATGAATAATTCACATTGAGGATCTTTTCATGGTTTAGAGTTTTAGATAATTAGGACATAACTATTACATCTCAAAAGATTACAAAGTAGACACTTCAACTAAGTTTCCATAAAATAAAAACTCTTAAAAAGAAACATGTTTAGTTCCATGTTTTAGATATCATGACTTTCACGTGATCCCATCCTTGACCCTATTTCACATTAAGTCCTTTGAAAAACATTTCAAAAAAGTTACGGTGAGCATAAAAAGCTCAGTAAGGGATACACAAAGAATGAAAACTGTTAGTTTTTCAAAACAACAAGTAAACCATGTATACTTTATCAAAGTAATAATTTTCACCTTTATGAAGTAGTAAAAAACTCTTCAATGAATAAAATATCATTACTTACCCTTTTGTAACCAAAATATTACCATAAAACCCATATAAAGAACACATAACATAAAAAGGTAACTTGGGACATTAACATACTTAAATGGAATAACCAGATGGTCGACTTCCACACATACTTAATGGAATAGCCATACGGCCAACTTCCATACCCAATGCATTGGAGGTTATAATGTAACCACTCGTCCTGGTATTCACGGCACCACCCGTCATATGGTTTATCATGTAACCACCCGTCAAATGTTCAAGTACCATTATAAAATCATAAGACATAAAAAAAATATAATGGAAAGAAAACATTTCCACACTTTGATCACAATATATCACTTAAATATATTGACATAACAAATCCATTATAAAAACTATTTTCAATACCAAAATACATAAAAGAGTATATGGTATTTATTTCATTTTAAAAACATTACAGCTTGTTGAGGAATCCAATGACCAAATAATACTCGCGGCGGTGGAAAATTCCGTTGTCACCGCGTACGTTAAAAGAAACATTCCTTTTTGTCGTTTTGTAAAACACTTCGTAGAAAAATATTTCTTTTGTATAAAAGTAAAATTCAAAGGGGTTTATACACCGTATAAATGAAAATTTTGTATAAAACTAAATATGCCTCAATGAAAGGAGATTGAGACGAAGTTCCTTACAAATACTGTATCCTTGTATTAAGGATAAATCAATGACATAATTATGTGTGACAAACGAATTCACAAAATATAAGTGGATAGTAAGTGTAAAAAAATCATAGTTCAATCACACATATTCATAGAACGACATATTCAAGGAGTGAAAGTTTATCCCAAAGAATCAAAATTGGGTTAAGAAGTTCTCTTGCAAAAATTCGATAGCCTAACGACGTCACTTCAAAATTCAAGAAAAAGAGTTGATGAGAGAGAAAATGGTATCTCATCACTTGGACATAAAATTTACATAAATAATAATATAGAAGAACATATCCCAACATAATAGTATGTGAATTAAAATACATAACATAAGAAGTCTTTTAAAAAAAGAGGGTGAAAGGTTCCCTTACCGACTTGGGTAACTTTCGAAACGTACACGCCATTGAAGAAGGGTCGTACAATGAATATATAAATACCCGTAAATGAAATTATATTACACAAAGAGTATAATAATGGTAATTACATACACCACTCAAAGGAAATAGTGGAAAATGTAGCATAAATCTCACGAGACTAAAAGTGAGATGAAAAATCCCTTACCAAAACACGACAGCCTAACGGCGCCACTTAAAACATCAAAAAATGGATTGATGAGATCAAATAGGGTATCTCATAATATTATAATAAAATTTACATCAATAGGAATTTAAAATAACATCCACCATAATAACAAAGAGTAGCTTAAAATAAGTGACATAAAGGAGAGTACTTAAAAAGAAAGAGAGATGTTAGATCTCTTAGGAAAATTCGGCAGCCTAACGGCGCCACTCAAAACTTTCAAAATGGATTGATGAGAGAAAATAGGGTCTCTCATCATATGAAAATAAAAATTTAAGTAGGATTAATATAAAATAATATCCCAATCATAAGAAATATTATCGTAAATGGAATGACATAAAAGAGTGTACTTAAAAAGAAAGAGAGGGGTAGGATCCCTTACCTCAAGTCCGACTTGTCTTGTTCGTTTCTTTATATTTCTGAATAATAAACTTTGTTCAATTTATAATTTTATAAGGAAATATTTTAAATATTATTATTCAGTTCATATCACATGTTATAATGTTATAATAATTGGTTAATAATGTGAGTTCATATCAAACGTTTTTGTCGATGTTTGGTACATGAGTCAAAAATGAACTTGTTTGAAAAAGATTGTCCATGTAGTTATAAGTAAATCATCTCCACAATAGTATTAATGATTGAAATATTATATATATCCAGTAAATATTAATTTTATACTAATCCATAACATTTGGAGATAAAAATAAATGAAATGCACCGTTCATGGAGACGGTAGGCCGTACGTACGCATGAACGCTACTTTCATTTCTTTGTCATATTAATTAAAAATAATTGAGTGGTATATATATTATAATTCCAGTATAATATATATGTTATATAGGTCACATATTTTAATTAATTTTATTCTTTATACATTCCATGTATTGCATGAACGATTCACATCACTTGAGGGGGCGGTAGTCCACACTTCCTCGTATGAAATTATCGCATTTGCACAACATGAAAAGCATAAAGTCATGTTTTAAATATAATATTCAGAAGCATATAGAAAACATAAATACCATATATATCATATATAAAATATTTTTACATCATAATGGACACCATGAAAGGTGTTAAGAGAAGATTGAACAATCATCGTTTCGTGAGGCAGAAATTCGCCATCCACAGAAACAGTATGTTCTTTAACAATTAGACGAAGGTGTGTGTAAGTGTAGCTTGAATTATTCACATAAAAACATCCTATTATTTTTAAGATACTGGTTTTGTTACAAAATAAAGGAATAAAAAGAGTTTAGAGGGTTGGAGAAGCAAAATAAAACAAAAGAACACAAGGGAAGACATTACCTTTAAATCGGGTAACTCTTTTTGATTTGACCTCAAAGGCTTCCTTGGAAAGGATTATGCCCAAAGTGAGGCTTAAATTATGAATAGAGGGATTTGGAGAGATTAAATGGGAAGGTGTTGGCTAAGACAAAGGCTTGAGAGGTGTTTGTAAGGTGGTAGAGGTGGGGGCCTTTTATAAGAGGAGAGGAGGGGCACTCTTGGAAAGTCAAAAATAGTTACATTATTTTCAAATGAGTTTCGGATTTTAAAGGTCCAACATTGATTTATTTCGAGGATAAAGTGATAAGGGTTCGAAATACACCCATCCAATAGGTTTTTGACATGTTTAGGTCTTATATTTTACATTATCGTTTCATTTTATTTAAATCATTAAATAATGAGGTAATCGCTGCATCATCATAATGTCATAAATAAGGTAATTTATTTAATGTATAAAAATTATAATAAAAATAATAAGATGTAGTAAATCTTTTTATATATCCAATGACTATTTATAGTAAAAAATATGACTTGTATAACCCCATGTAGAAATTGTTTTAGTAAAACAACTCATGTTTGTGACATTTTTATTTTAACTTTAAATAAAAAGTTATTTATGTCATTTGCCTACCAAAGTGGCTCCATGGGATCCCCAAGTTGACCCATGGATTTTCTTTGTCGGCCATGACACATACAATAAGGGTAGGACATGTG
The DNA here is from genome assembly GCA_963277665.1 of Viscum album. Taxonomy (NCBI): domain Eukaryota; kingdom Viridiplantae; phylum Streptophyta; class Magnoliopsida; order Santalales; family Viscaceae; genus Viscum; species Viscum album. Next base: position 1,636,525,079 of record OY728145.1, on the reverse strand, counting down.
TCTAGGTTATTTCATATTATTAAAACATTATTTTTACCTTAAACTACACTAATTACCTTTAATCGTGATTAATTAAACTTAAAAGTTACTATTCAACAAAAAAATTATTTTAATCCCATTGAATCACATTTTAATTCCTAATGACAACCATGTATGTCAGGTTTTTTAAATTCAAAACACAGAGGTGGTAAAATTTCATTTAAATGAAAAATCAGTTTTTTTATGTACCACTTAGTGGTTTCACTATTCATCAAAAATTGAAGTTTTTCAGAAAAATACCAAAACATCACCCTAATCTATATTTGATATTCCGAATTCAAAAATTATTTCTATTTTAAAAAATTAAAAACATATAAGTTACATTAATTAATTTAATAATTAATTCCTGCTTTCAAAAAAAATAGCTTGTTTTTATGAAACAATATGTATCAAAAGATTGACACTAGTTTAAGTCCAATTTCAAAGTGAAATTAATTCCAATGACCACAATTGGATTAAATGGTAAAAATATATTCTAATTTAACTTTAAAACCCATTCAAAATATAATCTAATCATATAAATAAATTAGATTAAAAAGAGGTTTTGAATTAAAATACAACATTTTTCACTATTCATTAAAAAATGAACTTTTTCGGAAAAATACCAAAAATTAACACAAAGTAAATTTTGAAGTCCTGATTCTAAAGAAGAATTTTATTTTTTCAAATATAACACATAAAAGTTTCAAAAAGTGGATTTAAAAGAGGTTCTCCATCAAAAGGCGGTTAATCGACCTTTTAAAGAATATTAGAGTGTTTACGCTTAAAATTGGATTCATTTTCATTTTACGCCTACATTTATTGGATGAAAGTAAAAATATTTGACAAACATATATAATCATTTTGTAGTTAGTTCTGTTCTTTCCCACCATTACAATGGCCAGGCGTTAACTACCATTTAAAATAATATTATTTTATTATTAGAGTGCAATGTAAGATTTCAAAGGAACTCGTTGTTGCATATTGGGTACGCCATCGAGCATAGTGTTCCCTTTAAAGTAATATTAATATTTTATTCAAAAAATATGGATAAATATAAAAATGTTATATTCTTTATTTACCTGGGGTGTTACACTTCATGCATCTTTTTAATTTCATTCAGGGTGTGATCAAGCTTCTTATTTATTTTGCACATAACTCCCAATTGGGATTCCATAACTCCCACAATATATTTATGTGTTTTTTCCACTGCATTAATATTTGTATCATTGATATTACCTATATTAACATTACCATCAATGAAAATTTTCATGTTTACTTTGGCTATTGAAATTTTCATTTTGAAAATATATTGGGATTATTCTTTAAAATTAGGTTTTTGATGCGGGTTTTTTATTTTTACAACTACACTGCAAATTTCATTTGAATTCCTTCAGCATATTATAAAATCTATTATTTTTCATAATATATATCCTAAATAAAACCTAATATATATAGAACAATATTAATTGTAACTTTCTTCATGTAATCCCCAATTTCAATGTATATATTATCAAAAACTTTAACTCAATCAATCCCATCATTTCTTGAACTTCTAAAACCACTCTGATTACCTTAAATCAGTGGTGTTTCTTCTCTATTGCATGATAATTTTCTCATCTTCTTGGCCTCTTTATTTTTAATGCATTAAATAATTTTTGGAGAGACTTCTAAATGTGTAACAATATGAGGGATTTTTTTCTTCTATCAGAGGCTTTTATTCAATAAATTATTTGAATCTACACTATGTCAACTTTATATAAAAATACCCAAGTAAGTAAAAAATAGAACCAAACAAAGGGAATATTATCTATAATACTAATTATAATTCCCAATGGATTGGGTGGATACACCTGAGAGGGAGGATGAATTAAGTGTTTTCTAATATTCATTAATTTCCAAATAATCTTAGAATATTTAACCCCTTTGGTTTTGAACCTCTATTTTTTTATAATTGTTGGATAAATTTTAAACATAACCAGGTAATCGTACTACTAAAAATGAAACTAGTGAAAGTTTTGAGATAATGTTTCATATTTTAAAATGTTTATCTAGAAAGTCATATTACTTACCCTGATTAGTTTTTTTGTCATATTCAAGGATTCTACACAATAATCTATTATCGACTATAATTTTTGGTTCTTCTCATACATACACAACATGTCTCTATGCATAGAGGTTCTACTTCTCACATGACTTACACAAAATTGCATATCACAGTACTAACATTGCCTCTCCATGATCATTCTAAATGCCTATAGTCATATTGGTTTTATGGATTCACACTAGGTATAGGAAATTCTTCCTTTATACTCCCTTCAAAATTAGATAAACATGTCAACTCAAAAATCTTCTATATCATCAAATTTGATCTCCTTCCTCTCAACACAATGTCTTTGAATGTCAATAAGCCTTCAATAACAATGAATGAAACTTATCCCCTATTCTAGAATAATTTTTAAGATCTTCAAAGAAACTAATCACTTTGATTTATCACTTATTAAATCTCTTTTGATCTTTTCAAATAAAGTATATCTTAAATGTATAAAGTCTTGAAACTAATAATTAGAACATACACTATAGGTCTATATCTCCTCGGTTCTTTTTTCTTTTTTTTCTCACTATATCTACATGGTATATAGAACAGATATTAATCTTAAGAACATTCTTCTTCCATGAAAATTAATACTAAGATATTCTTCACTTTTGTTCTATATGGAATCCTTATTGTTCTATTATTCTGTATTTCTATAGTTCATTATTACATCTCAAACTATTAGTTTTCATGTACATAAATTTATTCTATTCACTTTTAATTTTATATATAGTTCACCTATATTTTAATTCATAAATTATAAATATATTAAATAGCATTAAATTTTATGGACCATGATCTCTTTTAACTAAATAGTATGTACGAGGGATTCCCCATAATCTCAATTTCAGTACAGGCGTCTACTAAATTTTTGTGGGTGTCTCTTCATGTTTCCATAAATAAAAATCCATCAAAAGATTATTCGATGTAAATCACATGCATATATTCACCAGTAATTCAAAAAAAACATTTCTTATTTAATGGTTTTACTTTTCTAAAGTCAAAATAGTGTTAAAAATTCCTTGTTTATTTATCTTATCAATTTTCTCCAACCGACTATATCTTTGATTATTCTTTCCAACAACCTCATATTTTTTTATCTAAAAATATTCTCCAAAAGCCCACATATCTAACTTCTTAATTACAATATGATAATTATTAAATAACTATATTATCTCATGGAAAGCCCATGTAGGGTGAGGACATCAGTAAAATCATAAAAAACTCCATACTAAAGTATGTACACACTATCTTTCATTTTATCCATATCTTCTTCATTCTCTTTTATGTATAATGGGATAAAAATCCTTTATAATTTTTTTTCTATAATGATCCAATTGGTTATTCATCATCCCATGTAATTTTATTCTTCATAATTTCCTTCTAGAAAACTCTATTCTTTACTATCTATGCTCTATAGTATATTTTAATTTCCCATAAAACTCTCACAATTTCTCTATGTAAAAAGTAATATGAATTCCAAAATATCAAACAGGATTGAAAAGGTAATATAGGCTCATACCTTTCCTAAATGAGGAAAACTCAAATATCATATTCCTACTCCAAAACATCATATGTTGTTTCAAATATCTTATGCATAGATCAATTTTATTATGTGTATAATCATTTTATTATATATATCATAATTGTCTTATATAAAGGAAAATTTTATTAAATTTCCATGTGTATTATGACTAAAATAAATATTTTACAAATTGTCCATTTCATTTCTTCGTATATAAAATACCATATGTATAGGATAATTATCATATGCATATCAATTTTTTTCATGGCCTACAAAATTTTACACATATGAAAAATTCCTTTACCAATATTTGACTTTAGCAGATGAATTAAAAATTATTCAAGGTAACATAGAAATACTTAAAATTATCTTAATTCTTATTACAACCACTTTAAATCACTCTCGAAAATCTCAAAAATAATTGTGGGGATTATTTAAATAACACTAAATCCCTTTAATCTTATTCCATTGTCTTATAGAATAATAAATACGCATGTAGAGTATTTCTATGAACTCCACTCCCATCTAAAGTTTATCTTAAATTTGACCATCATAAACCATCATCTAAAGGATGTTTTTCATTTTTATAATTAATATTCATGATTACTAATCCATTAGTGGATTCTCTATAACATCATATAGATTTTCCACATTGAATAATAGATCTTCATTCTCCCTACTAGTTGGCTTATTCTTAATCTTTTTCCATACTAGCGTATATAGCATTGAAACACTTTATCGTCACTTGTCGTGTTCTTCCATGAAGATAAAATCTATAAATTTTCCAATAAATTGGATGAACATGTATAAGTTTTTTATTTCTAACTCAATTTCTAACATTTCAAACTTCTTTTGAACTTCCAATAGTATTTATCTCCTCTTATTTACCCATACTTCATAGGTAGTACCTAGAAAATCATGTAATGGGTTTAATCTTAATCCATATCCCATCACTATATTCATAGTTACCAAAAGACAATTTAATATACTATACTGACAAAAATGACAATCTCACCAATGGTAAGTTTAGGATCCACCCGTTGGTTGATAAAAACTGGATTTTAAAAGAAACAGGGGAAAGGAATCTTTAATTTATTTCATGAGTTCCAAGTTATGTTTTAAAGGTTGTATAGATATTTTATTTTTTAGTCAAGGATTTATTCTATGCATATAGAAAAATTTTAAATAAATGATACATTAATTTACAATACTTTTAATTTCTAAAACCTAATTTATAAATTATTTTCAATCTATGACTAATAAATTTTTTATAAAAAAATTGCATTGAATATTTCATAAAATCTTACTAAACCAATTGAGACCACACATTTCATACACACCAGTGTGTGTATAGCTCTCTTGTTCTTATAAAAGTGATCAGGTATTTGATTTCATAGTAGATGTTTTTTGTTTATTATATTGACAAACATTGTAAATATGATGAGGACTATGAGTAACATGGATTTATTTGAATGGTGGATCAGGTTGTTGAATTATTTATAGATATTTAAGTATCAAATATTTCAGCCATTTGGTTTTTTGTATGTGAGGCTTCGTTTATATTGGGGCTTTTTGTTTCCATTAAACTGTTGTTATATTTTGTAGATGAGTTTTTTTGTCTTTTATTTCTTATGCCCTATTTTTTACATAGTTTTCTTAGAGTTGTTAATTTTATATTAATAGAAGTATAATCTTTAGGAATATTATATTAGATTTTATGTTAGTATTTACTACTTATTTATTATCATTTGAGGGAAGAACTGTTACATCTTGGTTATAGTGTAATTCCCTGTTATTTATTGCAAGCCTGTGGTGATTGGGAATGTTCTTCGGTTCTTATGGTAGATCATTTTAGGTGACATAGAATGTTGAAACAATCTAGTTCATTAAAAAATGGTATCAAAGTATCCTTTTTTATTTGAATTCATCTTGTTAGTTTGGAGATAGGACTATTGGAACTTATGAGGAAATTCATCAGTGGGTCCCTAATTGCTACATTTTGTGATGAATCTTGAGTTTCAATGGGTAGTTAGTATTTTATAATTGAGTTCAGATTTTTTTTTATGTATTTTGACATGAGATTAAGGTATTTTGAAGTCTATTAAGAAAGATTCAATACTTTGGGGGTTTCTCTGAGTTTTGGGGTGAATATAGAAGAGATACAACAATGAAAATTTATCTCGCATAATCTGGAAAACCATGTAGAGCCCGTTCATAGGGTTCTAGAATCTTTATAGAGGCTATCACAAGGTTATCTAAAGCCTCCAGCTAAACCATGAACATTTTTTCCCTATTCAATTTGTAGGAATTCTTATCAAATTTAATTGAACTTAAAGTGATTTTTATTTATTGAATATGAATTAAAGTTGGTTTTATGACATGTGGATATTTTTTTGTTTTTTTCTTAATGACTTTTCCCTTAAAAAATCATGAAATTTTTTCATTATAAAACAAGTTTAAGTGGATTATTTATAAATTATTTTCACTATCATGAGGTGATTTTTAAGGTGGTTGAATTTTTAATTGAAATCAAGAAATAATTAAAAATGAACGTGGAATTTATATAAATTTTTAGTATTACCTAATAGGGAAGTCTGTGTTTTAACTCGTAGTAGAGTTATGAAATTTAATTCCTTTATTTTTAAAAATTAATTGAAATATTTTTCAAGTATACATGATTTTGTAAAATGAGGTCTTGTAATCATTATTAAATTTTATTGTTTGTAAATGAAATTTTTTTAGTGCGTTCTAATTTGTTTTTTTTATTTTTCTTTAAACCCTTGGTTGTAATGTGATTATTTGATTTTATTATAAAGAATGAACTTATTATGTTATTGTATCATGTTATTTATAATATATATCCAAGAAAGGTCTTCATGGAATATGGAAATTTTTACTCTAGAGATGATCCTTATGGTGATTCCTCTTATCATCTGAGTGTGGAAATTTTAATTGTTAACTTTAACTAAACTCTAAATGGATTGGATGGTACTAAATATTCTCTACATATGGACCCCATCCAAGATTTCTCAATTAATATTATATCTTTTTTATAATGTGATATAGTTATTCTTGATTAATTCAAGTGTTTAAAGAGTATTAAGGAAACCGTTAATTCTATATAAACTATTGAATACTTTTAGGTTAATGTTATTTTATTTTTAATTTAAACCAAGTCAATTATGGTGGGAATCCATTATCCCGTCCTATTTTTTATGATGATATGTATTGGAAATTATTCTTGAACATGTTTATTTGGGGTAATTTTTATAATAATGTTCAGGTGGATAAATATATTGAATTCATGATCCTTTATCTTGGAAAGATTGTAATGGAGGATTATATCGATCATTTTTTGAAGATTGAATCTTTTTCTCCTGACTTAGTCACTAATTAATTTCTAAAATCTCATTTAGGAGGGATTTATTCACATGGACCTCAAATATATTATATTTTAATCTAAACTGATGACTTAAAAGGAGGCTATTAAAAGGGTCCTTATCATAGAATTTAATCATATGAGATAACATCATATGGGTGATGTCATTATTCAATATAGTTAGGTTTATATGGTAAATTATTCCTAGGTCCTTTCTATTCTGCAAAAAAAGAAAATATCTCTCATAGGATTATAATATAAAACCCATGGGTACTCTAAAACCACTTTCATAAGAAATTTGAATACCTATTTTCATTGATTCTATCTAGGTCTTATTCAATAATTTTATAAGTTTAGTTATTGAAAAAATATAAAGTAGATTCTATTGTAGTCTAGAACCATATGATCATCTATTCATTATATCTATGTTCGATGAGTTTAGAGAATGTTGATTCTTTGGAGTTAATTCTTTCTTAGTGCATTAATTGGGTATCTACTTTATCCTTATTTAGTGAGGTTTTTATTATTTTTGGTTATGCTCGTGATTTAATGATTTTTTATTCCTCTTGATGTCTATCTGTGTTGTTAGCCTTGGGGTGAGATTTATCATTTTACAGGTTTCTCATGAGAATACTTAGGTATATTATTGATTTAACTATGATAAGTGTTACAGATGTTTAGATTATACATTTTATGGTATCGCTAGGGGATATTATACCCTATTTGGGTTTCTTTCAGGCTCATTATGGTACATTTTTCCATGAGTTGGGTCTCATGTTACTATTCATTAAGCATTATGACCTAAAGTTATATCACATTCTATTCATGTTGAGTCATTTTTACAATTTATGTATCTATTTAATTGTTATGGAATGAAATTTTTATGGATTTTTTGACCTTATATTATAGTTTTTAGGCATCTTTTTAGTTGGTTATTTCTTTTTTAGAATTATAATCCAGTTTCATTAGTGATTATTCAATTGGTAAAGGATTATCATTTCTCTTCTTGAATTTAGGAAATGTGTTTATTATTGTAATATCCTTCTGGTAATAACTTATATTGTATCACCATTTTAGATTAATTATAAATATTATGGAAACCTATAATAGCTCTATATGATCTTTAAGATATGGTTATTTCAATGATTCTAGAAGTTATCAGGAGATATTGGAGTTTTAGTTTTGTTGATATTAAGTAGTTATGTCATCATACCATGCACTATTCTTACTATTCCTATTTGAGTTTTTTTTCAACCCACCCACTGCATACATCTAGATGAAAGGGGTGGTGGTGTGATATCATTTCTTATATCAACTAATAAGTCTGAAGTGGATTGGAATCTCTTTCATGACATTTATCATTATTATACTTGGTTTGTTTTCATGGAAACCCATTGAACCATTAATTAGTTAAAATGTTTTTGTATTTATTTTATTTCTACTTTTTCCAATAACATTCTAGGGGAAGGATATTTTATGGTGGGGATAATTTTGAAACCCCTATTCCATTGTTGGGTTAAATATTATTTAATTATGTACTATTTGGAATTTTGGGGAACTTATAAATTTGAACAATGAATTTTTAACAAAATTTCCCTATTTCAAAACATCTACACATTTAAGAGTAATTATGAAAAAAAACATTATATTTGGGTGAAAATCACGTGGAATACTTTTTCAAAAAGGGAAACGCATATGAAAACCCATATACGTGGACCTGTTTTGTTCATTTTAGAGCACATATTTTGCACACATTTAATCAACACCATGAATATTGACCTTATTGATGGAAATGACTATTATATATTTAGAATATGGGTTGATAATGATAAATTTAACCATTAAAGTTACTCCAATATATGGGTTTTTCCTATAGTTCATAGTTATCGCATTACCAAGTGAGTATTAATATTAATCATTATATGATTAAAATATATATTGTGTAATCCTAAATGAGTTATGCATTTTTTTAGAAAACTATTTAGTCTAGTCATGAGAGGGGTACAACATGATTCCAGTTGAATCTATTCATTTGTTTTATATTTCAGAAATCCATATATCCAGACTATGTGATATTTCCATAAATTTAAGTTTCAATTTTACATTTCTACCCATCATCGATTTTAATTCATTTATCCATCCTTTTCCACCTCATTCATACTATGATTTTATAAAGAGAGATATCAAGGGGGTACTCTTATTCTTACACCGTAAATACAATCTTGTTCCTCATGGATTTCAATTGGATTTTGATGGTAAGGAATGTGTCAGGTTTGGTTGGATTAATTTATTATATTTATTTATTTTATATGCATAGAGGTTTACTGTATGGATGAACCATAAAAGATTCTCATTTAATTTTTCAATTCTTATTTATTATTATTTTAGGGTGAAACTATTTCTACATAGTTATATGTGATTCCATGATTCTTGAGTAAAGCCTATAGGGACCCGAAATTCACATCGAGCCTTATATAATACCAATTTTAGGGATAGGGAAGGTTAACCCAAGATAGTTTTTTATAGTTATATTCTCCCTAAATGGTATTGTTTCACCCTTTCAACTAGTTTTCAGCCTCTAGTGTTTATAGAGGAACACTTATTTTCACAAGGTGATCTGGTCCATTCATGAGTCGGGTGGGTTGGGTTGGGATATTACAAAGTGTTATACAAAATTATTTTTTAAAAAAACTAGGATATGGTAGATTTGAGATAGGAATAGCTGGAATTTGGTCTAGATAGTGTTTTTGTTTCTAGATAGTAAATACATGAACTTTAGTCTCTATTTCTCATAGTTGGTATTTATTTTTTTATTTTTTATATTATAGTTTAGTTGATTATTATTGAAGATTATATTTTGGATTATTTGATATTTGGTTTTCCTCTTAACCTAGGGTAGAAAGGTAGGTTATTTTTAAGTATTATATATTTATATGTGATTTTGATATTGATATTAGTAAATAAAAAGGTTTTACTTATTTTAAATGTTAAAAAAAACTTTTTCATTTTACCAAATAAATTATTATTGGTATTCTACATAAAAATACTAGATGGTTATTATTTCATTGATTTAGAACATTAAATGGTGATATTGATGTGATATTGATTCTCATGGATATAGTCTAACATGTGGATGTTTGGGGAAGTTTAGTACCCTAGATTTGGTATTTGTATTAGGTATGAGATACCTAATATTTATGATAACCCTATGATGGGTTTATTAATCTATGAGTTATCTTATAGTATTTTATATGAGAGTGTGTATGTTTCCCCATGTGTTGCGACATATGTGGGAAGGGAATTCTAGACTAGGTGAGAGAGCTTAGTGGGGATGATATATTACCCATGTTATTATTGGTCCAAGGGATATATTTTTATAGAAGGATGATTCATATTGTTTCCTTATATGAGTTGTGTGTATGAGGGTAACCCAAGAGAAAGTTTAGTCTAGGATAGTAAATTTATTCAAATAAGGTAAGAATGTATAGACATTCTATGCTATAGATATGTAACCCAAGTGGTGTGAGATCATGCATCCAATTAGAAATGGATATGCCTTCTATATTTTGAATGTGATATCATATTTAATTATTTTCTTATATATATCATGTGCACATGAGGAATGAACACTAGATTAATTAGTTGAACATTCATATAATTTATGAGTACTTGTAGTGGTGTGAGATAAGTTGTGTAATAGAGTGGAAATAAGGTGTAAGTTTTCTTATAGATTAAATGGTTTAATAATGGTAGTAGTGATTCATTATTGAAAGTGGATTATTTGATTATCTCTTTCCTTAATATAATAGACTGGTCTTTTTCTTTACCTGCATAGTGTATGGATTGAGTTGACCAAATATTATCCCTAGGGAGGAAATATTTGATAATTATTAGGTATAGTTGGCCTTGTAATGTGGGGAACATGAATGGTGGGATCTAAAGTAATCTCCAAGACAAGAAGATTTAGTTTCTATGGGAACAAAACTCTTGAAATTAAGGTCATAATAATATATTACAATTTCATTTAGTTTCTTTTATCACATTACTTATTATTCCATAGATCTACTGATGAGGAGGTGATCATTAAAAAGGATGTAGAAATGGTGAAGCCTCGTGATTCATTCTTGGATGTAGTGTTACTAGTACCTTTGATGAATGTTGTTCTATCTTGAGGTGATGATTCACACAGAACTCAATCCTATGATGATATTATGAAGAACCTATCAACTGTAGGGTTGAAACTTGGTGGAGCCAGGTTATTAGCTCTATTAAAGTATTTATGTCGTGGTAGAATCCTTCCTAAGGGCTCATCAATCCATGTTTAATCCAACCCTAAAGTGATCGCTGAGAGAATAGAAATTATAAAAAAGTCTCTAATTGCACACATTGTTTTAACTAAAAGTGAAAACCATGGAAGCATGAAAATTTGGTTTGTAGGATCTTGATTTTTTGGGGTTTCTCTAACTATGAATGTGTCGCTCTTAGTCAATGATTTTTTTTCACTGCCTTTTTCCTTCAAATGATTTGAAGCTCCAAGCATGGAGCATTGGTTCCCTATTGATGAAACCTGGATGGATTAATTTACATGAATGGTCTTTGGAATTTAATGTCTTGCATTCCCAAAATTCTTTTTTTCCAGTTTGGGATCGTGTTCATGGACTCAATTAGGTCCTTTGGAATCTAACAATTTTTCATATCATTGTAACGACAATTGGGACTCATATTTATCTCAATAAAAAGATTTAGTATGTTCGTATTAGACACTTTACCAGGATTTTGGTGGAGGTTGATCTCAATCAACATTTATTTAAAATTTAACCCTTTATACTCCTTTATATGACATATAAATTGATGTTCATTATAAAAGAAATCCTCTTTTTTAAAATGAATGTATGGCTGTTAGGAACTATTTAGAGTTATGTTAGAAGAAGGTTTCATGTGAGGGATGTGGGATGATAGGTCATCCATCCAATCTCTTATGAAGGAAGCCAAATATGAAATATAGAGACTTGTAAGAACCTATTGTTCATGATTGAGATTCACTCAAGGAGCTAGTTCCCACTATTGTAGATGTATTGATTGCTAGGAAACCTAACTCTCAAGAGTCTAATGGAAAGAGGATACTAGTGGATTAGTCTCTGATGAGTGTGAATAGTGTATGGCCAAAAAATTCAACTAATGAAAATTCCTCTACTTCATAGAATAAGTAGAAATATTGGGCTTTCATCTTCTCTGAAGAGGAGAATTTCAATGATGTTGATACTTATAGCAATGGAAAAAATTGATGACTTGCAGAAAACTATAGTTTTTTTAACTCCTCAAATTACAGGAAGTGACAATGACTTGATGATTGAACAATTTAATGAATAATAATAAAAAAATGGCTGATCATCAGCTTTCACATGAAATTATGACTGCATCAGGTAACTGAAAGGGTAAGAAAATTTTAGAATTTGATTCTCCAGTCATTTCAAAAAATTTCCCTACTTCTTAAAAATCTTTCATATATAATTAGGGGTTTCAATTAGTTTCTTATAAGAAGAAAAGATCTCCAGTTGATCCTCAAGTGGTGGTTGAGGAACCAATTATAAGTAATCCTACTCCTTTTCCTGAGAAAAAAAATTGATTGTTCCATTGAGATGAAGGATACAATTATTGGTTCTTATGATACTCTTAAATAGGAGACAAAACACTAGGATACTATTCCTTATTCTCTAATAATGGAGGTTGAGGGGATGATGACTTCAATGGAAAGGGATGCATCTCTGAAGAAAAATAAAAGAGAAGCAGGTGGATAGATCTGAATTTGAAATCATAAATGTTGAGACCCTACTTGAAAGGATTAAATCTCTCCCTTCAAGTATGAGTAGAAATAGAGGTCGGGGGATGGATACAAAAGAGTTGAATGGAATGCAATTCGATAGGAAAAAAGAAAACTAACTGAAAGATTGAGGAAAAACTTAGGTAACTAACTTTTATTCTTTGGGAATATTTCTTTGTTTTCCCATACCCTCTTGGGTTACAATGTTTTTATTTCTTTTTTCTAAAAAAATAGGCATCACCTCCATACTTTAAAAAAAATTACTTATTATGTTGGATAATTACATAACTCCATCCTTTTTCCCTTTATTGTTTATTTTTATTCTCTAATATTTTTTTCTTTACTGTTATTATTTATTCGTATTCAATATTATTATTTGGGAATTTATTATTCAATTTTCTCATATTCTATGATGAATATTTTTCCATGTATAGGATATTTTTATATTGATTCATTCCTCTTACATATGATTTTAGTTGGACTTTAGTAAAGGAATTTAACTTTACATATTCTGTGAGAAATTTTAAGGTGGAAATTTGGTTAAATGTTTTACTTTTATGTATTCATAAGTCACTATAATATATTTAATTTTAGTGAAGCACATGACTTTGATGCATTATAGTATTTCCTGGAATTGACTCTTCCATTTGAGTTCTGTTAAATTTATTTTATATAAAAATAAATCTTATGTATTTAGGAATGTATATTACATGTTAAATTATAGTGTTTCAAAAGTCTAATATTCATAACGTAAGTATTGAGAAGTTGGAAATTATATTTATATTAGGATAATCATTGGACTTTAACATATTCAAATATTCTCATATATTTTAAGTATCCACTGCAAAATTATTTATCACTGATTAAAATTGTAATTTTTGACTTATCCTGTGACTAATAAGTTTTAAGTACAATACTCAAGATTTAAATGAATTTATTTTCAAAGAGGCTATTTTTTATTGATTATAAGGATTATTTAAAGTGATTAATGTCAATTAATTTGGAGGATTTTGTAACTGGATTATCAGGACTCTAGACTAACTAATCATTATTATATTTTTATTTTATGTAATAAAATTTTTATATTTTATAGTAATTATCCATATAAAGTTATTCATTGATCATTAAAATAATATAATGGAGATTATCTTGAATTAGTTAGACATTGAAGAACTATCTGTATAAAGTCAATAACTATAAGTAGTGATAAACACTCAACATATATTGTTTAACCCTGAAGTGTTGTAGAGTTTAAATGATCATTGTTCAAACAACCATGTTGTATTTTTGGAGCCTTTTCATTCAACTACTATGAATGTATAAATATTAGTTTTTCTATGATAGTAACTTCATCAACATATGTCGATGGTTTAATTTTATTATTATTTCACCGAGTTGTACTTTTTTAACTGTAATATTTTCAGCCCATTTATCACACACTAGTTATAACTCCTTTAATATCTGCATATTGGTTATATTAACTTAGAAAAAAATAGATAGTTTCTACCTGATACCATAAAAACAAGTGTGGTTGTTCATATACTTCAAAAGGAAAGATGTCACACCCAGTTTTTCATATATTTGTGTTGATATGGTTCATTGGAAATCTCAATCCTTTTCATGGGTCTAGGGTGAGATGAATGTTGAGTTTTGAAGTTTCATCTATATCTAATCACCCTAATTTTGGTTCCCCATTGATTTTTTAATAGTTTTTGGAGAAAGTGTGGTTATTTCATGATTTGGTCCAACCGTGAGGCCATTTCCAGATTTAAAAACAAAATTTGTTTCTTTTATAACTCCTATGTTTTTAAACATTTTACACTCAGTAAACTTCATAAATTTCCTACACTAACATATTCAAACCACCATATCCTTTTTTACCCCTCAATAATTCATAATCATGGTGAATTTGGGTTACTTATTTATGTAATCGGATAGCCCATGGGACCATTTCCAATTTTAAAACAACAATTTGTTTATTTTATATCATTTTCATTTTTTAATATTTTTCTGGGATTACTCCTCCCAATAAAATCCAAAATAAATATACTCACCCTCATTATCTATTTTACCTCTTTGGAGCTCATTTGAATCGCATATGTTGGAGAAAGTTCTCAGATTCCCTCAAATTGTCCATAATTGAGAAGGTAAATTCTTTCATCCATAAATCATTGCATTCGTACTCTTTTTCCCACAAATAATCTTTCCCTGGTTCTTCCAGAAATTAGGATACTCTCCAAGAAGTTTCAAACCATTATTGTTTCTCTAATGGTTAATATCTAATGGAATATGAAGAGTTTTCTAGTTGAAATGGTTAGATTCCTTCTCCTTTCTCCTCCCTCTTCTTCTTCTTTTCATTATTTCTTGGTTTTATAATATCCAATATTCATGATCGACCTAGTTCTATGTTATACTATGATTTTTTTTTGGTTTTTTGTCTGTTTTGGGTAGTTCGTCCTAGTTTTAGGTTTTGTAAACCCTCGGATGGTGATATTGGGTGTGCGTTTGCATTAAACCAAGGAATTGAGGTAGGATATCCCTAGAAAAATCATTTATCATTTATGTTTCATAATTATCATTCTTTAATAACCTTATTTATATGATATGTTCTACTAAAACCTTGTTGTTAATTTTTTTTGTATAAATGATGTTTTATGCCTTATTTTGTAAAAAATATAGTTGTTTTGGTATAAATGTGCACTCATCTTTTTTGATAAATTATTCCATGAGCTTTCTCACTTGGATTATGGTATTTTAAATATGTTTCAGAAGATTTAATAAATTTATGGCATGAAAATGGTATTTTATCTCTTTCCAAGTGCTTAAAATATGTTTTTTTGTTAAAGAGTGCATGCCACGTGTTCAGTAAATTTCCCGGTTGTAATTTATGTGTCTAGTGCCATTTAAAATGATTTGTTTGGATTTATAATTACATTGGAAGCATTAACAAATTATTTTTTGGATGATTTTATGTCTTTCCAATTTGGACTTGTTTTTACAAACAAATGGGTTTTGGTTTATAACATTTTTTGGCCCAGGTTGCCGAAAAATGGCCCGTTTCACATCCTTATGAAAATGGTTGTGTTTTGAATATGTAACCTGAGTGTTTCAAGGGATTTATGAATGTGATTTTCTATTTTAAATGGTGTGTACTCACCTCCTTAATAAAATTAAAATGCATAACATTGTCAAATGTTAGTTTTGATAAAATGTTTAAAGGCCCATTTGGCCTTTCCTAAAAATGAAGATTGAGTGTTTTACATGTATATACCATGTTGTGTCAATTGAGATTGTTTTTTGGTCCATGAAATGATTTTATTAAAAAAATTGGTCTGAGAAATATGTTTGTATATGGTTTTTGTGTGTATTTATACATAAAATAGTGTTTTTGAATGAGTTTTATGTGCAAATCCTCAATACACTCTTTGAAATTGTTTTACGAAAAATTTTAGTTGTTAATTGATTTTTGAAAGAAATGTGAAGAAAATTTGTGGGTTGTTTGTGTGTTTACGGTTTGGGAATTGAATTTTGATGTGAAATTTTTATTTGATAATATGTGTAATTTGATTGATCACTAAAGGGAATCTGGGGTATCTAGGTGGTCAGACGTGTACTAGTATGCTAGTGATCCCGTGGGGTTTGGCCCCTGTTTCACGTAGCAAGTTTGACGATGAAAATACTAACTAAACTATGATGATTATGATTTTGTGGGGCCACTATTTTATGGGTATGATCCATACTAGTGGCTCGTGTGCATGATAACGGGTATTTATTATGGTTACCTTCACTGAGATACGAGGTACCTGGGGCTCACAACTAACTAGTTCCTAGGGGTGTTCTCGTGACTTGTGCTCATTGGCTATTTTTTACTCACTGTTAGCATACATTGTGTTTGGTTGGTAAATTCAGTAGTGTGTGATATTTATTTAAATGTGTAAATTCTTTAAAGCATCCATCTTGAAAACTATTTTCATTTTGAAGTTTCACCTCTTTAAAAATTGTTACTAGCATTCTTGTTTATAAAACATGCATGTTTTTGTCTTGTAATTTTTTTTATAGCATAGGACCACATTTGGAAAAATAACTTTATATTTATATTTAAAACTTTAAATTTATGTTTCTTTTATTTTAAATTATGTTCATTGGGAATAGAATATCGGGCTAACCAGCTCAGTTTTAATACTCATGGTTGTAGTCTTCTTCTGTTTTTATCCCTTGTGCAGGATTCATCTTGAGTTCGATCACTATGGGAAATGTGTGATCATTATGTTGAAGAGTGACCATATGGGTCACATGGAGTTATTTAGTTATCAGGTTTGGTCATTTGAGTTTCCAGTTTAGTTATACTTTTTGTTTCTTGTACAAATAATGTTCAGATAAATTTTTATGTAAATGTATTTTGGGATTTCCATTTCTTTCTGTTATTTGGTTGATTGTTTATATTTGGGAGAAATAGTTCCCTTGTGTACACTATTGATTCCCTCGGTGCTTGCTGCTATCTCGGGAGGATCGGGAATGCCTCTGGGTACTTATCTCGGGCTGGCCTAGGTGACCGGTTCAGGGTCGACTCGGGCTGGTTCGTGACAAAATGGTATCAGAGGAGGTCATCTCTTAGAAGACCTTTCTTTTTAGAGTGCCCTTTTTATTTAGGGTATGTCAAGGAAGATGGAGTAGGATTTTTGGTACATTAGGGGTAAGTGTGTGAAGAGCGTCGTGAACTCTTTGTAGTTCTAATCTATGGGTTTCTATGGGATGTCTGGTTTTATTAGTGTCTTTTGTTCTTGTTGATTGTTTGGTGTTGGGATATGATAAGGGGAGTGTGACTAATGGGCTCTTTGAGCTCTCAAGGCCTTGAATTCCATGTGGAGTTGGGGAATGGTTTTAATAAGTCTCTTCGTGTTAGTGTTGTGTTTGACATATGGCCGCCAACTATATGGTCAAGTCACCCACTGACACTAGTTCATTTTTTTGGTCTCTTGGACCTTTCTTGAATTCTGATTTTCTGTTTTGAAAATCCTTGTGTGAGAATTGTGAAAATGAGTTTTAAAGGAGTGGTTGGTTTTTGATAAGTGGAAAAGTCATTTTTAAAAATTAAATATAAGAATTGTTTTGGAAGGTTTTGCTTTTTGGGAAACATTGTTTTGAGTGGAAGTGGAAATGATATAACAGGATTGGATTTTCCCTAATCTAAGTTTTTGGTTTTTTGAAATAAAATGCTTTGAAAGTGTGAATAATTTTTAGGTGATTCGGAATATTTTTTTTTAAATGGGGTGTTTTGGGATGTTGAGAAGTGTTTGAATATGATTAATTGGTTTTGGAAATTAGATTTGAGCGGTTGGTGTTTTCCTAGAAAGGGTATTGGTCTCAATGGCCATTAGATTATGAAAATATACCTTGTAGAGTTTTAGAAAATGGGAATGGGTTGTTTGGAGTAGCTTCGTTGTTTTCAAAGTTGTTAAAATGAAAAGGGGTAGGTTTTTAAAAAATGGTTATTATTGAAGTGTGGTTTGTTTTGTGAAATATGAAAACGGTTTTTACTGTGTGGTTGGTGTTCCTTTTTAAGGTACATATTTTTGGATTGATGTTGTTTTGTTTTTTCCCTTGGTGTTTTAATGGGTGCTCACATGCGTGGTTTTATTGATATCTAGAAGGATGGCTGATATGGAATGGGGGTTGGGTGCCTGGGGTGGCATGGAAATGTGCATGTGGGTGAGACTTTATGAAAAACCATTGGTGAATGTGGAAACCCACCATGTTAGTTGTTTTTCAAAAGTGTTTTGAGCTGAAAAATTATGGCCTTTTTTTATAAACCAATGGTTATGTAGCTAGTTTTTTCTATGTCTTATAATAGTTGTTGATTTATTAAGCTTACTTGTGTTCTAGAATTCATACTCTTGTTGTATCTTGAGATGAGATCTTATTGGTGGCTCAGTTTTGGAGTAATGTTCATTGGGTTTCTAAAGATGTGTATGATGTTGTTGTGTGATCATGGATACTTCTCCATTGGGAATATTTACTATTTATCAACCAAAGGATTCATTTAAAATGTTAATTACACCTCTTCGAATGATGTCTCAGAATTATTTTTAGAATATAGAGCTATTTGGGATCTATTTAAAGTGCTTCCAAGTCGTGATAATTATTTTGGACATAGCAGTTGTGTTGAGTGATGTTGATATGTTTCGCTGTATTCCTTGTCCATCATTCCCCTCATTCAGAGTCAGATAGAATTTTAATATGTATCTTTTATTTTCTATTTATATTAAGGTGTTTTTTTGAGCATGTGAGTTTTTTTGAGTGGTGTGATCCTTAGAACCCTGACTGTGGTGTAGAAGATGCTTCAAGAATTAGGGCTCCAGCCTTAGGCATCAAAGTGAAGCTTTTCACGCAGTTAGGAAATCACCAAAGGTGTGGGGAGCTTGACCAGACTCCTTCATCCACCATTTAGGTATGGTAGTTTCTATGTCTCTATTGTGGTTCTTTATTTCTGTGAATTTCCCTTTGTCGCAACAATCATGGTGGACTTACCCATCACATAGTGTTTATGGTTATGCCTTCATGGATGTTGGTTTTCTATCAATGTCCCTGTGTGGACCACCTGTGAAAATAGGGTGCAGTCTTGGTGTTACCTGTTTGTATGTGGAGAGTGTTGGGTATTTCATTTGTTTATTTTTTGGTTTCAGTGGACTAATTATTGGTTCCCCTTCCCTCCCCTCCCCGAGTGGTGGGGGTCTGGATTAGTGACGAAAGTGTAGTCCCAGTTCTTGTCCCCTCCATTCAGGAGTGGGTGGTTAAGATGTTCATGTTGTAAACCTATTAACTTGGTTTGGTAGGTTTTTTTAGAGATTTTTGGTGGTCTTGTATAAGTTATTCCCAATTCAAGTTAATGTTTAATTATTTTTTGTTCGTTTCAAGTTGGGTTCTAATGGTAAGGAGACCCACCACAGGTCTTGTTGATTTTTTTCCTCCTAAGAACTTATCTAGTGCTAGTTGTTTCTTAAGGGTTGGGATTCCATTACATAATCCATTGTAATCTTTGGTTTTCATGATTTCTCTTTGGTTTGGGTGATTTTTGGGTTCATTGGTAGAAGGCCCAACAATCGGGTTCTTTGTTTGGTTGTGGAGGTAGTGACTTGATCTTTCGGTTGATTCTCAGGAAGTGGTTGAGAGTTTGTGTGTTTGTTGAGGTAAGAGGATTAAGTTCCATTAATGTTTTATGGCATGCCATTGGATTAGCATGCTGGACCATATTGATAAATAATCCTTAGGTGTTGATCAATCAGCTGGAATGTGTTGTGGCTTTCTAAGGGCAGAAAACATTAATGGTGGGGATAATTTTCACACACGGTTTTTCAGGTATTTGTTTTGCTCTGGTTAATTGGAAATCTTAATCCTTTTAATGGGTCTTGGGTTAGATAACTGTTGAGTTTTGAAGTTTCATCTATGTCTAATCACCTTAATTTTGGTTTCACATTGCTCGTTTAGGAGTTTTTGGAGAAAGGGTGGTTATTTCAAGATGTTGGCCAACCGTGATCCCATTTCTAGATTTAAAAACCAAATTTTTTTCTTTTAAAAATCTTGTGTTTTCAGAATTTTTCTCTCATTAAACTTCATACATTTCCTCCACCAACATATTCAAACCACCGTATCCTTTTGGACCTCTCAAGAATTCATAATCATGGTAAAGTTGTGTTACTTATTTAGGTAATGGGCCAGCCCATGGGCCCATTTCCAGTTTTAAAACAATAATTTTTTTATTTTATAAATTTTTCACTTTTTAATATTTTTCGGTGATTATACTTCCCACTAGAAGAAACAAATACCAATACTCACACCCATTATCGATTTTACCTCTTTATAGCTCATTTGAATCCCATATTTTGGAGAAAGTTCTCAGGTTCCCTCAATTTGTCCAGAATTTAGAAGGTAAATTATTTCATCCATAATTCATTCCATTTATACTCATTTTCCCACAAATATTATTTCCCTATTTCTTCCAGACCTTCGCGGACTCTCCAAGAAGTTTCAAGTCATTCCCTTTTCTCCAAAGGTGTAGATCTAATGGAAGATGAAGAGTTTTCTAGTTGAAAATGTGAGATTCCTTCTCCTTTCTCCTCCCTCTTCTTCCTCATTTCATTATTTTTTGGTTTTATAATCTCAACTAGTTATGATAGTCCTAGGGTTCTGTTATACTATGATTTTTTATGGGATTTTTTTCCGTTTGTTGCAAGTCGTCGTAGGTTTAGGGTTTGTAAACCCTCGGATGGTGATATTGGGTATGTGTTTCCATTACGCCAAGAAATTTAGGTAGGATATCCCTAGAAAAATCCTTTATCATTTATCTTTTATCATTCCCATTCTTTTATAACCTTATTTATATGATATTTGATGTTTTAAAACCATGGTTTTAATTTTTTTTTTGTTAATGATGTTTTCTGCCTAATTTTTTTTAAAAATATAGTTATTTTGGTATAAATGTGAACTCCTCGTATTTGATAAATTATTACATGAGATTTAGCACTAGGTTTATGGTATTTTAAATATGGTTCAGTATCTTTAATAAATTAGTGTCATGAAAATGGTATTTTATCTCTTTTTAAGTGCTTAAAATAAGTTGTTTTGTTAAAGAGTGCATGCCATGTGTTCGGTAAATTGCCCGGTTGGCATTTATGTGTCTAGTGCCATTTAAAATGATTTTTTTGTATTTATAAATACATTGGAAGCATGAAAAAAAATATTTTGGGATAGTTTTTTGGCTTTCAAAATTGGATTTTATTTTACAAACAAATGGGTTTTGGTTTACAACATGTTTTGGCCCAGGTTTCCGGAAAATGGCCCGTTTCACATCCTTGTGAAAATGGTTGTGTTTTGAATATGTAACCTGAGTGTTAAAAGGGATTTATGAATTTGTTTTGATGCTGTAAATTGTGTTTATACGCCTCCATAATAAAACTTAAATGCATAACATTGTCAAATGTTAGTTTTGAGAAAATGTTTAAAGGCTCGCTTGGCCTTTCCTAAAAATGAAGATTGAGTTTTTTACATGTATATACCATGTTGTGTCAATTGGGACTGTTTTGTGGTCCATGAAATGATTTTATTAAATGATTTTAGGGCTTCCAAATATGTTTGGGTATGGTTTTCTTGTGTTTTTATACTTAAAAGAATGTTTTTGAATGAGTTTTATGTGCAAAGCCTCAATACACTCCATGAAATTGTTTTACGAAAAATTTTAGTTGTTTATAGATTTGTGAAAGAAATGTGAAGCAAGTTTGTGGAAGGTTTGTGTGTTCATGGTTTGGGAATGGAATTTTGATGTGAAATGTGTATTGTATAATATGTGTAACTTGATTGAGCACTAAATGGAATCATGGGTATCTAGGTGGGTGGACGTCTACTAGTATGCTAGTGATCCTATGGGGTTTGGCCCCTCTTTCAGGTAGCAAGATTGACGATGACAACACTAACTAAACTATTATGATGATGATGATGATGGGTACTGCTAGGTTATAGTTATTATCCTTACTAGTGGCTGGTTTTCATGAGAACGAATATTTATTATGGTTACTTTCACTGAGATATGAGGTACCTGGGGCTCACAACTAACTAGTGCCTAGGGGTGTTCTTGTGACTTGTTTACATTGGGTATTTTATACTCACCGCCAACATATTGTTTGTTTGGTTGGTAAATTCAGTAGTGAGTTTGATTTATTTAAAAGTGTAAATTCTTTAAAGCATCCCTCTTGAAAACTATTTTCATTTTTAAGTTGCACCTCTTTGAAAATTGTTACTAGCATTGTTGTTTATAAAACATGCATGTTTTTGTATGGTAATTTTTTTTATAGCATGGGACCTCATTTTTAAAAATACCTTTATATTTGTATTTAAAACATTAAATTTATGTTTCTTTTATTTTAAAGGATGTGCACCGGGAATAGAATATCTGGCTAACCTACTGAGTTTTAATACTCATGCCTATAGTCTACTTCTGTTTTTAGCCCCTGTGCAGGTTTCAGCTTGAGTTTGATCGCCTTGGGAGACATCTAATCATTGTGTTAGAGAGTTACCAGAGGGGTCACATAGCATTAGTTGGTTATAATGTTTGATCAGTTGAGTTTTTGGTTTAGTTATTCTTTCATTTTCTTGTACAAATAATGTTCAGTTCAATTTTTATGTAAATGTATTTTGGGCTGTCCATTTCTTTCTGTTGTTTGTTTAATTGTATATATTTGGGAAAAATCATTACCTTTTGTACTCTATTGATGCCATCAGTGCGTTTTTTCATCCTAAGAGGATCGAGAATGCCTCTCGGGACTTGTCGTGGGCTGTCCTAGGTGACCGGTTCAGGGTCGACTCGGGCTGGTTTGTGACAAAAGATATAGGTTTAGGGCTTATCTTAGATAATTCAGGTTTGTTCTCTACTTATCAAAAGGTTAGGTTTCTATATATGATCATTAAAAAAAGGTTTGGTAACGTTTTTTCATTCTCCTTCAAAATTGAATTGTTTGTATTGTTTACCATACCTCTAAAGGATTGGAGGGATATTAAGAGTATAAATAGGATCATTTCAATTCAAAATATAATAAAAATAATTATTTTATCTCTTTTTATTGGTAATATTTTAGTTCTCTTCACACATAACCACTTTATTGTAAATTGTTATATTTTTTAATCATTATATCCACCATTGTATGATTTATAATTTAAATTACTCCAATTTATTTATGATTGAATATTTTCCCACCCAATATATTTTCTCTTTTTATCTCATGTGTGGGATAGGAAAATTGGTGTCATATCATGCCCTTTTTTATTTTTTCGTTGATTTATTATTATTTTTTATTCAAATATATTATGTTCTAACATTTATCTTGGTCCTTAAATACACTAATGGAAAGATTTTTTTATAAATGGAATGCCTAAATAATGAGAGTGTCTTGAATCATTCATTATCAACGCACTTCATTGGTAGTAAGTATTCCTAACAAAAGATTCCTGTAGAATTTTATCTCAAGAATAATGGAATTTTATATTGGAATATTATGGAAATGTAATATTATCTTTTCAAAAAATGATTAAATTAATATAAAAGGTGTATATTTTTTAAATATTAGCTAAATTTTAAATTTATAAATATTAATTACTAGTCATTTTATGAAAATATTTTGATCAAATATGTATATTCTCTAAAATTAAAAAGATTTAGAAACATCTTGTTATAAATACATTTTAAAAAGAATAGTTCTTGAGTAATGGGAATGGCAGGAAGACATGAGAATATTGTATGGATGATGAAAGTAATAATCTTGTATATTTTAGTTACAGGAATCCTGAACACTTTCAAATGGAATATCATAATAATAAAAAGAAAAATTTTTCTTGTTATGAATTTAGATAGAAAGGAAAAATTAAATCTAACTTTACGAAGCTAAATAATTAGAGAAAATATAATAATATAATAAATAAATCTATGGTTTCATTATGTAGTTATAAATATTCATATTATTATAATAAATATGTAAATAATAAAGAAATTGGTAAACACTACTTTATGTATACAAACAATAAGATATCATGTTCACATTCACACTCGTACTCATCAAGTGACATGGGTTAATTTACAAATAAAATTTGAAATATTTTATTGATGGGTAGCATGTATATTTTTTGTAATTAATTTCCTGCATCTAATTTTTTTTTCTAACCTTCATTATAGTTATAACAATCCTTATGTTAAGGAGTTAGAAAATAATATCGATGAGTTATAGAAAATTATAGTTATTGTTGGAGAAGTATACATGAAATTAAAGAAGGATAAAAAATGTGTGATAAAGGAGAAAAGGAAGATTAATTATGGGGGTTTGAATTATAGAGATGAAAATAAATATCAAAAATAATAAAATGAAAGGATGAAGAATAATTATAAAATACCTGAATTCATACTCCTGAATCTAGTGTCAAAACATATTATTTACATTTCAAGCTTTGATACCAATACCCATGACCAAAATTTATCTATATAAAATATATAACATCAAATATAAATACTGAATCACTTATATACCCACGGACTTTTTAGGTTAAGTTTTTGGAGAATTAAGATACACTGTTATATAACAATACCCATGTATTGAAGTGATAAATTATTACACTTTAACCAGATTTTCTTTTTCTATATTAATTATCCATCATTTATTGAACTCATCTTTCAAAAAAATGAAAAACATTTGAAAATGTGGGATGAGAACAAAAATCTTAGTAAGGGACATCGAATAAAAGAAACATGTTAGTCCATTTCAAAATACTACGATCAAAAAAGGTAATTGTTCTTTAAGATAATAAAATTGAGCTTAAATATTTGTTTACTTAAACATGAAATCAGATTTACTACCCATTATTATTCAAAGAAATATTTATAATAAAACATTAATGAAAAATCACAATTATTAAAGTTACATATAAAACATGGGAATCCCTAAAATATTTCATAAATACAAACAATTTTACCCATAAACAGAATAATATTTCATTTAAAAAAGTTATTAAATTATGAAATAAAAATATTTTCCTAAAAAATCATTAAAAATCATAGAAAATTCATATAGGTAACTTGGTATATCATTTTCATATCACTCTTACAAATATAAAAACCTGATACTGGACATTCAATATAATTATCTAGAAAACATAATCATTACCCAATAAAATGGATAGTTATAGTTGGATCAATTGATCATAAATGATGTCTAAGTAATATAACATGTATGAAACACAAAAAAAAATTATATTTATATTATCAAACTCATAAAAAAATAATTTTTAACCCATAAGAAAAACATTTTTATGAATTGATATATGCCTTTAATTGAAAAATGAATTTTAAAACTAAATTCCTTAAACAATGAGAAGGATATTTTTTATTAGAATAAAACAATGAATATTATAAATGGTGAAAATATAAAATAATGGTTATGGTGGTGGAAAACCCCATTGATTTCGTATACATTAACATAGAACATTCCTTTTTCTTTTAATCAAGATGTTCTATATAAAATTTTGAAAAAAAGATTCATTTTGAAAAAATAGGGAATAAATTTAAAAGAGACATAAAATTTCCATTATAACTTATTTATTACCATATAATTACAAACATGAAATAATTTTAAAAATATCTACATGTATGAAAAATATTTTGAAAATAAAACTTTTAAACATTTAAAATAAGGTTTTATGGTAAATTTTCCCTTACAAAATGATAACATTTAAACTAATAAAAATTAGAGAATAAACTCTAAATGTGTTTATAATAATTATAAAATAAATCCATAAGTTAGTATTATACACCAAATAGAATAAAACATGTGGTAAAAATAGGTTAAGTCTCAAATAACAGGAATTGAAAAAAGAAATCCCTTACCTTAAAAAATGTCTAACATCATACATTATTTTATACCTAAATAATAAAATTAATTTATCTATTTACTTGATTAATAAAATTTTAAAATATTATTATTATATTTATTTTATTTATTACTATGTTATATTAAATTATATAATAATTTAAGTTCATGTCATATATTTTCACAATATTCAACTCATATATCCAGAATGACTTCGGTAGGTTGAATATGGTCAAAGTTGTAATTGTTACATAATATCCAGAATAATAATCATGAAATAATAATAATTTATATAAATTAAAAATAATTTTATAGTCATTCATGAAATGAGTACAACAGAAATTAATTTCATCGCTTTCTAGTGGTGGTAATCCAAACATATGCATGAAAGACCTTATCATTTTATAGTAGATTGAAAGGTAAGAAAATGGATAATGTATTATAATTATATAATGATGATAATTTCCTGAATATAATATAAATGGATTATATCCATCATTAGAAATATCTATGTGAACTGGTGATGATAAACAAATGACATCGGTTTTCAAGGCGGTAGTATGTCATACACATGAACGATGGATTCATTTTTCCTTTTTTGGAATAAGAAGATATACTAATGCTAATAAATTATAATAATAACATATTATTATATGTAATATATTAATTTTATAATCTGAAAATTTTTAGAATAGTTTTGAAGGACATATAAGAAGAAATAAAACTAAAGCATTCAGTTAAAAGCTATATCACTTCTTCAGAAAACCTCCTTTACTTTATAAATTAATCCATCTATGGTTGAAATTATGGTCAAATAAGACCTATATAATGTAGGTAATGATATTATTAAGTAATTTTGGTAGGTACTATCCAAACTAGAGAGATCAAATGGTGTGAGTAAGATGGGATAAGAGGTTCCCTTGTATAAGAAAGGGGAGGAGAACTCTTGAAAATAATTAAAGTATAAAATTAAAATAAAATAATAATCTTGTAAAAGTAGAATTAAATTAATATATACATGATATAGGATAATTATTAGTACAATTAATCATCATATAATAACATTTCAACCAGTTTAGGTGATGTTTTCACCATCATATCATTGTTTTCACCCATGTTAACCTTTTGACGACTATCGAAGTATGAAAGTTGTTTATACTTTAGGGGTAAAGAAATTTGATACAAAAGGTAAATTTACCCATAAATGGACAATGGTTTAATTTTTTAACCATATAAAATTAATATTTATGAGTACAGTAGTTTCAAGAATTTTAAATCATTGAATAAAATATTTTTATTATAAAGTATTATTAATTTCATTTTTAGAACTATTCATTTACTTTGAAGTTAAAGACATTAAAATAAAAATGGAATTAAAATTAATAATTTTAAAAAATAAAAAAATATGTTATATATAATTATAAAATTAATGGAACATTATAAATCACCCAAAAAATTTCTTTTATATATTCTAAAACCATTTACATTACTTTTCTACTGCTTGCGCAAGCACTATATCTACATTGCGTAAGAATTTAAGGTGATTACTCGATCACTAAAAATTAAAAATGAATTACCATAATATTAATTTAAAAATTATAAAAATAACCTCCAAAATTTATTCAAAAGATATTTTTATACCCATGTGAATATATAAATGAAATTTAAAAGAAATAATGTGATATTTTGTATTTTTCTTTAATTAAAATAATATATAAGTCATTTTGAAATAAAAATTAAAAACAATTCCAAAACTCGAATATTGTATGAGGATGGAATAAACCGTTCCTAAAATATATTAAATTATATTTTTTGGGTTTTTTCCTTATCATATTATTTTTAACACTAATTATATGATCTACCCTTAAGTGGCATAAATCCAATTATAGTTTTAACCCTAATTATATTTTTAAATATTCAATTCCTATAAGTGGCATAAATCCAATTTAATATAAATAGGTAAAACTTAATGATAAATAGTTTTTAGAAAATGCAATTTTCAGCCTAAAAATGAACTTATACCAAAATCAAGTCTAATGATGAATCCTTTGTATTTAATTAAATTATTTATAATTAAAGGAAAATTATTTAAGTATTTTTCAATTACTATATCTAATAAAAATAAATTATAGTTTTACAAAAATCAATATTTTAATATTTACTGAAAAATAAATCCTTTTTGGAAAATCACAAAATATTACCTCAAGATAATTTGTATATGCTCACTTAAACAAACTATATCCTTTTTATAAAATTAAAATTATAAAATTTATAAAATATTTATTTAAATAAAACCATATAATTCATTAAAAATCAATTTGGTTGGAAATAAATCTTTTTCTCTTTTAATTAAAAAGTTACTGAATATTCTTATAATGAATGTAAATTTATAAAATATAATTTATGAATATTAATATGGAAAAAAATTATTTAATATTAACAATTTTTGGGATTTTATATTCTTCCCCAATTTTTTAAATTGTTTCCTCACAATTTTATCTCATTCTTGAAAGAAACTATTTAAAACATTTTCAAAAATGAATCCCTAGGAGTACAAGGTAAAACATAGAACCATTAAAGGAAATCAATTTCAATATTTTAAAAAATATGTTTTGATAACCCATTTCATAAAAAAGGGATATTAAAACTTCCTCTTAAAATGAGAGAAATGGAAGTATAAAGTTCATTTAGAATAAAACATAAATATGTTTCCAAATAAGATAAGATTAGTAGGAAGTGAAAATTTGGAGATGGAGGAAAAAAGTAATGTCTAAATAATCATAAGGAGTGTTAAATAAAATTGACCATAATAAATTGAATTATCATGAGAACATGAGAGATAAAGAAATAAAAAACCAATGAAGTTTGGAAAATAAACATCAATTCATCAGTAATGAAGTTAATAAGTTAAAATGTTTGTTTCAAGATACTTTTAATAGAGTTCAATAATTTATTTACCATCTAGACAAATAAAAGTAGGAAATATAATTAATTGATTTTTCCTAAAATACATAAGAAAAAAAATTCCTTTGTTTGTGTATTTAAATAATTTTCCACCTTTATCTCATATTTTACTCCAAACTATGAGTATTCAAGATTAATTTCTTATGTTTAATGAAATAAAATAATCTTCTATGTGATCATAAGATCAAAAAAAAATAATAAATTATTCCTCTTATCCTTAAACATTAACCAATGAAAAAATGGTTAACACAATGTATGATAATATCAAATATGAAAAACCATCACATGAAGAAATAAAACATCAATAACCAAAGCCTCAATAATAACACCTGAAGTCTATCTTGAATAATTCGATAAATATATATGGTTAAAAATTTTCAAGATATTATTGACTAAGTTCATAAGAAAAAAATAAAAATGATTTGACCACATGTTCTTTTGAGATAAATTTTACATTTATCTACAAAATAAATTAGTCACGCATAAAGTAATAGTCCTAAAAATGTTTATTTCTTAATCATATAACCTCTAAAATAGGCTAATTATTTCCTATAAATAACATGAAACACCATAAATCCAAAAAAATCATATATACTTCCAAAAGATAATTGAAACAGTTTTTCATGAAATAGAAATATCATATTATCCAAAAGTTATTTCTATTTATCTCAATCATATAATTTTCCTAAAATATAAAACATTATCAAAAAACATCAATGACATATCCATCGAATCACATTCCAGTACCATGGTTATTTATATGATAAATCAAATGTTTCCAACATGTAATAACCCTTTTATCTCAATTAACCATAATTACCTCAAAATATAAGATCATCTTAACCCTAAAGGTTATCATTATCTTTAATCATACCTCTATAAAAGATAAAATCATTACTTTTAAAATAACCTTTTCGCTCAAACAAATACAAAAAACTAGGGTTATATTTCTATACATGCCTCCAAAAATATCCTTAATCATCTTAAAATATCATCACATAAAACTTCATTAGGGGTATCTATAGTTTACAATTATGATCAACCATAAAATTAAAAATCCATTATGGTATCTATAATATTAAGTTATCATCACATTAAAACATACTAACCTCTAAAGTTATATAATCATTTCCTTTAATACAAACTATAAAAGCCTCAAACCTGCACTCCTAGATCTAGTGTTAAAAATATATTCTTTACTTTTTTGTCTTTGATACAAATAAACATGTACCAATTTTATCTATCTATAATATTAAACATCAATTTGAAATATTGTATCACTTATATACATAAGGATCTTTGAGATAGTTTTAGGTATTTGGGAAAAAATATTTTATAATAATACCCATGTCTTTAAAAGATCATTTTTTCCACTTTACCAACTTTTATTTTTTCACATTATGCCTTTATCATTGTTCTAAATCATACTAAAACCCTTAAAAATTAATTAATATTTTTTTTAAGAATATAAATATAAATAAGAGATATATAATTAAAGAAACTCATTAGTCTATTTCAAAACCATGAGATCACAAAAGAGAGTTTATCTTTAACATGATAAACGTGAGCTTAAATAATAATTTAATTACACATGAAATCAACATTACTACCCAGGTCCTTCCATTAAACACTTTATAAGAAAACATAATGTCAAAATCATAATCCTTATATTTTATTTGAAAACATCCAAACCCCTGAAAATATTTTCTTAAAAACATAAAATTTTATATTTAAAGGGTATAATACTTGCTTTAAAAAATGATCTTAATATTTGAATAAAAATATTTACATGAAATATCATTAGAAATCATAGAAAATTTGTGTAGGTAACTTGGGATATTATTTTCATATCTCTCTTAAAATCACTCTTAAAAAAGGAATAACCGAGTAATCAACTTCCAATATAATTATCTGGAGAACATAATCAGTACCCAATGCGTTGGAGAGATATATTGATATCACTAAATCATAAATTATTTCCAAGGACTATATCAAGTATGATAAGGAAATAAAGTTTTTCTTTTAAATTTTCAAATATAGAAAAATACACTTTTAAACCCATAATAAAAACATTTTCAGATATTTATATATTCCTTTACTTTAAAACCCTATTTTCAAAAAAAACTAGAACAATGAGAAGGAGGTTTTTTCATTGAATAAAACATGTATTTTTATAAATTAATCAAAATATAAAATTATAGTTATGGAAATTTGACATAAAATGAAAAAAATATTCCATTAAAAAATATATAAAATATTCCTTTTATACACCTTTAAATGAAAGAAAAAAGTGGAATATACTTTACTTTATAATTATTTTTTGTCCATATAAATGAATACATAAAATAAATTTACGAATATGGAAATGGAAGAAAAATATTTACAAAAATAATCCTTTAAAATATATAACATGATCTTTTTAAGGTAAAGTTTTCCTTGAAACTTGATAACATTTGAACCAATAAAACACTGGAAAAAAATAACATTCAATGGATTTTTAAAAAATATAAAATAACTCCATAATAATTATATTGGTAATTTAACTTCATAAAAAATTATTTCAAATTTATTTTTCCTTTTATATTATTTATTACCATGTTATATTAAATAATTTAATCATTTAAGTTATTGTATGATGTTTTGATTATATTAGGCTCATATGTCAAAAATGACTTCATTTGGTTGACTATGGTGAAAGTTGTAATTATTAAATCACCTCTAGAATAATAATAATATCATAATAATTATTTTTATAAATAAAAAAATATAAATATTCCTAAAATTCATACGTGTGAAACGAATCACATTACTGTGTGGGGGTAGTGATCCACACATAAACATGAATGATGTTATCATTTTACAATAGATGGAAAGGTGAAAATTAGATGAAATATTATAATTACTAAATTATAATAATTTCATGAATATCAAATATATACATTTTATCTATCATTATAAATATATATGATAAGTGGTGATGGAAAATAAATTTATTCGGTTCACGAGGTGGTAGTCTTTCATACACACGAATGATGGTTTCATTTCCCATATAATGGGATTAGGAGATGTATTAATGTTAAAACTTTAACATATTAAAATCTAAATATATGGGAGAAACTAATGTTATTATATCACTAATTTTAGAATAATTTGTAAGGAGGTTGGAGAATAAATAAAACTAAAACATCGGGTTAAAATTTATAACTCTTCTTCAAACAACCTCCTCTCTATAGTTGGTATTTTTTCAAAAACAATACCGATATATTGTGAGTTGGAATGTTAAGAAGGTATTTTATTAGTTATTTTCTAAAATAGAGTTCTAAAAATGTGTGAGGAGGAGAGTATAGGGGTTCCATTTTATAATTGAGGGGAGGGGCACTCTTGGAATTACCTTAAGTATTAAATTAATATAGATTATTTTTATTTTGAAGTGGAACAAAATTGATATATTTAGAAAATATGATGATTAGGAGTCCAAATTACCTCATACAATACAATTTTTACAAGTTTAGGTAATGTTTTCACACTTATCTCTTTTTTTAACCTCGTTTAACCATTTGATGATTACCATGATACAATATTTTTTATTACATAGGGGTCAAGAAAGTAACTATAAAAGAAAAATTGACCCATAAATGAACCATGTATGATATTTTTCAACCATATAACCTTATCTTGGATGAATATAGAATTTTAGTTAATTTTAAATCATTTAATAAAATATTTTTATTATAAAATATCATTAATGTCATTTTTGGAATTAGTCATTTACAATGACTTTAATGTCATCAAGATAAAAATGGAATTAGAGTATTAACTTTTATAAAAACCCTAATATTTTATATATATCTACAGAATTATTTTAATAATATAACTCACCAAAGAAAATTACTATCATAGTTTTTAAAATCATTTACTTGACTTTTCTACTACTTTCATATGAACTATGTTGGCATTGTTTATGATTTTAAGGTAATACATTTATCACTAAAAATTAAAAATAAATAATATTTATAAAAATAATTTAATTATTCACAAAATAAAAATTAATATTCATTAAAACTTATTTTTATCCCTATTTGAACATATAATAGATATTTAAAAGGAACATAGTGACATTGTTTATTTATTTAAAATAATATATAATAAATATTCAAATAAAAATAGAAAATATTTTAAGAAAATTGAATATTAAATGAGGATGGTTAAAACCCAATCATAAAATATATAAAGTAAGGTTTTAGGTTTATTTTTAGTCCTTATCATGTTATTTTTAACCGTAATTACTTGATTTTCCCTTGCCGAGGTGAGAAATATTTACCATGGTTATTATTCATTATGATAATAAATATACGTAAATTATTTAAAAAAATTAAACCACTTGATACTAATTATGGGATCTATTTTTCACAATCAAATTCTTATGAGTGGTATAAATAAATTATAATATAAATTCATAAAACATAATAAAAATTATCTTTTATAAAAATGTATTTTTAAGACCAAAAATGAACTTACACCAAAATTAGGTATAAAGATAAATCATTTGTAATTAATTTTTTTACTAATAATTAACGGAGAATTATGTTAATTGAAAATAAAATGGGACTTTGAAATTACATTATTTAGTCAAATGAAATTATAGTTTTATAAAAAATCAATGTTATTATCTATTCACTAAAATATCAATATTTTCAAAAGAAACCCAAAAATTCACAATAATCTAATTTCTATATTCTAAATTAAAAAATGATGTATTTCTTTATAAAATTAAGTGTTTAAATAAAACCATATATTGAATGGAAACCCATGTTGGTTAAAATTAAATCATTTTTTCATTTTGAATAAAATTAACCGATATTATTATAATTAATATAACTCTATAAAATCTAATTCATGGATATTAATAAGGCATGAAATTGATTTAATATTAATAAAAATTATATTATTATAATATTGATTCTAGTACTAATATAAATTTTTATGATTAATTGGAAGATATTCATAATGGAAATAGTACGGTAAATGTTGAAGTGGAAATTTTAAAGGAAACATTGTGTCTTTTTTCATATAATAAAGAGTTATGACAAGATAATGTCAATAAATACGATTAATAATAATAAAATTAATTTTATAGGTTATGATGGCCTATTTACCATGGGTTATAAGACCCTGTTTGTTAAAGGTAAAAGATAATGTATTTCTTCTCTTAATTTTTTTTAAATGTGATGAATTTAGTCATTATAAATTTGACTTTTATTTATGATTTATATAATCTCTTGGTCATAAGAAATATTTTCTATCTAAATCATCTTTAAAAATTAAATTTTATATCCCTTCTAAAACATGGGTTCCTAAATATTCTTATTCAAATCCTATTGGACTTAATCTAGTTCACATGATTCAGTAACATGCTTATAAATGCCAGCATACATACCCTTTATATAGATTTATCATTTGGTCTATTTCCATAAGATCTATTCTATGAGTAATTATTATGGATAGTGATCGTGAATGTATACTTTTAATACTTTTTTTACCTGCATACACTTAACTATGTGTTACTTTTTAATTCTATTAAAAAAAATAATTCCTTAATTATTTTTAAATATATCATGGATCCTCATAGTTTTTATTTTTATGAAGGCTATGTTCACATGATAATTCATTTCCATATCATTTAAATAATGAAGAACCTTTAATTAAATATGAGATTTAATTATTTTATTATTATTTGTGTATTTTTTTAATCGTTGGTATCTCAATTAAATTTTCATTATTTTAGAGGGAGTTGGTTATTTTTGTATTGAGATTAATCTTTATGTTTTTTTAAAAATGGGGGTGATATTTCAGTTTTCTCTTTATTATAATTCTTTTTAATAAATTAATTTTTATTATTTTATTATGATTTAATATTTTAATTTAGGGGGGAGATTATTATTTTTCGTATTTTATAACCCTATTTCTTTTATATTTTATTTTTTTATTATTTGATTTTTTACATAAACTGTTTGATATTTTTTTATATTTTTAATCCATATAAAATGTTGGAAAAATGTTCAAGTTTTCTATGTTTTGTTTTTCTTAGTTATTAAAAAGGTTAGAATGTTGAGTGGATACTTTCCTCTTTAGTGATTATGTCTTTATCATTAAAAAACACTCTTGTATTGCTTCTTTATTATTTATTATTATTCTCTTATATTTTATATTTTATTGTTTTTTATTTATTTTAATTCAGTGTTTTTATTCTATAATTTATTATTTTATTTTCTCAAATTTTTTGTTGAATATTTTTCTAAGTGAAAGAGTTTTAAATATTGAGTTATTAATCTTACATATGATTCCAAATAGAATTTTTGTAAAAAAACATTTACATATTCTATATGAATTTAGAAGGTGGAAATATGTTTATGTATTATACTCTTAAATATTCATAATTTACTCTTACATATCAAATTTTAGTAAATTACATGACCCTTATGCATTAAAGTGTTTCCTAAAATTAACCCTTACCTATGAGGACTATTTCATTTTTTACTAATGAAATCAATAATACATATTATGGAATAACACATATATATATTATAAAAATATATTTCAGAAGTTAAATATTCAGAACATACGGTTTTGGAAGAACTCTTATGTATTGAGAACTCCAATAAGTGTTAAACCTTTATATATTCAAATATTCTCCTATGTTAGAAGCAGCCGCTAGAAAAATATTTATCACTGATTACAATTGGCCTATCAGTATTATCATATAACTGGTAATCAAAAATTATGATATTTAAAATTAAAATGGTTTTATTTTTAAAGCTATTTTTGTTTTTTGATAACAAATATTATTCAATGTAATTTATGTTGAATATTATGTAAGATTTAATAGAAAAATTATCCAAATTATAAGACTAGTTAATGGTAATGAAATTACTTATTTAAATTATTAAAAAATGTATTTTTAACATTCTATTCCCATGTGATGTTAATCATTGATTTATAGCACCATATCATGTATTAAATTCTTTATATTAAATTCATTAAAATTTTAATTTTTTAAATTTTTATTGATAAAATTTCATTGTTAATGTGTATTTTATGAAAAAAATAAAACTTGGACGGTTCTTTGAAAAAAACAGAAGAATCTATGATGTGAGAAATAATGTTTTAATGAGGCCAATATTTTGAAAAGGAAATAATAAAAAAGTTTCAAAAAATTGATTATCCTAGATATCACTTTAAAGAGCATATCTAGTTGTACATAGGTAGCTTTTCTAAATAAACCATGAAACCATTCGGGCGTCAGGTCTAAAAGTTTTTTCATTATCTCAATTTAAGAAGTACTTTCCTGATCCAGATCGTTTAATTTGATGAGAACAATTTAGGTTGATCCAGATATTATGTTGATTCATGTGATGATAAAAATATGTATAGATGAGAGAATATATTTCATGGGAAAATTATCAGTTTAGTAAGAGTATTATAGATGCATGGTCAAATTTAGGAATATACATGGGAATATAAGAAGGAAATAATTTAACAGTAGCCTGATATTTTAAAAAGAAACATCATTATCTAACTTCTTATGGATGAAAAGACCAATTGTGGGGAGAGTGTAACACTAAATGAGAAGTGAGACTTAAGGGACCAGATTTTACTACCACTGTCAACAAGGTGAACCTTTTATTTTAGGATCCTACCTTATTAGAACTCCATAGTTATGTGAGGATTTTCTTGGAGTATATTCAGCATGGGTTACCACTAGGGATATTTCCCACGGTGTGTGTTATTGAGGACAAAGAACAATTAAAGTACATGTGTTGGCTTGTTGGGATAATCACTAGTCAGATAAGTGACCCTAATGGTAATAGCCTATAGTGTAATGGGAAGGAAAAAAATGTATTACAAAAGATCCATGGGTTTATATGACCAGGTTCATGTCCCATGGTTGAGGTTGTGATAGATTCGGTGTAGAGAAACATTGGTGAGTGGGAGGAGCAAAGAACTAGTGTTTGGTGTCACTAGAGGGGCGATCAGTGTATGGTCTAGTACCATGGAGGAGAAACTACATTATTAATAGTACTTGAATATGTAAATCAGTGGCCAACTGATTTAATATCTGATGTGGGACTATGGATAAGAATGGAACTGTTAATTTAAATAAATCATCAGTGCATATTATAGATGAGGTGACATCATTCAAGGTTTTTTCCTCACACTTCTTTTCTTGTATCATATTGTGCCAACCTAGTTCATATCATAGTCTTTCTATGACAGTGTTATAGAGCTCAAGGCCAAGCCTATAAATCCTTTATAGAGCTCTCTAATGTATTCATATTTCATTCATGTTGTCGTAGAAGCTTCCATTCCTAAAATATCTCTATGAAAATGATGTTAAAAATTGAGTCATCACTGTCATTGAAGAAGAATGAATCCATTACTTTTTATGGGAATAAATATCAAATTCAACACTATGAAGTGTAGAAACATATATGCATTCATAATGAAATCTATATAGTTTTCACTAGGAAGTAGAGTGGGGATAAAACCTCTATTCATGAGGAATCTAGTTCACACTGCATGGGTAGGATCTCACATTAAACTAAATACAAGGCATTATTGGTTATTTTTGAAGGATTTCATCATGTCCATATAAATAGTTGTTATACATAAAAATTTAAGGACATCCACACTAAAATGATTATTGGAAACACATCCACTAGACTTTTGGATGGAGTACAATATGTGTGATGTTTTTTATTTTTTCTAAGCCTCATTATTCATAGTGTGAGTAAAAAATATAAAAAAAATACACAATCAGGACACTTCATCTATACTAAATAGTATTTAAATATATTTTATAAAATTTAAAAAGAATTATTACCCGAGGGTTATCAATTATATCTAAATATTTTGAGACTAACATACAATGTAAAATATATATCCAAGATATATAAGATAGAAAGATGGTGATATGATGTAGAATATTGCCTATAAATAGAGGTTATCACCACAAAACAATTGAATCGAATTCCATGATCCTCCTCCAATGGCCCGAAGGCCTTCATTTTTTTATTGATTGATAATCCACCTTTCAAGGGATGAGGTGGAACCCTATTACATGCCCGTAGGCCATATAGGAACCAATGCCCGTAGGCACAAACATACCATACAACCCAGACTAACAACTTGGAACTGCTCCTCCCCAGCATCTTCATCTTTGAAATCAGCTCTTCACCTCCGCATGGTTGTTCGGTTAGGCAATCATGTGCATACAGAGGCTTGTCCCGATGGCAGGTTTCATACCCTCTCATTCTTGCAATCCATTTAGCTCCTGCTGTGGTGAAAGCTCCTTTGCTCATCCTCCTTATAGAGCTTGTTCCTTGTAGTTTGGTCTGGTTTTTTGTATTTGTAGGTGACCCGAAGGCCATATGGATAGCCCGAAGGCCCAACTGACCCGAAGTCCTGGGTGCCCGAAGGCCAATGAAGGACTCGGGGACCAAATCTGATGCCCGAAGGCCCAAACGGGGGCATATTCCCGGCAGCTACAGTGCCAAATAGTGCCTACTACAGTTCCTGCTACAGTGCCTACTATAGTACTGCTACAGTAACCCGGAAATCCTACCTCTTCCTGGTTTTGATCCCTAGTCGCATGGATGCACCATCAGAGACCTTTCCAACCGGGCTAAGGCTCATGTGCAATCGAATTCCATGATCATAATAAAATATAAGATTCAAGAGGAATTTATTGATTTTATAAGGGTTTGTATATTTTTATTTTGTTTTATCTCTCTCGTGGAATGAATGTGAGAGTTGGAATTTTTGTAGAGTTTTTGTAATAAAGGGGGTTAATTTTAATAAAGGAGTTTATTATTTTACAGTATTATATATTGAGTTCTTTCATTTATTTTTTCAATTATATCTCTATCTCTTTTATTTGTGCACAACCTTTACCATTAAATTATATATTGATTATTAGTTTATTTAATAGGGTTTATTTGTCACCATAACCATTAGTTTAATTATATTTTATATTTAAAAATGGTTTCAGTCTATTTGATTCCTATGTAGTATGAAGTACCTAGCCATGAGAAAATAAAATATTACTGATTATATAGTGTCTACCAAAACTAAGAGATTAACTAAGACTCAATTACAATGACTTTATAGGTATTAAATATCAATTTTATGTTTCATTACAACATTAAATTCGATTTAAAATTTCTCTATATACTCACCTTTATTGATATTCATTTTAAAATATTAGATGTTTTAATTCATTTTATGTTTTAGTGTTAGCTATTGGATAACAAAAATTAAATCTCTTCTATGGGATTTAGATATTAGGCTTGACCACATATAACACCTTTATAGAGGTGATTAGGAGAGACTAATAATAAAAATTTCTAAACTGCTAACTCATGGTAACTAATGACACTCCATGTGATACCATTTTTTTCAGGAAATTTTTGGGGTCTCAATGTAGTGAACCCTTGATTTAGTATTTTGGAAAAATAATTGTCCCTCCCCCTTTATACTTTCTAATTTTAGCTTTGGTTTTTGTCTTGTTTTCTTTTTACATACTTTATACTTTTGGTTGAAATAGCAGGTAAATATTATATATTAACTAATAATATCAGATATATAATTCAATTAGAAGATATTCTGAATAAAATTGATAAACTTATGGAGAAGATCAAAAATTAAGGACTATGTTGCCCACAACCATACCCGAGTGAATATGAGTTCCAATATTAGATCTTTGGTTTTTTGTTCATATATAAATGTCAATACCTAAAAATGAAAATGAAAGCTAAAGAGATCAAGGATGAATTCAATATTGATGAATAATTTTAAGAGATATTCAATGGTGATAATGAGTTTAAAGATGAATGATAAGGAAATAAAATTGAGAACACCCACATCACTATTGGCCTAGATGAGGAGAAATAAGATGTTGCAGATGCCTCAATAAAAAGGAGGAAAAAATGAGGTGATGGCTGAGGTGACTATGAAGAACAATGAAGAAACTGAAAAAATCAGCATGAAGAAGAAGTTAAAGAGGACCAGTACCAAGTTTGGATGGACCATGGACTACCCCTCAAATAAATAAGGCTATCTAAATTCTAGATTCATCCTCTATAAATAAATAAGAATATTTTAAAGATAAATAGGAAAAAAGAAACATTATATAGGATATAATGTCAAACATGGGTCAAACTAGGTCAATTAAATTTATTCCAAACACATATTATTTTATAAAGAGGTACAGTCTGTATAAGAGTACTTAAAGAAAGACATTTTAGGTGTAAATTTTAGTTTTTTATAATTTTTTTCTAGGATCATTAGGAATTTTTTTCTAGTATGTATTATAAATTTAGTTTATATGTAGTTTTAATTACCCTTAATATTTTTTAGATTAACTAAGCAAGGTCCTTTTTCTTTTTCTTGATTATTTTATTTTGAAGGTAGAAAATGATGAAATCATAAGAGGATGTGGAGAGAGGAAAAGAAAATAAATTCATTGGATAATAGATAATTTTATTACATTATTTATCTTTTAATTTCCCTACACTTTTCTTGGTTTTTAAAATGAATTTTTCACCATGTATAGATTCTTATTTTATTTTTGATCTATGATGTAGAAATTTATTGGGAATCCCATCACACCACATTTTATATGTAATTGTTAATATGATTGAATGAGTAAGATGAGGTATAGATGTGTATACCATGAGGGTATCAATTTTATAAATCATGGTTTTGGGGAAATAGTTTACTTGTGTAAATAAAATTCAATATATATTTTACATTATTTGATTTTTTGAAGTTTTTATTTACTAGTTTATTGTATTTATTAATTCCATGAGTGGTTTTATTAATTCATATGTTTTAAATTCTTGAGAGGGTTCTAGACCAATTTGTTTATATTATTTCTGATACCCATTTCTTGATAGATACAAGGGGACAGTATACCAATTATAATTTCATTGATATCTTATCAAATCTCTTAAGGAACAATGTCACATTAATATCATTGAGGAATTTTTTATTTAATCTATTATATTCCATTGAGACCTTTATTTACATTCATTAATTATTTTAATCCTTTCAATACCATGAATTTACTTGATAGGGAAGTCCAAATTAGAAGCCTATTTTATTTTTCCTACCCTACTCTTTATATTTTTTATGATTTTTGATGAAATATGTGTAATGGAATAGGTTGTTTTATGGTGTTAAGAAGATAAAATGTATTAAAGAAGTGATTATGTGAGGTATTATAAGGGGTTCATGGGAAGGTTTATAGATTTAATTTTATTTCGATTCATTTTCAATCATATATAAAATTGAAAATAATATCCTTTCTAAAAAAGAAAATAAAATATTGATTGAAAAATTATTGAAATTTTGAATATTATCAAAAGAGGGTTCATGTTCAATCATTATTATTATCATAGTTTATGAGATTTTTATTTGAGTTGGATAAAGTGGGTGATTATATTCTTGGATAAGATTTTCATTGAACTTTTTTATTTATCATCCATTATGATTTAGAGTCAACCTCTATTATGAGTGTTTAATTTATCACACCAATCACCTAACAACCCCCAAACTCAGAATCAT
This sequence comes from Viscum album, assembly GCA_963277665.1. Classification (NCBI taxonomy): domain Eukaryota; kingdom Viridiplantae; phylum Streptophyta; class Magnoliopsida; order Santalales; family Viscaceae; genus Viscum; species Viscum album. The sequence continues at coordinate 1,636,483,253 of OY728145.1, read as the reverse complement.
TTTATCATTTATAGAAAGTACTTATAATTTATGTTGATATTTTTATTCTTATAGAGGCTATTTGAGATTCATTTTAAGACTATGGTTTGGATTCATGGAAATGATTTATAAAAACTCTAATAAAGATAATTCCATGATTGGTAAGAGAATTATGTTTCAAGGAGAGGTAGATCAGAATTAGAATTCATAAAAATAATGAATGTGAAAATTTAAATGTTAGTTAAATTGAAAATTCTAATTTCAATGGTAAAATTAAAATAACTAGTTGATTAATTTTCTTAAATAATAATGAGTCAAAGATATTCTTTTTATGTGATGCTTAAAAGTTTGTCTTGGGTTGATTATTGTTAATTTTTTATTGATAATGATATTTATACCTTTGTATGATGGGATTTATTTATGATATGTGATTATTTAATGCTTTAGGGTAACAAATAGTTTAAATGTGGGTGGTTTTGATTTCTCAATATCATTAATTAAATTTTTATTATTAAATTTATTAATTTTATTCTTTATGTAATTTTTCTTACCTAATTTTTATTTTTATATATATTTTAAGGTGAACGTCCACTTTTGTGGATCTTGGATCAAAATTGAAGAAAATATGATATAAGAAGGAATTTTTGTATGAGGATAATATTTGAAAAAATAAATAATGATGAAATATCCAAAAAAGAGGCTACCATATATAGAACTTCATGAGCCTATCCTCCACTATGAGGTAGCTAGCCTGGCTCAACTATGTAATCAATCAGGTGGTAGGGGTGATATTTACTGATCAAATGCAAAGTGGCACATAAATTTTAGAGTAGAAGAAACCTGATTCAAAGTGAAATAGAGGGGGTATGGGGTGGTACTGAGGTGATGAAATGATTTTTTCAGTAGAAACCACATATATAAAGTAAATTACACCCATTAGAATGTTTGATATGGGACAAAGGATTAGAGGGGGAAATTTATTTAAATGAAACATGGGAACCTATAAAGGATTCAGAGATATTTTTCTAGGTTTCTTCCTTGTGTTTCTTTACCTATGTCATTTCGTGTCTTCCAGATACATAACATAATCCTCTATGGACATTACTAAAGAGATCACATTGGGGTATGTTGATCCTTCATGGAGATATATAAAGGATGAATATTCTAAACACATAGATTTTGAATTTTATATGCATACAATATCTATAAGAAAATGATACTAAAAATTGAGTCTTAATCACCATAGTGAAAGCATGAAACCATCATTTTCTATTATAAAAAATCTTGACATCATCACTATGAAGATATGAAACCACAATTCATAAACCATCGAATATGGATAGTTTCCATTGTAAAGGATTGTGTACACTGAAATGATATGCATGAGGATTTTGGTTTACGTTGTAGTGGTTGGATCTTATGGTCAAGGGAATACAAGGAACATGTGAATATTTTGAAGGAGTCCATCATGCCTAAATATTTTTTTCTCAATATTCATACAATCTAAGAGATACATAAAAATATGATAATATTTTCAATGCAATGATAATTTGGTGTCCCACCACCATACAAGAAGATGGATTATAGTATGTGCGCTATTATTGGTTTGTTGCATGGTTCAATTTTTGCAGTGTGAGGGAAAAATATAAAAGAGAAACACAGTTTTTACACTTAATCTTTCTAAGATTACATTCAGGTATATCTTAAGTAATTTTAGGAGGTTTGTTAAATGAGAATTTTCAAAAATATATAAGGTATTAGAGACTGAAGTAAAGTGTAAATGATATAACAAGTATATAAAAGAAAGATAGATTGATATATGATTGTAAATGATTCATATAATTAGTGTATTCATCAACACATTGAGGGAATTGAATTATGGGAGAATCATTATCCACTAACTTTAGGTGGAATTTTCATTGCTCTTAGGGTTTGTTTCTTTTTATTTTGTTTTATATCTCTCATGGCTTGAATGAGATAGTGGTTATTCGTATCATGTTTTTTTAATAAATTTTTATAGAATATAATGAATTATTTTTTTATTTTATGATATTTTATGTTGTGTTCTTATACATATTCATTCTCTTATATCCATCCCTGTCTCCCATTCATTCGTGGACACCATTTCCTTGGAATAATAGAGTGTTTTTAAGGAATTTACTAGGGTGCAGTTTCCCCAATGACTATTGGTTTAATTATATAATATATTTAAACATGGATTTAGGCTACCTAATTTTAAAGTAATCTAAAGTACCAAACCATGAAAAAAAAATCTTGTAGATTAAATATTTTTCACCTAGAATATGGGATTCTCTAAGACTTAGTTATGAAAATATCATAGATGTTAAGTACCTACTTTATGCTTCATTATTTCATGAACATGGATTTAAAATTACCTATATTATCATCTTTATTTTTAGTCCTTTTAGGTTATTGGTAGTTTTCATTCATTATAGGTTATATATTTAGATATTGGTTAATGTATTTTAGAACTTTTATTTGTGTTTTTTGACCTATCACTTGACCTTGTACATCACCTTTATAGTTGTGATAAGAAAAATGTAACAATAAAAATTTATAATCTAGTAACTTATAAGAACTAATAAATCCTTGTCAGAAACCATTAATCTTTAAAGGAAGATTGAGGAGACTATCTTGAATCAGTTTTCCATTAAATAATTATCTCTATAAAAATTGACGCTTTAGGTAGTGATTTATATATGACATATACCATTCTATAATGTGGTACAGAAAAGTTTGAAAAACTATTTTTTTAAGATACAATGTTGAATTTTCCTTGCCTCATTATTCAACTACTGTGAAGGTTTAAACCATAGTGTTCTTATTCTAATAAGTTCATCAACATATATCATTGAGTTGAGTGCTTAATTATTTTATTAAGTTATATTGTCTTTTATTGTAATGTTTTTTTGTGAATCTCACACACTTTTTATACATTTATTAAATGGTACATACTGGTTATTCTAAGCTAAACAAAAGAAAATACATAGGTTTTTAAAGATACTATAAAAGGAAATATAGTTTGTTCACCTACTTCAAAAGAAAAGGTATAGGTTTTTGGATTCCTCTAGGGAGTCCAGGTTTGGAATACTCATGTCAAAAGGATTAATTTTTATCTATAACAATAAAAGACATTGGTTTTTATATAGTTTCTACAATCCTTCAAAATTTAACTATTTAGAGTGTGTATGATACCTCTAAATGGGTAGAGGGGTGTATATAGTAGATTTAGGATCCATTAGATTTGAACTACTATAAAAATATATGTTCTCTCTATTGTTCTTCATTATTTTATTAATACTCATCAAACATCACATATTTATTGTTTATAGTTGAATTTTTTAATTCTTTTATCAATTGTATTTTGTTATATAATTTAATGTACACTTATTTATTTAATATTGACAATTAACTCGCACCCCACCCTCTTTATCAGGTTATATCACTTATGGGACCTGATGGTTTCTATCATAGTAGGATCTTATGGATTTATTTTTTTACTTTCATTAATGATGTTAAGGTAAAGATCCTTTTTAGAGATTATATGATTAAAAATGAAAATGGATTGAGTCATATATTGTTATTGAACTTGAATTATAGAAAGTATTCACAGTAAAAGATTCATATGGAATCTTATCTCAAGAGTTTTTACATTTTATAATTAGATATTATAGTAAATTATTACACTTTACATTTGTTTTATCTAGTTAATACTAAAACTTTTATATTATATTAGGTATGAAATTAATTTTAAAGTTATTAATATAATTTATTTCTCATTTACTAAAAATTTTAATGATCATATATGTGTATCCTTTATAATTCATGATATTTAAAAACATATTGAGAAAACTAATTTTTAATAAGTATAGTGTTGGAATAAATAGAATTTCAAAAAGATAGGATAACCTTGTATACATAATTAAAATAAAAAGCTTTTATTTTTTAATTGTAGGAAGAATGGAAACATTTAAATTAAATATCTTAATAAAAAAAATAAAAAACATAATTGTTTTGAATATAAGAATAAATAAAATATTAAATCATACATTATAAGGTTTAAAAATCAAAAAAAAGATAAGAATTTAAAGAATAAATCTATGACTATATGGAGTAATAGTGAAGACTCGAATTCTAGTGATAAATATATATATGAGAAGGAAATGGGTAACCATTGATTCATTGATAAATATAATAAGATATCATTTTGAACATGACACTCGTTATGATCTAGTGAATTGTTTAAATCTATAAAGAATTAAAGAAACATATGTTTGATGTGCAGCATTGATAATGTAAGTAATTCAAGCTATCATTCTAATTCAGATTCTATCCTTGATTTTAGTTGTAAGAATCCTTGTGTAAAAGATTTGGAAAATAAAGTAAATTAATTCTAGGAATGTTTCATCACTATTTTAGATGCCTACATGAAATTGAATAAGGATCATATAAATTTTTATAATAGAGAAAAATAAGGTTTATTCTGGTGCTTTAAATCTTATAGAGGGAAATGAGATTCTTAAGGAAGAGAATGAAAAGATAAAGAATATTTATTTTAGTATTAATGGGAATGTTTATGATGATATGTAGGCTATTTAGAAATAAAATAGTAAGAAAAATGATAAAGTAGAAAGTATAAAGGAAATTATGGAATCTTTTTCTCATGTGAGAAAGATTTATGATATGATGATGTTAATGAAAAATATGACTAATAAGAAAAATAATTATCTTGGTTATGATATCTTATTACCCATGACAAATAGAAACCAATTTGTTAAAGGGGAAAGTGAATTAATTTATTCTATTAATTTATTTATATATGAGGTTTTATTCATTATGCATTTAACTATTAATTACAATTTGTGTAATCTATTGGTCATAATAAATCTTTTCTGTCTAAATATTCTTTCAAAAATGAATTTTCTAACCCTTTTACATCATGGGTCACTAAAGGGTCCTATTTAAATTCTATGGTACATTATCAAGTTTAAATTCATAGTTATTTTTTTTTTGAATGGATAACATGAATTCCATTTTAATATCTTAATTTTTTTGGTATGGTGGGTTGATATTTACTTTATGAGTTTTTATTATAGAAAGTGAGAATGAATTTTTAGATTTTTTTTTTTTACTTCCATACACATAACTATTTTTTATTTTTTAAGTATTTTAAAATATTTTGAAAATCATTTAATATCATTAATTATTTCGTGGAACTTTATAGTTTTTTTATATCGTATTAGTTCAAATGAGAATTCATTTTCATATCATTTTAAGAAGGAAGAAGCTTTGATTAAGGGGGATATTTCATTATTTCATTATTATTTTTTATTTCTTTAACATATGGTGTATATTTTAAATTTTCATAATTTTATGGTGAAATTTTTTATTTTTGACTTGATCATGCTTTTAGGTTTTTTTTAGAAAGTGGGAGAGGTTTTAGTTTACACATTATTATATTTCTTGATTAATACTAGAATTATTACTTTTAATGTGATGTATTGTATTAATTTAGGGGGAGATTATTATTTTTTATATTTCATAACCCTATAACTTTTTATTTTTTGTATTTTTTTTTTTTTGAGTTTTTACATGAACTGCATGATATTCTATTATATTTTTTATCCTTAGAAACGGTGTGTAAATGTTATTATTTTAGATATTTGAGTTTTTTAATTATTAAAAGGGGGATAATATTGAGTGAGTCTATCCTTTCACCTTTTTTGTTATATTTTGATAATTACAGGACTCTCTCCTTTTTTATTTTTTTTATTATATTTCTAAAATATTTTGTTCTTTATTTTTTATATTATGAATAATCATTATTCTATAATTTATTATTTTTTCCCTTATATTCTGTGTCATATATTTTTCTAAGTATATGAATTTTATGTATTGAGCTATTACTCTTACGTATGCTGCCAGTTGGAATTTTTGAAATGGAAATTACCTTTATATATTGTGTGAGAATTTGGATGGTGAAATTTTGGTTAAGTATTTTACTCTAATGTTTTCATAATTGATGCATATGTATCTAATTTCAATAAATTACATGACCCATATACATTACATTGTTAGATGGAATTAACTCTTAGGTATGATTTCCTTTGTATTTTTCTAAGGTAATGACCCGTATGTATTAAGAAATTACTCATTTGTATTATGATATGGGGTTTTGGAAGCTAAATATTTAGAAAATAAGGGATTATAGGATAACATTTAGGTATTGAGAATTCAAATAAATGTTAAAATATTACATATTTAAATTTTCCATTATGTTTAGATCATCCATTGGAAAATTATTTATCACTGATTACAATTAGATTATCATTTGTATCGTATGACAGATAATTTTGGATTAATATATTCAAAATTTAAATGGTTTGATTTTTAAAGAGGATATTATTTTTTAATTATTATTATTATTAAAAGTGACTAATACTAGTTATTTTGGATGATTTAATGGAATAATTGTGGGGACTCTACAGCTAATTAATGGAAAATATATGACTTATTTAAATTATTCTAAAATTTATGTTTTATAGAATGTTTCTATAACACCCCAGGATTTAGAACACATTTTCAATCCATAACCCTATTTTAATAAATTTTAATTTTTTTTATTAAAATACTTAAACATGAAAAGGTAAAAAATCATACAAGATAAAAATCAAATTAAGAAGGGTACAAAGCCAATAAGTATAATATTATGATTCAGAATTTTTTTTATACAATTGATATATAAAAATATTATTTAGATGTTAAAATTATATATATTTTCAACATAAATAATTTTAAACCAAATAAATTATTTTATAGTTAATAAAAATATAGAAACTTATTTTTGAAAATACATTTTACTCAATATAAATTATTTTTATAAACTATGAATTTTGGTAAAATTTATTACTTTTGAAGAATGATATTGATAATATTTATTGATTAAATTTAAGGAATGATTGTTAAAATAAAGTAATAACATTCAATAAATAATCAATAATTTATAAGTAATTTTATTTTAATTATTCATGACTAAACAAAAATATATTATCTCTAAACATTGATTTTATTATATATTATATATGTTTTAAATTAAAAATATAAATTTTAAATTTTAAAATTATAATTTGATAAAATTTAATTATTATTTTTTATTTATAATTTCAACATTATCCTTTCATGAATTTTATTAATTTTTTTAGGAAACTGATTTTTCTTATAAATAATAAAAAATACAGTTTTTATAAATGTTATAACTTCTATGAAATTTTCGAGATATAATCAAGACTTAATAAATTATGCTTTTCTTATAATAAAATATTTATTTAAGAAGTAAAATAATTCATTTAAAAATAATATATTTAATTTATAAATATTTTATTGATATTTTGGGACCTAAGTTTTATTTTATTCCAATAAAAAACTATTTTTGGTCATTTTCCTTTAATTAAGTATTCACAAGATTTCATTTGATTTTTTCTTATTTTGAACGTAAAATAATTTTTTTAATCATAAACTATTAAATATCATGGATATAATTAATATTTTCCAAACTATGTTTAAATTCATTTTAATGGTTTAAATACTTATTTTAAAAAATTGTTTTTATTCCGTCATGCGTACTTATATTGGTGTTAAATTTTATCAAAATTAGAAAGTAAATTCAACAAAATGTATTTAATATTTTTAATAATAATAATAATAATAAATATTTAATAATATAAATTTAATTTTAGTATATAAAAATAAGTTTCCATGATAAAATTTAATCCCCACAGTAGAGGCTAAAAATATAAAAATGCTAAATTAACTGACAAGGCCTCAAAATAACCCAAATACTTGTAATAAAATGGGTATATATGGGTATGAATGATCAAAAAACATAATATATTTCTTCATTATCATTTTTGGATAGAATTTCCTTGAATATGACAATTATTTTAAATTAATAAATAATTATTTACAAAAATGAAACCCCTCTCACTTATAAAATGACTTATCCTCCACCCTTTCCAAGACACACCTAAGATTTGTATTGCTCTGTATAACCTACCATAATTCCTTCCCTAATAATTCCATTACATGTTCTTGAGAAAAGATTCTCAATATATTCCTCTAACTCCTTCAAAACCAAGAATGCATCTAATAGGAGATATAATTTCTTCTTCAAAAGTATTAACATATAATCTTTTTTTATTTATATTATTCGTCCCATTATTATAAATTATGATTTATCTATTTAATAGTATATAAATAATATCACAAGAATGATATAATAATAAAAATTAAATAAATTTTCATTTTTTGGTTCTGGAAAGCTATATGAATAGTTAACTCTTTATTAATATACAACTATTCATTCTTTAACAAAAAGAAACAAGTGAATTGTGGATTTCATCTTGGATATCCATACTATAAACTCCCGTGAAATAAACCTAAAACTTCATAACTCGTTATTAAACTTATATTATAGTATCTTGACTATTCTAGAGATGATGAACTCTTGATTATGGAATTATGAACGAAACTGTTATACCAAAATAGATAAGGAACAGTTGAAATTACTAATAACTAATGATTGATATAAACAAAGACAAAATAAGTAATAACTATAAATTAATATAAAATATAAATAAAAAATTTAATGAATATTAATAAGGATCTGAAATATATGATTAATTGGTCATATTTTATTTTATTGGAAATCAAATTATATTCAAGAAAGTGGATGTATGAGTTAATGGTTGTTTGCCTCAATTTAAATTCCATGATACATGTTTCATATTTTTCCAAAAATTTTATTCTATATATTGTAATTAATTACCTACTATATTAATGTATAATAAAACTATTTAATTTCATGATATTTGAAAGTCAATATTGTACCAAAACCGTTGTTTGGTGTTAGATTATTTTTCAATAATTGTATCATGCAATGTGAATAAAGAATTAGTATCCATGGATGAGGAAGTGTAATAGATTATGATTTAGTAATGAGAGGTGGACATGGTAGATCTAGTGATAAAATGAAAATCAAATTCATCTTGATGTTGTATACTTTGAGTGTAGAGAATCTGAATAAAGGAAAATAGAATTTTACCAAGGAGATAGAAAGGATGCTAATTATTTTTTCTGAAGTTAAAGATGAATGAAATAAAATGATTCTAGTGTGTAATTGGTCTTACATGGAGGAAGAATATTTTTTGGAACCTAAAAAGAGTGGTGAAATTATGATGCTAATATATCAAATCTTATTTCTAGAATAATTATATAATCCTAAAATTTTCATTGAAGAAGAATGAAGAAGATGTCTTTTATTTCCAGACATAGTAAAAATGTGGAAGGACAAGATATCAAATAACATAATCCATTATAGTTTATGTGATCACATAATCTCTTGAAGGATATAAAACTATGTATGTTAAGTTGAAATAGCCACACTATAAAGGATTTTTCAAAAGATCTATATGTGAGCATAAACTCATAAGGATTGCATTGAGGAGGTTTATGTGAATCATGTATTTTATAGAGAGTTATGTGATGGAGTTAGATTCTTTGCACATACTTGAATAATTGAGAAAACCCTTTTTGGATGAAATTTTCATGTGAATTTCATGTTTAGAACAAGTAAATGAAGGTACTATCTCCATGATATTAATTTTATGAAATAGTGAGATGTTAAGCTTGGATGAGTTACATGATGATGGAGTTCTAAATTTATGGTTAGGAAATAAAGTTATGTGATCATAGGATGAATATTTATTCATAGAATTTTTTGATAAGAGACTAGTGATCATATATTTTGGGGATTATTTGATCAATAATCACCTGATTTAGGTGATCACAATCCATTTCTTAAGATGATGTGCATGTTCCTTTAAGGTTTATGGAATAGACAGATTAGCATAATTTTCAATGTTATGTCAGTATTAAAACCTCTATAAATACCCAATGTTTTTTATGAGAAATGAAGATGAGACGGTAACAGTTTATTCAGAGGATTTGGATGTAGTTTATAGACTAATAGAGTTAAGAAGTTTTATAAGGGTAGTGTGTATGTGGTCCAAGGTTGGGTTTATGCGATGAAGCCTCACTATCTAGATCAAGTGAAATGCTTATGAAAATTAAATATTGTGATAAATGAAATATTAAGGGTATATAGAAATATCATTATGTGACTTGGTTTCTTGATTAGAGTCACATGATTAGTGATATGTTATTGAAGTATAATGATAGTATCAAGATAATAAAATGGAATTGTGATATTGATCTAAATTCAAGCTTAAACAACTAAGAGTTACATGCCAATAGACTTATGGAGGGGTTACAAACTTGGGGTATTTCATTAAAGGTTAAACAAAAGTAGTACTATAGATTAGTTACAGACCCATGGTTACACGCCATAGGTTACTCACTTGAGTGTTACCTAGTGAACGGTGAATTCAGAAAATTTCATTCTTATTATGTGGTGTTAACGTATTCTATTCAAGAGATCCACTGAAGAGTTCCATTACCATATCTAGATTCTGAAGAAAAATATGGAAGTGGATTTCATTACACATCCCGGTTAAAGTAGGTAGTATGAAATAAGAAAATTCCATTGCATAATTATCCTCATTCGGAGAAGAAGTGAAATTGAACTTGTGTTATTAATGAAAAGGTCCAAACTCTAAAATTAATGATTTAATTTCACCTAGAATAATAGTATAAAATAGTAGGAAAGTGGAGCATAACATAGAATATATCTATATTTATGATGAAAGTGGTCTCATATTTAATAGATATAAACCATTATGTTTATTATCTATTAAAGAGACCTATAAGTCTATAAACTATAGAAAACCTTCATGAAAGCAGTGTATGGAAGTGAAAAAGAGGTAGTGTACCTTGGGTAAGGAGTTACTAAACCCTAAATATTGTAATGGTTGTGCATCTTTCATAGAGAGACCATATTTGAAAAATTATATCCTAGTAACTAGTTATTATTAGTGTTTTTTTGGTACATCAAAACATCTTTAGTGTGTTCTTCTTGTAAATAATCCCTTATAGTGAACCAATTAAAATTATTGTGTTCTATTTATTATTTACTTTAATTTATATATATGATTGTTTCGATGATTGTGTTATCAAGTAGTATATGTTGAACAAAGTTCCTACCAACATGGATATAAGATCCTAAAGAAATATTAAACTGGTTAAATAGAAAAACTTCAACTTGAATGTCACCCTAATTCACCCCCCCCCCCCCTTAGGGTGTCTCTTATTTCAAAAAGTGGTATCAAATACTACAGGTTCAAACTTAGTGCTCAACCTCATAATCATTGTATCTATTTGTGTACGTGGATTGTATGATAGAGCTGCCATTATTTAATGTAATTGATATTGATGGATAATATAAATAAATTCTTATGTTCCTATATCCATGTGAAAAGGTTGTTGTGGAATACATCCAAAGACATGCTAACTTGAGAAAGCATAGTGAGAGAATGGGTAGTATTAATGAATGAATAGGTAATATTGTAAATAGTTATTTTTTATGATGTTTATAATAATACTAATCATTGTGAAACTACATTGTAAATATACAAGACCCTATAATATGTGTATGGGAAATAATTAGAAGAAAAATAATGTCGTAACACTATTTAATATAAGAAACTAGTGAATAATATTATTTAAGAGTGACTTCTAAAAAAGTAAAGAAGTATAAAATAACAATAATAAGACTCCTAGGAGTTCATGCAATGATGTTAAGGTGAATTATTATAATTAAATTTTTTACCATATTATGGATGTTTCTTATAAATATGGAAATTAATATTTCTCCCTTGATAAGAAAGACCCATCGGTTTTTGTTAACCTTTAGGTAGAGGGTAAATGTTATCTTGAATAATTAAGTATTCAAATTGTGATAAGTCAAAATATTGGTGGTCTACTAGAGGAATATTTAGAATATGTTGATGAGTATGAAGCATAGATTTACTTTCTTCAGAAATAGTTAATAGATCAGTCAAATAGACAGTGGAACTCAAAAGAATAATTAGATGTAAAAAAAGATAAAGAGAACATTACGGTGATGAAAAATTTAAAGGCTTCTATTAAATAATGAAATAAAAGAGTTGAGTCTCTATATACAAAAATTATTGAATAGAAAAATTATAAGTATTGCTTTGAAGATGATGGGTTTGAGAATAAAAGTTTAGTTGGAGGATTTAGTTAATAAGATGAACTACTCTCATATTATGGGAACACTAATAATGAAGGAGTGGCTATAAAGTATAGTCTCCAATTTAGATATGGTTTGTGAAGATATTAAGAAGAGATTCAATGATTAAAATGGAAGTTTTATTAGTGGGAGATTATAAAAGAAGTGGAATTTTCAATCATCAAAGATCAGTGCATATATAAAAAGTGTCTAAAAATAGAATAGGTTTCTATAAATTTTTACATAAATAATATCCATGATAAAATTAAATAACATAGTTATCCAATTTAATAAATTTATAATAATATCAGAAATAAAATGGTCATGGAAAAAGATTTAAATTGAGTGTCATTCCTCTTAAAAATATTCTTCAAGAGTGTTGGAAATAAGAATATAAAGCTAACTCTAGTTTGAATATGGTAACAATCTATTTGAAAGAAAATGATGATAGGATCATAGAGTATAATACAAAAATTATTTTCTCAATGGTAAAAGTGAATGTGATGTTTCTCTCTAGATAATAATCTATCAATAATGTATGAGATGATCCAAATTTGAAATCTATATGTTAGACAGTGAATATTTCTATATCTTAAAAAAGTAGAAGTTATCTAGAAAATATAGAATTACAGACTCTTAGAAGGAAGTAGCCATAGAATGCTACTATTGTGGAATATTGGGACCCAGCATTATTTTTTATAGAATACCAAGTGATCAATGTCAAAATAAGAACATTGTCTTTACCTATATATCAAACTGGAAATGATGAAATAATTTTTACTGGGAAATGTTTCATATGTGATAATTATGGGAATTTAGATAGATAATGTAGTTGAAACAAGTGGGGAAGGAAAAGGAAGATATAAGGAGGAACTCAACTCATGTATCATGTAATTAGAGAGTATATAATAGAAGATAACTAGGTAATCTATAAAATAGTTTTACAATATTTTAAGTAGAATAGTGCACTCAATGAAACGTTTACTAAGAACCTACTAGGTTACACTCACAATATACCTCTTGGAAAGTATGTAAAAAAGTCTATAAGAAAAGGGGGAAGCCACACCAATTATTAGTAAGAAGTATTTAAATGTAAAGATAGGCTCACCATAAGAGGAAAATAAAGAGGTGGTTGTTGTTTCTATAAAAAGGGAGAGACTGGCAGAATTTCTTCTTTGTTTGGAAAGTCTTGCAATGAGGTTAACAGTGAAAGAAATAGAAAAAGTGATCCATTTGAGGATGAATCTTGAGAAAAATATTTGTGGTGCATCAATGAAGAAAATTTGTACCCATGGTTTTAATCCCACAACTATGAAGAAGAATAAGAATTTATTAATTCCCATGGTATGGATGTGGTGACTAGAGGGGGTGAATAGTAATTTTAAAAAAATTAAAAAATTCTATTATATCAGAGTTAGAAAAGTTTTAAATGTTTAATGGAAATAAAAAAAGATAACACATGATGTTTTTATAGATGTTCAGATCACCATGATCATAGTCATCTAATCAATATCTTATAATCTACGAGGAGACTAGTATTAACTAGATCCCCACTTTTGAAATGGATTGATAACTTGATTAAATAAAAAATGTACCTTTTTCACAAAGAGTGGTATAACCTCTGACTTTTTAAGGAGTCACAATCTACCTTCCTTTTTCCTTGTAAAAACTACTTTACCTTCCTTTTATATGAGAGGAATAACCAAATAAGACATTTTAGGATGGAAAAAGCATAAACCATACTCTAGAGGGAAACAATTGTATAAAGAATTGTAATGGAGTAATTATACAAACAATTAAAACAACAACTGAACAAATGATGTATAAATTCAGTGCATCTCAAGTTCTTTTATCACTAAAATAGTGCAATATAAAAACATGGATGATATTCAGTGATCACAGTAAAATAATACAATTCTATGAAGTTTCTTAATTTTTTTGAGTAGTATAAATTGTATCATAGTTGTCTTTTGAATAATCTGATCACAAGTTGATTTATCCCCTTGATCACTTCTCAAGTAAACTAGTTCAGGTTCATTAATTTAATGATCATTGGGGAGCATATATATGTCTAATAGCTTCATGCCACATGTGAGTGTATAAAAAATAAAATAATATTTATATTTATTTGTTGTAAACTTTTTTCTGATAAATATAAATATTTCAGTCTATTTATTCATGAAATATTGGGAAAAAATAAAACATGTTAAGAACAATAAAATTATATAATCCATGTTCATAAAAAATTTGAAATAACAATAAAAAATATTTTAGTTTTTATGTAAATAAATTTCTAATAAAATAGAGCATAGTAAACATTTTTAACTACATTTAAATATGAACATTACAAATGCTTAAAATATATATTTATCCAACGTGAAATAATAGTTTTAGAAAAAAATATTATCAAAAAATTTATTTTAATTACACTAATTAAAAATATTGAATTCAAATTTTAGAAAAAACTTTTAAACTAACAATGGATTAGAAATATAATCTACAATTGGAATAGAGCATCTACTATTGGTGTCCAATGGTATCAAAATAGAGTATCCTCCATTTAATTCCAGTGGTAGATATGATCTATAGTTGATGAAATAGGATAAAGAACATAAAATATTTTCAAGGAGGTTCAAGCTATGGTAACCAAAGTATAAGGATAATTCTATATGTTAATATTATTTTTCCATTTTTGAAGTAAAGATATCATTAGGGAATGAAGAAGGGGTCAACTGGTGATGAAAACATAGCATTGTCAATGAGTATGAAAAAATAATGAATAAAAAGAACTATTGTTGGTGGATAGAGAATGGTTAGACAGTTGTGTTATAAATTATACATTGTTGGAGTCCAATGGTGGAAAATGATCTATCATTTGATGTACGACAATGGAAAAACATAGTTCAGTGGATGGAATTTTATACCAGTGAAAAAATGATTCACCTTTGACTAATGGTGCTTCTGTCGCAAGTACTGAAGACTAGGTACCGAAGAGTGATTTCATTGAGGTCTAGCGATACCACCATGTAAGGAAAAAACCAATCACAGTGATGAATGGTTCATATATTGAAGGAAGATCATCTAGTAACAAATAAATCAATGGTGGAAATGGTATCCCCTATTTTCAATGCACAAAAATACCTATTGAAAACTATTAAACTACCATCGATTTATAAGAGAGATCGAACAAGTTCCACAAGCATGGAATGAATTTATAAGATTAGTTAGATTAGTCATCATTTCTATGAAAATCATCATGATTATAGAGATAGATGAAAGTAAGAGGAAGAAGATGATATAAAATTTGAAACTAGAGAATCATGGGAGATCAAAAGATACACCAGAGATTAAAATTATATCAAACAATTCACGTGTGATCAATATGACACCTAAAAGTGAGTAAGATTTTTTAATGAAATGATGAATAGTAAAGAACTCATGTTGCCCCACATCAGATATATGGTGTGGTTTTCAACCACTATAGCTTACAAGACACACCTTCCTCACCTCGATTTTTCAGTGAGGGATCAACACCCACACTGCACTAGACACACACATGGGTCATATACATGGGCCCAGTGGGATTACCTAGCCCAACCCATGCACCTCTACAGGTGCACACTATAGGGCTTCATACATAATCCCACATGCATAATGCTTACAGTATGAAAAAACTCCCAATCCTCTAGTGGGATACCTATGGAAGGACCTTCCATGAGGTTGACCCATTAGGTCCCCTAAGGGTTGTTAAGATCTAGACATGGTGGCTCACAAGGATTGCCAAAAAAATTTGTTAAGAAAATGATAACAAAAATTATCAACATTAAGATAAAATGAAAATATAATATTAAATAAACAATAAAATAATTAAAAATTAAAAGGAATATTGTTTTAAAAAATATTTAATTCAATTAAATTAAATGAAAGAGTAATTTATCAAAATAAAGAAATGTGTTAAATTAATAATAACTAATTACAAACGAAATCTTGTGGAACCTGTACAATAAAAAACTAATCATGTATAGAAATAATGCTTAACTATATTGATAGGTTAGTTGAAGTTGGATAAAAATATGGTAAAATCATATATAAATAAATGTTCTTAAATTTAAATTGGAAAATATTCTAAGCTAATAAGGTTGAATTTCAAAGAATAAATTCAAAAATAAGCAACATAATCCTTTTAAAGATGAACCATAGTGAAGTATTGGAAGAGAACCAGAAGTATGAGGTTAGTCTATCATGACCAAATATAATCATATATTTTATTATTCTAGTGGTATCCCTCTCCCCATGCATGTAAATTTTTCTAACTATTTTTTAAAGTGGTATAATATTAAATGGAGATATGATCCTTGGGGTGTGTTGAATGGGTACATGAGCTAAGTTGAATGGATATATTTTATATAATAAGATTTATAATTATTGAAATTTATATAAGGATCTTGGTATAAAAAGTGCTATCAAGAAACCACATAGATCATTAAAGATGATTTTGGAAGTCACGTGTTGAGAAAAAGGTAGAACAACTTATGAATATCCTAATATAATGTTGAATAGGTTTAAAAATATATTTAAAGGATCCATTGGTTTCAAGTAATTATTAATATCCAACCATTTATATTAGACCTCAATTAAGGTGTTATTAGACAATTAAGAGAAGATAGATTCGTTGAGAATATGAAACATTCATTTATTTCAAGTTTATCTATTTTGTTCTAACAATGTGGCATCAACAGAATATTTTCATGATACAAATAGGATTCTATAAAATCAATATAATTTCCATCAAGTGGTCTCCCCTTTCTAAAGAATAATCCAACATCAATATTTAACTCAAAAATTAGTTTCAATAATTTATACCATTCCTAAGTTAGATATTTTCTTGTAGATTTTTTGATGATTACTCTAGGTTGTTTAAACTTATCTGAGAAAAGATTCATATAACAATTCACAATTATGAGATCCATGTGCTATAAAAAATTATCACAAATTAGTGGTATCATTTGGTTTTATATGTGGTATATATCACACATTGTGTGCCTCATTGATTATTCATTGACTATTTTTTTTAATTTTTTTGAAATACAGTAATATTTATAAAAGGATTAATGTTATTCAACTTGTATCAATGGAAGTAAGTGAGTAACATGGAGAATATTTCTATCTATTGTCTTAATCACTTGTTTCTTACAATGGGTTCTCACTTAGTAGGCTTAAAAAAATTCAATGACTCAATGCCAAGTTTTAATTTGACTTGCTAAAAAACAATTTTTATTATGCCACTATAAAGAATAATATCGGTCGGATATTTAAAGTTTCTAAAAAGAGAAATTTTTTAAATAGTAAATTGATAAATGGATCTGATGGTGAAAGGTGGGGTCTATTGTTTTAGGATATGAAATGGAAAATAGTTGAAATAGGTAGGTTTCATTCAGATGTAATCATATATAATCACATGGCTTGAGAATAAGTCTATGATAATTGGGGAGAATAATCCCTTTATATATGCATTCTAGTATACGGAAGAGAAATGTGTGTCCAAAATTATTTTATAAGATCCCTGAAATTATAATATACTAATATTATTGAATCTATGTGAGTATAACCAAATATCAAGTAATATGATGTGTATTTTTTTGATAAATGGGGGTGTAAATAAAATCCAGGTCTAATGATAACATATGGGTGAAGTTATTGGATAACCCTTTTCCTTTCTATGTTAAATATGGAAGAATACTAGAATTCATAGTCATAAATCCATTTTCACGGTATTTTTGAATTATTTAATGGAGGATAGATCCATGATAATATTGATGAAAAAATACAAATGGAGAGAATTTATGATCCAAAACTATGTTTTCTGTTAGTTTTTTAGTTAATCACTATATAATTCCATATGGATAGAGTATTAGAATTCATTTCTAGAGGATGTGAAATCAATGATTATTTGGTGATGAGAGGTGCACATTTGAGAGATGGTGATAAAATGAAAACTGTAGCCATCCTAATGATGTATACTATGAGTGTAGAGAATCTGAAGAAGGGAAATAAAATTTATTTTTATAATAGAGGAAGATAGGATGCTAATGAATCTTTCTAATGTTGAATATGAATTAAACAAAATGATTCCAATGAAAAATTAGTATCAACTGGATGAGGAGTATTTTTTTGTAACATAAAAAAGATAATTTAAATTGTGAAGCGTATATGTCAAAGGATATTTCATGAGTATATGTCGAATCCCAAAAGTACCATTCAATATTAATAGAGAAGATGATATTTATTTCTAGACATAGTAAAATGTGGGAGGAGTAGAATTCAAATCATGTAATCCATTATAGGTAATACAATAACATAATCCCTTAAGGGACACACTACAATGTATGTTAAGTTGAAACAGGCATGTGTAAATGAGTCTTGAAGAACAGGAATGCATGCATATATAAACTCATAAGGATCATGCAAAGAAGATTTATATGAATCAAATATTCCTTGTAGATTTATGTGATGGAGGTTAGGATCTTTAAATGTACATTAGTTATAGTGAGAACTATCAATAGATTAAGGAATAATGTAAAATTAATGGGTAGAACACATAAATAAAAATATGTTTTCCATGATGGTGATTACATGAGAGCATAAGATATTGAGCCTGGTGGAGTTACATGATCAATGATTTTTTCTATTTGGGTTGGGTGATGGAGCTATGAGACCAGAGGATAAATAGATAGGTAGATAGGTTTTTGAGTAGAGACTCATAATCATTAGTCATAGAGATTATGTGATCCTCAAATACCCAACTCATGAGATTACAAACCATTTGTTAAGGTGATACACATATGACATGAGGTTCAGTGGAAGAGAAAAAATAGTGTAATTATCAAAGTTATGTTGGTAGAAAAAACTCTATAAATACCCTTTATTTATAAATAAGAATGAGGATGAGAAACTAAGAGTTTATCCAGAGAGGTTAGAGGAATTTTATAGATTAGGAGTGTTATAGGAGAGTCATGATGGGAGAACTTAAGCAGTTTGCAGCTAGGTTAATTTGAAAAAGTCTTTCAAACTAGATCTTGAAAATAATTTATACAAAAAAATATCAAAATTGATTACATGTGAAGGGTATAGTATAATGTAATTATGAAACTTGGTTTCTCAATTGGGGACACATGATCAGTGTTATGTGATTAAATTCTAATGGTTATATCGCACTAACCAAAAAAACTCAGCGTAGGGATCTACTGTCAGTGTTACATGACTAGGAGTAATTTACCAAAAACAATTGTAGAGAGATTTTGCACTCAGGGTATTTATATCATGGTTAATCACCAAAAATATTGCGGAGTAGTTATGTGACCATGGGTACACACCATGGGTTATATGCCTAAGGTATCCCCCAGTAAATGGTTCTTTGAGGAAATTTTGGTCAGATTATATAGTGTTTGTAAATATATTTAGGATTTCCACTAAATATTACCATTATCATATCTATATTTTATAGAATGAGAAAAGGATTTCACTTATACATCTAGGTTGAAGTAGATAGAGTGAAATGTGAAATCCCCAACACAATATTATCATCTTCTGAAAAATAAGTGTTTCTGATATTATATTATGGAAGAAAAATACTTAACTCTCTTATTGAATATTTAATCTCTTCAAGTAGAGTGGAAGATTAAAACCAAAAATAGGATTGTAATAGAGAATTTATCAATAATTTTTATTAAAGTAAAGTCTCCTACTAAAAATATATAGACTATCATATTATTTATCTATTAAATAAAACTACAAGGATATAAACTATTGAATAACCTATATGTATATAGTGTGTGGAAGTTAAGAAGATGAAGTGTGCCATGATTGAGGAGTGACTGAATCCTAAACATTGTAAAGGTAGTTCTCATAGAATAAAGTGACCTTTGATTATGTGTTTTATCCATATACTAGTGAATATTATGGGATTTTGTAACATCTACCCATCATCGTTGTGTGCTCCCTGTACATTTTCTTTATGGTGATCCATGTAAAAAAAATTGTTTGGTGTATGATTTACTTTTCTTCATATATATAATTATTTCGGGGATGGTTAAATCAATAAGTAAAGGTTAAACATTGTTCCTACTAATGTGGGAATGATATCCTAATGAAATATTATAATAGTTAAAGAAAAAAAGTTGACCATTAACCTGATTCACCCCCCCCCCCTCTGGGTTTCATTGGTTGAAAAATTCAATATCATGATCTATCTTTCTTGTTCCTTTGGTTCACATAATACCAAATATGTAAGGGTTTCTCATTTAAAATTTCTTTCTTTAAGAAATGTTTCATATTATGAACTTATTTTCAATTATATGGTGAATATAGTAGCACTTTGACATATTATTCCTTGATTATATTTTATTCATGTTATTTAATGTTTCATTTCATGTTTTATACTAAAATGGGTTTTTATTTAAATGTTAGAAAATTATTAAATATTTGTTTTCTAATATAACTTTGAAATAGATATTATTTGTTTCTAAATTTCTATGTGAGGAAATTATATGTTCTTTATCTTTATAACAACTTATTTTTTCCTATATTATTATTATTTATAGGGTTGACATTACATAAAACCATATCACTTCACTCTAGTCTATAATTTAACTAAAAGGATGTTCATAAATGGATCCAACCTTTTCTCTTCTTCATAGACTATAAACAATCTCATATATTTCCATATTCTTTATAGTTTTTTACGAATGTTTTAATATATAATAAAATGATTCCATTAGGTCATTTTTTACTACCATTGGATTTCTTTATAAAATTTTAAAAGGTTTGAATCTATTTAAAAAACAATCAAAATAATATTCATTTTTAATTATTTCCACATAAATTTATTTTCCCACTATTATGTATGTTATTCATTATTAATAATCCATTCTATTTTTTATTTTTTTTCAAAATATTTTATGTTCTCTTGAATTTTTTATTTTTTTAAAAGTAATATTTAATGTTTTAGAATAATAAATATAGGTTTTTCATTTAATTTGTGTATTTTTAAATATTTTACACAACGTTCCTTATCATTAACCTTAGTTATTTTCAAGGTTTCAATAATTGGAGTTACTTTAAAATTAAGGTTTTCATTGTCCTCTTTTAACCCCCTTTAAATGGATATTTTAAGTAACTTATATGTTTTTTTACGACCATGTTATAAAATCATTACAAAAAATATTTTTATAATTTCACCTTTATTTTCCTCTCAAACTCGTAAATATATATCTCTTTTTACCCTATAAATTCTAATAAGTTGTTTTTCTTCTGGGATATTAAACATTTGGTACAAAATAATCCAATTCTTGATTACCTGTTACGTGATACCATTCAGAATATTTTGTCCATATTCTTATGAAAGTATTTTTTATCTATTTTAGTGTAATTTAATGTTTCTTATTTTCTAATAGGTATATGTTTATATGGTACCATACACATTCTTTTTCTAGATATCCTAAGATAATGTTTTATTAAAATCTCTTGGTAACATGTTTCATACACATGGTTTAATTAAGTTGTGATTAAATTATGAATATTTTTATGTTCTTTTGGCACACAAATATATGGTTTTCATTATGTGATGGGTTTTATTAGAATTATATATCCCTCCAATGCATTGGTTAAATATTTATATCTCATTAGATAACATGTAAGAGACTAATCAATGAACCCAATCAACTCTGGGACTCTGTCCACTTTGAGATAATGGTCGTGATAGTGATCCTTGAAAAGGGAAATTTTTTTCTATTCTTCTGTTAATTCTATAATTTTATATAATATTATTATGCATATGTTTTGTTTCCATGGTTCTTAATTTTTGTCTCTTGTTTTATGATTATGTGAAAATTCATATACCATGACTCATGATTTATTATATATGTTTTATTGGGTGTGATTATCTTATGTTATGACAAGTTCCTTGATTAGTTTCTCATGCACACATTATCATCTTATGATCACTTATGATATTCAATTTTTACCTCCCATATTTACCCTTACTGAGCATCTTATCTCACCCTTAGAATGCTTCCATTTCTATAGGTTATGAATAACTGTATTATATATGATATGCTTAGAAGGTTATCATGTGTGGAGAATTTTGGGGTTAATTTTGAAGACTTGTTGGAATTTATGGTTTAGTGGTAGAAATTTCTATTTAGTATGGATTTTTTTTATGAAATGGTATTTCCTAATTATTTAAAACTTTAAACCTAAAAGTTATTTGGCATGTAAGTGATAAAATATTTACTACACATCTTGTAATTATAGATACATAGTTTTATGTTGCGTCATTTACTATCAAATCCAGCGTGTAAAGGATATGTTTTTTCACCAAATCCAAAGTCTGATTTTGGAGTGTCTTAGTTACCACATGATGTTAATAATTGATAAATAAAGAAATATTTCAAATAATATCATGAAGTTTTTATCTAGTGAATAATTATATCTTTAAAATCTAAATCTTTAGGTAGTGACACAAAAATGACGTACACTATTAGACATTAAAGTTTTAAAATGTTTGAAAGACGCTTTCTTTACAATTCCATGATAAATTTTCTGAACCTCATTATTCAACTACTGTGAAGGATTGATGATTTATTTTTTTATTTCGACAATATTTTTCATTGTTTTAATCGTTTTATTTTCTCATTTAATTATAATTTATTCCATAGTAAAAAAATTCATGTGTCTTGTACACTAGTAATATTTCCATTAAAAGGTATGTGTCTTGTAGAGACCCAATATTGATGTACATAAACATTACATTAATTTTTAGTAATACTTAATAGAAGACACAAAAATAATCCAAAATACTGTATTAGTTTTGTGTCTTTAGAAACATGGAATATAATATTCTAACATTGTGAAAGTTCTTCAAAATCTGCCATTAAGATTTTCCACTTTTTATTTTCCTACCTAAAACCTTTCTTTATATCCTGGGGAAAATAAAACATAAAAAGGGTGAGCTCAAATTCTCAGTAAGGGTAAACATGGAGAACATAAAACAAACCATAAACATTTTCACCTAAAAATATTAACATAAAGCCTAAACATCAAAATCTTGAGTAATGAAATAAATCTTGGAAGTATGTAAGGCATGGATCATAAAGTAACATTAACCATGATAGAATTTCATTGGCATAAAACATGTAATTGTGTAAAACTAATAAGCACATGATATGATTTCTATAGTAGTCAAAGAATTTCGGCCAAGACCATCATAGTGGACAAAGTCCATTACTGAACCGGGTTTACTTGTCATTCCAGTCAAGTATTACTGAACTAGATTTACATGTCATGAAATTCATGTTTATCTCATGAGATATAAATATTTACCCAATTCATTTTATATAGATATAGGTGTCACCCATCTCATAATGAAATCATTCTTATGTGTGCCACAAAAACATAGAAACATTTACCATTGCATAACCCATGAAATAAAATGGGTTTCTTAAACATAATTCTATAATAATTGACATAAAAATGGATTTCCTAAATAACATTAAATAATAAAAACAATCAAATTGTAGTAATAACAGGGATATTAACATAAACCTATGTAATATTAGAAGGAAAATAATTTTGATAAAACACTTGAACATCATTCCTGGGAGAAATATTCTTTCCTCTTCAAAATTGTTTTCTTTTCTAAAAATATCATGAAATTTTAAAAGAAAAGAATATAGTTGAAAATAAACTTGTAAACATTAATAGGAAGCTTCATGTAAATAAGGCATTATGAAGATGAAAAATCTTGTTCATGCCGTATAAGTTAAAAAAACATTCTCCTCGTACTTTTTTCGGAAAAGTCAAAAAGTACCTCATATGGTAAACAAAAGAAAGATTCCTTCTAAACCATGTATTAAAATTAATAATGGGTAAAAATGACTTTAAACATACATAGTATAATAGTAAACATTTTATGAGAATATTTTTATAAAACATGGACATGGATGATAAATATATCCCCAGTAAATACTTACGAATAAACAATCTCAGATAAAATGAGATTGGAAAAGTTATCCTTTAACTTGGGTCTGGTATGATTCGTATGAATCTGAACATCATGTATATTGATTTAAATAACGTTAATGATTTATTATATAATAATAATAATTTTTATGATAACATTTATGATCATATTTTCATCTGTTTGTTAGTAACATTTCATTGTTACTTGTTATTCGGGTATTAACTACTTTTTATTCTTATGTATGTTTTGTCTAATATGATCTTATTCCTATTTTTAGGTTATAGTTATATAATTTAAAGTATGTTATTAGTATAATATATATCATATTCATTCATTCAATTCATTTATATAATCATTTTTTAATTAAGCTTATGTAGAACAAATCACATCGCACCGTGGAGATAGTAGGTCGTACGTACGCACGAGTGACTTTATCATTCCCAAAATTGTTGAATGGTTTGAAATTTTATGATGTATAGTATATCATAACTAGTATAATGTTATAATAATTATATATAGTTATTATTTCCACCATTATACCCATCCATTTAAGGTGGTGGGGAAAAACAGATTGCACCAAGGTGTGGAGACGGTAAGCTATGCGTACGCACGGGCGGTGATTTCATTTTCAGTAGGATGGATAGAAGGTGAAATAGGGTTGTTTTATATTTATAATAAAATACCAGTGTATTAGTGATAATTATGTTATTAATTTATAATTAAAAACTAAGGAAGAGGAAGTAGAAGAATAAATAAATTTTAAAGAATCGGTAGAAGATATTACCCCTTCCTCGACGTCTCTCCTTTAAATTTCTTCTTAGGGCACTAGCGTTGGTATTTTTAGAAGACCAGAAACTCTATAATGTAAATAGGTAAGTTAAAAAGAAAAATTGGTAGGTTTTGGACGAGCTTGAATGCTCAATGTGGATTGGAGAGGAGAGGAAGGGGGTTCCCTTTTATAAGAGGGGGAGGGGCACTTTAGGGAAGCCCTAAAATATTAATTTATTATAAATTCAATTTCGATTTAAAATGGTCCAAAACTTATTTAATTATAAGATAACATGATTTCGGTTTTAATACCCACCATATAATAATTTTTATACAAGTTTTGAAAAAAAAATTATCCTTATCTTTTTTGTTTAACCCTTATTTTACCCTTTTTAATCTTACTGTGATATCATGTTATTTATATATTGTGGGTTAATTTAATAACCATATCATGTCAAACAACCCGCTAAAAGTTATATATCGAATATTTGGACTTATATTAACCATTTTTTTGAATATTTTATTTTATTAATTTAATATCATTTAATAAACTATTTTATGTTTTAAGTTATGAATTATGTCAATTTTGGATACTATTCAGACTTGACTTTTTTAAAAATTCATAAAAACCTTATTTCATCAAAAAAAGGAATTAACTCATCTGTAATATGTCAATGAAATCAAAAAATATATATTTTATTGCATAAAAATATTCAAATTAAATTTATTTTAATATTTATAAATTCATTTATTTGAATCTTTTATTAATGAGGTAATCATTGCATCATAATTGTGTCATAAATAAATTTATTTATATAAGGTATAAAATTTTTAAATAAAATACCACAATGTATTAAATCTTTTTATATTTCTAATGAATATTTATATACATATATATTAGTTATATAACCCCATATTAATGTCAATTTAGTAAAAGATATATGTTTAGGTTATAATTATTTTTACTTTAAATTAATTCTTATAAAATGTCATTTTCACATCCAAGTGAATATATGAGGTCCCAAAATCGACCCAAGGATTCACATGGTCATAAATATATCATCCAATAATATTAGGATATGTTTTAGGATAGCTTAATATTATTATAATATTATTTTTTTACCCTTATTTACCAGATTTATCCTTTAACCATGGTAAATAAAATAATTACTAATGTTACTATTCATAATTTCTAAAAATAATAGGTACATGTTTAAATAATTTGGACCTCCCAATTCCAAATATGGAATCCATTTTTTCAAATTCAAAACAAAAAATTTGTAGTAATTAATTTAAAATTTATTCTTATAGTTAAAACCGAAAAATGGGTTTTAAAGAAATAATAACTATCAAAAGATTGACATCTGTTTATGTCAAATTTGAAAGTAAAATTACATACAATGAACAAATTTGTATTAAATGGTAAAAATATAATCCAATGATACTTTAAACCCAATTAAAAGTATTATCTAACTATATAAATAAACTATATTAAAAAGTTGTTTTGAATTAAAATACAGTATTTTTCACTATCCATAAAAATATTGATTTCATCAGAAAAATACCAAAATTTAATCCAAAGTAAATTTTGATATTTAGTTTCTAAGTAAAAAATTTATTTTGTAAAATTGAACATATAAAAGTGACATAAACTATATTTAAAGTGGGTGCGCCATCAATTCTCCCTCGAAATTCATCGGGGTTATAAATGGTTTACTATATTAAATTTTCTTTCATAGAAACCCACATCGTAAAAAGAAATAATAAAACATAATTTTAAAAAGGAAAGTTAGAAACATAACGGTTACCCAAATTAACTCATCGTTGGGTTTCCAAAAATGAGTACAAAGGTGGGAAGTGAAAACATGGATATGGATAAGAAATCTAACGATCAAGTTCAGATAGATAGTGATAGAGAACAAGGTTGGAGAAAGTTAACTACCAGAAAGCCATAAATATACTATTATTTAAGGGACCATCTAATTAATCAGATAAGAAAGTAATTTGATAAAAAAAACATTTGTTTTTCAGGATCCTTTCCTAAAGTTTAAGGATTTTGCATGAGAATAGAAACATACTTGATTTTGGTACAATCTCACCATTGTTCGTGCATTGAACAAATTCCAATTCATATATTATTTAAATAAATGAAGTTGAATTTTTCATTCATGAAGTGTTAGAAGGTCATGCGATAGAATGATATGTCATTACATCTGTCTCAACCAAAATGTTATCATGGGTAATCAAATATGCATAATTCCACCTATAGTGTGATAATACATTAATCTAACAAGATTAAAATGGAAAATAACTTATAATATCCATAAATAGATAACATTACAATACTTCCAAAAACTAAAATATTAAACTTTATAAAGGGGTGAACTAAATTGACTTAACATTTGTCTCACATATCTCATTTGGTAGTTCTTGGTTGTCACATTCCAAACATGTGAATACCTTAATTATGTATTCTATTGAAACATAATAACATGAATTACCATAGAACCTCAGTGAAAACATGAATTCTATCAAAATTAACTCTTTCCAAACACCTAAAATACCAAAAATTCTATATAATAAAACAATGATATCACTTTTTTCTTTTATCTGTCATGAGATCATTAATACTATTAAACATCTCATTATTTTTTATCCCTTCATTATGTACATATTATGTGCTTTCCAAAAATATTTCAATCCCTTTTCATGGTTACCGGTACCATGTAATTATTGAAAACCACAATAAAGTAATACATAGATATTCCAATATTCCATAATACTATAAATGATATTCCATAATACTATTTTGGAATCCCATTATATAAACACTTAATTATTCCACCACTTTGTTGTCATACTCGACATCACCAATAGTGATCGCATGTGAGTTCCCTTTTTATTTTTCCTTAAAAGGTTGTTGATTTATATCATCATTAACCCCTGGATTAGGGCATTGGTTAGCATAATTCCCCATTTCCTTGAACTTGTATCATTGAAGTGTTGGTGGTGAGTTCTCTATAGTATTTTCTCTATTCACATCATTAGAAACATTTTTCCATTATATCAGCACTCAACTGCTCAATAACCTTATATTCCACACTTGAAACATTTTATAGTCCCTTTAATACAATCTCCACCATTCTTCTTTCCACACTTTGAGCATAAGGAAACATTCATCTTCTTTTCACCATTTTTTTGAGATTTTTCCTTGAACTCCATCTTTCGTTTCATGTTAAAACCATGAGAGGATATATAAAAACAAATTCCAATTATAACTTGATAGAACAATGAAAAATCCCTTCTATATTAATGAAGTCTCTTATACCTAATTCCCTTCTAAGACTTGGTTTTAATCCACTGAAGAATCATTCAACTTTACATTCAGTTTGGATGATAAATCCAGAATCATACCATGCAAGCCTTGTAAAATTCGCCCTGTATGTACCAATAGATTCATCATCATTTTCTTGAGCTCATGGAACTCCATTTCCATATTTGTTCTAAGAATACAAGGGATGTAATTTTTGAAAAATAAGTTATTAAACTCATCCCATTCCATGGATTCAATTTCATCTTGGTGCCTTGTATTCTTAATTAGAGTCCACCACTGGCCAGATTCACCTTCTAAATGGTAAATAACCAAAATCGTTTTTTAATGTTACAAAAAAAAGGATGAAAAATTTATTTTCAATGGTACTAATCCATTGTTCAGAAAAAAGCAGATCAGAAGTCCCACTGAAGGAAGGTGGACGTTTCCTTATGAAGGACTCAACAGAATGTTGTTCTCATCTCTGTTCATTTAGAAGTCCAAAATGATTCATAGATTTTGTAAGAATAGAAATAAGATTTTTAACTCCATCTCCCATAACATTTGGTTGTTCAAGAGGAAAATAATTGCATTGCCCAGTGCATTGATCATTAACACGGTTTCTTTGGGATCTCTCCATTGTCTCAACCCAAAAATAATAGTGTGAGAGGAAAAAATCATACTAGGAAAACAATATAATCAAGGGGGAGTACTTTCAATATCTAGCATATTATATTTAATCCTAGGATATTCAGGATATTTATCATAATTCTAGGATTGTAACCTATATTTATACTTAACATTAAGGAAATCCCTAGACATACCTTAGAAATATTTCTAGAGATCTCACTATGGTTTTCAGATCCTAGTTTCCAAAGGTTGACTAAACCATCGCTATGATACCAACTGTAGAGACCCAATCTTAATGTACATAGACATTACATTACTTTTGCAGAATACATAATACAAAACACAAAAATACCACCAAATACTGTATTAGTTTAGTGTATTTGTAATCTTGGAACATAATCTTCTAACTTTGTGAAAGATCTTCAATATATCCCATAATGATTTTCCCCTTTTTGTTTTCCTACCTAAAACCATTCTTTATATCCTGGGAAAATAAAACATATAAAGGGTGAGATAAAATGTTCAGTAAGGGTAAATATAGGGAACGGAAAACAAATCATAAACATTTTCACATTAAAACATGAACATAAAGTTTAAACATCAAAATATTGAGTCATGAAATAAATCTTGGCAGTATGTAAGGCATAGATCGAAAAGAAACATTAACCATAATAGAATATAATTGGCATAAGACGTGTAATTTGTAACATCTCGTTACTTTCTCAGGTATTCCTAAACCATATTATGTTAAATTATTATTATGTTAAATGGGAAAAAATGGTTTATCAGTGAAATGTTTTGATTTTGTTAAACATGTTGTAGAATGGTAAAACACCCAAGTAATACTCTAGAATATTCAATTAAATTCTTTTTGTGTTAAACGCTTAGTAACTATGAGTTTCTAAGGTCTACAAATCCTTAAGGAGTCTGGAATAAAAATATCAAATATATTATATAAAGTGCACACTTTTTATTCAAAATAAATGAATAACTCCAAAACGATGTGTCGTATGAGAAATTTGAGTACACTATTATGTTTGAAATATGGTGTTTACCCTATGAGGGGTATAACATTCAAAGGCGACGGACATTTGGATGTCTTTCTCATGAGATAATGTTATTAAATAATATTTATTATATTATTTATTAAAAATAATTAAATATCTCACAAACGGTGTAACGTATGCAAAATCTGAGATCATCAGTGGGTGTGGAATGAGGGGTTTACCCTAGACAGGGTGTAGCATTTGTAAGAATTGAGCGTTTGGACGTCTCGCACACAAAAAATAACCCTTTTATTTTAATTAATTTTTTAATATGATTTTTAATTAATAAATCATTAATATATATCAAACAGTTCATTTTTTGTGAAATATGAGACCACCATTAGATCTGAATGTGGTGTTTACTCTATGAAGAGTATAACGTTCATCAATATCGAATGTTTGGTCACATTTCTAGTTAATTGAAGTTTTAAATAATTACATTAAATACTTAATTATCTTA
The DNA here is from genome assembly GCA_963277665.1 of Viscum album. Lineage (NCBI taxonomy): Eukaryota > Viridiplantae > Streptophyta > Magnoliopsida > Santalales > Viscaceae > Viscum > Viscum album. Next base: position 1,636,452,815 of record OY728145.1, on the reverse strand, counting down.
AATAAATTTAATTCTTAAAAATAAATGGAGAACTGTTCATATTCCCCCTTCTCACACCTCTTCTCCTTACAAAAACTGAAACTCCATTATTGACATGGTAGGTTTTTGAAAAACATTCATTTCTTCTCCATATTAATCTACTTCAGTGGAAAAGACTTAGTTGGAAGAAATAAATGACTCTGTATTGAAAATATGGTTAAAATATAAGGTAACTGATGGTTTAATATAGTGTTTTATTTTTTGCAGAATTAAGAAATATGATAGTTTTGGGGGATTTAAATAACCTGAAGATCTAGTTTTTAGTAGTCGATCCCACCATGTGTAAAAGTCATTGGACTCATGTGGGTGCGTTTGGGGTTGTTCCTTGGTGCTTCGGTCGATAAACCACCCACCACTTTGGTGTGCTCTAACTTAGGACCCCTTGATGAATATCAAACTTTGGTATGTCAAAGCTTATGATAATGGGACCTTGAGAAGGCGTATTAAACCACATGAGTTGGTTTATCTTTACCACTGAAATTGATGACCTTTAGGTAGGTGGTTCAATTCCGATTATCCAAATTTATTATCCTTTTCTTTCTTGATTTATTTCAATTGTTGATTTATATTCAATTGTTCAAATTTTATTTCAATTAAATTGATAAAAACTTGACTCCAGTGAATTGAGATATTTGAAATGGTTTTGGAAAGGAAATTTGGAAAACCCCTAATTCCATTGAATTGGTAGTGTTTATAGAAATTGGTTGGTTTAAATTGTTTAATTTAAATTTTGGATTTTATGGAAATGATTTCAATTAAATTATTGAATTTAATTGTGGAAATAAATTATGAAACGATGGAATTTGTTTTGAATGGATTTTAAACTAGTGAAAATGTCTTAAAATTATTTGATAGAAACCTAGTATTTTTATCTTGTAAAAATGGCATGTTTTGAATAAAACCTATTTTTCTTTTAAATGGAAATAAATTTCCATTTTTTAGATGAAATAATGGTATTTATCATATTTTTAAGTAGTATCAAAATAGTTCACCCATCATGTAAGAGCGCATGCAATCCTTAGGTAGTTAGTGAGTTATTTTGATACACTCTACACTACGACAGCGTTCTAAAACAAACTTGTTGTGGGTCACATCCCTGAAGGGTTGGTGATCAGTATCCTTTAGATAGTGTCATGGGGACATGTGTGTTCACATTTTTCTAAGTTCACATAGAGAGTGTTTAATCCTATAGCTAGTTAATATTATCGTGCTTTCTGGCAGATGACCATGTTGCTCACTTGATTATTTATATTTGAGATATAAATGTATGCCAATGTTTTTGAACTGATTTACATGTCTGCTAGTTTTACTAAAACCATTTTATGTAACTATTTTATTTAATCCATTGTTTTAGAAATATTCCATCATTTTTAAAGACTTTTATTAATATACTTTTATATCATTTAGAAAATGTATAGCATGTTTTTTTAAATATTATTTTGAATTTCCAAACCTATTTACTTTAAAATTGAAATATTCTCTTTGAATAATCTATATTTGGCATCTATTATGGAATTTTTTTTGGTATCTTAATGGTATTAGGCTCACACCCTACTTTTTTCTTCGGGTGTTTTTAGACTTTCATCTTCTAGGTTTAAGAAAAGGGAAGGGATCTCTTGGAGGTGGATCCAGCTTTTGAGATTTAGTCTTGGTGGGTTGTTCCCTTAGGGACCTTGGGGTTGTTTTCCCTTTTTAGTGCTTGGGTTGTAGTGCTTTGGAAATTTTATGCCTTCTTGTATTCTGGTACTTCACTCCTAGTAGATTTTCTTTTGTTATTCATACAACCTTATTTTCGTTTTCTTCCGCATTCTTGTCGAAAAAATAATTCCCACCTATATGTTGTATGATACCAGGTGCTAGTCACTAACCCGTGGGGATTGGTAATGCCCTACAGGCTATATCAGAGCCAGCTCAGTTATCATGTTAAAAAGGTACCAAAGTTTTTTTGTGACAAAATAGTATCAAAGGGAGGTTGGGATTTCTTTCTTGAATCCATTACGCATTAGTGAAATCTCATTGGGACTTAGGAGGTAGTTGCGATTAAGTGCATGGTCATCTCTCACCGCAATGAACCTTAAGTCACCATTGGTGGTTAAAGAAAAAAATATTGTGGTATATTTATAGTCTTTTCCTAATTGTGGTTTGGATAGAGTGAAATCCAAATCTTTTTTGTTCCTTCTGTTGAGAATATTTTCTCTCGTTACTCTATTTGAGTGTTAATCTGATATCTTCCTTGTTATCTAATGATGTTTTGTAACATCATGCCTCTGAGAAGACATGTGAATCGCTTCTAGGAAGAGACTTTTGTAGAACCTCAGCAATCAAATCCTATTGTTGATTTGAATTTAGTTGAGTTGATTGTTTTCACTATCCAAACTCCAGGATAGGCACCACCTCTAGTCCTTGTTTAGGCTCCAATTTTGGAACCTGGGGGTGATGCTCTTAAAAATTATTCTCAAGAGTTCATTCACTAGAAACCACCAGTTTTTAAAGGCTCCACTGATCCTCAGCATTCTAAGGAATGGTTGGGAGGGATTGAATACTTCTTTGAGTTCTTGGAGGCAACGGATGAGATCATAGTAAAGTGTGCCACCTTTTTTTAGAAGGACCAACAAGGAGATGGTGAGATATGATAGTGATGGAAAAGAAACATGGAATATTAGAGTGAAAGGACATCAAGGTTCTTTTCACTGACCACTTACATCTAGATTCAATGGTGTTGGCCAAGGATGTGGAGTTTTTTTATTCTTGAGTAGGAAAATAGAACTATGGCTCCTACAGATTATTATGGTACTTGTAGAAGTTCTTCCAAAACATTTCCACTGCACATGATGTCACGAGATCATTAGAACCATCAAAAACTATGGGGAAATCAAATGCTTCACGTGAAAAAGAGTTTCAACCATAGGCATCTAGAATGAAGCATCTTCATGAAATGGAATAGTCACTAGAGGAATCTGATATAGATCTTGAAACCATGATATGTATCATTACTATAGCATCATCTTTAGTGATTTCTCTTTTTGATACTGGTGCATCTCACTCATTTTTTTCAACCCGTAGCATTAATCTTATTAGTCTTCATATGGAGATTTTATCTTGTGAAATTGAAATTATTACACCCCTTGGCATGATGAGAGAATAGGGTCTCTATAGTCCTACTTGTGACTTCTCTTTATCAGATGTCAAACTTTCTTGGAGTTTTCTGGTACTCTACATGAAATCCCTTTCGGGATGGATTGTCTCATTTCCAATAAAGCCTGTATTGATTATTATCTTCAATAAATATACCTTACCACACCTAGTGGTGTGTCTCTTATCCTTCAAGGAGAATATTACCCAAGGTTGAATAGGGCTAGACCTTCTTCTCCAGAGTTGGGGAAGGTAAAATTAGTGTTTTCTTCTGATTTGAAGCTATGATCTACCCCTAGTTTTTGTCGAGTTTCCCATCATGTTTCTTTCTGATTTTTTATGGTTTACCACTGGTAAGAGAGGTTTAGTTTTCCATTGAATTGATGCTCGGTACTCAACCAGTTTATTTTCCCTCTCCCTAAATGGCTCCAACTGAACTGAAAGAACTAATGTCCCAGTTGGAAGATCTTCTTGAGAAATCCTTTTTTCACCCAAGTGTGTCCCCTTGGGCGGCGCCGGTTCTATCCTCCATTAAAGCTGATGGTTCTCTGACATATTATCTTTTTTATATGATTCTTCAGGAATAGAAGCTTGTTGATGAATTCCATAATCATTAGAGACTCACGTTATGGTGGGGAGACTAATGCCCAGTGGTCGTTCCCAATAGATGGTGTTCTATGTTATCGGAACCGTTATGTTGCACTGTTAGCGACAAAGTAGGATATAATGGGGGATTTCCAGAATTTCCAATGGGTTGTGCACCTAGGAAGAACTAAGACATTATACTACTTGAAGTAGAAGTTTTGGTGACCATGTTTTCTTGAAGGTTTCACCTCAGTTGGTACATTGATGGCTTAGGAGGCAAAGAAAGATTTCTCCTTGTTTTATGGGATCTTTTGAGGTTATTTATTAAGTGGGGGAAGTTTTTTAGTATTTATAAATAAAACCTCAGATGATGTTGATACATAATTTGTTTCAGTTATCTCATCTTTGAAAGCATTTATATGACTCATCTCATGTTCTAAGTTGGCGTGATCTTAAAGGGGAACCTATTTTATCTGTGACAGAATGACTAATCATGGTTGTTGATTATGAGACCAAGGTACTACAAGGGAGGAAGATACCTTTAGTTAATATGATATAGAAGAATGGTTCTAATTCTCATGAGATGTGAGAGAGGGATGCACTGAGGAGAGAATAGTGGCCTTTTCTTTTCGATGTGGAGGCTTCTTCATAGGCTTTCTGGGGATAGAAAGTTTCTATGGTGGGGAGGTTATAACATCTCATTATTGTTTTAGGTATTCTAAAACCATCGTCTATTAAATTATTGTAATTTTAAATGGGAAAAAAATGGTTTATCAGTGAAAATTTTTTATTTTGTTAAACATGCAGTGGAATGGTAAAATGCCCAATTAATACTTCAGAATATTCAATTAAATATTTTTTGTGTTAAACATTGAGTAACTATGAGTATCTGAGGTCTACAAATCCTCAATGAAAATGAAATAAAAATATCAAATATATTATATAATTTGAACACCTTTTATTTAAAATAAAAAGTAACTCCAATATGGTACATCGTATAAGAAATCTTGTCCACTTTTATGTCTGAAATATGGTGTTTACCCATGGATGGGTATAACATTCAATGGCACCGAACATTTGGATGTATCACTAGTGAGATAAAGTTATTAAATAATATTTAAAATATTATTTATTAAAAAAATTAAATATCTCACAAATGGTGTGACTTATGAAAAATCTGAGACCACTGATGGGTCCGGAATGAGGGTTTTACCATGGACGGGGTGCAACATTTGTAAGCATCGAGCATTTGGATGCCTCGCTCACAAAAAATAATCCTTTATTTTAATTAATTATTTATTCATATTTTTAATTTATAAATCATTAATATATTTTAAATAGTTCATCTTTTGGGAAATCTGAGAAAACCATTGGATCCGGAATGGGGTATTTACCCTAGGCAGAGCATAAAATTCACCAGTAAAGAGCATTTGGTCACATCGCTAATTAATTGATGTTTTAGATAATTACATTAAATACTTAATTATATTAAATTAATTTAATTTTTAAAAATAAATAGATCACTATTCACCTTACCCATTTTCACGTTGTTTATCCTCACACAAACCAAAACACCATTGTTGACATGGTAAGTTTTTGAAAAACATTTGTTTCTTCACCGTTTTAATCTGTTTCAGTGGCAATGACTTAGTTAAAAGAAATAAATGACTCTGTATTGAAAATACATTTAAAACATAAGGTAACCGATGGTTTAATATAGGGTTTTATTTTTTTTTTTTGGAATGAAGAAACATAATAGTTTTGGGGTCTTTAAATAACCTGAATATCAGAATAAATTACTCTCGTGGGTGTGTTTGGGATTGTTCCTAGGTTCTTCATTTCATGTACCACCCACCACTTTGGTGTGCTCAAACATAGGACCCCTTGATGAACATTGAAATTTGGTGTGTCGGTGCTTATGATAATAGGACCTTGAAGATGTGTATTGAACCGCACGATTTGGTGTATCTTTACCACTGACGTCGATGACCTTGAGGTAGGCAGTTCCATTCCGATTAGACAAATTGATTATCCTTGTATTTCTTGATTTGTTTTAGTTTTTGATTTAAATTCAATTGCTTAAATTTTCTTTCAATTAAATTGATAAAAACCCATATTCCAGTGAATCGAGATATTTGAAATGTTTTTGGCATGGAAATTTGGAAAACCCCCAATTCCATTGAATTGGGAGTGTTTATGTAAATTGGTTGATTTAAATTGTTTAATTTAAATTGTGGATTTGATGAAAATGATTTCAATTAAATTGTTGAATTTAATTTTGAAAATAAATTATGTAATGATGTAATTGGTTTTGAATGGATTTAAAACTGGTGAAAATGGTTTAAAATTATTTGATAGAAACCTAGTGGTTTTATCTTGTGAAAAAGGCATGTTTTTTAATAAAACATGCTTGGGTTTTAAATGGAAATAAATTGTAATTTTTAAAATGAAATAATGGGATTGATATTATTTTTAAGAAGTCTTAAAAATTTTCTCCCATCATGTAAGAGTGCATGCAATCCTTAGGTTGTTTGTGAGTTATTTGGATACACTCTACGCTATGACAACATTCTAAAACATACTTGCAGAATGTCACATCCCCGATGGGTTGGTGACAAGTCTCCTTTTTCCAATGTCATAGCGACATGTGTATACACACTTTTCTAAGTTCACATAGATTTTGGAATTCTATAGTTGGTTAATACTATCATACCTTTTGGAAGATGACCATGTTGCTCGCTTGTTTATTTATATTTGAGATATAAATGTATGCCAACGTTTCAGAAATACTTTACATTCCTACTGATTTTACTTAAACTATTTATCTAACTATTTTATTTAAGCCATTTTTATAGAAATATTCCATCATTTGTAAAGCCTTTTCTTAAAGTAATTTTCTATCATTTTGAAAATGTATAGCATGTTTTGTTTAAATATGCTTCTGAATTTCCAACCCTATTTTCTTTAAAATTGAAAGCTTTTCTTTGGATAATATATATTTGGAATATTCTATGGAATTTTTGGTGGTATCCTACTAGGATTAGGCTCACACCCTACTTTTACCTTCAGGTGTTTTTAGACTTTCTTATCCCAGGTTTAAGGAAAGGGGAGGGATATTTTAGAGGTGGATCCATCTTTTGAGCTTTGTTCTTGGTGAGTTGTGTCCCTAGGGACCTTGGGGTTGTTTTACCATTTTAGAACTTGGGTTGTATCACTTTAGGATCTTTATTCATTTTTGTATTCTGGTACTTCACTCCTAGTGGAGTTTCTTTTGATATTCATGTTGCCGTCTTTTATTTTTCTTTTTCATTCTTGTGGAAAAATCAGTCTCACTTGTATGTTGTATGATGTTAGGTTCTATTCGTCGAACCATGGGGATCGAGAACACCCTTCGGGCTATGTCAGAGTTGGATCGGTTATTAGGTTACCAGGGTACCCAGGTTGGTTCATGACATAATTTAATAAAACTAATAAGCACATGATATGATTTCCATAGTAGTCAAGGCATTGCTACCAAAATCCTTATAGTGGACAAAGTCCATTACTGAACCAGGTTTACTTGTCATTTCATCCATGTATTACAGAATAAGATTTACTTGTAATTATAGTCATGTATATCTCATGAGATATAAATATTTACCCTATGCATTATAGAGATAAATAGGTCTCACACATCTCATAATGAAACCATTCTTACGTGTACCACAAAAACATAGAAACTTTCACCATATCATAACTCATGTAATCAAATGGGTTTCTTAAAAATAATTACATCATAATTGAAATAAGAAAATGGATTTCATAAATAAAATTTAATCATAAACACAATAAAATCATAGTAATAATAGGGATATTAACATAAACCTTGTAATCTTAGATGGAAAATAATTTTGATAAAACACGTGAGCTTCATTCTTGAGAAAAATATCCTTTCTTCTTCAAAACATTTTCTTTTCTAAAAAAGTCAAGAAATTTTAAAAGAAAATAATTTAGTTGAAAATAAAATTGTAAATTTGTATAGTAATATTCATTTAAATAATGTGTTATGAAGAAGAAAAAACCTGTTCATGCCATATAATTTTAAAAAACATTTTCCTCGTACTTTTTTCAGAAAATTTAAAACGTACCTCATATGGTAAACAAAAGAAAGATTCCTTCCAAACCATGTAGTAAAACTAAAAATGGGTAAAAATTAATTTAAACATACATAGGAGAATTTTAAACATTTTATTAGAATTATTTCAAGAAACATGTACATGGATGATAAATATATGCCCAGTAAATACTTACAAATAAACTATCTCAGATAAAACAAGATTGGAAAAGTTACCCCATACCTTAAGTCTAATATGCTTCATATGTATCTTAACCTCCTATATAATGATTTAAATAATGATACTTATTTCTTCTAGAATCATAATCATTTTTATTATAACATTTATGATCATATTTTCATCTGTTTTTTAGTAACATTTCATTGTTACATGTTATTCGGGTATTAACTGCTTTATGTTCTTATGTATGTTTTATCGGATAAGTTCTTATTCCTATTTTTAGGTTATAGTTATATCATTGAAATCATGGTATTATTATAATATATATCATATTTATTCATTCAATTAATTTATATAATAATGGTTTAATGAGGATTATGTTGAACGAATCACATCGCACTGAGGAGACAGTAGGTCGTACGTACGCACGAGCGACGTTATCATTCCCATAATTGTTGAATGGTATTGAAGTGGATGGTGTATAGTATATAATAATTAGTATAATGTTATAATAATCATATGTAGTTATTATTTCCACCATTATATCCATCCATGTATGTTGGTGGTGAAAAACATATTACACCACGGCGTGGAGACGGTAAGTTGTACGTACGCACATGCGGTGATTTCATTTTTCGTAGGATGGATAGAATGTGAAATATGAATTTTTTATATTTATAATAACATATAGTAATATGAGTGATATTTATTATATTACTCTATAATGAAATAACTTAATAATAGTATGTATAAGAATAAATAAATTTGAAATAATCGATATAAGAGATTACCTCTTCCTCGACGCACCTCCTTTAAAATTCCACTTAGGGCACTAGAGTTGGTATTTTGAGAAGACCAGAACCTATGGAATGTAACTAGATAAGTTGATAAGATAAATTCTCAGGTTTTGGTGGAGCTTTAATTATCAAGATGGAGTGAACAATAGAGGGATAAGGTGCCCTTTTATAAGAGGGGAGAGGGGTACTTTAGGAAAGTCCTAAAATATTAATTGATTATAAATTCAATTTCGATTTAAAATGGTCAAATACTTATTTAATTATAAGTTTAGAATTAAAATAAAAAAAATACTTATTTAATTATAAGATAATATTATTATTTTTAAATACCCATCATCTAATAATTTTTAGAAAAGTTTTGAATATTTGTGTATTCTTATCATTTTGGATTAACCCTTATTTTACACTTTTTAATATTACCATGATATCATGATATTTATACATTGTGGGTTGATTTAATTACCATATCATGTCAAAAGACACAAAAAAAATTATTTATGACATATTTGGACTTATATTAACTATTTTACCTAATTTTATATTTTTATTAATTTAATGTCATTTAATAAACTATTTTAAGTTTTAAGTTATGAATTATGTCAATTTTGGATACTATTCATACTTTACTTTTTAAAAGAATAATAACAACCTTATTCCTTAAAAAAGGAATTAACATATCCTTAATATTTAAATTTAATCCAAAAAAAATCTTGTATGGTATCAAAATAATAAAATTAAATTTATTTTAACATTTATAAATTCATTTATTTGAATCTTTCATTAATGAGGTAATCATTACATCATAATTGTGTCATAAATAAATATATTTATCTAATGTCCAAAAATTAAAAATAAATTACCATGATGTATTAAATATTTTTAGCTTTCTAATGACTATTTATATACATATATATCATTTATATAACATCATATTAAAATTGATTTAGTAAAAGATATAAGTTTAGGTTATAATTATCTTTACTTTAAATTAGTTCTTATAAAATGTCATTTTCACATCCAAGTGAATCCAAGGGGTCCCAAAATAGACCAAAGGATGCCCATGGTCGGAGATATATCTTCCAATAATATTAATACATGTTTTATGGTAGTTTAATATTATTATAATATTATTTTTTTACCCCTATTTACAAGATTTACCTTTTAACCATGGTAAATAAAATAATTATTGAAATCACTATTCATAATGTCTAAAATTAAAAGGTAACTATATAAAAAATTTGGACCTCTTGATTCCAAATATGGATTCAATTTTTCCAAATTCATAACACATAAGTTTCATTAATTAATTTAAAATTAATTCCTGTTTTCAAAACCAAAAAGTAAGTTTTTAAGAAGTAATAACTATCAAAAGATTAACATTTGTTTATATCCAATTTGAAAGTGAAATTACATAAAATTACCAAAATTGTATTAAATGATAAAAATATATTCCAATTATACTTTAAAAAAATTAAAATTACAATCTAACTATATAAATAAATTATAGTAAAAAGTAGTTTTGAATTAAAATACAGTATTTTTCATTATTCATAAAAAATATGAATTTCATCAAAAAAATACCGAAATTTCATCCAATGTAAATTTTGATGTTCCTATTCTGAATAATAAATTTTTTTGTCAAATTGAACTTATAAAAGTGATAAAAACTAGATTTAAAATGGGTTCTCCATCAAAAGGCGATAAAACTATATTTTTTTAAAAAAAATACTTATTTTATCCAAAAAAAGATTTTTTCCTGATATCATGTTCTAGAAAATACGTAATATGAATGATAATGATATATAAAATTCAAAATTTGGTTAATAATATTCATAAATACTAGTTTATATCCCATTAAATAATAATATTTTATTAATATATCGTGGTTTAGTGAAACTTGGTATCGCGTACAGAGCAAGCTATCGAGGAAGGTTTCTCTTGCGTGTAACACAAGCCAATTCAGTGTTTTGTATAGAAAAAGATAATCTTGGTGTATCATACAACATGATACATCAATGAAATTAAAAAGAATCTATCTCATAAAATCCTAGTGTTTTACATGTCTGTTATTCTAAACTCAAAAAAAAAGATAAAGGTTCTATTTAATCCCATGAAAAGAAAGGTTGGTTGTTCCCATACTTCAAAAATAATAGTATTAATTTATGAAATCCATTAGAAAATATGATTTGGGTATACTATTATAAAAATTATTAGTTTATATTTGTACCCTTAAAAGGTAGGGGTTCTATAAAGATTTGTCACTCTCATTAAAATGTGAAGTTTTAATAATTTGTATCGTACCTCTTGAGGAGTTTAGGGTTGTAGAGAGTAGAACTAGGTTCATTTGGGTATGAATTACTATAAAAATAATTTCTCACTCACTTATTTATTATTATTATATTTAAAGTATTCATGTATCATAACTTTATTGTTTGTGTTTGAACTATTTAATCCTTTAATTCGTCATATTTCAGATTATACTTCAATGAAATATTATTTATTTATGATTGATAAGTCACCCCAATATTGTATCTTTATATATCATGTGTTGGAATTAAGAAAATAATGGAGGTTATATGTGATTTCATCCTATTGTGTGGGTTTGTTTAAGTAGAATACATGTTCAATTCAATGAGAATCGTATAGGGGTAGGAACTTGAGAGATTCTTTCATGTTTCAATAGGGGTCTAGGACTCCTGAGTACCCTGAATGCTTAGTGAAAGGTTATGGGTTATCAATAGAAATCAGTGGAAGATCATGTATGGGTTGTGATTTGATATGAGATAATTTCAGGAAAGTGTGAGACATCATGTTGTGATGAATAAATAGAAAAATAGGATAGTCCAAAATGTTCTTTTTTGTATTGGTCAAAGTAAGGACTACTTAGGTAGATATATAGGTGTGTTTGAATAAGGATATTTGGTGCATTTGAATATGACAAATGCATGTGATGTGGTCTTTATAGTGATATGTTAAATGACCTAGGGGTTAATAGGTTGTATATATGGTGAGATGATCACCTCATGTGAGAGCTGAGCTTTGGTATTTTATGGGAAGTAAAATTAAGTATGATGACCATTGAGACCAATATGATGAAAAGGGTATAATTACCTTAGTGTGATGATTAAGGAATCAAGAGAGTGCATTGACTATGATGAGTTAAGAATCAAGTGGATTTTTATCTTCTAGTGGTATAGGGTAGAGTACTTGGAAGGTTGGAATAAAATGGTCACATGGTAATGAGAATGATTATAGACCTTGAGATATATTTTTTAAGACCTTTTATGATGGAATATTGACATAATTTGACAATGTTTTCATAGGGAAACATGGTATCATTTAACCCTTGATTAAGGCTTGAGATGTGGACCTATTTGTTATATATGAGTGAGGCTAATGAGTGGGTGGTGTTGGGTATAATCTAGAATCATTCTTGTTGATGAATAATAAGGGAAACTCTATATTGGGTAGAACATGATGGATATTATATTCATGTGGTGCTCAATTTGAGGCGTTTTAAGAAATTTCAAGGGTAATGTGTTAGTAGACAGAACCTGGAGGTGATTATGGTTTTGTGTCAATGCTTGGAATCAATAATCCTTGATATGTAAAGTAACTAGGAAATATGTAAATAAGGGAATCAACCAATTTAGATTATGTAAGGTTAGTATGTTTGGGTCGTAAGTGCCAATGCACTGGTGCAAACATGCCTAAGGGGGGTGAATTAGGTGTGAATTGTTTTTCTAAATTCTAAATCTTATTTTAAAATTTAACCCCTACGGTCTTTGAACCTATGGTTATAATTATGATCAATGAATATTTTCTTATTTGACCTATCATACACACAAATTTACAATTAATTACATAAGTAAAATTAGCACAAGTGTATTTAAAAGGTTAGGTCCCTCCTAGGAATAAAACTCATTTTTTTATTAGTAATTAAAAAACATATATTATACTCTCTAATTTTATCATCAATAAATATAGAGGATGTTTAGGGATTATCCTGAAATAGTGTCACACAATTTTAAATAGGATTTCATTTTCTATATTACACATGTAATGAGATTTTTTATCCCACAACACCTCTTCATATTAGAATCCCCCCAGTTGCTTTTATCTACTTTCCTTCTCCTTGTTGAAGTATATCACTAGGTCTATCTAGGAATTCTCAGCATCAAAAATATAATATTATCATTATAAATAGACTATAAATTCCTTATTTTCTTTAACAAAATCTTTAAGAAACTCAATATCTAATTCTCACCTAAAATTATATTTCTTCTTCATAATCTACATAGTTGCCTCTCTCAACTCAGAATTTCATGAATATAGCATCAGAAAACTCTACCTGGTGGATAACTTGGTAGGTGAATAATGAAATCATAGGTATGGTCTTCTATAATTTTTATTCTTCCTAAAACTACCTTAATACTAACTTCTAAATAGAATGACCTAATCATCTTCCACTAATTATTTTATTTCTTCAAACCCTATATGATCTTCCATCAACATAGGAACAATAGTTTCTTATTTTTCTTTTAAATAGTTCTCTCTCAATTTTATTGTTTACTTGAACACTCAATAACTATATATCCCCTTCTATTTTTTTCATTTTCCTCAATATATTCACTTTATAATAATGTTTTATTAAATTAAACCAAGATTTTGATGACTATAAATTGAATTAGAAGGTATAATCATACCACCAGTCATAAATCACAATAATAAGATAACTACTTCTTGTTTCTCCATGACTTTATGTGCACTACTCACAAAATCTATCACAAGGAACAACATCCCAAGATTTCTTATAAAACATTCAAAAAATACAAATTTATATTATTATTTTCTAACTTTTAATCTAGATGAATATATCTTTATATATTTTATACAATAGGATCAGGTTTATTTTTCACTAAAAATAACCAGTGATTCATAATAAGGCATTCATAACTGATATATTAAAAATATAACATGAGAATCATCTCTTACGACTTGGTAGAATCCTTATTGCAGCATGAGATCTCTAAAACACCATTAAATACTCTATCTTAATTCCATAAAAATAAGATATAAACTCAATCCTCTTCTCTATCTCATTCATTTAGAAGAAAAAATCTATTTTGATGTTTAAAAACAATTGATTGTAGGTCATGAATCACCGGATTTTTATTCCTATATTAACTCATATAAAATTTATTCATTTCAAGATTGAGTAAATTATATATTTCTATCTTAGTTAGCTTTGATCTCATTTTATCCATATGTAAATATAAGCATAAAACTCATTCATTCAACTCAAATCACAATGATCTAAATAATGATGAATATCCCAAGCTTCGACTCAACAACGTGTTCAAAAAATTTCACATCTCTTAAGAAGCTTATCCTCTTTATCTTCTTGAATCTCGTGCCTAAATAATGGCTCATATATTCTTCATTATGTTTTTAACATGAAATTAAAAACATAAATCATCCCATTTTATTTCCCCTTTAGAATTTAAATTTTAAAAATTATGCTTTTATTCAGAAATATTCAAATGATTTTTCTAAGGGTTTAAGTCATACATGGATTAAAAGTCCGATGTTATACCATCAAAAGTCATGTTCATAGACTTTAAATTCAAACATTGTCTCTATAAAAGTCATAAGTTATAGATTGATGTTATATATGATAGCTCAAATTCATACATTGGAAGTCTCATGGGACTTAAAAGTAATAAATGGGGTATCTGAAGTCTTAAGTGGGCAATGTTATATATTGTAAGTATCATACAAGAAACTTACAAAGTCATATGCTAGATTAAATTCTCACGATGGGAATTATAAAGTCTTATTAACTTTATAAATTCCATGTACTGCTTTTCAAAGTTATATGGGATAAGACTTATCCATTTTATTGATGTTTTCAAAAATTAAAAAATTATTCAAATGAATCCAAAACTTATTCAAAAAATATATAAGCCTTATTATACATTCTAAATGGAATAAAAATAATTCCAATTAAAAATTTAATTCACTAAAAAAATTCAAACTCCATAATCTTGTTTCCAAGGTCACTTTTAGCATCTAAATACTCAAAATAGAGTATTTCATTACGCTTCACATAATTCTCAATTCATACTTAATCCCAGCCTTCTAAAAGTTTCATCCAAGTGATTTCATAATTTATTCCCATATAAATATTTCCAATTATCTCTTGGATGGATTTTCCATATTTAGTATAGCTTCCTCTACAACATTGCAATTATCTAAATCTTTTTCTTTAAAACATGTACATGTTTCTACTATATGTTTAGTAATAAACTCGTTCAACCTCATCCTCAACATTATTAAGATATTGTATATATTTCTTTGCAAAATTGGTATAATTTTTCATTTCATTTAATATTAACTTAAAAATAATCACATGTTTATAAGTCCAACCACATCATTCCTTCTAGATCACTATTCAAAAGTAGAAACGTCATTATATTCCATTTATGATGGTAGCATTTTCAGTTTACTTTGTTTTAGTGTATACTCACTCCAAAACCCATTTAATCTCATATTGAATTTATTTTAACAACTATATTCATAAAAAATACAATCAAGATATAACTAAGACTTCAATCCCCCTCATCTTATTTTTTTTAATACCAACTTCATGTCTAAAGTCAATGTCTTTTCTCTCCCCCACTTTATAATAAATGAAATTAAGAAAAATGATTGTTTTCTCCCAATTATAAATACATTAGGTTTTAAGGGTATTATCTTATTTACTATGCTTATTTTAATAAAGATGTATTCTCCATATTTTTGTATCTCTTTTCCTTTTTCTCCAATTTATTAGATATTTTGTCAAATTCCACTTAATAAAAGTGTTGCACCACGTATCTCATTGAAATGTGCCATCAACCAACCAACTATAAGTATAATTAGGCTAAATCAGTGTAGAAAAAAAAAGGGATTTCAATTTATAAAACTAATACATATATATACAAAAAAACAATTTGATACCAACTTAAACTTTCACAACATAGGGGCTACTCAAAATTATTTTCAAGAATTTTTTTGAGCCTAAAATCAACTTCACAAAACATTTCAGAAACATTAAAGTTTAAGTTGATTGTTCTCCACCATTCTTTATACAATCACTCCCCCTTGAAATGATAATTAATATGAGTTAAAATAGTTATAGGAGAATGAAATTCATACATCACTATTCCATTTTTTAAAGGCTTTCCAAATTTCAATATTTGAAAATAAAATTATATATCTCTGGAATCTTGGACTTATTTTATATCTCCCTCAAAAGGGATTCTCACCATAATTCACTATGTATATTTTCACTCTAAAAATAATATCAAATCTTTAATTATACTATTTATTTATTAATACAAACTATGATATGAAAATTAATGTGTTTAAAAAATATTACATGATTTAAATTATAATTTTTCACAATGATTGATAGATTCCTTTAACTGTATAGAAATAAAATCATTCATAACAACTCACATTTTCAAGAGTCACCTTCAAATCCATCTTAAATTATTAATGGCCAAAAAAATATGGGAATAAAGTGGATATCCATAAACTCTTAGTTGTATCAACGGGAATAATGTTTGTTTCTCAACCCAAATAATGTTTTATTTATAGCTCCACTTCTCTGACATCTCATCATGATTGAAACACTATTTATTTTCCATGTTTGTTATTGTTTATGATATATAGACTCATTATCATTTATAATTTTTTCTTATCTAAAATGTCCGTCTTTTCTTTGGTAATCAAGGAACTTTTACTCTTTCAATCCTTGTTCATATTCGTAGATAACTCCAGTTGATTAGTTCATATGATTAATTTTTCCTAAAGTCCATACTCTAGATTATTATTGAGTATGTATTTCTTATTTGAATTATATTTAATGGTAAAAATGAGTCATTTTTTCTTTCTGGTTATTCTTTAATTTACTAGGAACCCTTTTCATACATTTGATAAAATTATTACTAAATCTTTTTCACCTTCCACACAAATATTTTTTAACTTTTAGGTTACCCTTTTGAAGTAGCATTTAAAACACTTAATCATGAGTTTCAACCACTATTCCATTCCAGTTATCACTCTCTTGGATAGATTATATTTTTTGTTTCTATCTTGATTCCATAGAAAATAATCATTATATTTATAAGACTCTCTTACCATAGTTGAAAAAAATCCTTATTGGTGTCGCAGCCTTCACATCATTTTTCTATATTCTCTTGGGAGTTATTTATTCGGATTAACACCTTCATTTGTCTTTTTTACACCCTAATATTTTAAGAAATATTTTCCTTCAAAAAAAATCAATTTCATTGATTTCTTGTGTTACATGTTGCTGCAAGTTTAGACAAACTACGACATACTATTAAAATATTATTATCACCTAGTAGTTGGATTAGTGGGTCTGAATAGAACTAACTAAATTATGAAAATTTATGTTTTACATATGTATAAAATGAATTCATTAGTAATCAATTAATTATAAATGAAAATAAAAAACATTTGAAAATAAAGGAGTGGTTTTTCTAAAAAAAATTATGTTCACAAGGTATTTTTATCCTAATAAGTTAAATTGATTACCATTTGTAAATTGTTTTAATAAAATGTATATATTATATATTAAATAGTTTTTTTAACATTCATCTAATATATTTTATTATGAATTTGATAATAATAAATATAATTTTATTCTTAAAATATATTTTTCTAAAAAATAATTTTTCACATTTTTCACACCTATTTTAAAATTACTTTATGCCATTTATAGGTATTGAATAAGATAAAATGAGTTATATATTTATAATCAACAGGATAAAATTTGGTAAATATGTCCCTTTTATTTTTTTTCTATTTGAATAGTTATTGTGGTAAAATTTATCACCTTGGTAAAGGGTAAATTGGTTTAATCTTAGTTAAAACTAAGTGGTAAGGTCATAGTTTTTTCATCATAAATATTTTTGCATGAAGGTAATTTTACACTTAATAACTTAGATTATAAATTGATTATATTAATTATGACAACCCTAGTCTTTATTACACATTAATTCGTGACTTATTAAATAACATTACACATAATACAACCTAAAAGATCGAGAAGTCTAGTTTCTTTGAGAATTAGGTGAATTACATAACAATATAAACTAGGGGTATATCAATATTATTGAAAACATCCTTATAATTATAATAATATTTCATAATACTTAAAAAACATGTGATAACTTGGGGACATACATAAGAAAGGGGGAGCTATAAATCCTAGAAAGAGAATAAGAAAATCATAACATAACAAAGGTATTACATGTTAGACAATATGAATATGAATGGGATATAAAATGGGTGAGAATCATAGACATGAACAAGAAGGCATGATATGTCACGATAACATAAAGGCTACATGAGAAGGTGGAAAAAACATTAAACATGAAATCATAAGCATAATTCAAGGTTTACTACTAAGAGAACAAAACATAATGTTATTAGAATAACCTCTCACAACCCATATGTGGAATATAATGATAATAAAACATTACCCAATGCATTTTAGTGCTATCTGGGTACAACCATCATAATAATATCTTGTAAATGCATAACTGTTTCACATAGATCATATACATAAAAAATATTTCAACAAATTTAATCCCATGATAATAGAGTATAGATTACATAAATGTAAGTCCAAAATTAAAGAAGTATAATTGAATAAAGGTTAACACCCTTGAAATGAAAAGGGTATGGGTATTCACTATATAGTTGTTTAGTAAGAAAAATCATAGTGAAATTTCAGCAGTATAACGGGGGAACATAAATGTTCATGGGAGAGATTTATGAGAGTGAAAGGGGTCTCTAATATTTTATAAATCATAAGTTAAATAAGGGAGATATGGAAGAACATATACTCACATTATGAATTGGATATAAAAGGAATAATATGATGAATATTCTGGAATAAAGAGGATAAGAAGATGATCCCTTACCTTGAGTTGATGATTCCAAAAGCTTGGGAGGAGCTTCTTAAGAGCTCGGGACACATTGGGAAGACTCTAGAGTGGGTACGGAAGAGTAATAATGTGTTAAAAGGTTTTTTATTTAGGATAAATGGGATATTGTATGGGTTTATATAGGAAAGGGGAGGGTATTTCTTTACTATTTCCCAATATTACGTTTTGGACTCTATATTAAAAAGTAATAAAACTACAAACCATTCCTCTAAAACCTTTGGGTCATTTAATGTCATAAAGACTATAGTCTATTTAAAGGTTCCCCTTAAACCCTAAAAAGGGATATTATCATAAATGAATAAAAATAGAAGGCCTTCGGTCCATTTGGGTCAATGTCTTAATTTAAATTAAATATTACCCAACAATAAAATTTGTGTTTTTTGTATCAAAATAAAAATAATTTATAAAGTAATAAAGATAAAAATAAAAAATATTAATTATTATATAAAATAAAAGTATTCATATTGTTAGGGTCGTGATACTTATTCCTTTATTACACTAGAAAATTCATTAGGGGTAATATGTTCTTCAGTGAGATCTTCTTGGGGAGGATTGGTGTACATGGTTTGGGTTGCGATCTCGATGAGCTCGAACTTCTCCCGTAAATGGTTTGAATCATGATTTAGTTATTAGATACATGATTGGGATTGGTCAAGGAAAAGTTATATTGATTATATGACCCTTATTATCTCTAATGAATGGGATTTATAAGGTATGATCCTAATGGTTGAGTTCATCACTACCATTGTCTCTATCAATTAGATTTTTCAAAAACCTATATTTAAACTAATAATATGATTGCTATTAAATGGTTATATTATCAGTGGTTATGATTATTAATATTCTTTTAAATATAATATGATAAAATAAAACCAAATAAGTTCATGTTTTTTCTATAACTATAGTACATAATATTACATTTAATTAAATCAAAAGGAGAATTTTAATTATAAAAGTTTGGGTCATTACGATCTTCCCCACTTCAAAAATTTATCCATTGAAATTTTCATTACACTCACTAAAATAGATGAGGGTAATTCTATTTCATCACCTCCTATGATTCTAAAATCACTTCTTCAAACTTACGGTTTCTCTATAGCACTTTGACCAAGTGCATAGTCTTATTTCATAGAAATTTGTCTCTATGATATAAGACCTTCACAAACTACACCTCAAATGAGAGATCATTCTCCAATGGTACCACGTATGGATTCAACACAAGTGAGGGTTATGATATGTACTTCTTTAAGATGGATATATAGAACACATTATGTACTTGATATATATTATATGGGAGTTCTAGTCAATATGAAACCATTCTTATGTGATCAAGGATCTTAAAAGGAATGATGCATCATGGACTAAGATTTCCCTTCTTCCCAAATCTCACAACTTTATTCCATAGATATATGTGGAGGAATACCTTTCCTCCAACCTAAAACAATAGGTATTGTAAATAATAGTCAGTATATCCCTTCATTCAACACTGAGTATCACCAATGTTCTATTGAATGGTCCTGACCTTTTCCACTGTTTCCTTGATCATTTCAGGACCCATCAGTTTGCATTCACCAACATGTTCCCAACATGAATGTGTTCTAAATCTATTCCAATAAAGGGATTAATAGGGGTAATTTAAATTCTTTAGTGGAATCTATTATTATATGAGAACTCAACCAGAGGAAAATGTTGATCTCATCCTCCTTTGAAGTCAATTGATCATTCTTTCAACATGTCCTTGACTTTTCGGGTAATTCTCTCATATTTTCCATAAATTTAAGGGTGATAAGATGTAATGAAGTTAAACATAGTATTTAGAGCATGTCAGATACTCTTCCTAAACATACAAGTAAATATTTGGTCTTAATCAGATATAATTGATGGTGGTGTTCCATGAAACCTCACCACTTATCTAATGTATATCCTTAGAAATTGGTCAATTGATGAGTCCTCTCCGATTTCAATAAAGTGAGAAGACTTTATAAGATGATTCACAATAACACATATAGCATTATTTCTTATCGGTTTCTTTAGAATACTATTGAAAATTCCTTGGTTATGTTTTCCCATTTCCATATAGTTATGGGTAATGGTTTTGTTATCCCCTTGAATTTTTTCTTTTTAGCCTTTACTTGATAACATACAATAAACCTTGATGTATATTCCATGATCTACTTCTTCATATTTTCCCACCAATAGTCCTATTAGAAATCCTAATACATCTTTATGCTCCCTAGATGGATGAAAAAGGTTGATCTTTGTGCATCATCCAACAATTTCCTCTTTAACTGTGGATTTGATTGTACACATAGTCTTGACCCAAATCTTACAACTCCTTTATTATTAATTTTAAACTTATTGGATTTTCCTTTCCTTACAGCTTCCACCTTCTTATGAATTACCACATCATATCTTTAAGAATCAAAATATTCTTTAGAATTTATGGTTTAGTAATCATTTTTGAAAGGATTTATGATCTTATTTCATTTATGATTCCCATGTCCATCTTTTTCAAGTCTAAGATGATATGATCCATATCAATTCTCATCAATGATAAAATTGTTGGATCATTTCCACTTAGAGAATATTCCACTTTATTTTATTTCCCAATATGGTATTGGATTGATAAATCATAGTCCTTAATTATCTCTAACCATATTTACTAGAGTATATTCATCTCTTTCTGTGTGAATATATACTTGAGACTCTTATTATCTGAATATATTCCACAATTTCCCCCAAAAATATAATACCACCAGATTTTTGATGTGAAGATCACTATAGGAAACTCTATATCATGAATTCAGTATTTTAATTTTTGAACATTCAATTTCCATTAGGCATAGTCTATCACTTTTTTATTCTGTGTTAACACACTACTCAATCCCTTCTTCGAAGCATCAATATATACCAAAAAAAGTTACCCAATTGTGAGTAATATAAGTACCAGTTAATTGATAATTATTTTTTTAAAATCCTTTAATCTCTCTTCACATTCATCATTCCAAACAAACTTGACTCCCTTTTGAGTTATTTTGGTTTTAGGGTTTGACAATCGTGATAAATTTATCACAAATTGATGATAATACCTAGAAAATTCAAGGAAACTACTGATATCAGTCATGGATATCGGCCTTATCCATCCTTAAGTTGCCTATATATTTTAAGTGTCCTAAGATATCCCTTTACTTGTGATGAAATTTCATAGGAATGTTACTTGTTCAAGGTATAAGTTCAATTCTAAACTTAATGACTCATTTATGAGGGAGACCAAGAAATTAATTAGGAAACACATTAATTTATTCCATCGTAATGGGAATATCTTCAATGATGATATTTTCCTTAGTTTCACTCATTTGATCAATATTTTTTTGATCATAGGGAAATAATATCCATTATTGGGATGATTATACCAAAGAAGATTCATTGTCCAACTTTCACATTAATAGAATCAATTAAAGATTCATGGTGTAGAAGGATAAATCTTTATCCCAACAATTTATATTAGATTTATAAAAGGAAAAACATTCCATAAATAACATCAAATTATACTAAAGTGATACTAATAATATTTTCTAGAAGAACATTCCAATAAACTTTAACATGTGATACAATAATCATAGAAGTTTTGTTCTCAATGATATCAAATCATTTCAGATAGTGACTGAATGTTCTTAAAAAACTTTCAAGATATGATAATATTGAAAGAATTGAAATAAAATATTACATACATTACTATGAAGTATAGGTTTCATGAAATTAAATAATTATGATCCATCTCAACATATGACTTTCCTTATTCCCTTGATCTTGGATATAGTTGATTCTCAACATGCATATCATCCCTTAAAATAAGGAATTGGCTGGAATGATACCCAACTTCTCCATATTTATGAAATAGAATCGTATAAGGAACCTTAGATTGAAAATTATTTTTATCCATCAAATTTTCAATTTTTTCATGGAAATTGGATACTTTATGCCACATATTTAAACACCCAATTCCTTTACGACACTTCCCTTGGTGCTTATTTCCACATTTTTTGAACAAAGAAAGTTAGTTCTTCTTTCCTTTATCACCTTTATCAGATGAACATATTTTAGACATCATCCTACTATTATTTGACATATTTGGACATTCAAATAAGTTCCTATTTTTAATTGTTATTCTTATTAGTTGGTTTGGAATAATCACAAGATGTCATACTTGAGCTCTCATCATGTTAGGCATCTTATTTAGATAGTCATCATATTACCCTTAACATTGGTTGTTTACTCGGTTCCTCCTATTTCAGGATATTGTCTAGAATAATAGGAAAATTGGGGATGAGTATATTTAAACTATTAAACACATAAATGATAATCAAATAACATTAAAGGGATAACTTATAAATTACATGTATTTCCTTAACTTATGAATTTATAAGATTTAATATAAGTTATCCATGATATATTTACTAAAAAAAATTATGGGAATTTTGGTTCCCTTAATAATGGGTTGTAATAAGCTTTTGAATTGACCATACCATATCCCCAAATAATTTTAAACCAGATGTGTGGTAATTCATGTTTTTAGGAACCAGTTCCCTCTCAAGTCTAACTCAATGTGGTGCTTTTAGGTGTTAACCCTAGGTACATCTGTGATAGATCCAAATCCAATTGTATTATCCCTATAGGTATGTATTTAATTGGAAGATACATACTCTATACTTTACCAAATTTAGGTATATATTCTTATGTTTAGTATTATCCTTAAGGATTTCCTTGGGATATTCTAATCATAATTCCAAAAATAACTATACTTTCATTTGATACCAATTATGACCACATGTGTCATTATTACACATTAATTTATGATTTATTACATAGGGTTATAAATAATACAAACTAGAAGATCGATAAGTATAGTGTATTTGGGAATTAAGTACATTACATAACAACTTAAATCATGGGGCACATCAAAATTATTTAAAACTTCCTTAACATGATCATAATATTCCATCGTACTTAAAAGTGCATGGGATAACTTGGGGACATAAATAAGAAATGGGTGAGCTATAAATACCAGCAGGGGAATAAGAAAATAATAACATGAATAAGGTATTAAATGTTATATAATTGACATATAAATGTTATATAAAATATGTTAGAATCATAAACATGAATAATGAGACGTGATATAATATGATAACATAAAGGAAACATGAGAATGCCACAAAAACATTAAACATGACATCATAAGCTAAATTAAAAGTTAAACACAAATAAAAAAATAACATAATATGCTTAGGATTACATACCATGCACTATACAGATAATCTCATGAGACTAAAACATTACCCAATGCATTGGAGTTCTATCTAGGCTCACTCATCACAATCATATCATGTACATGCTTAAGTGTGCCACATAGATCATACATGTAAGAACATATTTCATAAAATTTAATCCCATGATAATTGAGTGTGGATTAAATAAATGTAATTCCCCATTTAAATAAGTATAAGTTCATAAATATTAATACCCTTGATAGGAAATTGGTACGGGTATTGAATACACAATTTTTTGGCATGGAAAATTATACTGAAATTTAGGTAGCATAACGGGGGCATGTAAATGATCATGTTAGGGATTAATGAGAGTGAAATGGGTCTATAATAACTTAGAAAATGTAAGGGAGTTAATTTTGATATGGAATAACATATCCCAACATTATTAATTGTAGGTAAATGGTATAAGATAAATAATATTCTTGAATGAAGTGGAGAGGGAGAAGATCCCTTACCTTGAGAGGGTGATTCCAAAAGATTTGAAGGAGCTTATTGGGAGAATTGTGTTACCTTTGGACAAATATCTAGAGGTTGGGGTATATTAAAAATGTTATAAAAATTTTTTGAGTGAAGAGGAGTTGAATATTTGGTGGTTTTATATAGGAAAAGAGTGGGAAGTTATTATATTATTTTCCAGACATAGGTTTTGGACTCTATATAAAAATGTAATCAAAACCACAGACCTTCCAATAGTTTTTTCAAATGGTTCATTCAAAAGAATTTTTTTTAATACTTTTATAATTAAAAGGTCCAAAGTTATAAAAATATTACCTATAGTGATGTGTAAGTGAGTAATGTTCTTAAAGATGTGATTTTAGAACCTTAAATGTAATATAGGTTTTTGATGATTCGTAAGGGATTCATAAAATTAATAAAATAACCTAAAAATCACATTATTTTAAAGGGGTAACATATATGTTTAATTTATACCTTTTATATAATTTATTCCATCAGTCTTGGGTCATTATTATGTTATAATACACACTGTATATTTTTACCGTATTTAATTTGAACCCAAAAATTCGATTGTCCCATAAAATTATGAAAATTTAACCATTGGATATTTTTTAAATTCTTATTAAAAAATAATATGTATTTTATCAAAATAATTTTATAAATATATGGATTTTCCCTTTTAAAATAGAATCATCATTTATTGAGAAATATAGGGTTTGTTTGACAATAACAGTTTTTAAACCCTTATAAAAATTATATTTGACTTCCTAAAAATTATATGATCAATTACATTAATTAAACAAAATTAAGAATAATATCTTTTAAAAATATTATTTATTTCAAAAATTCATTAATGCATCAAAAAATGTATTAATTGAAGTTGAAAATTATACAGAAAATACAATTTGTGTTTTATTGTATCAAAATCAAAATCATTGATAATGTAATACAAATATGAATAAAATATATTCATTATTCTATATTATATACATATTAAAATTATTAGGGTCTTGATACATATCCCTTAATTACACCAAAAAATGACCTAAGGGTATGGTTTGTGATAGTGATATTTTCTTGGGGTGGTTCGGCGTAAATGGTTTGGTTCATGATCTTGGTGATCATGAACTTCTCCCATATATTATTTCTCTTGTGATTTAGTTCTTTGATATCATATTGGTCTTGGTTAAGGGAAAATGACAGTGATTATATCTCCCTAGGAATCTAAAATAAATGATTTTTATAGGCTACGATCCTATTGGTTGAGATTATCAATTACTTTGTCTCTATCAATTGGATTTGTCAGAACCCTATATTTATACTATTTATATAATAACTATTAAATAGTTATATTTTCAATGGTTGTGATGCTTAATGGTATTTTAAATCTGATATGATATAATAAATCCAAATAAGTGCATGTGTTTTCTACAACCATAATACATAGTAGTAAATTTAATTAAATCACATGAGAAATTTTATGTATAAATGTCCAGGACATTACATTAATGAACATGTGTCCATGAAAATGACCTATATAATATTTAAATCAAATAAAGTTACAAAATATCTCTATCTTTTTTTAATATCTCTTATGTGTCTATTGTCACGACCCGTCCTCGGGGCCCGTGCCGTGACTACCCCAAGCCCGCCTTCCATAGGCCAGGGGCTGGCGACTAGCACCAAGGCGTAAATTCCCGGTAAACAGGGAAGGCATTGCCTTTATAAGTAACAACCACACAGAGTCAGCAGGCGGAAAGTAAAGTGCAGAAAAGTAAAGGGGGCCGGAATACAAGTCCAACTGAAAGTACAACAGGAAAAGTAAAGAACAGCAACTGAAGAAAAGACGGCGGCCTCATGTCGTCCACTGGCAATCCCACCTGAAGGGTGGGTACAGATAGCCTCCAGGCTCCTCGGGTCCCGCGTCCGCTCCGAGCACGTCCCGCCCAGTGGTCCACCTCCAGGTACCGTCCTGCTCCACGCCCCAACCGTGATCAGCGCTGTCCGTCGTCTGCAACCAACACAACAAGGTGCGGGCATAGCCCGTGCAGGGGTGAGTACAAGCTACTCAGTAAGGACCCCGAGACCCCCGAAGGTCTCCCGAAATCCACAAAGGATATAGCACAAAAGAAAGATGCAATCACGAAGTAACATCTGACTCGACTTAGGTATATGCCCATACATATACCTAAGTCCCCAATTCTAGCTCTGCTCACGAGCTCAAGAACAACTCAATCCACAAAGGAAAGCAAGACTCAAATCCACAAGGAGAGTAAACAGTAAATCCACATAGGATAGTTCAACACAATCCACGAAGGAGAGTAACATAAGATTCAGCTCAACCAGGTATACTTTTTCAGATGACGTCAAAGATGATCACTGATCCATCTAAGTCGTCGGACCCACGAAGGATCGATAGGTACTAACCCCCGCAAAAGACCCACGTAGGATCGGGCTCACACAGAACCTGTAGGCAGTGGCTCACACAGAACCGGTAGTAAGGACCCACATAGGATCGGGCTCACACAGAACCTGTAGCACTGATCCATGTAGGATCGCTGAGTGCAGTAGTCGACGCAGTCCACTGAGGATCTCTGCACAGTCGTCGCCGCAGTCCACGAAGGATCTCTGCTCTGCCGTCGTCGCAGTCCACGGAGGATCTCTGCTCTGCCGTCGTCGCAGTCCACGGAGGATCTCTGCTCTGTCGTCGAAGTCACAGCCAGCGCTAGGGTTCCCGCACATAGCGAGCTCGTTTAGGAGGGTCCGCTCCACGAGCCGAGAGGCTGATACATCAGATGACACGTAGTCCGAAGTTGATGTATCCAAAAGTTCCGTATCGACAACAGGATCTCAACGCAACAGACGGCGCGTCAATCGGACGCCCGGTCTGAGAGTTATTGGCATTTTCGTCCCAGGGGCCTGGTTGGTTTTTAGGGCAAAACCAACCCGACCGTACTCCGCCTGTATCCGATCCTCGGGCGGAGTATGCCAAAAGTTCCGTCTCACTTAGAGGAAACTACCACAGCTGACGGTACGTCGATCGGACGTCCGTAGCTCAAGTTATGAGCGTTTCCGCTCCGAGGGCCCGGTTGGTTTCGTGTACGAACCAACCCGGCCGAACCCAAAGTCTTCCGAAACCTTGAGTATAATATAACGAAACGACCGTCTCGATCCAAGGATCGCGTAGCCGCTGACGGTTCGTCAATCGGAGGTCCCAGGCCCAAGATATGGGCAAAAGACCGAAGAGGCCCGAAAACGGGGGTTCTGGGCCCGGGGCGACCCGGCCCGAACCCCCCCCTGGGTCGGCCGAACCGGGTCGGCCCGAACCGGGTCGGCCCGACCCGGCCCGACCGGACCGGCCGGCTCGGCTTCGGCCGAGCGGCCGAAGGAGCCGCCGCCGCGGGTTTGACCCGCGGCTTGAAGGAAACGCGGCCCCGCGGGGGGCCGCCTGTCACGCGGACGCGGCCGGGCCGCCGCGTCCCTCCCCGGTTCCGCGCGGCCGCGGAACCGGCCGCCGCCGCTGCGGATTCAGCCGCGGCGGATCTTCTCCACGGCGGCGCGCCGGGCGCCGCCGCCGCCTTCCGCGGGCCGCCGGAGTTGCTCCGGTGGCCCGTTTTGCCTCCCGTCTGCGCCGTTGCCCCTCCCGGGGGCCGACATTCACTGCGGGATCAACAGATCGCCCCTGCCGCGCGGTTCGTCATCGTCCGCCATATCCGCACAACAAAAGAGATCGGCGGAGGGTTGTCGGGTCTTGTTCGTTAGACCCGCATCCTCCGCGTTAGTCATAAACCACGGGAGGAATAATCAACAACAATTTTAAATAAATTAAAATTGTCGGAGATCATGTTCTTCACTTTAAAAGAATAAACACGGGGAAAGAATCATCAAGAAAAATAAACCCCTACCTTGTCGTCGTCGTCGGACGAGAGGTCGTCGCGGAATCGCTCGTCGCGGATGAAGGAGATCGTCGCGTCGTCGCGGTATCCGGCGTCGCGTCGCCAATCTCCGGATCAAGAACAAACGGATTTAATTAATTAAATCTGTTGCCATGAAATTTAAAAAAAAAAAGGAGAATTTAAACGATCCGATTCTCACCTTAGTTGCCGAACGAGGATCGGCCGCGGAAGAAGAGGCGTCGCCGAAGAACGTCGCGGGTAAAGCTCGTCGACGTCGCAGATCTCGGTGTGCGTCGTCGAATTTCGGTCGCCGGCGTTCTTCGCGTTCTTCGCGTTCTTCGCGTTCTTCGCGGGGAGGGTGGAGGCCCAGAGAATCTCGCACAACGAGTAATCCTCCAAAGGAAAGAGTTGGTCTTATTTTATTATTTTTCCAACGAACGCAAACGCGTAAGTAACGACCCATTAAATTCGTTGAATTAATTCAACGAATGAAACAACCCATTTAATTCACGAAATAAACCGCCCAATTAAATGGTCTGTTAAGAATTAAAGAAAACGCGTCGGTTGACTTTTCAGTTACTTTGACGGGTTTTCGCGGGTGCGTTACTTAGCGAAAGAAACGGCGGGGCTCGTGCGGGCCCCACCTCACAAATATCCTACCAAGGGGGTAGGATATTTCTGGATAGCATCCTATCCAGTTCAACTCAGTTCAAGTGGCTTCCAAGTGACTTCCAAGCAGCTTAAGTGAAATAAAATAAAGTTGTCGCACAAACTTTATTTTATTTCTGACTTAAAGCCGCAAAATTTAAAAACCACGTCTGAGCAAACGCAACTCCGGAAGAGGAGTTTCTAAGCAAATACCGGCGCTGCGATTTCATCGGTGCCCTCAGAATTCGATTCCGGGCACCGGTTCAAAAGATAGAAAAACCCGCTCTTCCGTTCACTGAACGTACCCGAGCCAAACTTCGGAAATTTATTCCGGGCACACCGGGCCTCGGAATCAGGTGCCGTCTGAAGCTGCGCTCTTGTAAAATTCTAAAGAAAATTAAGAAAAAAATTTCCTTGAAATTTGCGGGTCTTTACATTACTCCCACCTCAGGGCTTTACGTCCCCGTAAAGATACATCAAAAACTAGGGGAACAAATGGGGGTACTGAGCACGCATCTGAGCCTCCCGCTCCCAAGTGCTCTCCTGGAGGTTCCCGTGATGCCATCTGACGCGCACAAGAGGAATCGACCGCCCATGTAGGACCCGCTCCTGTCGATCCTCGATCTCCACTGGGACCTCCGCAAAAGTCGCCCCATCGTCCACGTCCAGCTCCCCAAAGTCGATGATGTGCGTCGGGTCGTGCACGTATCTCCTCAGCTGAGACACGTGAAAGACGTCGTGCACCCGGTGCAACTGAGGTGGTAGAGCCAGGCGATAAGCCACCTCTCCTATCCTGCTGAGGACCTGGAAAGGCCCGATGAAGCGTGGAGACAACTTGCCGCCTCGGCCAAATCTCCATAAACCACGTCGAGGTGAGACACGCAAAAATACGTGGTCGCCATCCTCGAACTCTAGTGGCCTCCGCCTCCTGTCAGCATATGACTTCTGCCGGCTCTGAGCTGTCCTCATCCTCTCCTGGATGATCTGGACCTTCTCTGTCGTGGCTCGGACCATCTCTGGTCCCACGAGTGCTGACTCCCCAGGGTCTGTCCAGCACAACGGTGATCTGCAGGGTCTGCCGTACAACGCCTCGTATGGTGCCATCCCGATGGTGGAGTGGTAGCTGTTGTTGTACGCGAACTCCACCAAGGGTAGGTGGTCCTCCCAGCTGCGACCAAAGTCGAGAACACATGCACGGAGCATGTCCTCGAGTGTCTGTATGGTCCTCTCCGTCTGACCATCCGTCTGAGGGTGGAAGGCTGTGCTCAGATGGAGCCGCGTCCCGAACGCCTCCTGCAACCCCTTCCAAAGCCGGGAAGTGAAACGAGCATCTCGATCGGAGACGATAGACGATGGCACACCGTGAAGCCGTACGATCTCCTGGACGTAAAGACGTCCCAAGCTCTCCACTGCGCCCTGCTCTCTGATGGGTAAGAAGTGTGCCGACTTGGTGAGTCGGTCGACAATCACCCAAATGGAGTCGTGACCTATGGAAGTGCGTGGAAGTCCAGTCACGAAGTCCATAGATATGCCATCCCACTTCCACTCCGGGACCTCCAAGGGCTGTACCAAGCCTGCTGGTACCTGATGCTCTGCCTTCACCTGCTGGCAGGTGAGGCATCGTGAAACGAACTCTGCCACAGCTTTCTTCATGCCCGGCCACCAGTGCTGTCGTCTGAGATCCTGGTACATCTTCGCCACTCCGGGATGCACCGCCAAGGGAGAAGTGTGAAACTCTCTCAACACCTCCTCTCGTAAAGCGACTGGTACGAAGGTACGCCCTCTGAAAAGGATGTCGTGCTCTGCTCCAAGGGAGAAGCTATCAGGCGCCTGACCTGAGGATATCAGTGCACGCCGGGTCTCACAGTCAGCGTCCCCACGCTGAGCCTCTCTGACCCGCTGTAGAAGTGGAGGAGAGAATGTGAGAGACTGAAGAAAGGTTGCTCCGTCTCTATCCACGAAGGATATCTGTAAGGAGGCTAGCTGCTCCGTCGCCTCCTCAAGTAGCTGAATGCCCGTCCTCCTGCTGAGGGCATCGGCTACCACGTTCCCCTTCCCAGGAGTATAGACTATCTCAAAGTCATAGTCCTGGAGGAACTCAAGCCATCTCCGCTGTCTCAGGTTCAGGTCCTTTTGAGAGAAGATATACCTGAGACTCTGGTGGTCAGAAAAGACTGTGAAGCGCTCGCCCATCAGATAGTGCCGCCAAGTCTTCAGAGCGAAGACCACTGCTGCTAACTCCAGGTCATGAGTGGCGTAGTTCTTATCATGCGGCCTCAACTAACGTGATCCGTAGGCGATCACGGCCCGCTCCTGCATCAGGACGCATCCGAGTCCAGTCCCTGATGCGTCGCAGTAAACTACGTATCCAACTCCCTCCTCAAGCAACCTCAAGATAGGTGTGCTGGTCAACCTCTGCCTCAGCTCCTGGAAGCTCTGCTGACATCTGTCTGACCAAACGAAGGGTTTCCCGTTCTTCGTCAACGCTGAGAGTGGTGCCTCAACTCTGGAGAAGTCTGGCACGAATCTCCGATAGTATCCCGCTAGGCCCAAGAAGCTCTGCACCTCCGTCACGCTCCTGGGTGGCTCCCAAGCTAGCACTGCCTCGATCTTCGCGGGATCCACTGCAACTCCCGCCTCAGAAATGACGTGCCCCAAGAAATGGACCTCACATAACCAGAACTGGCACTTTGAGAGCTTGCCATAAAGCTGGTGCTCTCGGAGCGTGTCTAGCACAACTCGCAGGTGGTAGGCATGCTCCTCCTCAGTCGTCGAGTATACCAAAATGTCGTCAATGAAGACCACGACAAATCGGTCGAGGTATGGCTGGAAGATCCTGTTCATGAGGCTCATGAACACTGCTGGAGCATTGGTTACGCCAAACGGCATAACCAAGAACTCATAATGGCCATACCGACACCTGAAGGCCGTCTTCTGCACGTCCTCGTCTCGAAATCTGAGCTGATGATAGCCTGACCGGAGGTCTATCTTCGAGAACCACCGCGCTCCCTTGAGCTGATCGAAGAGGTCATCAATCCGTGGCAGCGGATACTTATTCCTCACTATCACCTGGTTCAGGCGACGATAGTCGACACATAGTCGCAAGCTCCCGTCCGCCTTCTTGGCGAACAAAATCGGGGAAGCCCAGGGTGAAACACTGGGTCGGATAAACCCCTTGCTCTGCAAGTCCTCCAACTGTACCCGCAGCTCCCGAAGCTCGGCGGGGGCCATCCGATATGCTGGAGTAGATATCGGGGCTGTTCCGGGGTACAAGTCGATGTAAAAGTCTACCTCTCTACGAGGAGGTATCCCTGGAACGTCGTCGGGAAAGACGTCCGCGTACTGGTCCACCACTGTGGGAAAAACTGGACTCCGCACGTCCACTGCTCCCAGGATGAGGCTAGCCAACTGATGAGAGATGGGCTGCACTCTCCTCCGCGGAAGTCCATCCTGTGCTGCAAAGGTTCCCTTCTCGCCGGTGAAGGTAAACCTGCTCCCGTCGGTGCAAACACATCGCACCTTGCGCCTAAAACAGTCAATCTGGGCATGAACCGTGGATAGCCAATCCATGCCCAAGATGACGTCGTAAGGCCTCGACGCCGCTACAAGGAGATCCCAGCCGAAGCTCTCGCCTCCTAGAGTAAGCTCACACTGCCGGCACCAGTGCGTAATCGTCGAGTCTGCTCCCGTAGGAGTCTCTAGCCGTAAGGATCGAGCCAACGGCTCAGTCGGAATCTCCGAGCTCCGAACAAGGGCAGAGGCTATGAAAGAGTGACTCGCTCCTGTGTCTATAAGTACTGCAGCAAGGGTGGAATAGACACAGATCGTACCTCGAATCATCTCTGGCAAGTCGGGGTCGTAGGCCTCCACTGCCTGGAGCTGGGCCTGTCCCTGCCCGCCAGCTCCCTGTGGTCGAGGTGGCCCTCCTGGTGGTGGTGGGGGTAGAGCCTGGAAGCGTCGCCCACCACCCGCTACTCGGCCAGCTCCTATGCCTCGTCCGCCTCCTCCCTGCGGACCGCCACGGTCGACCCTCTGCCTCTGCCTGGGTGGCCCCTCCACCTTCTGCTGCTCCTCTGATCGGCGAGTCAGGCAGTCACGAGCCATGTGACCCTGCCCGCCGCAGGAGTAGCACAGCCTGCCTCTCGGAAGGCTGGCACTCCGCTGTGTGCCTCGCACTGCTGAGCCGGTGTCCTGAGGCCGTCTGCGTGGGGGTCTGGTCTGCCTGGACCCGAGAGTCATCCGTCGGCTACCTGCTGCCGAAGACTCAGCTACCTGCCGCCCTGCGCTAGGTCTCGCCGCTGAAGAAGGCTCTGCCAGGAAGCTCTCGATCAGGAGGGCTCGCTCCAGCACTCCCGCCTGGGTCGGAATGCTGAGGGAGATCAGCGACGCCCGAATCTCCTGTCGCAAGCCCTGCTTGAAGGTCCGGGCCCGGAAGAAGGGGTCCCGTACCATGTCGGTCGAGTAGCGAGATAGGTCAGTGAACCTCGCCGCGTACTGAGCGACCGTCATGCTGCCCTGGCGCAGCTGGAGAAGCTCCTGGATGCGCACCGCTCGGAGGGTGGCCGGGACGAACTCAGAGCGGAAGAGGCTCTCGAAGTCCGTCCAGAGCAAGGATGCCTCATCGTGAACCTGGAGCATCAAGCTCCACCATCGTCCTGCCGCCGCCTGCAGGAGGCTCGCTGCGAGAATCACCATGAGATCCGCTGGTGTCCTCACTAGCCTAAAGATCCGTACCACCGCCTCTAGCCAGTCCTCGGCGGCCTGGGGGTCCGCCTCACCGCGAAACCTGGGTGGTCGCTGGCTCTGAAACTCATGCAGTGCCCTAAGGCGACGTGCATCGTCAGCGTCTGGTACTAGCAGCATCGGTGGCTCGGCGGGTAAAGCTATCGCCGGTGCCACTGCTGGCAAAGGGCCCTGCACCGAGGCCTCGTCGCTCGGTGGGCTGCCGTCGCGCCCTACACTCGGAACCCTAGCTGGCTGTCGTCGCGGGGCCATCCTGAAAAGGAGAACAAGAGCACCATAGTCAGAACAGTATACCTGGTGAGCTGGCACAAGTAATCACAAGGAAAACTTGAGACTTTCATGAAGCAGATCAGTATACTCGGTGAGCTGACACAAGCAATCACAAAGAAACTTGAAACACACACGCAATAAATGTGTTCATGCATTAAGTCGGAAATCAGGATTCAGGGTCCTGGTGTACGGATACGTCGGCCGCCGCACCAACACTGGGCTCCCTGAACTGATAACCACACTCAATACACTAAACACTATTGCTTCATATGGAAAGAAAAGACGATCAGAGTCTGCGGTAGAACCGACCACCTCTGATACCAATTTGTCACGACCCGTCCTCGGGGCCCGTGCCGTGACTACCCCAAGCCCTCCTTCCATAGGCCAGGGGCTAGCGACTAGCACCAAGGCGTAAATTCCCGGTAAACAGGGAAGGCATTGCCTTTATAAGTAACAACCACACAGAGTCAGCAAGCGGAAAGTAAAGTGCAGAAAAGTAAAGGGGGCCGGAATACAAGCCCAACTGAAAGTACAACAGGAAAAGTAAAGAATAGCAACTGAAGAAAAGACGGCGGCCTCGTGTCATCCACTGGCAATCCCACCTGAAGGGTGGGTACAGATAGCCTCCAGGCTCCTCGGGTCCCGCGTCCGCTCCGAGCACGTCCCGCCCAGTGGTCCACCTCCAGGTACCGTCCTGCTCCACGCCCCAACCGTGATCAGCGCTGTCCGTCGTCTGCAACCAACACAACAAGGTGCGGGCATAGCCCGTGCAGGGGTGAGTACAAGCTACTCAGTAAGGACCCCGAGACCCCCGAAGGTCTCCCGAAATCCACAAAGGATATAGCACAAAAGAAAGATGCAATCACGAAGTAACATCTGACTCGACTTAGGTATATGCCCATACATATACCTAAGTCCCCAATTCTAGCTCTGCTCACGAGCTCAAGAACAACTCAATCCACAAAGGAAAGCAAGACTCAAATCCACAAGGAGAGTAAACAGTAAATCCACATAGGATAGTTCAACACAGTCCACGAAGGAGAGTAACATGAGATTCAGCTCAACCAGGTATACTTTTTCAGATGACGTCAAAGATGATCACTGATCCATCTAAGTCGTCGGACCCACGAAGGATCGATAGGTACTAACCCCCGCAAAAGACCCACGTAGGATCGGGCTCACACAGAACCTGTAGGCAGTGGCTCACACAGAACCGGTAGTAAGGACCCACATAGGATCGGGCTCACACAGAACCTGTAGCACTGATCCACGTAGGATCGCTGAGTGCAGTAGTCGACGCAGTCCACTGAGGATCTCTGCACAGTCGTCGCCGCAGTCCACGAAGGATCTCTGCTCTGCCGTCGTCGCAGTCCACGGAGGATCTCTGCTCTGCCGTCGTCGCAGTCCACGGAGGATCTCTGCTCTGTCGTCGAACTCACAGCCAGCGCTAGGGTTCCCGCACATAGCGAGCTCGTTTAGGAGGGTCCGCTCCACGAGCCGAGAGGCTGATACATCAGCTGACACGTAGTCCGAAGTTGATGTATCCAAAAGTTCCGTATCGACAACAGGATCTCAACGCAACAGACGGCGCGTCAATCGGACGCCCGGTCTGAGAGTTATTGGCATTTTCGTCCCAGGGGCCCGGTTGGTTTTTAGGGCAAAATCAACCCGACCGTACTCCGCCTATATCCGATCCTCGGGCGGAGTATGCCAAAAGTTCCGTTTCACTTAGAGGAAACTACCACAGCTGACGGTACGTCGATCGGACGTCCGTAGCTCAAGTTATGAGCGTTTCCGCTCCGAGGGCCCGGTTGGTTTCGTGTACGAACCAACCCGGCCGAACCCAAAGTCTTCCGAAACCTTGAGTATAATATACCGAAACGACCGTCTCGATCCAAGGATCGCGTAGCCGCTGACGGTTCGTCAATCGGAGGTCCCAGGCCCAAGATATGGGCAAAAGACCGAAGAGGCCCGAAAACGGGGGTTCTGGGCCCGGGGCGACCCGGCACGAACCCCCCCCCCCCCCCCCCCCTGGGTCGGCCGAA
Organism: Viscum album; assembly: GCA_963277665.1. Taxonomy (NCBI): domain Eukaryota; kingdom Viridiplantae; phylum Streptophyta; class Magnoliopsida; order Santalales; family Viscaceae; genus Viscum; species Viscum album. Next base: position 1,636,416,575 of record OY728145.1, on the reverse strand, counting down.
CCGGGTCGGCCCGACCCGGATAGGCCGGGCCCGGTCCGGCCTGGGCGCGGCCCGGCCGACCGGACCGGCCGGCTCGGCTTCGGCCGAGCGGCCGAAGGAGCCGCCGCCGCGGGTTTGACCCGCGGCTTGAAGGAAACGCGGCCCCGCGGGGGGCCGCCTGTCACGCGGACGCGGCCGGGCCGCCGCGTCCCTCCCCGGTTCCGCGCGGCCGCGGAACCGGTCGCCGCCGCCGCGGCTTCAGCCGCGGCGGATCTTCTCCACGGCGGCGCGCCGGGCGCCGCCGCCTCCGGTCGCCGGCGCCGCCTTGCCGGCGACCCGCGCCGCCGCCGCCTTCCGCGGGCCGCCGGAGTTGCTCCGGTAGCCCGTTTTGCCTCCCGTCTGTGCCGTTGCCCCTCCTGGGGGCCGACCTTCACTGCGGGATCAACAGATCGCCCCTGCCGCGCGGTTCGTCGTCGTCCGCCATATCCGCACAACAAAAGAGATCGGCGGAGGGTTGTCGGGTCTTGTTCGTTAGACCCGCATCCTCCGCGTTAGTCATAAACCACGGGAGGAATAATCAACAACAATTTTAAATAAAATAAAATTGTCGGAGATCATGTTCTTCACTTTAAAAGAATAAACACGGGGAAAGAATCATCAAGAAAAATAAACCCCTACCTTGTCGTCGTCGTCGGACGAGAGGTCGTCGCGGAATCGCTCGTCGCGGATGAAGGAGATCGTCGCGTCGTCGCGGTATCCGGCGTCGCGTCGCCAATCTCCGGATCAAGAACAAACGGATTTAATTAATTAAATCCGTTTCCATGAAATTTAAAAAAAAAAGGAGAATTTAAACGATCTGATTCTCACCTTAGTTGCCGAACGAGGATCGGCCGCGGAAGAAGAGGCGTCGCCGAAGAACGTCGCGGGTAAAGCTCGTCGACGTCGCAGATCTCGGTGTGCGTCGTCGAATTTCGGTCGCCGGCGTTCTTCGCGTTCTTCGCGTTCTTCGCGTTCTTCGCGTTCTTCGCGGGGAGGGTGGAGGCCCAGAGAATCTCGCACAACGAGTAATCCTCCAAAGGAAAGAGTTGGTCTTATTTTATTATTTTGCCAACGAACGCAAACGCTTAAGTAACGACCCATTAAATTCGTTGAATTAATTCAACGAATGAAACAGCCCATTTAATTCACGAAATAAACCGCCCAATTAAATGGTCTTCTAAGAATTAAAGAAAACGCGTCTGTTGACTTTTCAGTTACTTTGACGGGTTTTCGCGGGTGCGTTACTTAGCGAAAGAAACGGCGGGGCTCGTGCGGGCCCCACCTCACAAATATCCTACCAAGGGGGTAGGATATTTCTGGATAGCATCCTATCCAGTTCAACTCAGTTCAAGTGGCTTCCAAGTGACTTCCAAGCAGCTTAAGTGAAATAAAATAAAGTTGTCGCACAAACTTTATTTTATTTCTGACTTAAAGCCGCAAAATTTAAAAACCACGTCTGAGCAAACGCAACTCCGGAAGAGGCGTTTATAAGCAAATATCGGCGCTGCGATTTCATCGGTGCCCTCAGAATTCGATTCCGGGCACCGGTTCAAAAGATAGAAAAACCCGCTCGTCCGTTCACTGAACGTACCCGAGCCAAACTTCGGAAATTGATTCCGGGCACACCGGGCCTCAGAATCAGGTGCCGTCTGAAGCTGCGCTCTTGTAAAATTACAAAGAAAATTAAGAAAAAAATTTCCTTGAAATTTGCGGGTCTTTACATTGGGATTGCCAGTGGAAGACACGAGGCCGCCGTCTTTTCTTCAGTTGCTGTTCTTTACTTTTCCTGTTGTACTTTCAGTTGGGCTTGTATTCCGGCCCCCTTTACTTTTCTGCACTTTAATTTCCGCTTGCTGACTCTGTGTGGTTGTTACTTATAAAGGCAATGCCTTCCCTGTTTACCGGGAATTTACGCCTTGGTGCTAGTCGCCAGCCCCTGGCCTATGGAAGGCGGGCTTGGGGTAGTCACGGCACGGGCCCCGAGGACGGGTCGTGACATCTATATAGTGGGAAAATAATTTATGAGTGAATATAAGAGTTTATTTTGAGATTAATGAAATTATTTTACTGATATAAATTTATTTTTATTTTTTAGAAATTATATAATGATCTTAGTTTCTTATTCAACACCAGTGTGGTATTTCTCCATATAATAAAAAATATAATAAATGATTTTGAAAATATTAAAAGTGATATAATATGAATGAGTTAATGTGAACCATGAGTTTTGAAGATCTATATAACATATCAGGGAAATATGAAAGCATTATATTCAAATTAACATTTTGTCATTATGTGTTTAAAGTTATATTAAATGAATAGTCTTAAAAATGACATCAGTGATATTTCATAATAAATTATTTCGTTAAATGATATAAGATTCAAAAAGATTTTCGACTCAGTCAAATAAATGGGACATGGTTTTAAGCATCAATCATGGTCCATTTATGGGTATTTTTTCTTTTTATAGTAAAATTATTAACACTTAAAGTGTATAAAAAATTAATATTATGGTAATTTTAAAAATTGTTAATGAGGGTTAAAAATAATAGATAAGGGTAAAAATATGATCCAAACTCATCCAAAAAAACTTCTATGAGAGGATTTCAACTCATACACATATTATACTTGAATTTTGTCAATTTTTATACATTTAAACATCAAATTATTTTATATTAATTTAATGTTTTATTAAATTCCAAGAGTGCCCATCCCCTAAATTATAAAAAGCCACTCTCCTTTCTCTTCTTCACACCAATATGAGCCTAAATTTCTCTCCAATTCACTGGTCATATCCTAGTTTTTTTTCCTTCCCAAAATAAAAAACCCTATATTCCTTTATCATAGATCTAAAGAATTCATTTCCAAGAAGATATAATCACCCTAACTGATCAATTTCTTTTAAAATTTTCTTTTAACTCCTCTAAATCAATTATGTTTTTCCTAAAATAATAAATTAAATATACTAAATATATTTAAATTTTATTACACTTATGAAATAAATATTAAACATCCTCTTTCCTATCAAATTCAAAGTGAAAGTATTGCTTCTACATACTTACGGCTTACCGCATCCACATAGAGTTATAATTCATTTTTAATAACCATATTTAATAGTTAGGTATTATGATTGGTTTAATATTTATATCAGATATTTATAACACAATTATAATTCATTAATAATAATATCATGTCTAACTTCTTACAATCCAATCTTTTAGGAAACGGTAACATCACACGAGTGTATGTGTGGACTACCACCTCTACTAAGTGATGTGATTCATTATTCATTTATATTTTACATAGATGTAAATGACAATAAATTTGATGAATATATATGATATATATGATATAATAATGATAATTAAAAGTTAAATTTATATTTACCTTTATTTCATTCCATTAATTGAAAAATAAAAATAGTGTTCATGCTTATGTACGGTTTACCATCTCCATGAACGGTGTAATTAATTTTTTTATCCCTAAAATTTATGGGAGAATATATATATATATATAATTAGTATATATTATATATTTACTACGATTAAAATTCTTGATATGATGGAACTATGATCAAATTACAAGGACTGAAACTACCAAACTAAAACTTACATGAAAAATGAAGCAATTATCACCAAGAATAGTGATTTTAATAAAGAATTTTCAATAAACATAAATTATATATGGAATGATATATATGATAATTTTTCTAGAATAATATGTTTAATAAAAATATATTTATTATGCAAGAATTTCAAAAATGTATCAAGGTAGTCAAACCTGAGGTAAGGGGTTTTATGTTACAATGTCTTTGTTTATTATGATTTTTTATGACTATGTTCTGATGATGAAATATTATGATCAAACTCACAAGATACTCATGAATTGTATTATCACTTAGTTTTTTCCTAAGAATATGTTTTTTCCATTAACTTTCCTTACCTTATATATTTAAGATACATAAAATATGTTTTTAAGGAAAATTGTCTATATTTCTCTCTTCGATCAAAAATCATTTTTATTTTATATACACGCTTTATAAAAATGTTTTAATGAAGGTTTTTACTATTATATTATAAATTTTTAAAGTCATTTTTTCACATGATTAATGTTTTACAAGATGTTTTGAAATGAATCTCCTTGTTGTTATCCAAAAAAGGTAATTTGTGAATTTTTTAAAAAGGTATGGAAGGAATGTTTTTTAACTTATTTGGTATGAATGTAATCTCCCACCATCAGGGAAGCTCAATTTTTTGAAGTTTACTTTGAAAGTTCCTTTGGTTATTTTCAAAGAAAAATCTATAATATTTTATAAATTTTTATAATTTTAAGATGTTACTTCAAAATGGAAAGGTTATTCTCTTCAAGAATGTTTCAATGATCTATTGATTTATAAATGATATAAACCTTAAATGTTTCATATGATTTTTTGGGAATATTATCCAAGGCTTCCATCCTTATTCTTTATTTATATGTTTTATTTTTATTATGTCATCTTTTTTACGAAACTTGTTCTTTTTTCACATGTTATGATATAACAAAATGTTTAAGAAACCCATTTCCTTTCATGGGTTCTAATATAATGAATGGTTTATGATCTTGTAAAACATATATGTATTATATTCATTATTTGAGGGATGGGACCTATATATCCCTGCAATGTATTAGGTAAATATTAATATTTTATGATATAAATAGGTCAATAATGGGGAGTGAACCCAGTTCAATAAGGGGATTTTTCCACTATGATAGTCTTGGGAGTGAACCTTGACTACTAATATGGTTTGGGGAGTGAACCTGTTCCACTATGACATTCATGACAGTGAGCCTTTAAAAAAAATTAAATGATTTTATAATCTTATGTGTATACCAAAATTCTATTTGTTATACCTATATTATTCTCTGATGGCCCATGTTATTTGATTCATTCATTATTCATGTCTTATAAACATCTAAGATTTATTCCATGAATCATGATTGTGATCTATGATATGAAGGGTATGGTTTTAAAATTTTAAGATACTATTTTAATTCTATTTTATCATATTATTCTTATATTATCATATATATCTCCCATTTTTATGCTTAATAAGCATCATATTTCACCCTTTATTATGTTTACTTTCCCAGTTTATAAAGAAAGGTTTTATGCATTATATGTCTAAGAAGGGTGATAGTTATGAAGATATAAGTGGGAGATGATGTAGAACTATTATGAAATAGTTTTTTATGTTTATAAGTTTCAAAATATACTATACATATATGATTCTAACAGAGAGAGTTATTTTATATAAAGAATATTCAACTCCTTAAATGTAATATATATGTATGAAAAATTTATGTCATTGTAGTATCTCAATGAAGATTTATCGCATAGCTTCAACTGAATTCCCTTTCATAGTGACCTTCTATACACACTAGTCTATGAATTTTATTAGACCGGTACATGCTAATACTATTTATTTTAATGGAAAAATTTTATTTGAAACACATAGAAGTTACCTAAACATTGAAATCTATTCAACGTAATAAGATTCCTTTTATTTTTTGAATCCCTCTTTAGTCTATCTTATTTCTCTCTGAATTTAGATTTCATCCCCATAATTTCATGACTTATTTGAGTTTCACATACTAAAATATTATCCAATCACTCTATTTCCATGTATCTAGACCATTTGTAACACAAACAATACCCAAAAACCCACTTTATTTTACTTTTAGATGTAATATATCTAGATTTTTTCCTTGTTGTTTTTAGGTTTGAACCCGAAAAGTTTTTGATCAAGATGAGGAGATTATTATATTAAGAATACCTAAATTTATTATAGAGGATTTTCTGAATTTTTCATCATTTTTTCATTTCCACTTTTTTATAGTTTTTAACTTATACTTTCACTAGAAGGATAAATATATTTAATACACACTGAATTAGCAAGACAATGACATACCTTTTTCACTAATCTTATTATAGGTTGATCATGAGATTATTAAAAGATATTTTTCAAATGATATGATTAATCATAGAACCAAGTATCTATTTTGATAGACATTTGAAAATAATTCTCCTTTGAACATATTGTAATGATTCAGTATGTATACTTTTGAAATTTTGCAGCTTTAAATCTAACTCAATACATTTCATATCAATGAATTTATAGTCTTCAAGTGTCTTTACCCTTGCATCAAAATATATTATAAAAATTTTCATCTGATCCTCACACATCTAAATATTTTCGTGTAATTAAATATAGAATTCTCATATCTTCTTTGCTTTGACATCTATCAATGAATATTTTAAATTCATAGATTCATTATGGAACTTCTACAGTTCATTGATCACTTCCTTGAAAAATTTCTCATAAACATATTTTGCACAAATAACTATTTTCAATTTTTCATAATCTATAGAAAATAATTTGTTTCAAGGTGTTCTAGATTATTTATTTTATTTCAATAGTCTTGTTATGGTATTGCATCTACTTACCTTAATTTCTAATAAATCTTCCATAGCATCATCTTCCTTCTCCAATTATAAATTATCATCATAAATTCCCTTGATATAAAACAATATGTATGATATAACATTAATAGCTTTCTTCTTCGTGTAATAATTAATTTTAAAGTATAAATAATGGTTAGATTCATTAAAACTATATTCTTTAAAGTTTAAGAATGTTTGTTCTCCAAATCAATAATAACGGATAGATTTTCTTGGTGAACATTTACCTTTTTGACTACCTTCATCTAATGGTTGACCCACTTCAACTCTTGATTTATTTTTCTCCTTTTCGGCCAATTTATTCTTACTATTTTTTAATGTCTTTGATAAAACCTATATTTTAGTTTTAAGAGGTATAAAATCTTATTTTTCTATTTGAGGAACTCTAATAACTCTTCAAATATTTACTTCATGAAACCTTGTAAAAATAACTAGGAAAAAAGTTCATATCCACTCAATGATAGAACTTGTTTTGATATGAGTTTTTATATAACAAAATATTTCGAATAAGAAGGAACCTTGTATTTTATACCAATTATAAGTGTTGGTGGACTTATTAAAACAGACCTAAGAGGGGGTGAATCACGTTTTTCAAAAAATTTAATAACTTTAAAATTTTCTTTTTAACAATAAACAATTTGGTATTTGAACAATTGAAACCAATTAAGTTTAACGAATCATTTCTTATTCAAATAATTATACACACATTTTTTAAATGTATTATAGAAGTAAAATTAGCACATGTGTTATTAAAATGTTCAATACCTCCTAGGAATCCTACCCTATATTATGATTGGGTTATCTAGGTCCTATATTATCCATTATAATTTTCTAATCAACATCAGTGAATATTTTCTAGGGATTATCCTCATACTAGGTCACCCGATATTAATCAATTGTGGGTTTACCATATTACATAGGTAAAAAAATCATCACACAACACATATTCAAAATCACATCTAACTATTTTTTCTTCTTATAGTTCCTTCTCCATTTTGAAGTATATCACCATGTATTTCTAGGATGTCATTGTGTCACATGTATGATATACTTCCTCAAATATAGAGTCATTCACTTCCTTATAGTTTTCAAAAACAGTTTCATGGAATGTGGTCTATGTTTCTTTTATAGATTTCTAGTTATTATTTAGAATTTCTATGATATACTCTCTTGAATCAGAATCTCAAGAATAAAACTCTACAAAACTATAACAGGTAGGAAAAAATACAAGTTTGGGATTTCTCTTTCTCATTTTCCTATTCCTCTTTAAACAACCTCGGGATTCACTTATACAAGTAAGACCTTACCGGTTTCGTATTCTTCCTCTATTTCTTCAAAACATAGAAGATATTACTTCATTATAGGCTCAACACTCTCTTAATATTCCTAAAGGGTTCTATATTAGTTTCTCAATTCTCTTACACACTAAGTAGCAGTAGCTCAAACTTTCACTCAATTCTCTTTTTCCTTGATATCTTCACTTTGTCATAAGTATTTATTAAATTAACCGTTCATTTTCAATGTCAATAAAAGAAAAAAAGAGTCAATAAAGACATAAATCATAAATCATGATAATAATATAACCGATTTTGGGTTCCCCGTGACATTATGTGCATTGATCATTAACTCATAAATGTGAGGAAGCTTCCTATTATTTCTTATATAATATTCTAAAAATAACATTTATTTTATTTTTCACATATTTTAAACTATCTAAATATATCTTAAGATATTTTATACAGTAGGTTTGGGATTATTTTCCTCTAAAAATAACCATGGGCTTATAGTGAGACATTCATCAGAGGTATATGAATAATACAATAGCAATATCTATACTTAAAGCATGGTGTCTTCCTTATTACAACATGATTGATCAAAAAACTATTATAGACTAAAGATTTAGACCATACACATAAGATCAAAACTCATTCAACTTCTTTATCTTATTTATCATGATTCACAACTCTCGTATGATGTTTAATAATATTTTAGTATAGTTCATGCCTTGCTATATATTCATTTCCATATTTTTTCATCTAGAAGTTATGCATTTAAGAATGAGTAAATTTCCAACCTTCCATATCAATTACCATCAATATCATTTAATCTAGTTGTGAATATCATATTCAAACTCACACATTCATATCGGATGATAATTACTTAAAATCTAAAGAACAACCTAAGAATCGACTAAAAAATGTTTGTATTATTTATAAAAATTCATTTAATTTATTTTTATTTCTCAATAATATTATCCTATTGATCTTATTCAACCTCAATATTGAATCATAGATCATATAAGATTAATTATGTTTTTAACATGAAAGAAAAACTCTTTCATTATCCAATTTGATATACCCTTTAAAATTTAAATTCTAAAAAATATATTTTTATTCATCAAAATTATGAAAAAATTATTTGTGTTGAATTCATACACAACTAAAAATTATAACATTATATAAGAAAAATTAATACATACAAACTAGATATTATTGTTTAGGCTCTATCAAAATCATACATGATGTTTTGAATTAATATTTGATAACTCAGTGTCATACAATGGAAGTCCCATGGGACATTAAAGTCATACACAGTGTCTCTAATGTATTATGTGAAAAAATTCTAACATTATAAGTCTCATGTATATGACTTCCAAAATCATACACTAATTCAATGTCTTGTGCTGGTATATTAATAGTCTTTTTCCTTTTATAAAAGTCATATTTTTCTTCTAAAATTCATTTACTTTAAGACTTATCGTTTTTTCAAATTTTCTTCTCAAAATTACAGAATTCATCAATTGACTCCAAGACTTCATCAAAGGAAATATAAGTCTTTATAAACATTTTAAATAGCCTCGAAAGAAATCCAATTAAATTTTGGAATTATTAGAACAATTCCAAACACATATAGATAGTTTCTATAGTTCATTGTATTGTCTAAATACTGATGGTATAGTATTTCAATACACCTCGCTAACTCCTAAATTATACATTAATGTCATCCCTATGAAACATTCATCAAAGTGAGTTAATCACGGATTCTAAAATCTATATTTCCAAATATATATTGGATGAATTAACAATATCTAAGATAGTTTCCTCAATAACTTTTATCTTATTTAAATCATTTTCCCTATAGCTTATACAAGTTTCCTAGTATAATTCCAAAATCCAACTCGATCAACCTTATCCCCTCCATTGTTAAAATGTTATAAAGAGTTCTTTATACACTTGGTAGCTCATGTAATTTCCCATAAGATAAACTAAAAATTCATTTCATGTTTATAAGGGCTGCCAACATAATATATCTGACTAGTTATTTAAGGATAAAAACATAATCCTTTTCTAATAATGAGGGTAGTAATATCATGTTTCCATTATTTTGGTGAATACTCACTCCATCACCCATGTAAAATCCCATAGAATTTTTTATAGAAACTATGTTGGAAAAAATAAAATTATAATACAAAATTCCCTTCATGGGTGACCAATAGGTATGAATTATAGTTTGTAGTGTAGTATAATTATTGGGTGTTTGTTTTGGGAAATGGGATGGTGGGGTGACTGGGTTAATGGAATTTGGTTTCTTATAGACTGTACATTAACATATACAAGGTGGTGGATATTTTGGTTATGAATATACTCTTGGGAGTGAGATTATGAGTTTTAATGATAATGTTCATGTGACTATTTAGTGTGAAATTGAGTAAATTATTATCCTAGGTAGACCAGTGACATCATCTAATGGTTTATGAAGTTAGTGGATCATAAACTCAAGAATATTATCAATGCTAGAAATATTCATATAGCTTGTGGAATTAATCATCTCTACAATGTGAGAACCAACATGTTTCAAGGGATTTTTAGTGCAGTGGTGTATCAGCTAGTGTATTTTTCATGTGATAAAATGTTAAAATTCAGATGAAAATCAAATGCACATTGTTCATAGAACTAACATCACTGTGAAGGGATAAGATGAGTGGCTCTCAAGATTTTGAGCAGTAGTGCAGGTTAAGTTGTTGTGTTGGGATATTCATAACTAATAGTTGCCTTGGAATTAGACCATAAATCAAGGATCAATGAGAAGGGTGGTTTATAGGAGATTTATATAGAGACTTTTTTGGGATAAAAATTATTATGGTGGTGAGGTTTTAAGGACCAGCTCTAGTTTGGGTCGGTGTAGTCGGAAATGAACTAGGTTTTTAGGAGATAACTGACACCATTTTTATTTTTTTTGATTTTTTATTGGTAATTGACATTTGGTAAAGCTTATGGAATCTTTAAATAAATGTTTATAAGGTGTTTTATTGGTTGGAGGAGTCTCAAGTTGAGTTTTAGTTATTCAGTAGTTGTAAATGGTTTGGTTGGTGGTTGAAACTTTTACCCCATTTCCAACACACAGATCTAATTCAACATTATTAAATTCCCTCATATATTCAAGTACAGGTTTATCAGTAAAAATTTGTAATTTAAAATTTGTCTCTAATACCCATTAATCAAAGTTAAATAAATATATTTCCATAAAATTCACATTCATATACTCATAATGATTTTGTTTTAGAATACTTCTTAACCTTGGATACCGGTCAAGAATCTAATTTATTTTTCATGCCTATATGATATCTCAAAATTATAAACACGATGAAATCCATAATCTATAAAAAATAAATTTCTATTGGTTATTATTATTCATTATATCTTTTTATCAAGGAATTTTAATGAATATACTCCCACTAAAAATTACATCCACATACATCGTATCGATTTAGTTACCCAAGACTCATTTTTCATCATGACGAATAGCAGTTTGACCACATAAATAATCTAGAACTATATTTAATAGACAAATATTGTCAAAAATATCATATATTCCTCCTTTATAGTTGAGTTTATAACTCTTTATCCAAATCTGTCTTGTGGATTCACTCAAATCTATGTCTCTTTTATCTAAATTGTTGTGGTTTCTAGGATAAGTGTAACCCTTACGTATCATTTATATAAAAAATAAAAGTTTTATATGTATGGGGTAAAAAAAATTTATTGATTAAACCATAATAACATTTAATTTTTTAAACAATGGAAAATATCTTATGTATAGGGTTATTAAACTCTTATGCATGGCCAGTTTTTATTATTGATATATCTCGTATCAAAATTACAATTTTATGATCTATTTTTCACACAAATCATATTCCATTCATAGGATAAATTATAAAATATATCATGGATTATGACATAGATAAAATCCATACGATATTTTTTTATTGTACCTTATGAAAAAAACTAATCATACCCTATGACTAACAATCATAGAATAATCTGAATTCTAACATTCATCTATATCATATCATATGTTATGATACAATCAACCATGGATTATGATACACATGTTCTTCATTAAAATAATAAAAAATCTTGTTTATTTATAGATTAATGTGGAATAAATTCCACTAATGGGTTTTGGTGGATCATCATAAGATAATTTTATAAAAAGAAACACATCAAATTTCTCGATCTATCATAAAAAATCAAACATGCATACTAAAAATCATAAACAAACAAGTATAAATTTACTTATATAAACTCTATCTATATTGAATTAAATGGATATTTATGGATGGAGACCATTGGGTGGTAGCTTAATGACTCCTTCCTCCATGGGGATGACACTAACCACTTAAATACTTGTTCATAATGAGAGTACCCCCCATAATCAAAGGTGTTCCAATGCCTTATTTTATGAATACAAATGAGTAATTAAAGATTGATTAGAGTTTAATCTATGGAATGAATATATTTCACTAACCCAATAGTATTATATCATTCATTTATATAGAAATTATTCATTAAATGAAGGAGGAATATTTATGGCTCTATCCATATGGCATCCATCATGAATTTCACATAACACATTCCCATTGAAATTTAGATTCATCAAAATAAATTTTTATTTATATTTATAAATAATCCTATTTTTAATTAACTTGAGTGGGAAACCTTACATGATCTATATTTATAACAATACATAACTAAAAGGAACAAAATTTAATGGCATGAAGGTCCAGTAGATAAAGGTTTAAACTATAATAGCCCATTTTTTCTTCCTTTCTTAATACCATGCCATCCCACACCCTGAAGTCATTTTTAACCTACCATAGTTATCCTACACAGAATTGTGTGAGAAATTTTTACAAATTATATAGAATATAGTTGCTACTTCCATTGGTTAGCATGATAAATTATCATCTGAAATCCAGGTATTTCAATAGAGACTACCCTTGGACCATTTTACACTCCACTGGTCAGAAGCTACTCTGTAACAAGCTTGGATTCTTAACATATGATGGCCTAGAAATCACCATATTATAGAATAAAATCCCCAATTAGATGAATAGTACTGCTACTATAGTACCCTATTTATAATACTTACACTACTATGGTAATACAGTAATTCTACAGTTCCTACAGAAATTACACCAATAAGGTTTCATACAAGATTATGGAGGGACCTTACCACTCATGTAATCCCCTAACCATGTTGGAGTTTCTATCATTTTAACATTTCAAGTGAATTTCCATGACATCAATGAATCACTATTTTGATTCATAACTATAAATATACCTCTTGAAAGATATAACAGTGGACATACACACACATCTCATATCATAATCCCATAGTACAATATGATAGAGGCTAACAGTGGAATCATGATTCTTCTTATGATATTGATATACCATAATTTGTTATATGCATCGCATGCATATCATAGTCTACATCATAGAGAATATAGTAGAATATGATATACCCTATTTTACTACGTATCCAATAGTTCATTCCTAAGCGGGGTATAATTTTGGTGAATTGAATCATAGTAGACCTTAGGATAGGTTCCCAAGTCTTCTCTGAGTAGGGGATAAGATTGATTGAGAATTATTGGATTAAGGATAGGTCTTGTAGAAAATTGAGTTACCTTATAGCCTATTTCTTATTTTATTAGTTTATAGAATGAGTTCCCCTCCTACATCAGTACATGGTATATAGGTCGGTATAGCTTTGGAATAGACATATGTATAGGTTGGGAAGGATAGGACTGACCTAGTGGGTACATAGAAGTGATATGGATGTTATTCTACCCCTTATGTAAAATGATAATATTATATTGTTCCATTTATTGATTAAAAATAACATGATCGTAGTGTGGGTTGAGGGACACTATTCCCAATGTGTGAGAAATTTTCAGGATATGTTGATAATAATAATTGGAACCCATGGAGTTTCATTGTTATGTTAAAACTAAGTGGACCATGATAGGTACCTAAGGTCCCTTCTTTTAAAATCAAACGATAATAATAGATGTCATTAATGGAAGTGGACTTTTCAAATTGGGATGTGGGGATAGGTTTGTGACTAAGAGGTCATCCTAAGGTAAATTTTATGTTAGGGTTGCGCAAGTTACTAACCCTTTTGACCCTCATGTTTTATGTGTGTTTTTTACCTATTTTATTTATTACATAGTAAAATATGAAATGATTTATATTATATTAATTATTATTATGGGTATGATAAATTTATATGGATTATGTTATGGGTTGGGTGGTCATGTTAACCATGCTCATGATATTTAACAGGAATATGGGTGTGGTGAGTATACCAACCATAGGTAAATGGGATGTGATGGAATGATATGTGTGTAACAGGTAGCAAAATAATTCCAACTATAGTGATGCGTGATGATATCAAATGGATTTTGAAATGGGTTGGATGATGTTCCAACCATGGTGAGATTATGATATGGGTTTCCCATTCATTCCAAACATGGATATTATTAAGGTATTAGCTAGATTCCTTACCAAATATTTTATAATGTGTCTTTTAGGTTGATAATTCATGTTAACCATATTTAATGAATACCACACTCCATAACTACAAGAGTGGCTTTAGAAAAAGTCCACAATGTCTACATTAGAACATTGACTCGTCCTAGAGTGGCATCCGCCTAGAGTTCAAGTCAGAGAAGAATGAATAGTGACAAGATTCCTTCCAATTCCTTCCTACTTAGGAACTCAAGGATCACTCAAGATTAACCAATCCTTAATCAAGAACCGCACATATGGCGTGCCACTAGAGAATACCAACCAGACAAGCTCAATATCTTTTAATGCTTTAGCATGGTGTAATAAAGATGCTCTCTTAGTGTATTAATGATGATCTCAAGATAAGTAACCTGATCATATCTAAACATAATAAACTAAGGGGAGACCAATAAAACTATAAAAAGAATAGTTGAACCACTACTGGTTGAATTATTGAAAGAAGCTCGGCTTCACCTGGCGACGAACAAACCCGATCGCAATGCCTCTACTACCCGAGGCATCACGTGATCTTTCATGATTAACGAATGAATTCATCCATGAAAAACTCAAGGGTTTCATACACAATCAACCACAAGAACATCATGCTGTGAAGAAATCACCAACATGATTTCAAAACTTGAAATCCTGATTGGCATTTGAGAAAAACTGACCATTTTTCAATGGTCCTCTTTGGTTATTCTCCTTCTACACGGATGTACGAATAACCAATATGACCAATGTGATGCTCCCCACCTTAGGTGTTTCCTAGTCAAAAACATAAAATATTTGGAATATTCATTCATGGGTTCACTAGATCAAACCGCCTTAAACATAACGTAAGGCATTTGTCATGAAAACCAAACCGACCGGCGTTTCAAAAAACCTGAGTCTTTAGAAAGTCCTCCCAAACATAATGTAAGGCATTTGGGGTACCTTTGGAAGAATATATAGAGTTTAGGGTAAATTAAACATGTTATAAAATTTTTTTGAGTGAATATTAGTTGGAAATTTGGTGGGTTTATATAGGAAAAAAGTGGGGAGTTCTTATATTATTTCCCAAACATTGGTCTTGGCCTCTATATAAAAATGTAATCAAAACCACAAACCATCCAATAGTTTTTTCAAATGGTTTATTACAAAGAGTATTGGTTTTAATTATTTTATAATTAAAAGGTCCAAACATATAAAATTATTACTTATGGTGCTGTGAAGGTGAGTAATGTTCTTAAAGATGTGATTTTAGAACCTTAAAATAAAATATAGGTTTTAGAGGAATCATAAGGGATTCATAAAATTAATAAAATAACCTAAAAATAATATTATTTTATAGGGGGACATATATTTTTAATTTATAAATTTTATATAATTTATTCAAACATTCTTGGGTCATTATTATGTCATAATACACAATGTATATTTATACCGTATTTAATTTTCACACAAAAATTCAACTGTCTCAAAAAATTATGAAAAATTAACCATTGGATATTTTTTAATTTCTTATTAAAAAAATAGTATTTATTTTATGAAAATAATTTTCTAAATATATGTATTTTACCTTTTAAAATAGAATCATCATTTATTGAGAAATGCATGGTTTGTTTAACAATAACTATTTTTAAACCCTTATAAAAATTAAATTTGACTTCATAAAAAATACATGATCACTATATTTTTTTAAAAAAATAGAATAATATTTTATGAAAAAATTATTTCTTTCAAAAATTCATTAATTCATCAAAAAATTTATTAATTGAAGATGAATATTACCCAGAAAATACAATTTGTGTTTTATTGTATCAAAATCAAAATCATTTATAAAGTAATAAAAATAAGAATAAAATATATTAATTATTATATAATATATAAATATTAAAATTATTAGGGTCTTGATACATATCCCTTCATTACACTAGAAAATGACCTAAAGGGTATGGTTTGTGATAGTGATATTTTCATGGGGTGGTTCGGTGTAAATGGTTTGGTTCATGATCTTGATGACCTTAAACTTCTCCCATAAATGATTTTTCTTGTGCTTTAGTTCTTTGATTTCATATTGGGCTTGGTTAAGGGAAAATCCTAGTGATTCTATCTTCCTAAAAATATCAGATAAATGAGTTTTATAGGTTAAGATCCTATTGGTTGAGATTATCAATTACTTTGTCTCTATCAATTAGATTTTTCAAAACCCCATATTTATACTAATTATATGATCACTATTCTATAGTTATATTTTCAATGGTTATGATGCTTAATGGTATTTTAAATTTGAAATGATATAATAAATCCAAAGAAGTGAATGTGTTTTCTACAACAATGATACATAATAATACATTTAATTAAATCATAAGTAGAATTTTATATACAAATGTTCAGGTCATTAAATTAATTGACACGTGTCCATGAAAATGACCTATATAATATTTAAATCAAAGAAAGTTACAAAATTTCACTATCTTTTTTAAATATCTCTTATATGTCCATATAGTGGAAAAAATAAGTTATGAGTGAATATATGTATTTATTTTGAGATTAATGAAATTATTTTACTGATATAAATTTATTTTTATTTTTTAGAAATTATATAATGATCTGAATTTCTTATTCAACACTGGTGTTGTATTTCTTCATTTAATAAAAAATATAATAAATGATTTTAAAAATATTAAAAGTGATATAATATGAATGAGTTAATGTAAACCATGAATTTTGAATATCTATATAACATATCAAGGAAATATGAAAGAATTATATTCAAATTTCCCCTTTATCTGATGTATTTATAGTTATATTAAAGGAATAGTGTTAAAAATTAAATCAGTGATATTTCATAATAAAAAAATGATATAAGATTCATAAATATTTTCAATTCATCCAAATGAATGGGACATGGTTTTAAGAATCAATCATGGTCCATTTATGGGTATTTTAACTTTTTATAGTAAAATTATTCACCCTTAAAGTCTAGAAAAAATTAATATTATGGTAATTGTCAAAAGTGTTAATAAGGGTTAAAACTAAAAGATAAGGGTAAAAATGTGATCCAAACTCATCAAAAATACATTTAATGAGATAAATTTAACTCATACTCATATTATACTAGAATATTATCGATTTTAACAAATTAAACATCAAAATTAATTTATATTAATTTAATATTTTAATAAATTCCAAGAGTGCTCATCCCTTCAATTATAAAAGGCCACTCTACTTTCTATTCTTAGCACCACTATGAGCCTCAATTTCTCTCCAATTCACTAGACATGTCCTATAAGTTTTTCCTTCCATAAATAAAAACCCTAGATCCCTTTATTTTAGATCTAAAGGATTCATTTCCAAGAAGAGATAATCACCTTAACTGATCAATTTCTTATAAACTTTTATTTTACCTCCTCTAAATCTATTTTGTTCTTCCTAAAATAATAAATTAAATATCTTAAATATATTTAAATGTTTTTAAACTTATGAAAACAACATTAAACATCTTCTTTCCTATAAAATGGAAAGTGAAAGTATTTCTTATGCATACTTATGGTTTACCGCATCCACATAGAGATATAATTCATTTTTCATCACTATATTTTATGGATGGGTATTTTGATGGGTTTAATATTTACATCATATATTTATAACACAATTATAATTAGTTAACAATAATATAATATCTAACTTCTTACCATCCAATCCTTTGGGAAATGATAACATCACAAGTGTGTATGTGTGGACTACCACCTCTACTAAGTGATGCGATTCATTTTTCATTTATATTTCACATGGATGGAAATGATGATAAATTTTATGGATAGATATGATATATATGATATAATAATGATAATTAAAAGTTGAATTTATATTTACCGTTATTTCATTCCATCCATTGAAAAATGAAAATATTGTTCATGCTTACGTACGGTTTACCATCTCCATGAACGGTGTAATTTATTTTTCTATCCCTAAAATTTATGGAAGAATATATATATATATATATATATATATATAATTATTAAATATTATATTTTTAATATGATTAAAATTCATGAGATGATGGAACTATGATCAAATTACATGGACTAAAACAACCAAACCAAAACATACATGAAAAATAAAGCATTTATCACAAGGAATAGTGATTTTAATAAAGAATTTTCAATAAACAGGTGATAAAAGATTAAAAGTAAACCATATATGGTATTATATATTTTACAATAGTTCTGGAATAATATGTATAATAAAAATATATTTATTATACTAGAAGTTTAAAAATGTATCAAGGTAGTCAGACCTGAGGTAAGGGGTTTTATGTTACAATGTCATTATTTATTGGGATTATTTATGATTAAATTATCATGATTAAATATTATGATCAACATCACAAGATACTCATGAATTTTATTATCCACTATATATTTCATAATAATAAATTTTTTAAATTAATTTTCCTCACCTTATATAATTAAGATACATAAAATATGTTTTTAAGGAAAATTGTCTATATTTCTCTCTTCGGTCAAAAATCCTTTTTATTTTATATACATGCTTTATAAAAATGTTTTAAAGAATGTTTTTAATATTATATTATAATTTTTTAAATTCAATTTTACTCATGCTTAATTTTTTACAAAATGTTTTGAAATGAATCTTCTTGTTGTTATCCAAACGAGGTACTTTTTGAATTTTTGACAGAGGTATAGAAGGAATTTTTTTAACTTATTTGGTATGAATGTAATTTCCCACCATTATGGCTGCTCAATTTTTTAAAGTTTACTTTGAAATATCCTTTGGTTATTTTCAAAAAATTCTATAATATTTTTTAAAGTTTTATAATTTTAATAAGATGCTTCAAAATGGAAAGGTTATTTTCTTTAAGAATGTTGCGATAAACTATTGATTCATCAATGAGAACAACCTTCAATGTTTTATATAATTTTTTCAGAATATTATCCAAGGTTTCCATCCTTATTATTTATTTATATGGTTTATATTTATTATGTCATTATGTTTATGAAACTTGTTCCTTTTTCACATGTTATGTTATAAAAAAATGTTTATGAAACCCATTTCATTTCATGGGTTCTAATATAATGAATGATTTATTATCTTGTAAAACGTATATGTATTATTTTCATTATTTTAGGTTTGGGACCTATATATCCCTACAATTTATTGGGTAAATATTGATATCTTATAATATAAACAAGACAATAATGGGGAGTAAACCCAATTTAGTAAGGGACTTTGTCCACTATGATAGTATTGGGAGTGAACCTTGACTACTAAGATGGTTTGGGAGTGAACCCATTACACTATGACATTCATGAAAATGAGCCTTTAAAAATAATGAAATGATTTTATAATATTCTGTATATACCAAAAATCTATGTATTATACCTATATTATGCTCTGATGGCCCATGTTCTTTGATTCATTTATGATTCATGTCTTATAAACTTCCAAGATTTATTCCAAGACTCAAGATTGTGATCTATGATATGAAGGGTATGGTTTTAAAATGTTAAGATATTATTCTAATTCCATTTTATCATGTTATTCTTATATTATAATTTATATATCCCATGTTTACCCTTACTAATCATCATATTTCACCCTTTATTATGTTTACTTTCCCAGTTTATGAAGAAAGGTTTTATGTATGACATGTCTAAGATGGGTGATAGTTATGAAGATCTAAGTGGGAGATGATGTAGAACTATTATGAACTAGTTTTTAATTTTTATAAGTTTAAAAATATACTATACATATATTATTCTAGCAGAGATTGTTATTTTATATAAAGAATATTCATCTACTTAAATGTAATATCTATGTATGAAAAATTTATGTCATTATAGTCTCCCAATGAAGACTTTTAACATAGCTTAAACTACATTTCCTTTCATAGTGCCCTTCTATACACACTAGTATAGGAATTTCATTAGACTGGTACATGCTAATACTTCTTATTTTAATGAATAACTTTGATATGAAACACATAGAAGTTACCTAAACATTAAAATCTATCCAATGTAGGAAGATTCCTTCTATTTTGTGAATACCTCTTTAGTATAGCTTATTTTCCTCTAAATTTTTCCTTTATCCCCATAATTTCATGACTTATTTGAGTTTCACATACTAAAATATTATCCCATCACTCCATTTCTATGTATATAGACTATTTTTAACACAAACAATTCCCAAAAAACAACTTTATTTTAATTATAGATGTAATATGTCTAGATTTGTTTCCATGTTGTTTTTAGGTTGGAACCCAAAATTGTTTGATCAAGTTGAGGAGATTATTATATTAGGAATACCTAAATTTACCCTAGAGGATTTTCTAAATTTTTCATCATTTTTCTATTTCCACTTTTTTATATTTTTTTACTTATACTTTCACTAAAAGAGGAAATAGATTTAATAAACACTGAATTAGCAAGACAATGACATACCTTTTTCATTGAGCTTATTGTAAGTTGGTCATGAGATGATTGACAGATATTTTTCAAATGATATTATTCATCATAGAACTAAGGATCTATTTTGATACACATTTGGAAATACTTCTCCTTTTAACATATTATGAAGATTATGTATGGATACTTTCGAAATTTCACAACTTTAAATCTAACTCAATACATTTCATATCAATGAATTTCTAGTCTGCAAGTGTCTTTACCCTTGCTTCAAAATATATGATAAAAATTTTCATCTGATCCTCACACATCAAAATATTTTCTTGTAATTAAATATCCAACTCCCATATCCTCTTTTCTTTGACATATATCTGTGAATATATTAATTTCATAGATGCATTATGAAACTTCTCCAGTGCATTGATCACTTCCTTGAAAACATTCTCATAAAATTCTTTTGCACAAATATCTATTTTCAATTATTTATTATCCATATAAAATAATTTTTATCAAGGTGTTCTAGATTATTTATTAGATTTCAATATTCTTGTGATGGTATTTCATCTACTTACCTTAATTTCTAATAAATCTTCCATAACATCATCTTCTTTCTCCAATTATGAATTCTCATCATAAATTCCCTTGATATAAAACAATATGTATGATATAACTTTAATAGGTTTCATGTAATAATTAATTTTATAGTATAAATCAATGAAGGATTCATTAAAATCATATTCTTTAAAGGTTAAGCAAGTTGGTTCTCCCAATCAATAATCATGGATAGATTTTCTTAGTCAACATTTTCCATTTTGACTACTTTCCTATAATGGTTGACCCACTTCAACTCTTGGTTTATTTTTCTCTTTTTTGGATAGTCTTTGATAAAACATATATTTTAGTTTTAACAGGTATGAAATCCTATTTTTCTATTGGAGGATCTCTAATAACTATTCAAATATTCACTTCATGAAACCATGTAAAACCAACTGGGAAAAATTTCAAATCAAGGTAGAGATAGACTCTATTTTGATATTAGTTTTTATAGAATAATATATTTCCAATAAGAGGTAACCTTATATTTTATACCAATTATAAGTGTTAGTGGACTTTTTCAAATAGACCTAAGAGGGGGTGAATCATGTTTTGCCAAATTTTTACTAAATTTTAAATGTTGTTTTTAACAATAACCAATTCGGTATTTGAACAATTGAAACCATACCAATTAAGTCTAATGAATCATTTATTATTCAACTAATTATACACACATTTATTCAATGTTGTACAGAATTTAAATTCTCACATGTGTTTTTACAAGGTTCAATCACTCATAAGAATCCTACACTATATTTTGATTTGGATATATAATTACTAGATTATCCACTATAATTTTATCATCATGATCAGTGATGTTTGTCTAGGTATTATCCTCATACCAAGTCACATCATATTAATCATTTGTTGGTTTACCATATTACATAGGTAAAAAAATTTGAATCACCTAATACATCTTCAAGATAACATCCAATTAGTTTTTCTTCTTATAGTTCCTTCTCCATTTCAAAGTATATCACCATGTATTTCTAGGATTTCATTGTGTCAAAAATATGATCTAGTTCCTAAAATATAGATTCTTTTACTTCCTTTTAGTCTTTAAAAATAGTTTCATAGAATGTGGTCTATGTTTATTTCATATATTTCTAGTTATTATTTAGAATTTGTATGATATCCTCTCTCGAATTAGAATCTCGTGAATAAAACTCTATAAAACTATACCAGGTAGGAAAAAAATGCGAGTTTGGGATTTCCCTTTCTCATTTTCTTATTCCTCATTAAACTAACTCGGCATTCACTTCTAAATAGAAATACCTAATTGGTTTCCTATTCTTCCTATATTTCTTTGAAACATAGAAGATATTACTTCATTATAGGCTCAACACTCTCTTATTCTTCCTCAATAGTTCTCTCTTAGTTTCTCAATTCTCTTACACACTCAGTAGCAATAGATCCTAATTCCACTCAATTTTATTTTTCCTTGATATCTTCACTTTCTCATAAGTATTTATTAAATTAACCTTTAATTTTAAATATCAATAAAAGAAAAACAAGATTCAATAAATACATAAATAATAAATCATTATAATAATATAACTACTTTTGGGTTCCCCATGACTTTATGTGCATTGATCATTAACTCATACATATGGGGAATAATCTTATTATTTCTTATACAATATTCTAAAAATACCCTTTTATTTTATTTTTCACATATTTTAAACTATCTATATATCTTAAGATATTTTATACAGTAGGTTTGGTACTATTTTCCTCTAAAAATAACCAAGGGATTATAGTGATACATTCATCAGAGATGTATGAATAATACAATAGCAATATCGACACTTAAATCATGGTATCTTCCTTATTACAACATGATTTCTCAAAAAACTAGTATAGACTAAAGATTTAGACCATTCACATAAGATCAAAACTCATCCCACTTCTTTATCTTATTCATCATGAATCAAAACTATCGTATGATGTTTAAAAATATTTGAGTATAGTTTATGCATCACTAGATTTTCATTTCCATATTTTGTCATCTAGAAGTTCTGCATTTTAGGAATGAGTAAAATTCCAACCTTCGATATCAACTACCATTGATATCATTTGATCTAGTCATTAAGATCATATTCAAACTCACATATTCATATCAGATGATAATTATTTAAACTCTAAATAATAGCCTAAACATCAACTAAAAATGTTTATATTATTTATAAAAATTCATTTAATTTATTTTTATTTCTGAAAAATATTATCCTCTTGATCTTATTCAGCCTAAATATTGAATTATAGATCATCTAAGATTCATTATGTTTTTAACATGAAATAATAGATCTTACATTATCCAATTTGATTTACCCTTTAAAATTTAAATTCTAAAAAATATATTTTTTTCATCAAAATTATGAACAAAATTTTCTGGGTTGAATTCATACACAACTAAAAATTATCAAATTATATAAGAAGAAGTAATACATACAAACTGGATAGTATTATGTAGGTTCTATCAAAATCATACATGATGTTTTGATGTCATATGTTATAACTCAATGTCATACGCTAGAAGTCCCATTGGACATTAAAGTCATACACAGTGTCTCTAATGTATTATGTGAACAAATTTCTACATTAGAAGTATCATGTATGTGACTTCCAAAATCATACACTAGTTCAAAGTCTCATGTTTAGACTTTTAAATACTTTTCCATTTTAGAAAAGTCATATGTTTCTTTTAAAATTCATATACTTTAAGACTTATCCTTTTTTTAATTTTCATCTAGAAATTACAGAATTCTTCAATTGACTCCAAAGCATAATCAAAGAAACTCTAAGTCTTCATACACATTTCAAATGGACTTGAAAGAACTCCAATTAAATGTTGGAATTATTAGAACAAATCCAAACACATCGAGCTAATTTATATAGTTCATTGTATTTTCTAAATACTCATGGTATAGTATTTCAATACACCTCGTTGACTTCTCAATTATGCATTAATGTCATATTTAGAAAACCTTCATCATAGTGAGTTAACCATTGATTCTCACATCCATAATTCCAAATATCTATTGGATGAATTCACCATATCTAAGGTAGTTGTATAAACAACTTTTATCATATTTAAATCATTTTCCCTATAGATTATACAAATTTTATAGTATAATCCCAAAATCCAACTTGGTCAAACTTATCTCATCCATTATTAAAATATTATAAAGTGTTATTTATACACTTGGTAGAACATGTAATTTCCCATAGGATCGACTCAAAATTCATTAAATGTTTATAAGGGATACCAATTTAATATATCTGACTAGTTATTTCAGGATATTAACTTAATCCTTTTCCAATTATGATGGTAGTAATATCATGTTTCCTTTAATTTGGTGGATACTCACTCCATCACCCATGTCAAATCACATCGGATTTATTATAGTAACTATTTTTGGGATAAAGTAAAACTATAATACAATAGTCACTTCATGGGTGACCAATAGGTATGAAATATAGTTTGTAGTTTAGTATAAATATTGGGTGTGTGTTTTGGGAAATGGGATGGTGGGGTGACTGGGTTTATAGAATTTTGTTGCTTATAGATAGTACATTGACATATACAAGGTGGTGGGTATTTTTGTTATGAATATAGTATTGGGAGTGAGATTATGAGTTTTAATGAGAATTTTCATGTGACTATTTAGTGTGAAATTGAGTGAATTATTATCTTGGGTAGACCAATGACATCATTAAATGGTTTATGATGTTAGTGGATCATAAACTCAGGAATATTATCAACAATGTGAATATTCATATAGTTGGTGGAATTGATCATCTCTACAATGTGAGAACCACATTGTTATAAGAGATTTTTAGTGGAGTGGGGTATCAGTTTGTGTGTTTTTCATGTGATCAAATGTTAAAATTTAGATGAAAATCAAACACACAATGTTCATAGTACTAGCATCACTATAAAGGGCTAAGATGAGTGGCTCCCAAGATTTTGAGCAGTAGTGCAGGTTAAGGTGTTGTGTTGGGATATGCATAACCAATAGAAGCCTTGTAATTATACCATAAATCAAGGATCAATGACCAGGGTGGTTTATAGGAGATGTATATAGAGACTTATCTGGGATGAAAATTATTATGGTGGTAAGGTTTTAAGGACAAGCTCTAGTTTGGGTTAGAGTAGTCAGAAATGAACTAGGTTCTTAGCAGAGAACTGACACCATTTTAATTTTTTTTTTATTGGAATGGACATTTGGTAAATCTTCTAGAATTTTTAAATAAAGGTTTATAAGGTGTTTTATTGGGTGGAGGAGTTTCAAGTTGAGTTTTAGTTATTCAATAGATGAAAAGGGGTTGGTTGGTGGATGAAACTCTTTCCCCATTTCCAACACACAAATCTAATTCAACATTATTAAATTACCTATAATATTCAAGTTAAGGGTTATCAGTAAAAATGTGTGATGTAAACATAGTCTCTAATACCCATGAATAAATGTTTAATAAATATATTTCTATAAAATTCACATTCATATACTCATAATGATTTTGTTTTAGAATAATTCTCAACCTTAGATACCGGTCTTGAATTTAATTTATTGTTCATGCCTATATGATATCTCAAAATGATAAACATGATGCAATCCATAATCTACAACAAAGAAGTTAATATTGGTTATTATTATTAATTATATCTTTTTATCAAGGAGTTTTAATGAATATAATCCCACTAAAAATTACATCCACATACATCATATCTATTTAGTTACCCAGGACTCATTTTTCATCATGAAGAATAAAATTTTGACCACATAAATAATCCATGACTATATTTAATAGAAAACTATTATCAATAATATCATATATTCCTCTTTTATAGTTGATTTTATAACTCTTTATCTAAATCCATCAATGTGGATTCACTCAAATCTATTTCTCTATTATCTAAAATCTTATGGTTTCAAGGATAAGTATAACCCTTACGTATCATTTCTATATAAAATAAAGGTTTTATATGTATGGGGTAACAATTTTTAATTTATTAAACCATAAATAACATTTAATTTTTTTAAAAATGGAAAATATGTTATGTATAGGGCTATTAAACTCTTATGCATGTTCAGTTTTCATTAATGATATATGTCGTATCAAAATTACAATTTGATGATCTATTTTTCACACAACTCAGATTTCATTCATAGCATACATTATAAACTGTATCATAGATTATGACATAGAGAAAACCCATAAGATATTGTTTTATTATACCTTATGACAAAAACCAATCATACCCTATGACTAAGAATCACAGAGTAATTTGAATTCTAATATTCATCTATATCATATCATATGTTATGATATGATCAACCATGGATTATGATACACATTTTCTTCATTAAAATAATAAAATATCCTGTTTATTTATGGATTAATGTGGAATAAATACCACTAATGGGTTTTGGTAGGTCATCATAGGATAATTTTATAAAAAGAAACACATTAAATTTCTCGATCTATCATAAAAAATAAAACACGCTTAATGAAAATCCTAAACGAAAAAGTATAAATTTACATATATAAAGTCTATCTATATTTAATTAAATTTATATTTATTTATGGTGATCATTGGGTGGTATCTTAATGACTCATTCTTCCATGGGGATGTCACTAACCACTTGAATACTTGTTCATAACGAGAGTACCCCCCATACTCAAAGGTGTGATAATGACTTATTTTATGAATACAAATGAAGTATTATAGAGTGATCAGAGTTTAAGATATGGAATGAATATATTTCACTAACCCAATAGGGTTATATCATTCATTTATATAGTAAATCTTCATTAAATGAATGAGGAATAGTTCTGGCTCTATCCACTTGGCATCCATCATGAATTTCACATAACACATTCCCATTGAAATTTAGATTCATCAAAATAAATTTTTATTTATATTTATAAATAATATTATTTTTAGTTAAGTTGAGTGGGAAACCTTAAATGATCTATATTTCTAAAAATTAATTACTAAAAATAACAAAATTTAATGGCGTGAAGGTCCAGTAGATAAATGTATAAACTAAAATAGCCTATTTTTTCTTTCTTTCTTCATCCCATGCCATACCACACCCTGAATTCATTTTTAACATACCATAGCTATCCTACGTAGAAGTGTGTGAGTAATTTTTACAAATTTTGTAGAATATAGTTTCTACTTTCACTGGTTAGCATTCTTAATGATCATCCAATATCTAGGTATTTCAATGGAGACTACCCTTGGACCATTTTACACTCCACTGGTCAGAAGCTACTCTATAATAAGCTTGGATTCTTAACATATGATGGCCCCAAAATCCCCATATTATAGACTAAAATCCCTAGTTAGATGAATAGTACTGCTACTATAGTACCCTATTTATAATACTGACACTACTATGGTAATACAGTAATTCTAAATTACCTACAGAAATTACACCAACTAAGGTTTCATACAAGATTATGGAGTGACCTTACCACTCATGTAATCCCCTAACCGTGTCAGATTTTCTATCATTTGAACATTTCAAGGGAATTTTAATGACATAAATGAATCACTATTTTGATTCATAACTATAAATACATCTCTTGAAACATATAACAGTGGACATATACACACATCTCATACTATAATCCCATAATACAATATAATAGAGGCTAATAGTAGGATCATGATTCCTCTTATGATATTGATATATCAAAATTTTTTATATGCATCGCATGCATATCATAGTCTATATCATAGGGAATATAGTACAATATGATATAGCCTATTTTACTACATATCCAATAGCTCATTCTTAAGCGGGGTATAATTTTGGTGAATTAAATCTTAGTAGACCTTAGGATAGGTTCCCAAGTCTCCTATGAGTAGGGGATATGATTGATTGAGAATTATTGGATTAAGGACAGGTATTGTATAAAATTGAGTTACATTATAGCCTATTTCTTATTTTATTAGTTTATAGAATGAGTTACCCACCTATATCAGTACATGGTATATAGGTCGGTATACCTTTGGAATAGACATATGTATAGGTTGGGTAGAAGAGGACTAACCTAGTGGGTCCATAGAAGTGATATGGATGATATTCTACCCCTTATATAAAATTAGAATATTATATTGTTCAATTTACTGATTAAAAATAACATGATCGTAGTGTGGGTCGAGGGAAACTATGCTCAATGTGTGAGAAATTTTCAGGATATGTTGATAATGATAATGGGAATCCATGGGGTGTCTTGATTGTGTTAAAACCAAGTGGGCCATGATAGGTACCCAATGTCTCTTCTTTTAAAATAAAAGGATAATAATAAATGTCCAAAATGGAAGTGGACTTTTCAAATTGGGATGTGGGGATAGGTTTGTTCCTAAGAGGCCATCCTAAGGTAAAGTGTATGTTAGGGTTGTGTGAGTTACTAACCCTTTTGACCCTCATGTTTTATGTGTGTTTTTACCCTATTTTATTTATAACGTAGTAAAATATGAAATGATTTATATTGTATTAATTATTATTATGGTTATGATAAATTTTTATGGATTATGTTATGGGTTGGGTGGTCATGTTAACCATGCTCATGATATATAACAAAAATATGGGTGTGGTGAGTATAAAAACCATAGGTAAATGGGATGATATGGGATGATATGTGTGTACCAGGTAGCACAATCATTCCAACTATAGTGATGCATGATTATATCAAATGGATTATGAAATGGGTTGGATGATGTTCCAACCATGGTGAGATTATGATATGGGTTGCCCAGTCATTCCAACCATGGATATTCTTAAGTTATTAGCTAGATGTACTACCAAATATTGTATAATATGTGTTTTAGGATGATAATTCATGATAACCATATTTAATGAGTTCCTATGGATGGATGTATATTATGGGTTATGTTCTCTTTCCAACCATGATTGGATGAGACTTTCATGGACATGTGGTACATGTTAAGTATGATGTATCCTGAGATTGATGTGGTGTGATGGGTTTGAAGTTATTCCTCTTGAGGACCTTATAATGTGGGTTAAAATATTTCCTCCGGGGATGCTAGTTAATTCTATGTTGAGATTATATGTTTTGTGATATTTCTTGATACTTCATGCCCAATTATTATCCTTGTGACTTATTTAGAGAAATTCATTAATTGGATGAAGCAGGTATGGTCACACTCAGGTGAATTAAAAAGTGTCTATAGTTATGATTTGTATTATATTTAGTGTTTTTTATTTATTATGACCATATCAAACTATTAATTCACAATATATAGTGGTTATATTATGGAAACCATTTGTGGTGACCTACCTAGTTGTACTCACACACTACTCAGGGATCCCTTGCAGTTTAGTACTCGAAAAGACCTCTTGATTATAGGTACAGTTAGGGTTATGGCCTGATGTTAGTTGGTTGAGTTAGACAGCTTGGATGAAGTCATAATATGATATTTAGTTTAGACTCAGGACTAGGTATTACTTATTTTTAGTTTTTTTATTTTGGTCTAAGTAGTATGTGATCTTCTTTAGAAGATTTTGTTTCTATTTGCATGAAACATGTGACTTTTAGATATCTAATTTTCTTATAGCATGGTGATGTTATTTTCTATTTTTATCATTTTCCTATATTTTATCATTTTACATTGGTTTTATTATTATAATGGATTTTAAACTATTTATCTATTTTTTTTTATGATACTAGAGGTTATAGTACCTCCATGGGTTATTATTAAACCCTCACTACTTATTAACCATATCTAGAATATAATGAGGTGTAAATAAGGTCATGTGGTTCTTCAATTAAGTTATGGTTTGTATAGGTTAGTTCGATATATTAAAACTATTATTATAATATAATTTAATCAATGATATATATTTTTTCAATGATCCTCAAAACATTAGGCATAAAAGCCTTGGGTATGTATTAAGGGATATTAATCACATTTTCAGTCTAATAATCTATCTATGGGTGATAATTCATACTCAACTTCAACTAAGAGTCATTTATTTATTAAAGAAACTTCCAAACTTAATAAATAAATCATGGGTCCTAATAAAAATAATGGATGAGGAAACCCTGCAAAACATCATGATCTCATGGAAATTCATATATCCAAGCACTTCCACCATATTATTATACTTTATAGGTATTAATTGTGGTGATTTCATCAATAGGTTCACAATCAATCAAATGGAATTCTTACCAGTAGGGGATCAAGGTTTGATAATAACAAAATCCATTAAAATTTCATCATATTTTTATACCAAAATGGGAAGTGACTATAATAATCCAATTATCTTCTGACTTTCGACCTTCACTATTTGATATGTGAGGAAATTAGATACATGTTCAAAAATATATCACATCATCAATGGCCAAAATTACCATCACTTGATATTATATAATATTTTAGTGGAACATGGATGAGTATATTAGCTAGAATGATGCTTAACCTTTATCATAACTAATAATAGACAAAAATAAACTAAACGATCTATTTTTGAAAAAATAAAACTACTATGAGACTAATACCAATCACCTAAGGCCTCCTCTCCATTTAAAATTATACTTACATGATGATAATAGAGATAATTTCCCTATTATTTCTATATTAGGTCATCTCAAGAAGGTGTAAATTAAAAACAAGGAAAAATAGTTACAAATCATCCTCTTTTACATCTTGATGTAATTTAATAAATATGATAATCAAATTTCAATATTCTGTGGACCCTTTCATAGCTTGAGTCAGTAATTTCCTTCTTATATCATGAGAAATATAATTCCACTTACCTAGTATATATTCTAGATCAATTTAAAACATTCAAAGATACTCTACTTAGTATATATGTATGAGATTCAGATCCTTTTAGGTGAAAACTTATTTCAAGATTTTATGGTCAGTATACACCATGAACTTTTCTTTAAAGAGATAGTTGTTCCAAGTCATCAGTTCATGCATCACCATTTACAGTTCCATGTAATGATTAGGGTAATTATTATCATGATGGCATAAAAGGTGAGATCCATATTACAATACATGATCATTTTACATTAATTAAACCCCTAATATCCTACTTGATGCATTATAACATAATGCATATAATTCTACAAGATTATTAATAATGATAACATGTATAATGTAAACCATTCCTTTATCTCACTAAAATACTCCATAAATTTTATACTCCATTCAAATTATTCTCCCTTTTGGGTCAAGGCCATCAAGGGAGATTCCATTTTATAAAAAATTTGAACAAACTACCTATAATTACTAGCAAATCCCAAAGAAATTATAATCTCAAACACAATCCTATGTATCCTATATAGCATAACTGATTGAATATTTTTTGGATCTATATAAACCCCTTTTCATAAATCACATGCCCTAGTAATTTCACTTCCTAAATCCAAAATTAGTACTATGATAACTTGAATATAATTGATTCTATTTCAATGTCCTTGGAATGATATCGAAATGATACTCGTGATCCTCAATTATCATGGAATAAACTTTGATATTTTACATATATACAAGAATAGATGTGTTAAGTTACCAATGGAAAATTTGATTCGCTAAATATATAAATACTAAGGTAGATTTATTTAAATAAAATAGTATAACAAGGTGTTTATTATGTTCATACCTACTTCTGAAGATGGTCATAGAAATATTAGATTCCATTAATTTTAACTGAGGGTAACCCAATCTGTGGTAATTGTTTGAAAAACATCGTGATAATATGAACTGATCAAAGTGACCTTTGATCTAAGGCAGTGGGTATTTTTTTAATGGTCACCTGGATGAAATTTTTATAGTCAATGCAAAGTTTAGTGTTTTTTCTACCTTTATTCCAAATAGAATCAATGTCTCCAAATGTGACATACTATAATGAATAAAATCCATGATCAAGAGTAACTCTAGTGGGAATTTTAAATCCATCATATTTTATGGGTCCATCTGATATAATGGTAAATATATGGGACTTGAATTCCCTATATCCATTTTCATGTTTGAAATTAAAGTGGAATTTTGAGTTTTTGATTACTAGGTAGGTTTTTTGTGAACGAGGATATGAATTTAATATTTGAGAGTCTAAAAAACTCAACTATGTTTTTTTGGATGGAATAGATATTGAGAAGTTTCTCAGGAGCTTGATAGATCATTGAGGTGGGGTAGGTGTGGATATTGAAAGTCTAAATCAACCCACTAAAATGATGGTGGGGTATAGAAGTGAAACAGTCACTGCATAGAGCCACCATCTACAAGTGGGATTCCACTAGTGAACTGATGGTGTCTGTTAGTGGAAGTAGATACTATTATATCCACTATCTAGTTTTTTCAATTTTTATGGGGGGGAAATTATAACTCCCCCTCTGGTTTTTGGAGGGGTATACCCCCTATTCCTCTTTGGTTTATTCTCATTAGGGGTAGCTAAACCTTAATCCAAACAACATCTAGACCCCTTGATCTTAGGTTGGTCTTGTGGATATAATTAAATGATTCGAGGTTATTTATATCCTCTACTAACCATTACTTATATTTTTTATTTTATTTTTTATTTTTTATTTCTCTATTTTAGTTTTTTTGGAGATTCCACCAGATCATGGCTGAATTCAAAGATTCTCATTATGATTTTTTCAGCCTTGGTAGATTATTTATTGTGATTGTGTTTTCCTGTGGTGGATAGTTTTTTTTGTTAATATATAATGTCATGGGTAATATTTTATTAGTATTTTATTTAATATGGTTTATAATTAATTATGGAAAAAATGATTCCTCTTAGGGAGTTTTTCAGAAGTTGTGTCAGGGGTCCGACATGGGTCTCTTATAGGTAGATGACTATAGTTTTAGTGTGTTGATATCTTTTGGGGGTTATCATTTATTAATTTTTTTGTTTAGTTTTTAAATAATTATAATTGAGTATAATTAATTATTATTTATGTCATGGTGTTAGTTAAGAGTTAGTAGTTTGGGCAGGGACTAATTGGGTATGGATGGGTTTTAGAGAGCCTAGGAAGTGACTATCATCCTATGAAATTAAATATGGAAGGATTTCTTAAAGATATATGGTCTCAAAAAATTTCACACTTGAATTATTTATTTCTAAAGTCTCTCTATTTTTCTAAGTGATGGCTATAAAATTAAATAAACATTTCAAGTTTTATTACATTAATTAACACACTTTTACATGATTTACCCTTTGAAATAAGTGAACCTAGTGGGGTGTGTTATTAATATATTAAATTTTGTTTTTATGAATAAATTTTTTTGAAATGGTATTGATGATATTTTTTTGTATTTTGAAATTGGTACTTTGAAAATGTAAATTAGAATGGTATTTTTAGATTTTTATATTGTAAATATAAATAAGAAATATTAAATTGGAAATTAATATTTTTTGAAATGTTATTTGAAAATTGGTCCCTTGGAAATGGGAATTTGAAATGGATATTGGAAATGGTTTTTGAAATGAAAATGTTAAAAAAAATTCTATGAACTATTTTTGTAAAATAAATGTTGAATGTAATTTTATAGAAAATGTAATTGAGATTTAATTGTTTTATATGGAAATAAAAACACTCTTATGGGAGGTTTGATGAATTGGTTGGTAAATTCCCTTGGGGAGGGTTTTTTCCTTTATAAAGGAAATGCCTTATGAGGTGGTATATGTTTTTGATTATAAAAATCTTGTAGGGTATGTTTGTGTTACTATTATATTTATACCAAATGATGAGAAAACTCTCATTGAAGTGGTTTGTGTTACTATTAGAATTAATCTCTAGGCCAAGAAAACTCTCATATGGGATGTCCATCTTACTTATGGGTTATTCCCCTAGATGAAAAAACTTCCTTATGGGATTTATGTGTTACTCTTTTATATACTTGGGATCTTCAGTTCAATGATGTGAGATTTATAGTCATCATGAAATGAAAAGAGACTCTCTAAAACTGAACAAAGTATATACGGTTGATTGGGGTCATGGTCCTAAGTATCAACAACAGTATATCTATCCATAGGTTTCATCATGAACCGAAGGCATATATGGTTGTTTATTGTTTTTCTCAAAGTTGTTTTTTCAACTATTTAAATGTTTACCCTGAGAACTTATATATGCACTTTTTATAGTCTATTTTTATTTAGGTACACCATTGATGGTTGACTATTGAGTTATAATCACACCCTACCCTATCCTCTAGGGAACCTGAGAACCCAAAGAGACTCCATTTTTATTTTTAGGTATATATTTCAGAAAATATCTGATTTTGATGTGTATTGATTAGCTTCATAGGTTAGATTTAAGATGACACCTAACTATACACAAAATATACTAGGAATGGGTTTTTTCCCTCAGTTTTATTTTTTCCTTTTAGTATAGTATGGTATGATATGCCCAAGGGGGATTTATTATGGTATGTATGACACATTAATTTATTATCGTGTATCATGTTGTATTATTTTATTGGAACATGAAATGGTTGTAATGTTCACCTATGATGTTTTATCTTATTCATGTTATTTATTTACACTATTACTACAATCTGACTATGGGGTATATTCTCCCCAGGAAATATTATAAACCCATCATTTCAAGTGAATAGCCTTGGGTGTTTGGAGAGACACACCTAAGGTACAGTGGTGACCATTGATCCAAACACCAAACAGTGGTTTGGGGATACTGGATGACACAAAGTTGTGTTAAATCTCTCTTATTTGACTTACTATGTGGGAATTAATTATTTTATATTATA
Source organism: Viscum album (assembly GCA_963277665.1). Lineage (NCBI taxonomy): Eukaryota > Viridiplantae > Streptophyta > Magnoliopsida > Santalales > Viscaceae > Viscum > Viscum album. Next base: position 1,636,381,439 of record OY728145.1, on the reverse strand, counting down.
ATTTTTTTGTGGATTTGTAATAATATCGTTCCTAGGAGTATATACCCATGTATGGGTAAATCCAAGTTTCCATGAAGAGTAATTTTTGTTTTTTATTTACATATTTATAGTTGATTGATTTCAACCTTTAGTGGTTCACTTAGCCAACATGTTATTTATTTATAGGATTTTTACTCTTATATAGTGCAATAATAGGGTGTGTGTATTCATACATCATGTTAGGCACATTGGATTTATATTTCATCAATGTGTTTCATAGGATTGATAGCTACATGTGATTCACATGTGTTGGTGTTTTATCTACTGTTTATGGATTATATCTTCTATGTAATTAATATATTTTTATGGATTTAAATAAATGAGAGGGGTTTGTGTTTTAATGATTCTGAAACTATTTATATGGTGTTTTCAAATATAAATGTATGGTTTCATTCTACTTGAAAAACTCATTATGTTAATTCTGGTTAATATAAAACTAAAAATGAATTATTAAAGGGATAGTTTTGATTAAATAAATTTATAGTAATCAAATTATAAGGTTTTTTACCTCATAAATTTTTAATGGAATTTTATCAATCCAATCCATGGAATGTGTGGTGTAATAAAGATTGAGAGTTTTAAAATGATGGTTAATGAAAGGATCTAAAATTTTAATCCTTTGAGTATAAATTGTGGAATTTTTAAATAATTTGAAATGATAAATGTTGGAATATTTAGGGAATAATGAAATATGCATCTTTTATTTTAATGACCTTACCCCATATATGGGTGGTTTAGGATATTTAGAGTGCCCTGGTTTTTATATTGTTATGGTATATAATATAATTAAAAGTGGGGATTTATTCTATTATTATTTATATAACTATGATACATAAAACTTTTATATTTATTTGTGCCCAATCATAAAAATGATAGATGGGGTTATAGGTAAAGAGTCTGGTTTGTGAGACATTGATGGGTTTGGGTGTACTAGATGGTGGGATACTACCTACTATATTTTTTATTGATTTTTGTCCTAATGGTACATGATATGTTTCCTTTTATCATTGTTTTTTTAGCCTTATGGTTTGATTCCTAACCAGATAGTAGTTGGGTAAATTTATTGTAAACTCATATAAGTGTTAAACCCTTGAACGAATGTCTTGTCACATATTACATATAAATATAGGTGTGTACCAATAGGGGTGTGAGGCCTTGGGTAAGTAGTTTTCCATAGCACATTAGATTTCCAATGTTTTTAATAGGGGTAAGAGAGACTCTCATTATTATTGGATTCTATAAGGCCTAAATTAAGGGGATAGGTGTGAGTGTCATGCGATCTTTAGAATGCGTCTTAGGTTGGAGATGAGTTGGGGAGTTTTGTGATTGATGGTGACTAAGATAGGAATTAGACCAACATCATAGATTTTTTAGATATATATTTCTTTTGTTTATGTTTTTGTATGATTAACATTTACAAAGAAGGTTTTATCTATGTTTTTATAAAGTCATGGTTATACCTTGGGTTTTTTCTGAGGGAAGAACCTGAGTTCTTTTGTTTTGGTTATAAGGTGGGTTTCAGAGGAGTGGGATCATTTGTATGTATAGATCTACTATTATGATGTTGTTTTGATGTGGTACATGATACTGACAATGGGTAGTAGTATATATTAGATAGATAATTGGTATATTCTTATGATATCGGAATAATTCATGTGATGATTGGTGGTTGAGTGGTTATACTTGACTCCGAAGAGATGCTAAACTAGTTGGATGAAAACATCAAGGATATCTCAAATCCAGTGAGACTGATGCTCTAGGAGGTATGGTCAGATGTTAGAGTGGAAATGTGAGTCTATAATTAGTAATTCATGAGTCATGTTTCATGTTTTGAGATAGTTAAATGGTTGTGGGGGAGTGTGCAACCCCATGGTCTTCATTAGGTTTAGGTGGAAAGAGTATACTAGAGATGTGCAATATTATTGGGTTAAGTGATTCTTTGTCTTCGGGGAAGGCATCCATTTTTCATCATTGAGATCAAGGTGATATTTTTGGCTATATGTGGGGGTTTTTTGGACTTGTATCGGTAAAATAGACCTTCTTAATTCTATTGTGAACCATTCACATCTTAGATAATCTCAAGCAGTGTGGTGGTGGTAGTGCTATGATAAACATCAATTCATGACTACTTAGATTAGTATCATGGGGTTGTATTGATTTTTGGTTAATGAGTTCCTTTCAATGTTATATGACCTCATAGGGTATGGTTATTATGGTAAATATGTCCCAAATATTTTAATTAGAATAGAGTATGTCCCCGCTATAGTGTTGATAACTCTTGGATGGTCGGGGAATTGTAGCATGGTTGAGCCAAGTTAAACTTGATAGGAGTTCTAAGTATTGATATAAAGTAATAATAATGGATCTTGGAATCCAACATGATATTTTCGTGATTAAACCTATTAATAAAACACTCTAAGAGTGATGTGATTGAATTCATCTTGTAGGGGAGTGCATATATTCCCTCATTTATGTTGAGATTTTGAAAGGTGTTGTGGATGAAATTTATATATGCTAGGTAAGAGTAATGGTTTGATATTTTGGTTTAGATATTGAAAATGAGTAGGTTTGGATACATTTAATCATCAAATTTAGGGTTTTATAGGGCATGTACTATGTTATTCTAGTTTCGATTAAGTTAAGAAATGATAAAGAAACTCCTATGGTGTGAAGCAGGACGTCGATTGCGGGTGTGTAACACTCATGTGAGTAGTGTAATGTGGGTATGGGTTTGGTCATTAGATAATCATCTCAATATTTTTATTCTAGTGTATAAATATACCCAAATATATTTGTATTTATTTTTTAATACTGGGTATAAATTTGGATGTGGTGTCGGGTGGAGTCTGAGCATGGGCGTCAGGATTAGGATGGTTTAGGACTATCCGGATGTATTGAATTAAGAATGTGAAAGTGATCATATAAATCATGATGTTGGTTTAGTTTACTAGTGATCCAATTGAGGATGTCACACCATGATTTAGGTATGGATGTCAGTGTGAGTGGTTAATTGATCACAAGATTCATTTAGGATTAAAGGCGTCATGATTGAGTGTTTAGGTAATGTGTCGATGGTAGAAATTGTTCTATTTTGAAAAGTGTAAACCATAGGAGTTATAATCACTATTTTTTCATGATATTTAATTCATTGAGCTAGAAACCACATTGATTATGCCTTATTGAAAGTTACAGGGTGGGAAAATATTTTGAGATGTGGCTATGACATTTCAAGGAAAAAACATATTCGGGTTGAGGATGGTTGGATAAGGCATGTTTATTTTTGCATGGAAAAGGAAAGAAAGAGTTGGTAATATCATCTAATTATATTTCATATGCATGTTTGGGTGTGGTGTGTTGGGAACCATGTCAGGAGAGTTGGTGGACTGCTAGAATCATATCATGGTAGGAAATTCCAATAATGGGGGAGGAGATATCTAGAATTAGCCACTTTTAGTAGATCATTTTATGGATATCACCATAGATATAATAATTAATTATGTAATGTATTTATCATGTTTTATGAGCTTTGGTATTAGTTAAGAACTATCTTGATGTTTCTGTGTTGATGGCGGGTGTTGTCTTAGGTCTTGGTGGTCTGAGCACCTTAAATCCATGGTTATGAATTGGAAATTTTTTATGAATTTTATAATGGAACAAGTCTATCCTAATATTAATTGGTGATGAAATAAGTTTTGAGATGTTTATGAGTTACCACCAAGACTTATCAAGGATTATAAGTGTTATGTTGTGGATTTTATAATACATCATGTCAATACATATGCTTGGAATTCATGGGAATTTTTTTGAACTTTTATTTACTATGTGTATATTTTTATCCGGGATATAGAATCAACACTCAAGAGTGTTTGAACTTCAAATGGGTGTTTTAATAAGCTATAATTATTAATAAGTGGCCTAGTAGATTTAATGTTCAATGCGAGGGTGGATGTTGTAAAGCTACAGCAGTCCATCGTGTCACCAATGGTGCCTAGAAGTGGATGCAGTCACTGCCAATATTCATCAAATGGATAGTGAGATTTCATTATCAAAAATATGGTTTTAGTAGAGGAAAATCCTCTACCATTATTCACTAGTCATCCTATGGTCTCCAATATATGGAAGGTGGGATTTTCAAGGGGAAAAGTTACAACCTTTCTCACACATGTTTCTAGAGGGGGATACCATCTTTTCTTCTCTTGTTTGTGAGCACCAGGGGTATCCAACCCTCCCTCATTCCACCTTCAAGGACCCTTGATCATGGAGTTTTTTTTAATTATTTATAAATTTCATATTATTTATATACTATTATAACCATTATTTACCTCCATCCTTTTCTTTCTAATTTTTGTTTCATTGGTTTTGGTTTTCATTGGGAATTCCACTAGATCATGGTGGAATCAGCTAATTCTTTTGGGGATTTCGTTTATCCTTGGTAAAGTACATCATGCGATGGTGTTTTCCTATGTTAGATAGGTATTTCATTATGGTATGATACTATGGTGAATTTTTTCTATTTTTTATTCAATTTTGTTTTAATTAACCATAGAAAATATGCTTCCACTTAGGGCATTGGTCAGAAGTTGTTCTAGGGATCTGACATGACCCTCCTGTAGGGGGATAACTATAGTTCCAATGTGGTGAGATATTCTAGTTAGTTTTTTATCTTTTATTCCATTAAAAGTTTAGTTTTAAATTAATTATAATTGATTACACTTAATTGTTAGTTATTTTATGGTTTGAGTTAGTGGTTGGGAGTATGGGATAGAATTAGTTAGCTATGGATAGGGCTTGGACAACCTTGGCTATAATTGTCAGCCTATAAATTAAAATTATAAATCTTCCTTAAAAGTTGGTATTCACTAAATATTTTACATAGTATCATGTTATTTCTTTCTATGTGGTTGTGTTTCTGATCTCTCTACTTTATTTATCAATGAACACAAAATTAGATAAATCTTTTTAGTTATTCATGACTTATTTAATTCCCTTTGACATGCTTGATCCTTCGAAAGAGGTGAGCCTAGTGGGTTTACTTGATAATAAATTGAATTTTGTTTTTTAAATAAAAACTACGAAATGGTATTGATGACATGATTTTGATATTCTGAGATTGGTACATTTAAAATTGACATGGGAATGGTGTTTTATGAATGTTTCATTAGAAATAGAGATCAGAAATGGTAAATTGGATAACAATATTTTGGAAATGTTATTTCAAAATAGGTACATTGGAAATGGTAATTTTAAATACAAATTATATATGGTTTTAAAATCAATATTTTAAATGGTGTTATGTCTGATGAACCATTATTGTAAATTAAAATGATGAATGTGGTTTTATAGAAAGGTTAAATGGTCTTGATTTATTTAATATAGAAATTAAAACATCCTTGGTGGCAGTTTTCACTTTGGATAGTAAATTTCCTTTAGTGGTTTTTTTATGAATAAAATACATTATGAGGCGGTCCATGTTTTGGATGAGAAAAAATCTATAAGAGAGGTTTGTGTTACTTATGGGTTATTCCCTTGACTGAGAAAACCCCCTTATTGGAGATCCATGTTACTCTATTTTATAATAGTCAATATTGAGTCTATTATATTGGTGGTTCAGTCATCACAACATACTTAAATACACCCCAACACTGACTGAAGCAGGCCTGCTCTATAAAGGTTAGACATAATGATCAACATTTGTATATTGGTCCTTGGGTGTCTCCAAGAACTCAGGGCATCGATGGTTTTTTTATTAAAATTGTTTCTTCTAAACTGATAAATTATTTACCTTGAGTAAATTTTATTTTACATTTTACAGAATTTTTTTATTTAGGGATGTCATTGGTGGTGTTCTATTGAGTAATACCTACAGCGTATTTAGGCCAACCAGCAACCTATGTACCCAAACTTACAATATTTTTGTTCACAGGTATAGGTTTCAGGAAAGGGCCAAGGTTGATGTATATTAATTTTCAAACAAGATTTATGTTTGGATGAAGATATCGGGCTATACTTAGAACCAGTTTGTGATAGGGTGTTAACCTCATTATTATTTTGTTCTTTTAGTACTATTATGTATAATTGGGCCATAGGGGATATTTTATAGTATGTATGACACATTAATCTTCTATATCAGGTGATGTTTCATTATATTATCATCACTTTCCTCTGTTGTAATATCTCGTCCCGACTGACCAAAAATAAGGTAGCCAAGCCGGTGGGCCACATGGCCTCAGGCATGCCTCCCCGTATGATAGAGGTTTCCAACTAGTAGGGAGGGTGTAATGAGGTGATAGTGGGAAGACTATACCATCATGTTCAGTGTAGAATATCAGTATCTCATGTAATAGTTAATAGAAGATAGAGGAAGAAGTAATAAAAAATGACAGAGTAAAGGAAGAATAATATAATTGAATACAAAAGATGACCAATGCCAATATACAACTGATTCATACATGTCCTGATGATGATACATAAAAAAATAGAAAACATACAACATGATACAATATATATTATAGAACAAGAAACAAAATCCCCAAGGGTGATCTCCAAGAGCATCCCAAGCTCCATCTCGGTCCTATGCTCCTAACTCCCATGTACTAGCTAAACAACTCAAGAAATCAACCATGGTCCTACAAGAAAGAGGTCTACTCAGGTACCCTAGTGAAATGGAGACTCGATAAGGGTGAGAGATAATAATCCCAGTAGGTTCCCACCCATAGTGTCTACAACTAAATCCAGACCGCGATATGTAAATAAGTAGTATGCATGTCATATGAATAAATAAACTGACTAAATAAATAAACAACAACCTACCCAGGTTCACAAGGGACACCTAGAGGCTATACCTATTTCGGATCATAGCCGGAGTAAGATGTATGATTAATAAATATATATATATATATTAATAACTATAAAATTTTTTAGTTATATAACGAATCCACCTATATGAACCAAGTTCATGTTGATGTCTAATGGTCATATTCCTGAAATACTAGTTGTTGGATGGATTGGAGTGTAACATTAGCATCCATAACCAGTCTAAATGAGGCTATAAGCTCATGAAATAGGGTAAATTCCCTACATTCCAATAGAGTTATAGACTCTGGGCTACAACACTTGAGGTGGCGAGTGGGACGCCGTGGAAACACTATAATCATGGTACATTGCGTGTAAATCCAATCACTCATATAGTATCACTAGTGCGAGTCTTCATGATCAACACCTGATGTAAGGGACCATGATGTTCCATGATCAAAAAAACCCTAACACCATTCCAAAACCTATTTATAAGGCATAATAATATTTATAATAAATGGACATAATGCAATACCTCTCATGCCTTACATTTATCAAGTGCATATAAAGAAATTGTCATTTTTTATAATACATTCCATGAGGCAATACCTCTCATGATGTTCATTTATCAAGACCATATACATTCAATAAAGTTATAGTCATATTTATAGCATAACACATGAGAAAATACCCATCATATGTTCATTAGTTAAGTTTAATTCCATTAATGGAATTATAATTCAGAATAATCATAATGAAAGGCATAAATAAATTCATTTACTTACCATACTTCTTAACCCATTTAATTAAATCAATCCATTTAAAATAATTAAGGGATAACATCAATCATGATTATGTGACTCCATTCAATTCCATAAATCATGGAAATTTCATTTATAAATCTCAAAGAGGCAGTTAGGAGGTGCCATGGTCAAGGGGGTAATTGCCTACATGGGACACCCCATTCATTTAGCAAGCCAAGATTTTAAAAGGATCTTGGTTCAATAAACATTTATATAAGAGGTTCAATTCATTTTATACTTCCATAAAGGTTGTATCTAAAATGTACCATATGAAAAAACATGACATTCAAGCATAGAATAAAAACCAATACAACAAGCCAAGCATGGTTTCAATAACTAATCAATACTTTTTGGTTTATAAGATAGTGCACCTCCATCAAGGGGTTTTATTTTGAAAACATGAAATTGTTCATAAAAAAATAATTTATCATAGATGTGAATTTCAATCATGATAATTCAATTTATCAAAAGAAACATTATAGGAAATCATCACCTAAGGAAAAACAATTTATAAAGGTCCAACTGGAACTTAGAAGGTGTCAGCCTCATTTAGACAGGGAGATACAATAGGAAATTCCATTTTTCATCTAACCTGAATGCTTAGAAGGCATTCTAGGCTTTTGAGAATTTAATTATAAAGTGTAAAAACACTTAGAACACCCATGGGGTAGCCATAAATGAGATAAATAATCTCTAATTCCCTAAACAAGGATCAACATACATATATAAAGGTGAAAGGTTCAATTTTATATGAAGGAACCAATTATAAAGAAACGCACAACAAAAGCTAGAAGTTGGAACAACTACAACATTTATAAATCATTTAAAACTTTGGGAATAAGTCATATAACACCTACCACATACTTAGGATGACTTAATCATCCAATATTGAGGTCTGTTTTGATCTGGTTTGGAAGAGATCTAAGAAATAGGTATTCTCCTTGAAAATAGGGAAAATGAGGTCACACCAAATTAGAAAAGATTATGGAATGAAGAACTTGAAAAATATTAGACTGGATATGAAATATTACTGATACGGATTCATAGAGACTGACAATGAATGATTCAGACTTTGGATACATGATTTATCTCAATGCCTTGTTTGGAGAGGAGGAGAGCTCAATAAGGGGAGGAGAGGAGCTGCATGCATATGGAGGTGGAGGAGAAAAGATAAAATGGGATTTAAATCTCATTAAGGTAAAATGGTCATTTATCCCCAAAAAAACTGGGTTTTATGGTTTGGTTGAATGGTTTGTCCAAACCGTTCACCCACAATGTGGAAACCATTTATTATGAAACCATCTCACTTGGTTTGTGATACTCGGATACCATAACTGTATGCCAACTGTGTGATGAATTGTGTGAGGGTACTGCCTAAGTGGCACTACCCAAGTGATAAGGGAGCATGGTTTGGGTAAACTGTGTGTGGCCCATGTGGGGAGTTTCTTCTATCTTTTTTTTGTAGTTTCACGGTTGTTTCTGAGGGGCCTCATGGTATTAGAGAAACCATGCACCTTTTATAGACCCTCCAAACCTTTGATTCCCAGACCCTGGTGATCCCAAAACATGAAGAGATGCCAAGGAAAACACATGGTCCATTACCCAAGTCTAAAAATAACACATTTAAGTGTTACAACTCTCATGATTTCATTATTAATCCTAGTTTTAAAAATGGCCCATCTAGTAAATGTCAAAAGTTAAAATTCAATTGGATTTCCAACCATTCCAAAAACACAGGCCATTACAACATTCCTACCCTAGAAATTCTCACCCATGAGAAACCTTCGGAAACAATGAAAGAATTATATGACCTACAAGGGTAGTGGGGTTTCATTCAAATGGTCATGTTTCATTTCCAAATGCCCAATGCACCTCTGAGCATCCATTTAAGAACAAGACACACAAGTTGTAAAAACTTGAGCCAGTGCTCATTTCTATATTAAAACACATAAACAGATCTTACTCAAGCCTGTTTAGCTAGAGACACAATCATGTCATCACATCTTTAAAAAAATTTAGATGGTTCTTCCCACCATTTGTCTTACCATTATAAAAGGGCCAATGTCAAACCACAACATCTCCACCATTGGAATTTATATTCAAGGAAAATTATAAATGTTCTAACAACAATAACAATGATTTTTCTTCAATAGGGAGAACCTGATTACATCTGAGGTCATAGAAGTGACCTCACTTAGAGAAAATTTTGAGTTCTGATTGACTAAACAGAACCAATTGTGCACGTTTTCCATGAAAGACATGGTTGAACATTCAAACAACACCCACCTTAACCTAATGACATGGTATAAATGGTATCATCCAAAAATATTCATTTAAACAATAAGGATTAGGAGGCAAGCCACTATGGTCGAAATAACTTGATGAATCCCGAATTAGAAGGTCCGTACATTTCAAATATAATTTTGATGCCTTATTCCATGGTATCTCAAATACACCATAACTACATCCACCAAATTCTATACCTGACTTCCTGTGACATTCCCTAATCAAACCATTAACTGAATATTTAAATTTTCATGCCTCTGGATGAAAAAGGGTGTAACCCATCTCCTACCCACTAGATCAATTTCCCTTTTAGGCATTACCTATGATCCTGATAACAAGTATGTGATAACCTTAGATTCATTAAATGGGAGTCCAAGGAACTAACCCAAGGTATCTCGCACTCCATAACTGCAAGATATACATTAGAAAAATTCCACAATGTCTACATTAGAACATTGACTGAGCCTAGAGCGGCATCCGCCTAGAGTTCAAGTTGGAGAAGAATGACTAGTGCCAAGATTCATTCCAAGGTGGTCCTACTTAAGAACCCAGTGTTCACTCAAGACTAACCAATCTTTAATCATGAACCATGCATTTGGCATGCAAATAGAGAATACCAACCAAACAAGATCAATATCTTTTGAAGCTTTATCATGGTGTAATAACGATGCTCTCATAGTGCATTAATGGTGATCTCAAGATAAATAACATGCTCTTATATAAACAGAATAAACTAAGGGAAGACTAAGAAAACCATAAGAAGAACAGTTGAACCACTACCTGTCGACTTCCTGAAAGAAGCTCGGCTTCACCTTTTGACAAACAAAATTGATCGTAGTACCTTTACTACTCGAGGAATCACGTGATCTTTCATGATTAACCACCAAATTCATCCATGTCCAAAGGTGTTTCTCAAGGGTTTTATACACAAACAACCAAAATAATATCATGATTCTAAGAAAGCACCAACATGATTTCAAAACTTGAAATCTTGAAAGGAATTTGAGAAAAACTGACCATTTTCCCATGGTCCTCTTTGGTTGTTCTCCTACTACATAGAAGGATGAATAACCAATATGACCAATGTGATTATCCCCACCTTAGGAGTTTAATAGTCAAAAAAATAGTCGGACTAGTCATTCATGAGTGAACTAGATCAAAACACCTTAAACATAACGTAAGGAATTTGGCATGAAAACCAAACTGACCGACATTCAAAACAACCAAGTCTTCAGGAATTCCTCTCAAGAATTGGGACATACTAATTTATTTAATTCCCAAGTCACTCTACTAAGAAGATGACCCGAGATCATACTCAACAACCCAAGGTTCAATAATTCCACCGAACTCAACGAGTTGGTTTTACCATTTAGCACTCAATAGTTAATGTTTATGTGAACACATATTACCCCAAGGTTTCAGAAGTAAGACGACACATCCTAGATACTATCCTTAGTCTATTCTCCCTATTCATTAAAGTATCTGATTATCCATATAATAGATTTAGCTTAGATTCATATTTCCCCATATGACCATTAACCAGGATGATGACATACCAAGTCATCCATCACAGAGGAAGAGAAAGCAACACAGGACCAATGAAGCGGCTGACCATGCCCAAGGCATGGATAACAATCTGAAATCGAGCATTACCCGATGTTCATTCCCATAAAAAGGGTCAATAAAAACATGAACACCCATTCAAACAAGGGTTTTTTTAGAGGCTAAGAGTCCTACTAGGGACAAAAATGCTCGAATAGCACCAAACATCATAAATATCACAGCAATAGAAAGGTATTTAATCATTAAGGGAGATACCTACCATGGGTTATCCCCTTAAGAAGCATAAACATCAACCCTATCACTAAGTCACTCCAACATATTTCACTTAGCCAAAAATCTATTCAAACAAGGGTTTTGTTTATAAGGTGCTCATACACCTTACAACTGAAAATTGGTTCCTGATTAATCATAACTAATAAATTCAAAACATGAAACCATATATATATATATATATATATATATATATATCAAAATATAACTAGCATGTTATCACAAGCAGTAAACGTAGAAGTATATGCTATTAAGATCAGAAGAAAAATACAAAGGGAGGTCATGATAAATAAGCACCCAAGTTTTATAAGCAGACATGCAAAAGAAATAAATGCATGGAATATAATCACATAAACATGTTATAAAAGTAGGCATACTAAAGAATTACCCAAATAGGTACAAATATAAGAATGGTATAAAAATACCTAATTAGGCATGTTAATAACCAAAATCATGTTAGTGAATAGAATGCATGGCATACACTCATGGCACAAAATTATAATCAACAAGAAGTTTTACAAATGAAACTACATGTCATAGCATATGTATGGCATGTGAATCTTCTATGTGCCTATAATGATGCATGTAATTCTTCATCCTTTATATACTAGGCCAAGGTAAAAGTAACATAAATTTCATAAATAATTATAAAATGGAAAATTCACCAATCACTCAAGGTTAAATAATATTCAACTATAATAGAAAATATCATAAAAACAGTCCTATCCTTGGACACTTGGAATTTTCTTCATGGGTAGGGTGATTAGTCTCAGACATGGCTATTTACCAAGTGTCGACACATTCCTAGTATTTTTTGTAACAACATAAAATAGTAAAAAAATGGAAAATAAGCCCCTTAATACCACTTTGTAACATCTTGGCCTGACTGACCACTAATACGGTAGCTATCCTAGTGGGTCTCATGTCCTCATGTGTGCCTCCATGTATGCGAGAGGCTTCCAACTAATAATGAGGATATAAAGAGGTGATAGTGGAGAGACTATATCCGCATGTTCATAGTATCATAGTGGTATCTCATGTAATAAAAAACAGACACTAGCGAAAGTAGTAATAAAAGAATGAAATAATAACAGAAGAATAATATAACTGAATACAAAAGATTGATAATGCTAATATGAAACTCATGCATGCAGTTCATAATGATGATACATAATGAAAATATAAAACATACAACATGATAAAAGATACAGTATAGAACAGTAAAATAAATAAAATAAATCCCCAAGGGAAATCTCAACGAGAGTCCCGAGCTCTAGCTCAGTCCTGTGATCCTAACTCTTAGGTACTAGCTAAATATCTTAAGAAATCAACCAAAGTCCTATAAGAAAGTGGTCTACTCGAGTACCCCAATGTAATGGCGGTCTGATCAAGGTGTGAGATAATAATCTCAGTAGGTTCCTACCCACGATGTCTACAACTACATCCAATATGTGATATGTAAATAAGTATTATGCTGGTAATATGAATAAATAGAGAGACTAAATAAATAAACAACAACCCTCCCAGGTTCATATGGGATTCCTGGAGGCTATACATGGTTCATCTCATTCCCAGAGTAAGATGTATAACCAGTAACTATATATATATATATTAATAACTATATATATATATAGTTTAGTAATATAATGCATCCACGTTTATGAACCGAGTATGTAACAATGCCAAATGTCCATATACCTGGAAAACTAGTTGTTGACTGGACCGAGGCATAACTCAGACATCCATAATCAGTCAAAATGAGCCTATAATCTAATGTAAAAGTTTACATTCCCTATATCCAAATAGATTGAGAGACTCCATGCTACAACACTCAGAATGGAGAGTGAGCCACCATGGAAATACTCTAATTATGGTATGTGGATTGTAAATCCCATCTTCTATATAGTATCACTGGTGTGATTCATTATGCTCAACACTCGATATATGGGATCATGATGTGCCATGCTCAACAGAACCCCTACTATCATTCCACAACCAGTGTATAAGGCATAATCATATTTATAATAAACATCCATGAGGCAATGCCTCTCATGCCCTATATTTCTCAAGACCATATTAATGCATCATCATTTTTTATAATACAATCCATGAGGAAATACCTCTCATGATTTGAATTTATCAATCCCATATACATTCAAGAAATTCATAGTCATATTTATAACATAACACATGAGGAAATTCCTCTCATATGTCCATTAATTAAGTTCAATTTCATTTAAATAATTACAATTCAAAATAATCATAATTAAATGAATAAGTAAATGCATGTCCTTACCATACTTCATAACCTATTTCATTAAATCAATTCATTTAACACAATTAATGGATACCATAGATCATTCCTATGTGATTCCATTCAATTACATAAATTAGAGTAATTTAATTTATAAGGCCTATAAAGGCACTTAGGAGGTTCCATGGTCAAGTGGGAAATTGCCTACATGGGCAACCCCATTCATTTAGCAAGACAAGCCCTTAGAAGGAGCTTGGTCCATTAGTCATTTATATAAGAGGTGCAATTCATTTTATAATTCCATAAAATTTCATGTATGAAACATACCATATGCCAAAACATGACATTATAACATAGATAAAAACTAATGCAACAAGCCAATCATGGTTTGAATCATTAATCAATACTTTTTGGTTTAGAAGATAGCGCACCATCATCAAGGGGTTTTATAATGAAAACATGGAATTGTTTATATATAAATCATTTATCATGGATGTTTATTTCATTCATGACAAAACAATTTATCAAAAGAAGCATTATAGGAAATCATCACTTAATGAAAAAAATATAAAGGTCCAACTGGCACTTAGAAGGTGCCATCATCATTTAGACAAGGAGATACAAGGGTAAATTCCATTTTTCATGTAAGACGAATGATTAGAAGGAATTCTGGGATTTTGAACATTTAATTAGAAAGGAGAAAAACACTTTCCACATCCATGTGATGTCCATAAATGAGATAAACAATCTCTAGTTCCCTAATCAGGGATTAACGTACATGTATCAAGGTGCAAGGTTCAATTTGATACGAATGAACCAATTATAAAGAAATGTACAACAAAATTTGGAATGCATCATGAAAAAAACATTTATAAATTGAAAAAAAAACATTGGGAATGAGTCATAGACCATGTACCTCATACTTAAGATAACCTACTTGTCCAATATCAAGGTCTGATTCGATACTATTTTGAAGAGATCTAAGAAACTGAAATTCTCCCTAAAAATAGGGGAAATTAGATCGCACCAAAATAGCACAATCGATGGAATGAAGAACTAGAAAAATATTAGAGAGGATCTGAGATCTTACTGATATGAATTCATAGAGACCGACAATGAATGATTCAAACTTTGGATCCATGAATTATCTCTATGCTTAGGTTAGAGAGGAGGAGAGCTCACCAAGGGGATGAGAGGAGCTGCACGCGGCTGGGGGTGGAAGAGAAAATATAAAATGAAATTTTAATCACATTAACGGAAAATGGTCATTTTACCCAAAAAAATTGGGTTTCACAGTTTTTCCCATTTGGTTACCATAACCATGATCCAAACGTGCGGTGAATAGTGTGAGGGTACTCACTAAGTGGCACTACCAATGTGAGAAGGGTTCACAGTTTGGGTAAACCATGTACAACCCATGTGGGGAATTTATGATCCTTTACTGTATCTGTATGGTTTGCTACTGAGGGGCCTCATGCTTTTAGACAAATTGTGAGCCCATACAGACCCTTCAAACCTTTGATTCCTGGACCCCGGTGCTCTTGAAACTCGACGAGACACCTGGGAGACCTCTCAGGCCTTTACCCAAGTCTAGAAACAACACATTGTAGTGTTACAACTCTCATAATTTCATTCTGAATCCCAATTTTAAAAACAGCATGTCCAGTAAATGTCAGAAGTTCAAATTCACTTGGATTTTCGACCATTCCAAAAACATGGGTCGTTACATTAGTTTTGGTTTTCATCTATGATTTTTTTATTTGATTCATGTTATTTTATTCTATTGTTATTGTACTCCAACTAGAGTTTATAATCTAACTAAGGAATCTTATCGGACCCTTGATGCTAGTCAATAGCCTCTGGTGTATAAGGAGGTGTGTCTGAGGTATAGTGGTGACCATCGATGTTGGCCCTAAATAGTGGTATGGGGTGCTGATACGTCACAATAATTATTATTTGAAGCTTTTCAATGGATATTTTCACTTCTCTCATAGATAGAAACTTATATAAATCGTCAGGAAATGATTTAGGATACATGTCCACCACTATAGAACTATTGGAATTAGAGATATTTGCGACGAGCTATTTGCGACGAGGCCCCATCGCAAATAGCCCGTTGTAAAAAACGGCGTCGCAGATACATTTTTTTGCGACGGACCCATCGTGAATACTTTTTTTTGTGATGGGACCATCACAAAAAATATCTTCGGTGACGAGAAACTTTTATCTCGCGAAAAACCTTCTGATTATATACATTATATATCAATAAACCTTCTACGACGAGAAAGTTTCTCGTCGCAAAAAAACCTTCCGATTTTATACATTATATATCAATAAACCTTTTGTGACGGACCAGTCACAAATACTAATATTAAAAATTATATTTAGCTTATTTTTTACGGGAGCCCGTCGCAAATAGTAAACATAATAAGAAAATTAATAAAATTACGATTAATGAGAAAATTATATTATTATTATTAAAATAATAATAAAAATAAAAAATATTATTATTAGTAAAATAAACAAACAATAAAAAATATAATACTAAAAAAATATATTTAATAAAATTTTGATTAATAAAAAATTAATATTAATATTATTAAAATAATAAAAAAATATTAAAAAATATTAAAATTCTCAATGTTTACAAAAAAATATAAAAAAATCATAGCACCAGAATAAAAGACATAAACTGTAAATAGTTCATATTATTACATATATTGAATTCAAATGTTTTTTTAACATAAAAAACAAATCACTGAGGGGGGGGGGTCGTCTTCTAGAGGAGGTGGAGGAGCTGTAAGAGATGGTGGAGGAAACTTCATCCCTAAACTATGAGTCAGACGACGCACGTACTCCATCTTCTCATGATGCTCCTGAGGTCACTGCCGCTCCAATCGACGCATCTCCTCCTCGTGATGTTGTTGTTGTTGTTGCTGCTACCGCCGACACATATCTCCATGCTGCTTCTGCAAAGTCTCTATAAGATCAGCTTGAGTTCGCAACTGCTCCTGATTATCAGTATTTATTCCTATTTATCAGTATTAATTCATATTTATCAGTATTTATTACTAATTATTCCTCTTCATTACTAATTATTCCTCTTTATTACGATTTATTATTTTTTATCAGTATTTATTTCTAATTATTCCTCTTTATTACTAATTGTTACTATTTATTACTAATTATTTCTCATTATTACTAATTATTACTAATTATTACTAATTATTACTAATTGTTACTAATTATTACTAATTATTACTAATTATTCATATTTATTCATATTTATTCATATTTATTTCTAGTTATTGTTATTTATTGCTAATTATTTATATTTATTGATAATTATTCTTATTTATTGCTAATTTTTCCTAATTATTATTAATTATTCCTAATTATTGAAATTTATTACTAATTATTCTTATTTATTACTAATTATTCTTATTTATTACTAATTATTCTTATTTATTACTAGTTATTCTTAATTATTCGTATTTATTCCAATTTGTTACTAATTATTCTTATTTGTTACTAATTAATCAAATTTATTACTAATTATTCTTAATTATTAATAATTATTACTATTTATTTCTAATTATTCCTAATTATCACTATTTATTACTAATTGTTACTAATTATTGCCAATTGTTTCTATTTATTGCTATTTATTGCTAATTGTTCCTATTTATTCCAAATTGTTCCTAATTATTACTATTTATTGCTAATTATTCCTATTTATTACTAAATATTCCTAATTATTACTAATTATTCCTATTTATTACTAATTATTACTAATTATTCATATTTATTGCTAATTATTCCTTATTATTACTAATTATTACTAATTATTACTAATTATTCCTAATTATTACTAATTATTTTTATTTATTACTAATTATTCCTATCTATTACTAATTATTCATATTTATTACTAATTACTCATATTTATTACTAATTATTCATATTTATTACTACTTATTCATATTTATTACTAATTATTCATATTTATTACTAGTTGTTCTTATTTATTACTAATTGTTCTTATTTATTACTAGTTGTTCTTATTTATTCATAATTATTCCTAATTATTACTATTTATTCCTAATTATTCCAATTTATTACTAATTATTACTAATTATTACTAATTATTACTAATTATTACTAATTATTCATATTTATTCATATTTATTACTAATTATTCCTAATTATTTCTAATTATTCGTAATTATTGCTAATTATTCATAATTGTTGCTAATTATTCATAATTATTGCTAATTATTCCTATTTATTGCTAATTATTCATATTTATTGCAAATTATTCCTATTTATTACTATTTATTTCTATTTATTTCTATTTATTTCTAATTATTACTAATTATTCCTATTTATTTATAATTGTTACTGATTATTAAGAATTAATATTAGTAATTTCAATTTATTATTACAAATAAATAAAGATAACAGAACAATTTAAATCTAATTAAATTACAACTAATCAACAATAATTAAAATTAACATAAAAAATTGAAATAATTATTAAATTAAATAAAATATTAATACCCTTAAACTTGACCTCCTATTGATGTAAGCAACTTCACAACTTCTCCGCAAAAAAAACTAAATCAGAGAACTTCTCACTCTAAAAATTGAGTTTAGAAAGAGAGAGAGCAAGTGAGAAATGAGAGGAGAAGAATGAAAAACGGAGGGGGTATATATAGTTTAGATTAGTTGTGATGGGACTTTTTGCGATGAGAATACCATCGCAAAAGGTACTTTTTGCAACATGCCCCGTCGCAAAAAACTTCGCCCGCATTAATTGCACGCGGTGGTTGAAAGGGTATTTGTGATGGGTCCCGTCGCACAAAGTGACATGCCGACACATCTTTTGCGACTGGACAACATCCCATCACAAAAACCCATTTACCGCCACCAGTATTTGCAACGGGATCCGAAATCCCATCACAAATAACCATTCGAGTGCTTTGGCGCGCAAACCACACATTATTTTTTGCGACGAGATCGTAAAACCCATCGCAAATAACTTCTGGGATGAACTTTTTGTGACGAGATTAATTCTCATCGCAAAAAGCCCGTCGCAAATACATGTTTTTCCCGTAGTGAAGGAAGTTACCATTTAGACTTCCTCTAATAGAATCTAAGAACAAGTTATATATTAGAAAAGATATAATTGGAATATTATGGTTGATAAGTCCTCCCTTGATCATATATAATAGCCTCAAATCCATAGTCCCAAATCAAGTGCTAAAACATAATCTTTACATTTCTAGAAATGTGACACAATTTTAACCATCCTAAACATGTAACATGAAACTGAAATATTTGATTGCTTACATCTTCAATGACCATTTGGGTTTAGTTTTTCTAGATAATTTGAACAAAAAATTTCAAATTAAAATATTACATTATAAAGTGGACACTTCCACTCAATGTCCATTTTTCCCACAATACAAAAATTTTATGATATAAAAAGTTTTCTTTTCATTTCATATCTTCATAATTTTCATCTGGACCACATCATTGTCCCTACCAATCCTTGAGCTCTTATGAAAATCATTTTAAAATTTCTGATGATAAAAACAAATCTCGGTAAGGGACTTATAGAAAAATAAAGTAAATTCATTAGTCCATTTCAAAACAATGAGGTCATATTAGAGATTTTTACCTTTAAAAGAGTAACCTTTGATCACAAAAAATCGTTTACTTTCATAAAATTATCTTTAATTCGTGAAGTCATTCAGAAAATACATTATAAGAAAACATAAAGACAAAATTTTAATCATGATAGTTTCTTAAAAAACATGATAACTCTTCAACCTCCTGATGGTCCTGGGGTGCCGTCGTCCCCCTCCTTTCCCAAATATCCCAGCCTTCGAGGCCCTGAACGTCCTTCACGGCAGTCGTGGAGATACGTTCTCCTCAGCGCTCCCCCAGATCCCCCCCCCCCCCATTCCTCCCTTCTTCCAACGGTTCAGATGCCTTCCTCCAGATCTGGTTCATCAACAGAACTCTGGTGCTTTCCTTTCCTAGGGCTGTCTTCAGGGAGGCATCGGATCTGGTCAGATGGACCCTCGTGGCGCGTTTTGTGGCTGATAAACAATCCCTGGCTCTCTTCCAGAATTTTGTTTGATTGTGGGGTCCTGCCCGTCAAGCTAACGGTTCAGAACTTAACAGGAAATCCTTCCGCATTAGTATGGCCTCTCATGCTGACTTAGTTCCAGCTTGGTTTCGTAGCCCAAGGTCGCTGCTCAGGTCTGTGGAGGTCCATCGAGGTCGCGCGTCTTCGGTTGAAGTGGTGTGGTTAATGCTCCCGGGGTTACTTCTCCCATTTCACAAAATTGTCCTGCTGGAGAAAATAGGGGACTGAATTGGTGAGTTCCTTTGTACAGATGATCACATTTTGCAACTCGTGGATACTGCTTCCGCTCACATTTGTGTCGCTTTGGACCATTCTTCCCCACCTTTGTCCCAGCTTCTGCATCACATAGAGGATTCTATGGAATGGAAGCAATCTATTTCATATCCTATGGCGCCTTGCTTTTGTACAAGCTATCTCCTTCATGGTCATTCGGTGTCAATATAGAGAAAGAATGCTCTGCGTCATCTTTTTCAGGGCCAGATGTCCCAGCAGTTCAAAGGTGAAGCCTCTTCTTTGGGTTTGGGTCCTGCTGCGCCTGAGGTTTTAGTTCCTATGGACACTGTGCTCGATGTTGAACCCCCGGGTCTGACCTCTTCTGTTCCTTCTCCCCCTCCCTCGGCCGCTCCACCCACCCCACTTACCTGGCTCTTATCCCATTTCTCCCAATCCCTCATCCCTCTCCTACCTATGCTCCCCCTACCTCCCCTTTCCATCCCCCCTTGCTTGGCCATTTCCCCTTTCCCTCTGCTGGCTCCTTCCCTTCCCTTGGCTTCTATATTTCCAGACTGCTCAGGAAAGCACCTTTGGGTTATGTTTCATCTGTTGATTCCTTGGTCACGGTGTTTAAAGGTTTCAGTGCTTTATCCGATGATCCATTCACCCCTTCCCCCTCGTTCATCTAAGAGAAGCGATCATTTTCGGAGGCCGGTAGGTGAGAATGATCTTCAGTCTCCTTTGTATCATTCTTCAAATTCCAACGGAGTCTTCCCAAGATCCCAGTCCATAAGATCTTTAGCGGTTTCAGCCATTTCTAATTCGTGTAGTGAGGGTCTTCTATCATGTGGGGGCAATGCTAGGTGACACATTTTCCAATGATCTCTCTCATTTTATGAAATTCCTAGGGCCTGGGATCTTGGGTAAAGTCAGACTTCCTCTCCAACGTGGTGTCCCGGAGAAAGACTTCTGTTGTTGTTCTGGAGTGAAAACCGAATTCCTCCATGATTTGCAACTTCTCCAAGAGAGTTGGCAGGCACAGATTTTTTCACGACGACTCGATAAACTAGCACATATGCGTTTTATAAAAATCCTCAGTGAGTATCGATAAGATGGGGGGTTTGGACCAGAATATCTTAGTCAAGATTGTTATTGGTGATGAGGTGTGTTTTTTCTCATTTGTATACACAAAATGTGATCCTATGCTTCATGAATCAGTATGAAGTGATGTCAAAGCATTTAATTCCAAGGATGGTGCATGTTTTGTTGGAGGTGATTTTAATTCAATTATGGATTTCTTTGAGAAAAAAGGTGCTGCTTTTTTTTCCGCATGGATAGGTTTTCTTTTTCTTCCGTTGCTGCTCAGGAGGGGCTTATGGACTTGGGTTTCTCGGGGGACAAATTTACCTAGTGTAATAACCAGAAAGGCAGTCGTCGGACTTGGTGTAGAGTGTACCACTACCTTGGTAACCTTCATGTTATTTCGGCCTTTCCTAATACTGATGTCAATCACTTGACCCATGCGCTTTCTGACCATTCTCCCTGGTTGGTTCAAATTAAATATAGCCAAGCTCGTGGTGGTCATTTCTTCTTTTCCATTCATTAGCTGCTTCTTCACGACTACCCTGCAATGGTTCGCAACTCATAGGGAAAAACCAATTAATGGGATGTACTGGATTAAATTTCATAATGATTTGCAGTGTCTGAGAGATGATCTTTGGACTTGGGTTAATTCCCAACCATCTACTCATCAATTCTTGGACTCTCTTAAAAGGAGATTGAGAAAGCTGAAATGAGCCTTGAAGAAGCTTGGGATGATGATCAGTTTTCTTTACTTAGGCTAAAGAAACCCCAATTTAATGAGACATTTCTGGAGCAGGAAATAAGCCTTCACAAAAAATCATGAGCCACTTGGCTTAAAGAAGGTGATCATAACTTTGGGTTTTTCAATGCTTGCTTGAAAGAGAAGAGATGCTATATAGTTTCAAATATCCGGATGAGCGACGAATCTTTTACTAGGGATCCAGTGGTGATTGGCAGTATGGTTGCCTCCCATTTTAATTATATTCTTTGTGCTCCTAACCTTGGTATGCAGAATGGTTACCCAGACGATAAAGATGATATTTTAAGCTCCATCTCACAAATCATCTCCTCCCAAGTTAATGATCAGATGGAAAACATTCTTGAGGAGGAGGAGATATGGGATTCTATCAAGTCCCTTAAACAGGAAAGTGCCTCAGGACATGATGGCTTCTCGGGGTCTTTCTACACGAGATCCTAGGATATTATCAAACAATACCTTATTGAAACTATCCAGGATTTCTTCTGAGGGGGCCTCTTCCATAGGTTGTTGGCACCACCACCATGGTTATGATCCCAAAGATGAAATATACGTAATCCATCACTCAATATAGACCAATCAGTTTATGCAACATTGCCTACAAATTTTTTTCCACCATCATTAATAAAAGGGTCTCACAGTTCATTCATTCTTGGGTGGTGGAGGAACAAAATGCCTTTTTCAAAGGTTGTTCCATTCAAGGAGCTATGGGTATTGCTTAGGAAATGGTTTCAGGAATCAATAGGAAGGTGTTGGGATCTAATAATGTGATTAAGATCAATATGGATAAGGCTTATGATCATCTGAAATGGAACTTTATCCTTCAAGTCATGAGAAGCATGGGATTTTTCTAATGGGTTATCAATATGTTATTTTGATGCTTCAGCTCACCTTGGTTCAATATCACTTTTCTTGGGAGGTAATATAGTTTCATGAAATCGAACAGGGGTCTAAGGTAAGGAGATCCTCTATCTCAAAGTATCTTCATTATGGCCTAAGATACTCTCATTAGGCTGGTGAGCTCCAATATCTAGTGGGGCTCTATCAAGCCTTATTTATGTGGTGCTCACTTCCCCAGAGTTTCTCACCTATTCTTTTCCAACAACATGATCTTTTTTTATTAATGGATACAGTGCATCTATCAAAGGCTTTAACAAAATCAAGGAGGAGTATACCAAATGAAGTGTCCAAATCATTAACAAGGACAAAAGCCATGTTTCTTTCTAACTTGTTTGTGGAAATTAATAGATCCAGCATTGAAGCAATGTTGGGAATTGGTAGAAGGGATTTCCCATTAGAGTACCTAGGGGCCCCTATTTTTTCAGGTAGAATTTGTATCAGGTACTTCGATGGCGTGATTATCAAGAACACAAATATAATTACAAACTAAAAAAATAGGTTTCTCTCCTTTGGAGGTAGAATCACTATCATCAATTGTGTGCTGACATTCATTCCCATGCAATCCTTTCGGTGCTTATGTTTCCTAACTCGGTTATTAAGAAGATTGATAGAATTTTGAATGCATTAGTCTGAGATTCCCAGGGGGAGGGGAGATGCCATTGGGAATTTTGGAATAGTCTTTTGAAACTGGTGGAGAATGGGGGAATTGGGGTGCAGAATAGGAGTGAATCAATGCACTTTCTTCAAGGGAAATTGTCGGGGAAACTATCCAAGGCAATTCATTATAGAGTAAATTTATCAGAGGAAAGTAGGTAGATTATCTCGGTATGGCCATAGGGAACCCAAATCCCCTTTGGAAGTCCCCACATAATCACACAATAGAACTCCAATGCCACTCCCAATGGATCATCGGTCGTGGAGACAAAAACTTCTTGAAGTGTAATTGGGTTGTCGAGATCCTTGGTTACCCGGGTTGCCCAGTACTTGATCCTACGTTTAAATAGGTCATCTCTTTCCCCAAATTTATCAATTTTATCCTCAATCCCATCCAGAAAACGGTTTACGATGGCATCCACTTGGAGGAGGCGTCGAACATTTCTACTTCTCAGGTACTCCCTCCAGCTCCTCAACAAAGTCGTAAAGGAATACATCAGCTCCCCAGCAAGGCGTCAATCAGTGGGGTGAGATTCCTTGGTACAAATCCCTTCCTTTAAAATTCAATTTCTTGGTTTGGAGGGTTCGCAACAGTGCTCTTCTGACGGACTTGGCGATTGAGAGGAAAGGCATTCAATTTGTTTATAGATGCTCTTGCTGTAAGGTCCACTAGGAGTCTTCATCCCACCTGTTTCTCTAAAGCGAGTGGGCTTGGAGGATTTGAAAAGCGTTGAGGGTTTTTTTAGTATCTCCCCATAGATGATGATTTTGGAGGGCTTCTTGCAGTAGTATTTTTGTGGCACCAACAATAATAAGAACAAAATGAAGTCTCATGCAATTCTTTTCACCATTAGATTCTGGATATTATGAAATAACCAGTTAAATCTATCTCTTTACACAATGAATTGGAGAGATATATTAGAATCACCCATCATCATGAGATTAATAGGGCTAACCAATCATCGTAAAAAATCCATAATAACCATAACATAATTATAACATGTGAAATATTTCATTTCCAATATAAAAAAAATATTTATTTCACCTATAAGAAAAACATTTCCATATGTTGAATTATTGATTCCATTTTAAAAACTTTTTGAAAATACCTAGAATAAAGGGAATGAAGTTTTATATTGAAAAGAAAAACATGAAATCTTATAAATGAATCCAAACATAAAACAATGTTTACAATGGTAAGAAAAATCATTTATTTTGTATAGTTTAAAATAGAATATTCTTTTTCATTTTGTCAAGACAATCTGTATAAAATAAATAAAAAGATTCCTTTTAAAAACTGTTGAAAGAAAGTAAAAAGAGACATAAAATACCCTTTATAATTCATTTATGGTCACATAAATACATCCAAAAAATAATTTTAAGAATATGTACATGGAAAAATGATTTAGAAAATAAATATTTAAAACACTTAAAATGTGTTTTTTATTGTAAAGTGACCTTTATCATGAGCCCAACTTGTCACATACATTCTTCATCTCCTATATAATAAACTTTTATCAGTTATTTACTTTCATAAGAACATTTTATAGGTTTTATACCTTATCATTAAACCAATTATATCATTAATTCAAATACATATATAATTACTTAATCAGTTTAGTCCATGTTGGCTGTTTTGAGAATGTTTAGTTCATAACTTCAAAATGACTTCAGTGTGTTCACCGTGGATAAATATTTCATTATACCATCACCTCTAGAATAGTAATAATGATATAATTATAATATTTATACATTAATTATACATTAAAAACTAATAATGAATGATTTTTATGAAAAATGAATTACGTTACAATCATAGAGATAGTATGTTGTGTGTATGCATGATTAACATTTCATTTTTAAAAGAAAATGGAAGAAAGATGGTAAATATTATTTTTATCTTATAAAAATTAGTATTATATCATAAATATCATATTATATATTTAAAAAATTTATATATAAAATCCATATAATGTGGTGAGGAAAAAAGAATCACATCACTTCGTGGAGGTGCTTAATCCACATGTACGCATGAATGATATTTTCATTTTTCAATGGGAGGAAAAGAAAGAAAATAGATGATATATTATATTTCTAGAATTATAATTATGTAAATAATATCATATATTTAAATTAAATTGGTTATTGTAATCATACTTGAGAGGTGGTGATGGAAAACGAATTACATTTGTTTGTGAGGGGGTAGTTTTCCATACACATGAATGATTATTTTATTTCCCATTTGATGGTAGAGGAGTTTGATTATGGTAAATAAATTAACATAATAACATCTAATTGTATGATAGATACTGATTTTATTATATAACATTGGTTATAATATTTTTTAATGACGTATAACTGTAAATATAACTAAAACATTCAGTTAGAAGTTATACCTCTTATCTAGATAACCTCATTTTCTTTATACCTTAATCCTACTAAGGTTGGTATTATGCTTAAAATAATAAATCTAGGAAATGTGGAGGGATGTTATAAATATATTTTGGTAGATCTGTTTAAAACTAGGGTGATCAAATGGTGTAATGAAAATAGGAGAGGATGTTTCCTTTTATAAGTGAGGGGAGAGACACTCTTAGAATTATATACAGTGTTAAATTAATATAAATTAATTTTCAAATAAAAGTGGAACCAAATTGATATATTTATAATATAGGATGATTATTAGTCTTAATAATCTCATATAATAAAATTTGGAAAATATTAGGTGATTCTTTCACCCTTATCATTTTTTTAACCCACAGTTGACCCTTTTGATGATTATCGTGATATAAAAGTTTATTACTATTTAGTAGTCATGAAAGTTACTTAAAAGGGAAAGTGACCCATAAATGGATAATGGTTTATAATTTAAACCATATTACATTAAATTTTATTAAGGTGATATTTTTTTTAAATTTTAAATCATTTAAAAATATATTGTATATTTAAAATATCATTAATGTTATTTTTGGAACTATTCATTTAATTTGAATTTAAAGTCATCAACATAAAAATTTAATTTGAATATTGCGTTTTAAAAAAGTTATAATATGATATATAATTCACTAAAGTTCATGGGATACTATAACTCATCCAAAAAAATTACTTTTTTATTTTTTTTAAAATCATTTACCTCATTTTTTTACTACATGCACAAGCACTATATTGGCGTTACGTAAGATTTTAAGGTAACTATATTATCAATAAAAATAAGGATAGGCTGGCAGATTCCCTAGTTGATGAGAGGGCAGTTTCTCTGGATCTGAGAGATGCTGTGGCAAATAATGATCAAACTGGAAGCCAATGCAATGATGAGGTTGATGAGACCTTGGACAAGGATGATACAGGTGTCCCATGGCAGACTCTGAAGTAATGGAGGAGAGAAAGACATCCACGAGTTCGCGGTGGTTACCATGTAAGGGGTGGTCGAAATTTATGTTTGTTCTTGTTTTCTCATTTGTCTGGTTTTTTGTCACATGTACCCTCCACACATCTGTCTCCATGTTTATGCTATTTTTATAATAAATTTTCTAGAGCCATGGATTTATCCATGGTTCAAACTTCTCTGGTATTATCAATAAAATTTAAAAATAATTTACCATAATAAAAATAAATTAATTAAATTAAAAATAAATATTTATATTCATTAAATAAATATATTTACTCACATCTATGTCAGAAAAAATTATTTAACATGTTATTTTGACTTTTTTTTTACCTTGCGTAACCATTGCAAAAGCCTTTCGATAATTTACAAGTTATGTAACTATAAAATTATTATCTATCCATAAATATAGCTAATAATAAATCATGTTTATTAAAAAAAATTGATAAAATACTTCTACCATCTCAAATATTAACATTAGGATACCAAATTTAACGTTTTCAGTGCTGCACAAGCACTGCCTCATAACTGGAAATGATTTTCATATTTATCAGGAAATAATTTTTATTTTATATGATTTGAATTATTTTTGTATTATATTTTTTTTATATTATAATAAATGAGTCATTACATAAGTTTCATAAATTATTATATCATATTTTTGTCTTGCTGATATCATAAAAGATACCGTATTTCATAAAAACTGTATTTTTTTACTATTCTCCAAAAATTTAACTTCATCAGAAAAATATAAAAAATTAATACAAATACATATTTCACCGGGTGAATAAAAAAATAATTCCATTTCATAAAATTAAATTTCTATAATTTATAGGATTTAATTTTTATATAAATATGTAAAAACCAATGAAAAAATACTTTTTTAGAAAAATATGTTTTTATGCCCTAAAAATAAACTTATACAAAAATTAGGTGTAATGATGATTCCTATGTAATTAATTAGTTTATTTTTAATTAAATTATACTCATGTAACTTTAAGATCATATGTGAGTTTTAAATTACTTTTATTAATGAAAAGAACTAGTAGTTTTTCAAAAATCTGAATTTTTCATTATTCGCTGAAAAATCCATAATTTTAGAAAAACCCCAAAATATCATCATAAGATAATTTCAATATTATTATTAAAAAAAATTATATCATTTTTATTAAATAAATTTTCTAAAAGTTACATAAATCAATAATACTATTTTCTCACAAAAAGTAATAAAAATCATTTTTTAAGAAATTGTATTTTTTAAGAAAAAAATTACTCTACTGAGAATTGAGTGCTTATTTTCTAAGAATTAGTCAAAATATTTGTATTTAGTAGGACCTTTTATATATATTTCATGATTTTGTTAATCCAATTGATACCATCAAATTCAATGGATAGGTTATAATTATAAAGTTTAAATAATAATATTTCTTGGCTCGTTTAAGCTCAGAGTTGTGTATTGTATTCACTATAGAACATAGTGTTATTTTAAAATCTTAGAGTGTTACATTCGTACCCTATTTAAAAAAATTCAACCTCACAATTTGAACTTAACATCATTAATCAATAGTTTCACATTTAAACATAACTTTGTTAAAAATACACAGCATAGAAAGGGTTAATATAACTTCATTTTGAAATGAGGGAAAAGGAAATATAAAGGTCATCTTGAATAACACACAACTAAGTTCCTAAATATGAGAACACTTGTTGGAAGTTAAAATATGGACATGGACAAAAAAATTTCCAAATAATGATAGATATTGAAAGATAATATTGATCACAAGAAAGTGAATGATCATGAGAATTCAAACGACCACAAAACCACAAATCAATAATGTCACATACATAGATTATTTTAAATGTATTTTTATTTTAATTTCCATTAATTCTTTGTTTTGGGGGTTTCCAAAGGTTTTATGGAGAATATGTGAATTTTCATGAGTTGGGTCAAACCGTGAACCCAATTCCAGATTTAAAAATAAATTTTATTTCTTTTATAACTTTTTCATTTTTTAATATTTTCACTCATTCCAACTCCTAAATGTCCTCCCCTGATATATTAACACCTCAATTAAAATTTGGAGCCTTTGGAATTCCATAACCAAGGTTTATGTTGGTTTTTATTTAAGGGATTGGGCCTGACCGAAAGCCCAATTCCAGTTTTAAAAATAAAATTTGATTAATTAATAACTTATTCATTTTAAGTATTTTTCGGTGATTCAAAGCCTCCAATTCGCCCCTTGAACCCAGCAGCGCGACCAATCTCTCTCTCCCCTCTTTGGAGCTCTTATTCATCGCGATTTAGTACTGAACTTATTAGGGTTTCTAAAATCGAGCATATTTGAAGAGGAAAATTGATCCTTTCATAACTCCTTCATTTTGCATCCTTTTTCCCCCATTTCAGTCCCCACATGACCTAATATGAATCATTCGAACCTCCATATCAGTTTTGGGTACTTGGTGATTCATTATTTGGTGGATTGGGGCCGATTTCTTCAATATATTTCAAGTAAGGGAATTCCTTCTTGGTTCCTTCCATCCTCTTTTAGTTTTATTTCCTTTTTCTTGAAGTTCCTCATGTCCAGAAGTTGGGGTTTGATCCTAATGTCTTATTTGGTTTCTTTGGGGTAAATTATTGTGGTTTAGGTCTGGATTTATATTCCTTTTGGTGCAACAGTGGTGCGCTTAAGGTTTCGCACCAAGTTTTGAGGGTTTCAACTCAAAAGGGTAGGTGATTCCATGTGTAGCCATTTTATGATGAGTTAGCTTGCATGGATTATTAATTTAGCATGTTCATAATCTATTTTATGTGCTGTGAAAACAGTTTTTATGGATTTGGTTAAACATTTAATTTTTAGTTGCATTATAGCTTGAAATTGGGTACTTTTCATGTGTGACTCTTGGGGTAATGTTTGGGTTTAGTTTATAACATATGAAAGTGATTTATTAGTCTTGAAAGGGGGTGCCAATTCTGGTTTGTTAATTCCTTATTGTCATGTTGGCCTTGAAAGTAGGTTTTTTTAATGAGTTTAAGGTGTAAAAACATGTTTTACTTCTTGAAGGTGATTTATGAAAACGTGTGTTTTTCATGTGTATCTTTGTGGTATTATTTGATGTATTTTTATAACATTTGGGGGTGGTTTAATAATTGTTTTAGGGCTGAAAGATTCTGTTTTGGATTGGTATTGGTATGATTTTGCTTTTAAATGAGGGTTTTGAAATGAGTTTAGTGTGCAAACAATGGTTATACCTCTTGGGTTTGTTTTATAAAAATTTCAAATGTTTTATTTGGTTAAACAAAGTTGGGAAAGGGTGTATATGTACTGTTTGGGTGAGTGTGTTCACCTAATGTGGGTTTTTGAAAGGTAAAGTGGTGATTTGAGATGTTAAACATTTTTAGAATTTTTTTATAAATTGTCGAAATGTTTTACTAAATTGTGTTTTGTGTGCGAAACACGGGTGTGGGATATTTCATGTGAGTTTATTTATAAAATGGATTGTGAAGGTGAGAAGGGTATTGTGTGACGTGTGTGTGGGCTGTTATGTGAGTTGAATATCTTGTAATGGTTTTATAAAATTGTTTAATGGATTTGTGGAAGTGTTAAAGAAATGTGAAAAGTGTTGTAGGCAATTTGGAGTGAGTTTGATTTCAAAATGCATTTGAATGAAAAGTGGAATTTTTGACTTGCGTGATGTACATGGGGCTGTTTGGTTAATTTGTGATGTGTAAGTGATATTTTCATTTGAGAACTATACTTCTTGGATTGCTGAACTTGTTTGAGCACAAAGGGAAAACCCGGGTATCTAGGTGGGTGGACGTGTACTAGTATGCTAGTGAATCCGTGGGGTTTGGCCTCAGTTTCACTTAGCAAGATTGACGCTTACAACTCTAACTAAACTATGATGATGATGATTGGGGACCACTAGGTTATGGGTATGTTCCCTATTAGTGGCTCGTGCACGAGAATGGATATTTGTGATGGTTACTCTCACCGAGATACGAGGTACCTGGGACCCACAACTAGCTAGTGCCTAGGGGTTATTTCCCATTGATTGTGCTCACTGGATACTTTGTTCTTACCGTCGGTATACGTTATGAGAGGCTGGAAAATTCAGTAGCTATGGTATTTATTTTAAATGTTTTTATTCTTTAAATTAGCCCACCTGAAAACTGTTTTTATTTAATGTTGCATCTTTTAGAAATTTTAACTAGCATCTCATGTCTTTGAAAACTTGCATGCTTTTCGCCATTAAATGTTTATCACATGGAATCTATTAGTGGTGGTATCCTACTGGGCTTTCTCTCACACCCTACTTACACCTTTGGGTGTAAGTAGATTTGCTTATTTTATGTCACAGGTTTGGGTACAGGATTTATGCCATTGATTCAGGTTTTTAGTTGTCCATTGGGATGCAGTGTTGTGGAGATAGCGTGAGGGCGGTGCCTCTTTCCTTGTGGAGGTTCTTGGTCTATCCTTATTTGGTTATGTACCATTGTAATGGTCTTTAAACATAGTTTTAACTTATGTATTTCAGTTCTAAAATTTTGTAAAAGACGATTTTAGTTGAAAAATACACATTTGTTTTATTGGACTCTTTTGTCGTTTTATGTTTATAAACTCGGGTAAATCGTTCCCAATTATCATTTTATGATACTCAGGAACTTGTGCCAGCCCGTGGGGATCAGGAACGCCCTTCGGGTCTTGCCATGGACCGGGTCGGGTGCCGATTTTGAAGGCGACCAGATTTGGTTCGTGACAAATAAGGTGTGAAAAAGACCACCAATTCATTATAAATGAAGGTAATAAGATAATTTTTTTGTTTCAAGATCCTTTTCCTAGATTTGATGAATAAATTTACCATCTATAGTATTAACATATGAAAATATACTTATATGAATATTATAATTTAATATTTTAATCAATTTCCACCACAATAACATCTTTTTTTCTAAAAAATGAGTATTATAGATGTATTATTCATTCCTAAATCACTAAAATAATCTTCTAGTAGATCAACAAATTAGTAAAAATATAATAAGTTATTCCTCCTATATTTAGATATTAACCAAAACCAAAATGTTCAATACAAGGTAAGATAGTATCAAATATAAATTATACTTCATATGAGGAAAAATAATATTAATTTCCAAATCCTCAACATTAATACCCAAATTTCGACTTAAAACATTTGATAAATAAATATCCTTAAAAAATTTCAAAATATTCATGATTAAGATTGAAGCCTAATGATTGGAATGATTTTATCACATATTATTCCAAGATAAACTTAATAACTATTTCCCAATAACATCAATAACTCTTAAAGTATCATACCAAAAATGTATACTATATGATAATATATTCTATAAAATATACTAATCATTTCACAAAATAAAGTCATAATAAAATCATATACACTTCCAAAAGATATATCAACCTATATTCCTCAAATAAAGACTCGTCACCTTATTATTATAATGTCCCCAAAATAGTGAACATATTCAAAAATATATTAGTTACATAGTCACAAAATAACTTTTAAATATCATGGTAATATATACGATAAATCATATAGTCCCAACATGTAATATCTATTATCTCAATTAACCGTAATTACCTCAACATCTAAGATCATCTTAACCCTAAAGGTTACCAATACCTTTAAAATTATGTCCATAAAATATAAAATCAATATTCATAAAATAACCTTTTCAATAAAAAAAATACTAAATCTAAGGCTTTCATTACCATAACTATCTACCAAAATAATCTTATTCATCCTAAATGCCAATCACATAAAACCTCAAAAGGTTTATTTATTCCATTAAACTTATGATCAATCTTAAACTTGTAGATTTATAATGGTATTAATGAATCTTAATTTAACCTCACATAAATACATATTAATCTCCTAAGTGATCAAAAACCTTCCTCTGATACTAGTTATAAAAACTCCAAACCCATAGTCCCAAATTCAATGTTATAGCATAATCTTTACATTTATGGAATTGTGACAAAATTATAACCATATAAAACATATAACTTAAAACTAAAATATTGGATCACTTAATTATATAATTAAATATTAGGTTAAGAGTTTTAGTGAATTAGGAAAAATTAATTGAAACTAAAATATTTCATCACATAGTTGACACTTCCACTCAATATCTATTTTTCACACAATATAAAACTTTTCAAATATAACAAGTTTTAATTTCAATGAATATATTCACCATTTTCATATTGACCTCATCCATGACCCCAATCATCCTTAAAACCCTATGAAAATCATTTCAAAATGTAGAATGAGAAAAAAAATATCATTAAGGGGTATATATAAAAATAATGGAAACATATTAGTATATTTTAAAACCATGAGGTTATATAAGAGGGTTTTTTCCTTTAACATAGTAAACTTTTTTATCAAATAAAAATTTACTTATATAAAATCTTATTTAATTCCCAAATTATGTCATAAACTCATTATAAGAAAACATAAAGGAGAAATCATAATCAAAAGGGATTCTTAAGAATCATGACAACCCTTGAAACTATTATCTTTAAAACACAACTTTTTAACCAAAAAGAGCATAATCCTTCATTAAAGAAGATCATTTTATTACTATGTGAAATCAAAAAAAAATCCATGAAAACTCATTATAAAAAACATAAAAGTCATATAGGTTACTTGGTACATCCATTTTTATACAATTCATAAAATAACTCTTACAAGTAGAATAACCTAACCTATAAATTCCAATAATCTCTTCAGAGAAACCTATAACTGATTATATTTATCAATCTACCTAATTAATTGGAGGGATATATTGGGATCAACCATCATAATAAGTTATATAAAGCTCATACATTAACATAATAAATTACAAAGAACCATAACATAACCATAACACATGAAATGTTTCATTTTAAAAATACAAATATTATTTTCACCCATAAGAGACACATTTTCGAATATCAAAATATCAATTCCATTTAAAACCCATTCTAAAAATACCTTAAAAAGGTAAGTAGAGTTTTTATTAAATAAAACATGAAATATTATAAAGGAATACAAGCATAAAATAATTTTTATGATGATAGTAAAAACTATTGATGTTTTATATATTAAAATAGAACATTCATTTTTTCCTTTTGTTAAATTTTTATATATAAAATACATAAAAATATTCCTTTTGAAATTGTTTAAAAGAAAGTAAAAATATTCATAAAATATAATTTATAATTAATTTATATACATATAAATACATCCTTTAATTAATTTTAAGAATATGGATATGGAATAATGTATTTAGAAAATAAATCTTTAAAATAATTAAAATGCGGTTTTTAAGGTAAAGTGTCATTTACCATGAGTATAAATTTTCTCATACATTATTTATTTCCAACATAATAAAAATATATCAGATATTTACTTTATTAATAAACTTATACATGTTTATTCCATTATCATTAACACATTTATATCATTTATTTTAAATACATATTTATTTACTTAATCATTTAAATCCATGTCATGTGTTTTAAGGATGTTCAGTTCATAACATCAAAATGACTTTGGTATGTTGATTGAGGTAAAATTGTTCATTATTACATCACCTCTATAATGATAATAATTACATAATTATATTTTTTATAAATTAATTATAATTTTAAAACTAACAATGAATGATAGTTATGAAAAATGAATTATGTTACAATCATGGAGATGGTAGGACATACATGCACATGAGTAATGTTTTCATTTTTGAAATAATATTGAAGAAAGAAGGTACATATTATTTTATAGTTAAAATTTTATTATTATAACATAAATATAATATCATATTTTTAAATACTTTCTCTATACCATCCATGTTATGTAGTGATGAAAAATGAATCACATATCTTCGTAAAGCTGGTAATCTACACGTATGCACAAATAGCATTATAAATTTTAAATGGATAGAAGGTAAGATAATATATGGTATATTATCTTTAAAAATGATAATTATGTCATGAATACCATATATATAAATTAAATTCATAATTATAACCATCCTTGAGAGGTGATTATGAAAAATGAATTGCATCAGTTCATGAGACAATAGTCCACCATACACATGAATAATGGTTTTATTTCCCATTTTATGAAAGAGAATACATATATTGATGTTAATAACTTAATATAATAATAACTCAGGGTATGTGAGATACTGATTTTATTATATCATAATTGTTGTAACAGTTTTCAATGAGGTTCAAGAGAAAGTAAAACTAAAACATTCGGTTAAAAGTTATATTTATTCATTGAACAAACTTCTTTTATTTATACCTTAATACCTCCAAGGATGATATTGTGAAAAATGTAATCCATATAGAAAGTGTTAAGGGACTTTGAGAATAAATTTTGGTAAGTATTTTCCAAACTAGACTTCTAAAAAGGTTTGAGGAAAAGAGGAGAGACTATTACCTTTTATAAGTGACAGGAGGGGCACTATTAAAATTATATAAAGTATTAAATTAATATAAATTATTTTTTTGTGGAAAATTTAAACCAAATATAAATATTTTAAATAAACTATTAGGATGAGTAAAAATACAACCATGAAATAAAATTTGGCTATAATTTTTAATGTTTTAACCATTATCTCTTTGCTCTAACCACTCATTAACTCTTTTGATAATTACTACGACATTAGAGTTTTTTACAATTTAGGGGTCAAGAAAACTACTATAGAAGGAAAAGTGACCCATAAATGGATCATGGTTTATATTTTCATCCATATCCCATTCAATTTTTCTAAGATAATATTTTTATGAATTTTGAATCATTTAATAATATATTGTTTATTGTAAAATATCAATAATAACATTTTTGGAACTATTCATTTAATTTGACATTAAAGTAATCTAGAATGAAATTAAATTTTAATATATAAATTTCACACATCCCTAATATATTATATATATATATAAAATTTTTGGGACACTATAAAAAAACCAAAAAAATAATTTATAGTTTTTTAAATTATTTACTTGATTTTTCTACTACTTGCCCAAAAATTGCATCGTTGTTGAGTAAACATTTAAGGTAATTATTTAATAAAGAAAAAAAATCATAAAAAAATATAAAAATAAAATTTTATAATTTTAAAATATGTATATTAACTCACATCAATGTCATGAAAAGTTATTTAATATGATATTTTTACTTTTTTAGTCTTGCGTAAGCATTGCACAAGAATTTAGAAAAGACACTTGTTATATAACCCTAAAATTAGTATATATCCATAAAAATAATAAATAATGATTTATTTTTATTAAAAAAGTTTATTAAATAATTTTTCATTCTTTTATAATATCTTTAGGGCACTAAATTTGAATTTTCTAATGTTTGGCCCCACACGGTGTCAACACTGAATATAATTTTTTATATTTATCATGAAATAAATTATTATTATTATTTTTTGAATTATTTTTGTGTCATATTTATAATATATGGTCATAAATTAGTCTTTCTAGAAGTTTTATAAATATTTATATCAGATTTATAAATTGTAAATTTCATAAATGATATTGTATTTCATAAAAACTGTATTTTTTATTATTCCCCAAAAAATTTCCTTCTTAAGAAAAACATAAACAATTAATAATAGGATAAATCTGAATTTATGGATAAAAAAATTAATTCTATTTCATAAAACTCTATTCATATAAGTAAAAGAAAATAATTTTAATATTAATGCAAAAAATAGAGTGGAAAATAGTTTTTTGGAAGAATATGTTTTTAACCCTAAAAATGAACTCATACTAAAATCAAGTATAATGATAATTCATATGTAATTATTTATAATATTTAAAATTAAAGGATACTTATATTACTTTAAGATCAAATGGTACTTTTAAATTACAATATTTTACGAATATAAATTATAGTTTTATAAAAATCTGCATTTTCTACAATTCACTAAAAATCAATCATTTCAAACAAATATATATCAAATTATCATCTAAAGATAATTTTTATATTATGATTATAAAAATTATATAATTTATATACACAAAAGTTCTAAATGTTATAGAAATTATTTATAATATTTTCTCTCAAATAACAGTAAAATTAATTTTGAAGCATAATACGACTTTATGGAAAATTTAGTGCTTATTTATTTTGAATTAATAAATAATTTTTTATTGAGCATGGAATTTATATATATTTAAATATTTGGTTAATATTATTCATTCCCACCAATTAAATGGATAATTTATTACTATAACATTTAAATAATGATATTTTTTGTTTCATTTAAGCTAAGTGTTTTATATTGTATACTCTATCAAACATAGTTTTTTATCTAGAGCTATTAAATATTAGATCCAAATCACCTTGAAAAACATTAGTGTTTCCATCAAGATAAAGGAATTAAGACATCATTTTATAAAAATATATCTGAAATTTAAATTTGATCATCCAATCAATGCTAATGAAATGATTAAAATATAAAAAACCAAATAAATCCAGGACAAGAAATAACCCCACAATCACAACATCGAACACCATCACCCGGTATAAGAGTAATTTTAAACATTGTTTCATCTTATTTCCCAAAGGAGTAGAAATATAAATCATATATTAAATAGGTTTAGATTTCAATCCCAATGATTCAATTACTTTAGAAGCGACAAAATAGTTGGATTCACATGTATAAAATAGTTTCAGAGCCAAAAATGAGGTAATAAATACTAAACCTATATAAGTTGTTAGTATGGATTCTAATTCCATAGGCTTATGCTATATAAAAATATAAATTCATAGATTTAGGTCCATTCCTTTACTTCATTCTTGGGTGACAATTTCCAATCATTTGATTTTATTACTTCCACATTTATGAATGTGACCTTCCTCACATTAATACAAAAAACTACACCTAGGATACATAGATATATGAATGTAAGGATTTTCTAATATAGGAATTATTCTTATAGAATCCCTATAGATAACCCAGAAACCAACACTAATGATAGTTGTAAGATCCCATCTTTTTCTAGGTATGTCCCTCTTTGAGTTTTGGTTGAACCTCTTTCAGTTGGGCTTTCTTTATTCTTTAAAACTCAGTAGTTTATTATCTATTGGGGATGGATATATTTTTATAGGAGAAATGACCTAAAGTCTATGAATTTATATTTGTTTTAATTGATGGATTCTGAGTATAAATCCATGATGGTCTTACAAGTGTTATTTGTGGTTCATAATTCTTTGGAGGTGGTTCGGGATTTCATATGGAATCTAGGCTGAAAGCTCTCTACCAAACACTTTTGTATCATGAAATTTTACACAACATGAATGTGTTGTTTGGAAGATGCCATGAATTGGTTCAAAGCGTGAAAATTTTACACACTTTTAAACTGTTTCACATCTTGAAGTGATTGACCAAGGTTATTTTCACTCGATATGATGCATTTTAAGGCATATTATATAAATCAATAAATTCACATCATGAAAGGGTTTCACATCATGAATATATCAAGATCAATTATTTTAAATCATGTTATGTGTCTGATTTTATTTCATCCACTATACAACTCTCTCTCAAACCGTAGGGAGACTCTAGAATATTTTGGTGTGATTATTTCCCTTTCAAGAATCTCAATCAAGCATTTAATACGAGGTGAGTTGCTTCTCTTTATTTTTACCCTTTCATACACTATACTCTATTATTGTAGTGTGATGTATAGACCTCCATTGAATTTTGTTTGGATAATGATGTTTGTGTGAAGTAGGTTTTCTTTGTGATCATAATCTCCTTCATTCATTATTAGTGTTACCTATTTGAATCATTTCTTTAATCACTAGAAAAAGGTAGATGTTCTACAACGAATCCTTATGGTATATTTTTTTTGTTCATGTATGTGAAATATTATGTGATTACACCAACACAATGTTTGAGTTAGCAAATAGAATAATGGGTAATCATAATCATGTGTTTGGACAACTCTATAGAACCATTTGGATCTGTTATTGTTCAGAAAGGGATTGAAGATACCCATAGAGTGATCCTACCCTAGAATAATAATAAACTAGATAATGTCATAAAGTATGTTTTGGTATGACAAGAGATGTAAGGTGATTTATTGCGATAGATTCACCTTGGAAAATGGATTACTAGTTTATTGAAATTATTGATGATTATTGGAATGAATTGGGTGTCTATATTATCCTAATAAAGGATTAACAAATAACTTGATGAATGAATGGATAATTGAAATATAAATGATAATTGGATGAATTGAACATTTTGTCTTATGATATTATGTTGTGTTATTCTTTCCATTATGAATTTTGTTGTGATTCATACCAAAATTCTTATATAAAGGTATTGGCTTGGTTAGGGTAAAATTATTATATGAATGGATTTTCTCGATGATATTGAATTACATATATAAAGGGATTTTCTCAATAATGTAGAAATTCTTATATAAAGGGATTTACCTAGTGATGATGAAATTCATATATAAAGGGATTTTCCCAGTTATGTAGAAATTATTATATAAAGGGCTTTTATAGTGATGTTGAAATGATTATGTAAAGGTATTTTCCCTGTTATGATGATATGATTATATAAATAAATCTACCTATTTATATTGTAATTATTATAAGGCTTGGATTGGTTATGTGATTATGATAGGGAATTTTGGTTGCATTTGGAATGATTTTTCTATATTTATGTAGATATTTTGGTATGGTGTTGAAGCAAGTTGATTTTTGTATGAAATTAATTGATTAATTAATTATCTTGATTGTCACTTTATTACATGCACTTATTATCAGAATGGTTTATTTAGAAATAGAGGTGTTGACCTCATAAGTTTTACTCATACCCTATTCAGTCCATGGTTTTGTACCTAAACATATTACATAGATATGGGTTGTATAAGGTAAAAGGACCTGATTTTTTTATTTTTTCTTAATGGATGGGTTTGAGCTTAGAGGTGGGACTGATATGGGGTTAGGGACTGACATATTTTGAATTTATTTTTTTCCTCATGGTCTTTTATTTGTATTATTTTTAGTTTGATTTTTTTATATATTCTATCCTATCATTACATTATCATTGTATTCTTATAGTATTATTCAGTATACATTTATTGTTTGTTTATCCACTATGATGTACTATTTCCACTATTTTCCTTTACTCTATTTTTTACTTCTAATTTATTAAAACTTTATACTAGGGTGTATAGTCTCCCCACTATATTCTTTACACCCCAACTACTATTTGGTATCCTTTGGAATATGGGGAGGTGTTCATGAGGTCCAGTAACCAACCAGATTTGGCCACATCTAAGACTGTTAGGCCAAGGGATGTTACAAAGTTGTATTAGAGGATCGAGTTTTAGTTCTATTTCTTTTCTATTTTGGAAAGGTAGATAGGGGACTTGGTTGTATGGGGACTTAGTAAAGAGATTGTGTATGGTAGTATCTGACCCATGCACAAGTGTAAATCTGAGTACCCCAGGATGTTATTTATCTTTATGTTGTTCGTTTGTTACGTTTGATGTTATTTCACCATGGATGATTCAAATGTTGCGTCATGTTATTATTTCATGATATTTATACCCATGTCCTAGTATGGCATGATATAAGTATAAATTCATCATTATAGACACGGAAGGATATATCTTGGCATGCATTGTTCGTGATAGGGACATATTTATTACATCTGATATGTTTTCCTATATGAACTGTGAAATGAGATACATCATATATTTGATAAATGAAAAGGAAATAACTATTATGTCATGCTAATTCAATTGTTAATCCATGTTTAAAGATACCATGATCCAATGGTTCACTCTTCTTGTCATATGTTTATGTTGACTTTAAAGTCATCTATAGTTCTAAGGAGTGTGTTTTTCTTATAAAGAATATTCCACCTAGTCATCATTGAATTGAGTTTTAGGAGAGTAGAAATGAACACACTCATGATGTAGATAAACTGGATCTTCTTGTATTTTCTAAGGACCATATGGGTGATTAGACCCTCAACTGCTTTTATATGGTCATCAGATCCATGGGAATGGAGACTATTTGTACCATACCTTCGATTTCTGAGATGGAGAGAGAGCTCTAACTATAGAATATGCCTACCTTCATTGGGGAGGCAGTCCACCATGTAGAAATGTTCTAGATTGAGTCAGCCAAATGATATTCAAGAACCTTGATACACTCAAAGATAGAAGTGTGAATCTTACTACATACATGCATTGTAGACTAGCCAAATGTCGGTGGGACACTACAGAGCAAGCTAGGAAAGAAAAAGAGTTATCTAGAATGGACTTAGAGGTAATGTTTCTGAGTCACTTATATCTTAAAACATTGAGGGATGAAAGGCTCGTGAGTTCATGCACTTGACATAGGAGATCATGTTAGTGATAGGCTATATTGGATATTTCACAAACTTACAGAGGTTTTGACTATCTTTAAATGCTGATGATATTTATAGGGTGAGGCATTTCTAGGATGGGATTTTCTATGAGATTATGTCACAAGTGAACATTTATCTTTTGAGAAGATTTTCAAAAATGATAAATCGGGCTCACATTATAGAATGGAATCTGAGAGAGTCCCTAAGTAGTGGCCTGGATATTTCAGAAGAGAGAACTGGGAGCCCTTCTTTTAGTGGGAAGATCCACTACTACGATTGTTATTGCTAAGGAAACAGTGGTAAGAGTATTCATGGTAGAGGGAAACCATCTTAGGACTGTGTTCCTTTACAGTGCTACCAATGTGGAAAATTTAGTCACAAGTGACCTTAGTGTCTATACCCTAATTTGGACTATCATGATTGTGGTAGTATGGGTCATATTTAGATGTTTTGTAGGGGTATATAGTAGAATAGTAGTAGTAGGTTATGAGGAAAAGTACTAGAGTCTAGGAAGGACTCTACTACCCCTCAGCAGACTGGTACCTTGAGTTCCACTAGACATTCAGGTAGTGGTAAGTGTGTGGTATCCCAGTACATGATTGAAAATACTAGTTAGAGGGAATATCATAGATTGGAGGCCAGTGTAGTGGGGAAAGTTTGTTTCATGCTATGAAGTCTACTCCGATTAGTTTGGATGTAGGACCTTCTACCATCAGAGGTATGATTATTGTATTATCTACCTTGTCTTGAATTTTGTTTGATACAAGATCATTACATTATTTTATAGATTCTCATTTTTAAAATGGTTTGAGATTTATTATATAAATCATGGATGTTATCTTGACCATCAATACACCATTTGGAGTATGGTCAGAGAATATCAAATTTCACAATGCATATTCTCTATATATTAGTGGATACCATTTATTTTGGGAACTATTTGTGATTAAGATGATAGGTTTGGATTTGATTCTTCATATGGATTGGATTGTTATTTAATAGGATCAAATTGAATATTACCAGTGGAGACTCATCATTTGATCTCTAAAACTAGGTAGCTATTTTCACCAGGGTGAGTGGGATATTCAGGATAGTCTTACAGGACCAATTCAGTGTAGATTGATTTGTCTCACGGCTCAAATATCAGGCCTTTCTCTAGATGATTGAGTGATATAGAATTTTTTCCCTCCAATGATAGACTTTTTTTTGAGATGTCTTTCCTGAAGTGTTTTATGAGTTAACACCCGAGCGTGAGATCTAGTTCATGATAAAGTTGGTGTTGAGAGTAGAGAAATTATTTATCCCACCTTACATGAGGGTACTATGACATCTCATATTTTCTTTGTATTTTTTGGATAGTATATGGATTATTTTTTAGACTAGGTAGTGAGATGAGATGTCATTTCTAGGCATGAAGTGCCCTGAATAAATGATTGAAATATATTAAATATATTTAATAGCACATGCATATAGTTTTCATGAAAAAGTGCAATAACTCTTAAACGGGTAGAAATCCTTGGGTACCGTTGATTTCAATATGCATGTTTAACCCAGTGAACAACTTAACCATTTTCGGTGCTGGATGTTTTTGGAAAAGTCATCACAGGCATAAAATGAATAAAATAATTAACATATTTATTTTAATTGCTTTGTTGACACTATTACATAGAGACCTAATTCCATTTATTTTAAATTAAT
Source organism: Viscum album (assembly GCA_963277665.1). Classification (NCBI taxonomy): domain Eukaryota; kingdom Viridiplantae; phylum Streptophyta; class Magnoliopsida; order Santalales; family Viscaceae; genus Viscum; species Viscum album. The sequence continues at coordinate 1,636,338,157 of OY728145.1, read as the reverse complement.
TCTTATGGTAGAATTATAGTGTTAAATGTATAAGCCTATAATTCAATGAGTGTTATTAGAGTCGTTGGAGGACAGTACAGGAAAACGGTCGTTTCGCGGCGGTTTAAAAACCGCCGCGAAATGCCTTATTTTTTTTTATTTTATTCTTTATTTTTTTTAAATATTTTTGAGTATTAGTGGTGGTTTTTTAAAAAACTGCCGTGAAATAGAGGTGGTTTGGGTAAAACTGCCGCAAAATGAATGGAAAAAAATTAAAAAAAAATGAAAAACTCCGAAATCACTAAAACGACCATAACTTTTGATCTGGGCATCCGTTGGAGCACCATGACCAGTCAAATAGAAGCTCATGAATGGATATAAAGGCATGTATAATCAAAACCATGAGACGGTCTAAGGTGCAGATGATATGAGAGTTATAATAAAGTTGAAAAAATTTCTCCAACTTCAAACGGCCATAACTTTCGCTCCGGGAGTCCGTTTGGGCTCTACCACATATCAAATCAAAGCCAGCGAAGAGAGCTACGCAACAATTTCAGAAAACCAAGCTTCTGTTGTGTTTTTGAACCCCAAAAATCCCTCCAAAGGCCTCCAAAACCTCGTTTTCATCACTGGTGCCCTTCGAACTTGTCTTAAAATGGACCTAACTTTCGATCTGCGTGCCAGTTCAGACTCCACCACCTGCCAGATCATAGTTCGTTCCATGAGATTTATTTTGACTGGTCGTGGCACCCACATGGACTCCTAGATCATATGTTATGGCATTTTTAGTGGGTATTAGGTTTGTTATGTTTTTCGATGCCTCATTTCTAGCACCCGTTCCCCGTCAGTTTTTTTTAAATGGTTATAACTTCCGATCCGCTGGTCCATTCGGTCACTTTCACCTATCAGCTTGAAGATCGTTTTAGGATCTTTGATTTGATTGGTCGCGGATCTGGAACAAACTCTCGGATCATAAGTTATATCTGTTAATGTAAGTCCAATGTTTTTGACACTTTATGACCGTTTTGACGGGTTTTAATGGTTGCTCTATTTATTACTGTTTATTTGGGTTTCCATGACTTGTTATCTTTATCAATGGTTTTTTTGGGTTATTATGATGATTATATTGAATTCTTAAGGCAGTTTCCAGAGTTCTCCTGAGTTTTCAAGGGGTCTCATGCTTTCTAATGCTTCCTTCTTCATGCTTCTCCATCTATTTTCATGTGTTTTCATAATGTTTCATCCCTTATCACACCTTTTCATACTTTTTCATGTGTTTCCTTTATTATTTATTATTTATAATATACTTTAATTTATTTATTATCTATTATTTGTTACTGATTATTTCTTATTTCTTAATTATTATTTATTATTTATTATTTATATTTATTTATTATTTATTATTTATTTATTATTTATTATTTATTATTTATTCTTTATATTTATTTATTATTTATTATTTATTATTTATTATTTATTATTTATTATTTATTATAGATTATTTATTATTATTATTATTAATATTTTATTTATTATATATTATATATTATATATTATATATAAATATTTATTTATTATTATTTATTGTTTATTATTTATTTTTTATTTTTTATTATTTATTGTTTATTATTTATTATTTATTATTTATTATTTATTATTTATTATTTATTATTTATTATTATTAATTATGTGTTATTTATTATTATTATTATTTTTTATTTTTTATTTATTGTTTATTATTATTATTTATTATTTATTATATATTATTTATTATTATTATTATGATTATTATTATTATTATTTTATATATTATATATTATATATTATATATTATTTATTATTATTTATTTATTTATTATTATTTATTTATTATTATTTAGTGTTTATTATTTATTATTTATTATTTATTATTTATTATTTATTATTTATTATTTATTATTCATTTATTTATAATTATTAATTATGTGTTTTTTATTGCTATTATTATTTATTATTTTTTGTTTATTGTTTATTGTTTATTGTTTATTGTTTATTCTTTATTATTTATTATTTATTATTTATTATTTATTATTTAGTATTTAGTAATTATTATTTATTAATTATTAATTATTATTTATTATTTATTATTTATTATATATGTATTATTATCTATTATTAATTGTAATTTATTATTTATTATTTATTTAATTATAATTATTAATTATGTGTTATTTATTATTATTATTATTATTTATTTATTATTTATTATTTATTATTTAGTATTTACTATTTACTATTTATTATTTATTATTTATTATGTATTGTGTATTATGTATTATTTATTATTTATTATTTCATATTTGTTATTTATTATTATTTATTTTTATTATTTATTTTTATTTATTATTTATTATTTATTATTTATTATTTATTATTTATTATCTATTATTTATTATTTATTATTTATTATTTACTATTTAGTATTTATTATTTATTATTTATTATTTATTATTTATTATTTATTACTTATTACTTATTATTTATTTTTATTTATTATTTATTTATTTTTAGTTATTATTTATCATTTATTATTATTTGTTGTTTATTATTTATTATTTATTATTTATTGATCATTATTTATTATTTATTGATCATTATTTATTATTTATTTTTTATTTTTTATTTTTTATTTTTTATTTTTTATTATTAATTATTAATTATTAATTATTTATTCTTTATTATATATTATTTATTATTTATTCATTTAATATCTTGATTTTATTATTTTATTATTTTATTATTTTATTTTCATAATTTTATAATTTTTGTAAATATTATTATAATTTATGTGTTATTTATTATAATAAACAATAAATAATAATAAATAACTCAATAAATAACTAATAAATCAATAATTATTAATTATTAATTATTGGTTATTAATTATTGATTATTGCTTATTGTTTAGTTATTATTGAGTTTATATCTATTAGTTATGTATTATTTGTTTTTTCAATTAGTATATATAAGAATATTAAATTCTGTTTATTAACCACATGACAAGCTTGTTGGAGTGGTAAAGACTTTAGAAAATATGCAAGAGATTATGGGTTCAAATCTTACCAAACGTAGTATTTTTTTATATTGCATGGGCATGGGCATGGGCATGTGCATGGGCATGGGCATGGGCATGTGCATGTGCATGTGCATGGGCATGAGCATGCATGAATGGAAATAAATAAAATAAAATACGAAATAAATAAATAAAATACGAAATAAATAAATAAAATACGAAATAAATAAATAAAATAAATAAAATAAATACAAATAAATAAAATAAATAAAGTACGAAATAAATAAAAAATTAAAAAATTTAAATTTTTTTTAAAGAAAATTAAAAAAAATTAAAAAAAATTAAAAAACCGCCGATAAAAAACCACCGGGAAACATTCTATGACGGTTTTGAAAACCGCCGCGAATAGTTTTATGATGCACAATTTAGCGGCAGTTTAAACCGCCGTGAAATGGGAAAAAAACTGCCACTAAATCTTTATTTTGCCGTAGTGGGATATTCTATTAGAGAACGGTGGTCGGATCGAAGATCGACAAATCGAAATGAGATAGAATAAAAGGATCTCACCAATTACTATGCCACCAAATCATTCTTCATTAGTGATTGATCAAAATCAATGTAGGGTGGTTGTTTTATTTGTTTCCATTCCCCATTCTTGATTCCTACTATGAACACAGAACAATCAACTAATGGATTGATCTGTAGATTGTGTATAATTGTGGGATGTGTTTATTACGGGGTGATTTTTGGGAGAATTAGTTTAAATTGTTGATTCTTTGTTTGTCATTTTAATGGAAATTAATTGAGATCGACATGAACATCGATCAATGTTCATTCCTATCATTTGTGTTTTGTGATTTCTCCCTCGATTCTTCATTCACCATGGGCGTTCTTCATTTGGACCAGGTTTTGACATGTATTGATCAATCGATCATTGTGAACCCATTTTTGGGTACACCAATCTGATATTGTAAATCTAGGGTTAGCATGACATGAAAGTGGTGTAATGATGGAGATGGAAGTGAATCAGATGGCGTAGGTACCCGATTTTCATGTTCTTCGGTGCCCAAAAATGAACGATGATGATTCCATTTTATGATAGGATCGAAGGCTCAAATCTTGTCGATTCATTGATGGAATGACTATATGAGGCTATATCTACATTTTTATGGAGAATTGATCACTAGATCGAAGGTCAGAGCATCAGTCGGGATGCACAGAACTAGATCTGGATTTCTGAAAAAAAAATCCGCATTATAAGATGTGAAATCTGAATCTACATTTCATATGGCCCCCTTGGTTGCAGCGCAAGGGTTCTGGAAAAAGTTATGGATCACACGGAATGTGACCCCAGTCACACTACATGTGAAACCTTCCATGTGACTCTAACTATACTTCAGAGAGTACACATACACAAGTTAAATTACATGACCATATGGCATGTTGTATACTTGTACACAAAAATGGATTTGTGTATTCAACCTTGGTACATGAAAACATCCATGTGTCATGAATAGAAAACCATGTGTTTCTACATGCCATGTACTCCTTATACACGCTTTTTATTTTGAGACTACATGTTTTGTGAGGCTCTTCCACACAGGTAGTCAAGGGGATAGTTGGATACGCCGTATACCCCCTTCAAGATTGTTTTTGGATCTTTTCTTTCTTTTTCTAGACCATTATAGTTTGATTACATTACCTTGTTCCTTTTCCTTGAGGGTGTAGTGCATCATTACCTCCATATCACTGGATTGTGACCCCTCTAGAGGTTGAGTCTCAGATAGAGTTGTGGAGTCCCTCTGTGAGACAGATGTGTGATCCTCCATCACCTTTGTTCCCTAGGTAGAGTTTGTGGAATCAGAATGACCTCCTTGAGTTGGCCATTGATCCTCTATCTAGCAAGACATATCAATAGGGTTTGTGGAATTGTTTTCATATGATCCCCTACATTGCAGGTTAATCTAGATCAGATTTGTGGTGTCCCCAAGTGGTTCTGGGCATGACCCCTATTTGTGTATCAAAGTCTTCTTAAACCAGTGATCTTTCATTAGGTGGTTACCAATGAGCAAGACCTCTTCGTCGAGTGTATCCGATGGTAACAAGGCTCATGGAGTAGATTCTCTTGAAATAAGTGTTTCTTTGAGCAGAATCATGTGGTTGGAAGTTGGTTATGACCATCTGGTGGCGTTGTATCTTTCCTGAGTATATTTGGGTGTCTTTTTTATACATTGATTTTTATATCTTGTATTTAGTTGACTATACTTGGTTCTTTGTGTTTAGTGTTTTTAGGGTGTCCAAATGAGTATTTTTTTACTCACCGCCACATGAGATTTTCCCAGAAATGTCCTATCTTATACAGACAAAGAACCTTTTTACGATGTCCTAGGAGGATAGAGATTTGGTGGAGCATAGCTAGAGCTTGATAGACCAAGGTATTTTACTGGTAGCTTGCTTTTGTCTTAGTCCTCGCCCTTGGAGTAGGTTGGACTCTTTACCATTTTTGGTTGGGGTTGTATTTGGTCCCTTTCTTCGTTAAGTACTTTACTGTCATACTATGTTATGGGATCTTAAATGTATGCTTGCATTGTTTTAGTTGTTTTATATTTAAACATTTTTTGGTCTTAGAGATGTGTGTATGTGTATATCTAATTTAGGATAATGCCTCCCATTTGTGGGATATTCCTACTCGGAACTGGTCTCTAGCCCCTGGCCTATTGAAGGCAGGCTTGAGGTAGTCACGAGTCAGACCTTGGCAGGTCAGGTCATGAAAGAGTGGCATCAGAGTGGTCAATTATAACTAAGGATTTAATTCAATGATATTGGTTTGGGGAAATAGTATTTATTATTTTGAGTTTGGATTTTAGAACAAGTAATCTAGTGTTGGTGTGGTGGCCGATATATCCATACACCAGGACTCTAATCACCCACCTTTTTAATCAGTACATGTAAACATTGATTGCATGGAAAATAATTTTGGAACATGAATCATATATGAATGGTTGTGTTTTTCATTTCCTTCTTGATTCATCTCCCCATATATACTCTTTTGACTATGGTACATCTTATTTTAACTTTTAGGATGCCTCCACACTAACATCCAGCCATTATTCCACTATGTGATCATGAGGATCATCCACCTAGTGATGAGGCATCAGTACAAGGTCGTGTACCAGAGATGTCACCTATGGGTGGATTACCAACTATACCACCACATGTTGAGCAGTATCTATAGTTGAAAGTGCTTTTTGAGGATGCACACATCTTGAGTGTGTTTCAAAAGTTTTAGAGGTTGTAACCTCATAGGTTTCACAGTGATCTAGACCCCCAAGTGGAAGAGGACTAGCTAGAGGAAGTCACTCACATTATTTAACTTGTGAGGATGCTGAAAGACCATATGGAAGTCCTTGTGATGAGTATTCTTCTGGGATCTACTGGGTGATGGTGGAGCTTGTTGACTTAGTCACACGATGAGATAGTTATATCCTGGTCATACTTCAAGCATCTCTTTAGGGAAGAGTTCTATCCATCCATGTTGCGATCAATATGCTTATAATAGATTTTACATATACAGATGGGTAGTATGAACATGGATGAGTACTCAGCCAGGTTTATCGATCTATCAAATTTCTCCTTGGATATGGTGTTGGACAAACTCTTCATATCTCAAACCTTTGAGTAGGGCTTGTGTCGGGACATCATGGTTTTAGTGATACCCCTTTATATTCCCACATATGTTGGGGTGCTTGAGCGAGCCTTATTGGTGGAGAGATTTTTGGTAGAGAAGACAATGGTAGTAAGAGCTAGTAGTTGGAACTTAGTGGATAAAACCTTGGAAGTAGGTAGTTGATAGTAGTCATAGGGATCCAATAATGACATATGCTTCAGTAGGAAATCCCAAGACTTAGGTCCAGCAGTGCAGGGCTATCAGGGATGCTCAAATCAGATGAGGGTTAGGTAGTGTTTCTCCTGTTACAATCTGGGAAATCTGGATTGATATTGTCTAACACATCATACAGTTGATCATGAGATTATTGAAGGACCACCGAGGTAGATACATAGGCATGAGAAGGGTGTTCTTTAGGCCAGAGGATGTAAAATATGGGCTGATAGGGCACCTATAGGTGGTCGTATGTTTGACCTCTTACCACCAACCTCAGGTGGTCTATACTAGGCTTAGGGATCCGGTGTTTAGGGATGGGGCCAACTGTAGGCTATGGAGGCCTACGAACTCGAGGTTCCATGAATGATATGAGTTATGATATTTGTCTTTTATACTTTAGTTGTAGTATTGATAGACACATATACTAGCCATTATTTTTTCTACACATATCTGGTTCGAGACATAGAGATTATGATTGAGTTATTGGTTTGAACCTTGTAGTTGGAGACTCTGAAAGGAGGTGACTCGATGATTACACACTTGTTATGACAATGCAATCTGATACTTGGATATGAGTGTTTTGTATGAGATCTCTTTGTTGCAGTAATTAAACCTTACAACATCATATTAGGTATGGACTGACTATCCACTATTAATGAAAAAATTGACTATTTTAGGTGGATGATACGATGTCTCTACAGTGATGAAACAAGGTTTTCCATTGTGGGTGAAAAGGAGACCTTGGAAGAGAAGGATGAGCTCAAGTATTGAAGAGTACAACTGACTAATCATCAGTTGGATAGAATGACTCTTAGAGTAGTGGATTCTCTAGGATATCAGTTTCCTATAGTGGGTGCGGAGTATGAGGACATCTTTCTTGAGAATGTACCAGGTTTACCTCCCTATATATAGATGAAATTATGCATTGACTTGCATCCCAGGATGGAACTGATATCTATACCAGAATATTGGATGGCTCTTGTATATTTTTGAGAGATGAGGATGTAGTTAGAGGGATTGCAGGAGAAAGGCTTTGTGAGACCCATCATTTCCCCTGGGCAGACCCAATGTTTTTTCTAGGAATACAAATGGGGTCTTGAGGCTTTGTGTGGATTAACAGTACTTAAATCAAGTGATCGTGAAGAATAAATATCATCTTATGAGGATCTATGACTTCTTTGATTAGTTGAGAGGGGTGTGATGGTTCTCAAATATTTACCTCAGGCCAGGTTATCACCAGCTGTGAATATGAGATGAGGATATCTCAAAAACAACATTCAGATGTCAATAAAGTCACTACGAGTACATGGTGATTCCATTCAGTGTGATGAATGCCCTAGTAGAGTTCATGGGACTCATGAACCAGATATTTCAGCCTTTATTAGACCAGTTTTTTGTATTATTCATCAGTGAAATCCTAGTATATTCAACGTCTAAGGAGGAGCATGTGATACACTTCAGGATGGTCTTGGAAACACTCTGAGAGCGCCATATTTATAGAAATCTCTCAAAGTGCTAGTTTTGTATTCGATAGGTCTAATTTCTTGGACATTCTATCTCATAGGTTGGAGTTGTAGTGGATCCAACTATGGTTGACATAGTGCTTTCTTGGGAGCCACCCAAGAGTGTTAACATGGTGTGAAGTTTCCTTGGGTTGGTATGGTACTATTAGAGTTTTATTACGCAAATTCTCTATATTTTCAACACCCTTAACAGCTTTCACCTGGAAGGGGAAGCCTTTTATATTGATGGAAAGGTGCCAACAGTGATTTTAGGAGTGGATACATAGGTTGAAAAGTGATCCCATATTAATATTTCCAAAGGAGGGTGTTGAGTATGTAGTATTCTATGATTCATCAGGGACTGAACATGGTTGCGTGATCATGCAGAGATGGACATTTATTGCCCATGGTTCATGCCAGTTGAGACCAAAAGAGTAGAACTACATGACCCAAAATCTTGAGTTATCAGTGGTAGTTTCTTCCTTGAATATATAGAAACACTACATGATGCGTGAGAGGTTTATCATCTACTCTGACCACAAGAGATTCAAGTATATCTTCTCATATAATTATCTTAACTTGAGATAAAGGTGATGACTAGATTTCCTCTAGGAAAACAACTTTCAGACTGGCTATACTCATGTGAAGAGGAATGTGTTGGCAGGCAATCTCAGTAGGAGATCTTTTTCCAAGTTGTTGGATAAGGCATAAAATTAGTTAGCCTCACTATAGTTTTCCTTCATGGAAAAGGATGGTTCTTCATATATTCAGTTGATGGTAGTTACCCCACCACTTTTACAACATGTCATGGGTGAAAAAATGGAGATAATGACTGTGAGACCTTAAATAATGAGATATCCACTAGACATGTTGCTAGTGAATATTCTGAGTGTGGGGAGCATGTTATACTTTTCAGAGGGTGGATAATGGTACCATTGACATTGTGGGAGGATTTGTTGTGGGAGTTTCATGCATACTCTTTGGAGGTATATCTAGGAGTGATAAAGATGTTCCAGAACCTCCAATGTTAGTTTTGGTTGATAGGGATAAGGAAATGAGATGTAGAGTTTGTCTCTTAATGGCTTACTTATCAGTAGTTGAAGGAATAACACCAAGTTATAGTGTGTTTATCCCAACCTCTTGAGGTTCCATAGTGGAAGTGGGATGATATTTCCATGGACTTTGTGATAGTGTTACCATGTACTTCTAGGGGAAACAATTCGATTTTGGTTATCATATACTGAACCACCAAGTTGGCCCGCTTCATATCTATTAAAGAGTAGTGTTTAGTAGAGATCTTGAGATGCCTCTATGCATAGGACATCACCCGAATCCATGGAGTTCCATCGCCAATCATCTATAATTGTGGTGATCTCTTCACATACTAGTTATAGAGAGGATTACATGAGGATTTTGGGAATCAGTTACGTTTGAGAATGAAATTTCACTCCCAGGCTGAGGGCCAGATAGAGCGGAACATATAGGTTTTGGAGAAATTGTTGTGGGATTACATGTTGAAATTTCTCCTTAGTTAGGAGGATCACCTACCCTTGGTGGAGTTTTCATACAACAATAGTTACCATTCTACAATTGTTATGGAACCATTCGGTTCTTTGTATGGGCGACCCTACAAGTCACCACTTTGTTGGACTAATCTAGGAAAGTCAGCACTCATGGTCCTAGAGTTAGTGCAAGATACTCTATAAAAGGTGTAGAACATCTAAGAGTGGATGAAGACTATAGCCAAAAATATTATGAGGATTGATGATGAAGACCTTTGGTGTTCGAGGAAGGACACCATGTGTTTCTCAGAGTCTCACCTCAACATGGATTGATAAGATTTGGACAAGGGGAAAGTTATCTCTAAGATTCGTTGGAACCTTTCAGATAGTATGTAGAGTTTGAAAGGTGTCGTACCACATAGCTCAACCACCACAGTTGGACTGAGTACATGACGTCTTCCAGGTGTCGTAGTTGAGGAGGTACATGCATGAACCATCACACAATACTGAATAGGGTGATCTAGACATCAAGGATAGAGATACCTTTGTAGAGTACCTGGTGAAGATCAAGGATCATCATGAAAGGATCCTTCATGGGTGCTGGATTCCAATTGTGCATCTCTGGTGGCAATATGAGAATCTTTAGGAGAGTACCTAGGAGTGGGAGACCCAGATTCGAGCCTAATACCCTCATCTTTTTAGTAGGTTTTTCTATTTTTGAGATGAAAATCCCTAAGGTGTGGAGAATATAACATATCATATTTTATGTGTATTATTTTTGGATATTATATGGATTATTTTCTACATTAGTAATTGAGACGGCATGGGATTATGAGGTTTGGTGTACCCAGAATAAATGTTTAAAATATATAAAATAGCACATGCACTCAGTTTTCCTAAAAAATTGGAATAACTCCTAAATAGGCACCCAAATGAAAAATATGAGGGAACTATTGAGTTTAGAATATTAATTTTACCCTAGGCCCAAATTATCCTTAGTTGGTGTGGGTCATTTGTGGAAAATTCATCACAGTTGTAAAGTGAATAAAATAATTAATTAAATTATTTTAATTATTTTGTTGATGTAGTGACATAGTGACCTAATTATTTTTCTTTGAAATTAATTATTATGGAATAATTTTAGGGTTAGCAATATAACCCTATGATTCGACAAGATCTATTGGAGCCATTATAGGAGATTCCCTTGGGGAACGAGGGCCATATCAAAGATCAACAACCAAAACAAGATATAATCAAAGGATCTAACCAATGAATATGAAAATATATCACTATTTGTTAGAGATTGATCCAAATTGAGGTAGGGAGGTTGTTTTATTTGTTTCCATTCCCTGTTATTTATTCCTACTTTGAGAATAGATTAATCGACCAGCAGATTGATCCATGGGTCGTGTGTAATTGGGGGATGGGTTTATTGCACGGTGATTTTGTGATAATTTCTTTAAATTATTGATTCTTAATTTTCATTTTAACATAAAAAATTGAGATCTACATGAACATCAATCGCGATTCGTTCCTCTCATTTGTTTTTGTAAATTTCTACCTTAATTCTTCGTTCACTGTAGGGGTTCTTAATTTATCCCAAGGGTCAACATATCTCGAGAAATCAATCATTGTGCACCTATTTCTTGGAACAATGATCCAATATTGTAGAAATTATATTATCACAACATAAATGTGGTGAGACATTAGAGACAATAGCGAATTTAATGACATAGTTACCTAATTTTCATGTTCTTTGGTGTGCAACAAAGAATGATAACGATCCCATTTTCTAAGTGGATCGATGGCCCAGATCTTGTTTATTTGGTGATGGCATGACTCAATGGGGATCAATCAATTTTTTTAGTGAAGTGATCACCAGATTGAATACTGAAGCATCATTCGAGATGCACAGAGCTAGATATGGATTTCTAGAAAAATCCATGTTACACGACATGTAATATAGATCTACAAACTGTGGGCCCCCCCATAGTAGTGGTGCTAAGGTTCCAGCTAAAGTTAAGAATCGCATGACGTGTGAACAATATCACCTGGTGTTTTGACCACTTCTTTTTGACATTACATATACTATGGAGAGTACATAAACATAGGTTAATGTAGATGACCATATGGCATGTCGTGTACTTGTACACGGACATGACTTGGTGTACACAGACCAGTACATGTACACGACCTTAGTACAATGACATGGCTAGGTGACATAAGCATGAAACTGTGTGTTTCTACAATTGTGTACTCCTTCTACAAGTTGTTTATATAGAGACAAAATTCCATGTGAGGCTCTTCCTCATGTGCAGTCAAGGGGATAGTTGGACATGCCATGTACCCCCTGGTACATGGAACGCACCCCTTTCAAGAGTTATTGTGGATCTTTATTTTCTTAGTTTGGACCATCATAGGTTAAGTATGTTACCTTGGTACCTTTCCTTGAGGGTAAATCACAAAATTAAATCCATATCACTGGATTGTGATTCCTTCTAGAGGTCGGGTCTCAGATAGAGTTGTGGTGCCCCTCCATAAGGCCGGGGTGTGATCCTCTATTGAATTTATTCCCTATGTAGAGTCTGTAGAATCTATGTGACCTACCTAAGTAGGGTATTTATCCTCCATCTATAATTACATATCTATAGGGATTGTGGAGTCATTGTCATACGATGCCCTACATAGCGGGTTGATCTAGATTGGGTTCGTAGTGTCCCCTCAGTGTTTCTAGGTGTGACCCCTTATCTATGCATCAGAGTCTTCTTAGACTATTGAGCTTTCATTAGGTGTGCCCCAATGATTTAGACCTCTTAATCTAGTGTCTATAATGATAGTATATCTCATAGAGTGGATTCCCCCAGAATGAGCATTGTTTCGAGCAGAATTTGATAGATGGAAGTTTGTTATGACTTCCTAGTGGCATGGTGTCATTCATGAGTATATATAGGTGTTTCTATTATAAATTTATTATTATACATTGTATTGATATTACTTTACTTGGTGATTTTTTATAGTGTTTTTAGGTTGTCCTAATGAGTAATGTTATACTCACCCCTACATGGGATTTTCCCCCACATGTTGTGTCTTATGTAGATGATAATTCTTTTTACGGCGTCCTGGGAGGTTAGGGAGAAGGTGGATCATAACTGGAGCTTGAAATACCAAGTTGTTTTACTAAGATATTTACTTTGACTTAGTCCTCACCCTTAGAGCAGGTTGGACTCTTTATAGTTTTTTTGGTCTTGTATTTGGACCCTATTTCTGTTTCGGTACTTTACTATCATACTCTGTTGTGTGAACATAGATTTATTCCTAAATTGTTTCATTTGTTTTACATTTCATCATTTTTTGTGCTTGGATATATGTGTGTGTAGGTACTTTAGGATAATTCCTCCTATTGTAGGATATTTATACTCGGTGTTGGATGCTATCCCCTAGCCTATTAGAGGTGGGCTTGGGTAGTCACAGGTCGGACCTTGGCATATCGGTTCATTATAGGTACCAATATAGATTCATGAGTTGAAAGTTAAATTGAAAGATTTGTAATCCAAGGGTTTTATGTGGCCTATTACATAACCATGAGGTTCACCAGTTATTTTCACTAATAATGGTGATGGGACATTGATCTTGTGTGTAGAATATCGAAGATTGAACAATATAATGGTCAAGAACTAGTATAACCTTCCATGCATCGATGATCTCTTTGACCTGCTGAAAGGTTATATGATCTTACCCAATATTGAATTGATATTAAGGTATCATTAGTTGATAATGAGACTATCATACATACGTCAAAAAGTATTTAGGAGCATGTATTGCTTGTATGGGTTTATGGCGATGTTGTTCTTTATAACAAACACACTATAGGTATTCATGGCCTTGATGAATTAGATCTTTCAACCTATTCTAGACTAGTTTGTGGTGGATTCTATTGATTATAACTTAGTTTCATCTAAATAAGTGTATGATCTTGCCCAACATCTTGAAATAATATTGAGTACATTTAGAGAGCATCGACTTTACTCCAAGATGACCAAATGCAGTTTCTATATTGATATAGTGAACTTCTTGGGTCATGTCATCTCAGAGGATTGAGTGTTAGTGGAGCCATTGAAAGTTTCAAATGTGGTATCATTGAAACAGCCTAATAATGTATTTGAGATTCATAGTTTTCTGTGTTTAGTAGTTTATTAATGGTGTTTTATCTAGTACTTATCCCTTTTGGTAGCACCAATGTTTGAGATGACCAAGAAAAGGGTGAAGTTTTTTTGGTTAGTTGTTTGCGATAGATATTTTCAAGAGCTGGAGGACATTCTGAACTTAGCACTGATCCCCACCTTACTTGTGTAGGTTAAGTCATATACTATTTATTGTGACACATCCATAGTTATACTTATAGTTGTTTTGATACAATAGGACTGAGTGGTACATGTGGATTTAGAAAACTAGGACCACATGAGAGGAATAATTCTACTCATGATCTAGAGTTAGTTGCAATGGTACTTTCCCTATGAAGATAGAGACATTATCTTATGGGTGATATGTTTGTGGTGTAAATAGACCACAAGAGCCTCAAGTATATATTTTCTTATTAGGACCTAAAACTTTGGGGTAGAAGGTGGTTCAAGTATCTACAGTCTTTTAAATTTGAGCTGGATTATACACCATGAAAGGGAAATGTCATTTCCAATGTATTGATCCAAAAGACATAGACAAAGGAAATTTAGGTGTCTTGCAATGAGTATAAAATGATGGAACTCTTTTAAGACATGCATCTAGGGGTCTAGGAGTTCTATGGATGATTAGATCTAACTTAGAAAATAGTTATACCCATGATTCTTAACTGGATCAAGATAGAGAAGTGATCTAATATGGTGGTCTTAGCTTTGAGGGATAACTTATATGGTGGTGTGTTGTCCTCAGGATGGTCTCTTCGTAGTGTTAGTGTTCTTTTTTCCATGGATGAGTATGGGATCCTATGGGATTGAGTGAGGAGATGATGAGATCATTTCATGCTTTTAGATGATCGACACATACATGTATAAGAAAAATGAATCACGATCTACTTAGACAATATTAGTGGTCAGGAATTAAGAAGGAAGTAATGGGATTCGTGGAGGGATGTTTCACATATCAGTAGGTGAAATCCAAGAATCAGAGCCCCATTGGTCTATTGCATCCTCTTCCCATTCCAAGATGTAAATGGGATGATGTCACCATGGATTTTTTTATTAGATTACCTAGGACCCCTCATAATAATGATGCAACATGGGTGATCATACATCAACTGATGAAGGTATCCCACTTCATTCCTATCAGGGAGACCTTCACTATTAATGATCTATGTAGTCTTTATATGCATGTGATAGCCTAGTTTCATGGTATTCTAAGGAGTATTATTTTTAATATAGATCCTCATTTCATGTATCAGTTTTGGAAGGGTCTATAGAAGGCTCTAGGATCATAGGTTCTTTGGAGTACAACCTATTATCCACAGAATGATGGACAAAATGAATAGATTATTAAGATTCTATAGGATATGTTATGAGCCTATATTTTGGAATTTGGTGGTTCATGGGGGAAACATTTAGCACTCATGTAGTTTTATTATAATTACAACTTACATGTATCAATACAAATGTAAAATTTTGTAGATTCTTATAGAAGGCCATGCCATTTGCCTCTTTTTTTGTTGGAGGTAAGTGGGTCAGTATTTTTAGGACCTATTCTACTGCATGAGATGTTTGAGTAGGATAAATTAATCATGATATAGTTGGTAACTATGTATAGATGGTATAAATATTATGCAAAATGGAGGAGATTAACTCTAGAGTTTGAGGTGGGTCATCATGAATTACTTCAAGTTTTTCTTATGTTGGGGAAACACCATATCAAGAAACAAGAAAATCTAGTGCCTAGGTTTATCTAGTCATTCAAGATAGTGGAAATGGTCGGTCCACTAGCATACCGATTGACCCTCCCATAATGCTATAGTTCGATACACAATGTTTTAGATTTATAAATATTATATTGACCCTTCTAATGTAGTATACATTGATGACATTGAAGTTGGAGTAGAAGCATACTTTGAGGAGAATCCAATAGGGATATTGCACCATAGTGAGAAGTTTCTCTAGGGAAAGACCACACATCTAGTTTGAGTGTAGAAGAAGCATAAGTGTCTTCGAGAGGGGGCCTAGGAGATATAATCTGATATGTAATCACAGTGGACATAATTTTTCATCAAGACACCGAAGTGATGCCTGGAGCAGCTCGTGGATGAGCTATTATATGATGGGGAGGTTGAAAGATCACATCTTTTTCCAGGAACATTCCTATTTTAGGTATTTTTATTTATATATATTATTTTGGTATATATATAATTATATTTAATTATATATATATAAATTTATTTATATTTATATATATTTATAGACATTCATATCTATTTATGTATAATTATATTAATATATATATATATTATATCAATATATATACATGTATATTTATATGTAATTCAATTTTTATGTGTATGTATTTATAAATTTTGGCTAAATATGTGTATACATATAATTTTATTTACATGTATTTATCTTTATATATATATATATAATTATATTAAAGTCTATTTAGTCATGACATGAAGGGTTCATTGGAGTGGTAAAGGATTTGAAAAATAACCAAGTGGTAAGATGTTCAAATCTCACCCAACAGATATATATGTTTGATTTTGAAGGGTGGGACTTTGTGGGCCAGGGCCTGGTGTGCCTAGATTGGGGTGGTCTAGGATAATAAATAAATAAAAAAATTAAAATAAAAAAAATCTACTAATAAATATTTAGTGGTGGTTTGAACCGCTGGCAAAATGAATCATCACTAAATAAAAACCTTCCATGAAATTAAATCATCATGAATATATTCCTAAAACACAAATTCACAATTTTTTATATAAAACATCATGAAATAATTTAGTGGTAGTTAAAACCTTCTCTAAGTACCATTTTTCTTATAGTGTGTGTGTAATCTAGGATAGTGCAACACTTATCCCAATTACCCATGAAGGTACCCAAGGTTCCCATGTATACCCCCCCCAAAACCAAGTCTCATAATATAATAATCAAAATTTCAATATCAATAATCAATTCTGGTATAATAAGGAATATACATAGCATAAATATCAAAAATATCTATTAAAAAGGAAAGAAACTAATATAGTCTTTATTAGACATAACATAATGAAATTTATTAAATCCCCCTTTAAATATAACACACCATTACAAATAGAATTTAAAAATTCATTAAAATACAAAAACTCCATTTTAGGGAGTTTAAAAAACACATTGAACGCATAAAACTAGTTTTATAGATAGTATAAAATGGAATCTATGAAAGTAATCATTTATCAACTACCAATTATTAAAAATGAATACCCATTATATATCAGTAAAAGTAAATTGATATAGATACTATAGTGGCAATAATAATACTTTAAAAATTGAAGTACAAAAACTATGCTAAAAAAAGAGATTATGGAGAAACACCTGCCATGTTTCATTAAAACCATGTTTTATTCTTTTATTATGAATATATTAGATTTTGAGGGACCCTTTTGAACACATGAATGAAGAAAATCAAGATTACCACACACCCTAACCATGATAGTGACCACCACGACCAACTAAGTTAGAGAATAAGGAAGAACATCGAAGTAAGAGAGAATAGAAGAGGAAAGAATAAACAAATAATGTCAAAAGTGGTATTTCCTAGAGAGAAAAATATTGAATGGAAGGAAATCCATCAAGTATTTTGGAGAGTATTACTCTAAAACTTTCAAGTGAAATGAACGGTATGAGGAGTATAAATTCGATTAGGGTATAATGAGTAAATACATGTTTTTGTTTTTCTAGGAATATCACATGGTTTGGTGGCATGGTTTGGGAAATCAAGAACCCACCATGAACAAGCCACTAGATTCACATTGAAAATATTATACAGTTTAGCTACATGGTTTGGATAATTATTCACCAACTATGTGAAAACCACTGGAGTGCATCCTCCTCTTCACATGGATATTATGCATGGTTAGTTGTAACCATGTGCTAACTGTTCATCCTTCCATGTCTCCCAAATTTTTTTATTTTCAAACCTTTCACACTCGACACTACTAAAAATAGAATAAATAAATTGAAATAAGTAAAATAAATACATACAAGTGAAAATAGTGAATTCTCATAGTAACTCCACTAACATGATCCTAAATTTCTAAAATGGTTTATAGAAATTAAGGGTGACTAAATGAACTTAGTAAATTCATCCTATGTAACTTTAAAAAGTCATAATGTGAGTATAACATACTAATATAATGTGTGTATCAGCTAAAAAAATAAATATTAATCCCATGTCATGTTAAGGTTTAACTAAACTACCCCACTTCTCAATAAAACATCATCTCTAAATCATTATGTATAAATATAGTATAACACATTCTACCAAAATATAATCAACAAACCCCCCCCCAAAAAAAACCATATACCACTGTCACAAGTATTTACTATGACAAGATAATCACCTCATTCTATCCACTAACACAAAACAACTATAGAAATAATTGAAATCAAATCCATAAAAAGGGATAAGGAATGAGATTATTAGTCTAATAATCCAATAATCTATCTACTACCAAGATGTGGAATTTTACCTAAGAAAACATCCTTTAACTGTTTATTTTATAGATAATAATACTCTTAATAGTTAATTAACATAAATTATAATAAATATAACTCATAAGAATCATATACAAATCACTCCATTAGTAACAGTCATCCTACGTTTCTGGTACACCAATAATAAACTACTTTTATTGTTGTAATTAAAGTAGGATAAGTGAAATAATGTAAACATATTAATATGGTATCAAGGTATCCTTGTGTTAAGGATTCTATACAGATTCTTTTAT
Source organism: Viscum album (assembly GCA_963277665.1). NCBI lineage: Eukaryota > Viridiplantae > Streptophyta > Magnoliopsida > Santalales > Viscaceae > Viscum > Viscum album. The sequence continues at coordinate 1,636,319,280 of OY728145.1, read as the reverse complement.
AAGATGGTGCCTGGCCAGAAAACCAAGGCCCTATAAATAAAAAAAGAGTTACAAAGGTCTAAAAGACGGAAGCATATTACAATCTTTATTATGAAAAATAAGTAAGTAAATAATAAGTTCTTCAAGCCAGGTAATGTCTTGATTAAGTCCCTTGTTTTCAATACCATCAGCAACCATGTTAGCTTCACGATATATATGAGTGATGATGTAGTTGATTTTGTGAAGATCACGGATGCAATCCATCCAATGAGTGGTGATCAGCCACGCAAGATGTATCACACCATTCCAAACATCTTGCACAATAGTGGTCGAATCTCTATCAATACAGAGGTTGTTCCATCCATGTTATTTGGAAAAAGATATGGCATGAATCAAACCCATCATTTTAGCTTCTAGAGAGGGAGAAATTCCACAACTACCATAGAAGAAACCAACAATCTAACCAGTGTGATTCCTGAAGATGGAACCACAACCCACAGGCCCAGGATTGCCTTTGGAAGCACCATCCATATTAACCATAATCCATCCTGGAATAGGGTCACACTAGAAGACTTAAAATGTACGGTGAGGTTGGAAAATGATTACAGAAATATGTAAACGTCAAAAGATTCTAAATTCTTGCACCGTGTTGTTGCAGTGACCCTTTTGGATCGATGCAGCTTCGCGAATGGCAATGAGAATCCAAGTTTTTCCTGCATTAAGATTGGATGAACATTTATTATGAATAATAGCATTTCTATTATACTATATCACATGGTTAAGCTTAGTGACAGCAACATGAAAAATTGTTTTTAATTTGTTGATAACTATTAAGATCCATGCATCTCTTTAATTGAGTTTTAACAGAGTCATGCATCCACCATATACAATCAAAAATATCAAAAATATAATTCCAAAGAGTAGAAGAAGTGGCAAAAGAAAGAAATAGATGATTATAATATTCTCTATGTTGATTGTAGAGGATGTATTTAGAACAGAGTTTAAAACCGTACGATTGAAGACAGTTATCAGTGGAAAGTCTGTTTTTATAAAGTCACCAAATAAGAGTAAATATTGAGGGTTTTATCCAAGGTTTGTCAAATAGTTTTAACCACCCAAAATCACTATCAGAGTTACAAAAAAAAGGTTGTAAAAGTTTTTATAATCTAGCATACCATTGTGAGCAGGTTCCCAAACTAAGATATCATCAGTGTTTGAGAAGGGTTAGGTGTCAATTACATTCATAATGTTATTAGGAAGAGGATCATTATGATAATTAAGAACATATCTAATAGATTGGTTGGTGTTCCTAGGGATTTGGTCAAGGGAAACCCTGGAAATTAAAGGAGTTCTAGCCCAGTTATCTAACCAGAAGTTGAGGGAGGAGTTTCCGGAGACCATCCACCTAGAGTTACTCATGATGTAGGAAAAGTAATGATTTATGGATGTCCAGATAGAGGAGGAAAGAAAGGTAGAATTTACTTTTTTATGTTTCTGAAGAAATATATTTTTTAGGAAGTTGATAGACTCTGAGTTATTATAGAATAAGTTCTAAGTGATACTAGCTTGCAGATCCTCATTAAAATGTGTAATATTTTTTATGTGGACACCTCCCTTCTCAATTGGTTGACAGCAAGTAGACCAGGGTATGATAACTAGTTTTCGTTCCACGGTGCTACCAGTCTAAATTTTTTTTTGATTGAGGTGTTCATTTTTTTAATCATACTAGTTGGCCAATTGTAAACCATCATAGAATAAACCATTTTAGAGACAATAGTAGATTTGACCAGGTAGATTCTACCCGCCATAGAGAGGGATTTACCTTTCCAAGAGGAAAGTTGGTTAGTAACTTGATTGTCAATTTCAAGGAAATGAAAAGATTTGGGTCTTCCCCAAAAGATAGGGACACCTAGGTACTTAAAAGGTTGAGAACCCTCCTTTATACCTAAGTCATTTATAATACCACATTTCCTATTAGAGGTAAAATTATTTCCAAAGTAAATATAAGATTTGTTCCAGCTAATCATTTGACCATATATTTCCTTATAGTGCTCAAGTGCATTTTTGAGGGTGCGAATATTTCTATTATCACATTGAATAAATATATTGATATCGTCAGCATACAACAGGTGAGTAGGAGCGTTTATATTTCGTAAAACATGGATGGGTTTGAGTTTGTTTTGATCAACCAGACATGTGAGGAGTCGCCTAAGATAGTCCTCTATAATGGAGAAAAGGATGGCAGAAAGAGGGACCCCCTACCTAACACCTTTATTACATTTGAAGTAACCCCTGGGAGAACCGTTAATAAGAATGGAGATTGATTACAAGTTGAGTAATGTACAGATAGTAGTGATAAAAGCATCACTAAAACCAAAATATTGAAGCACTTTAAAAATAAAACTTCAGTCCATGGTATCGAAAGATTTTTTAATATCAAGTTTAATGGTAATGTTATCACCTCTATTGCTTTTGTTTAAGGTGTTAAAGCACTTTGAAGAAATACAAATGAAATTTTGGATGAATCTGCCTTTGATAAACCCAAATTTATTCCAAGAAACTAATTTTTCAGTGATATAAGAGAGTCTTCGCGCAATGATTTTCGTGATGATTTTATAGAGGGTGTTAATGAGGGCAATGATCCTAAAAGAATGGATCTTAGAATCATTATCATCTTTTGGAATTAAAGATAGAAATTGGGTGTTTAGACCATGAGGGGGAACACCATTGGAGAATAAGGATTTAACAAGATTGCAAACATCAAAGTTAATAATATCCTAGTAGTGTTGAAAGAAACCATTACTAAAAGTGTTAGGTCCAGGATCACTATTAGGGTTTAAACTGAAGACAATGTATTTAATTTCATGATCAAGTGGGGTGATAAGAAGAAAGATTTTATCTTCATCACTAACCACCATCATAATTTTCTCAGGTAAGAGGTCTTTGTTTATATTAGGGCTATTAAAGATAGATTCAAAATAAGACACAATATAGTTGGAAATATCATTTTCATTGTCTAAAATGTTGTCACAATCTTTTAAAGAGGCAAGAGGTCTACAATATTTTTGAGCTCTTTGAAGGGAATTATAGAACTTAGTGTTTCTGTCCTCATCGGATAACCATTTTTCTTTAAAAACTTTCTTTCTCATCTTCTTTTTAAAAGTGAGAAAAGAATCGAGCTTTATCAAAAGTTAATTTCATGGTTTAGATCAGTTCTAATGTTAGAATTTGTGTTATGGTTTTGAATATGGTTCAACTCATTCTCAAGGAGGAGAATATCCTTGTCTATTTGTTTGACATTAGAGCTACACTAGGGTTTGAGCATCTATTTAAGAGATTTTAATTTGGAAGGGAAAGCAAAGGCATCATTGTAATGTTCCATGGAGAGCCAAAAGTTCTTTACTATGTCAGGGCATTCAGTGTTAGATAACTAAGAATTATTAAATCTAAAAGGAAGAGGACGTTTAACAATGTTAGTGGAGACATTGAACAAAATAGGGTGATGATAAGAGTGAAGCTTATGAAAGGTGGTGCTGGAAATGGTGTCCCATTTATCTAGGGCAGGAAAATTTGTAAAGCCTCTATCTAGTTTGGAGTCAACCACTCTATTGTAATGTTTTCTATACCAGGTGTATTTGGGACCCGTAATATTTATTTCAATAAGGTTGTTGTCTTTGATAGTGGTTTTGAATTCTCTCGTGGAGATCGTAGCATATGAAGGACCAATTTTCTCACTTGAGTTGAGAATAGAATTGAAGTCTCCAATTATAAACCAAGGTACCTAAGTGCTATTGTTTATATAGGTGAGATCATCCCAAAGAGGTTTTCTATCTTGATATCTGTTCTTGGCATAAACAAAGGAGCAGATAGTATGAGTACTCTCAAGGAAAAAATCACAAGTGAATACTTTATCCGACATGTTAAAGATATTGACATTTTGAATGGATGAGTGCGAGAAGATCCAAAGAGTATCAACCGTAGAGGAATCGTTAGTATCACAAGTGAAGGTATAACCATACTGACACAAGTGGTGGAACTTGGGAGAGAAACTGATTTTAGGTTCAGTAATAGAAAACAAAATGGTAGAGTGAGTGATAATCATTCTTTTTAGAATAGAGAGTGTGTCAGAGTTGGAAATACCCTAACAGTTCCAGAAAAGTATCTTCATTTATACCTAGGTTTGGAGTTATAACTCCACTTTTTTTGTTTCCAAATCCCTTGTTTATAATAGATCTTATATTTTGTTTGGAGTTAGATGGGATCTTGATCATATCCTGAATACTTGTAGAAGTAGGTGGGTTCTTTGTGCAACATGTTTTAGAGTTCTACTTTATAGGTAAGTATGTAGTGTTTATAGTGCTATTGGTATCATTTTTATCCTCATTTTGAGTATTCAAGCTCACATCATTTGCAGTCATAATACTATAATAAGATATATCTACTGATTTAGTGCTGGAATGTAGGGATTGTGTACCCGGAACATTTGAGGTATGGACATGATTTGTTGTACCTGACTGCCTTCCTAGTTTCTTCCCAGAATCCAGTGGTGGAGAGTCCCTGGGATTCGAAGGAGCACCCTCTGCATTTATCTGCATATCTGAGACAACATGCTCCATGGAGTTGCCCAGAATTTCATCATGTGAAATCCTCATATGGTGGACATTGTCTATGCCAATTGATTATACAACACAATCAATTAACATACCACTGTCCACATCTGAGTCAGGTTTTAGCTTGTATTTATTCTGCTTAGGTGTAGTTTCTAAAACCTTCTTGGTCTTAGGTAAAGAGATAACTTGGTTAGAAAAATAGCCTATATAGGATTCCTATTGGAATTCCCTTTCTGATATCATAGATTTCTATTTGACAGGTAACTCCATGGTGGTTTTAGTGCTATTGGAATTAAATTTATCTTCATTATGAGATTTTAGGTTCATAACATTCATATTCATGACACTATAATTAGATTTTATACCTACTATATTAATTTCAGAGTTTTTACCTGAAGGAGATGGGTCAGTGCCATGAAATGATGTTCCTGGATGCATTTTTGATTGTTGTCCAGGATCTAGTGAAGGTGTTCCCTTGGAAATAACCTGTTTGGGCTTAGGGAAAGTGCCAGCTTGTTTTGGGTCACAGCCTGGAGAGGGTTCCTGTGGATGAAGAGATTGTATTGCATTATCATGAAGGAGTCCTCCAACTGAGGTTTTACCCAAACCCAGAGATGGGGGAAAGTGGCTGCAGTTTGTTTCCTCCTGTTGTGAGTCTATACCTGCAACCAGATTACCATCAGAGTGCCCAATATCTTTCTGCTTTACCTTACATTCAAGCATGTTTCTTGTGCTCATGGGAACATTACTTGAATCACGAGCATTGGAAATAGTAATACAAGTGTGGGTAGAGAGCTTACCTATTTCATTCATCCCAAGTTCCTTTTCTTGCTGATTTTGAATAACATCCATAATAATTAATTCAAGCTCATCAAGGAGGTTACTTTCTTCCTCTTCTACAGGATCATCCTAGGAGGTTATAGATTTTGATTTAGTGGATTTCTTCATCCATACCTCATTCTTTCATTTGTAAGATTCAGGGATATTAGTGTTGGTTGGATTGCCTTTTTTATTTTTTTATTTACTTACATTCATTCTCTATCGATTGGACTACTTGTTTCCTAATCACCCTACAATTTTCTATTGTGTGGCCAATACGTTATCAAATTTCACAGAATGGGGTTTTTTTTCTCATAATCGATACTAATTTCTATTTTATATTCCTTAACAGAGAATCTTATTGAATTAGGGAGAGGTGCGATAAGGTTAACCTCAACCATTACCCGAGCAAATAGGCCCAAATCAGCATTTAGTGTTCTTTGATCAATTTTTAGTGGTAATACAATGCAATACACAATGTCATTAATAATTTTAGGATACCAAAAGTACCAATTTAATCCATGTAATCTGACCCATATTTGGGCCATTGTGTTCCTATGAGTGTAAGGGTTGAATGCACAATCCCATTCAGAGATCCTGAGTAGACCAGGTTTTAAATGGAGGTTACCAGTATCCCATACTTTATCAAGGACATATTGAGAATTGAAAAATAAGTGGAAATATCCATGACCTATGGGAACAAGTTTCTGGTTTGATATACCCAAACAGTGTGCAATTCTAGGTTTAAGATCTATTATAGTCTAGGGTAGGTCACCTTTAAGGTAGAAGATGCAGCCTGTGATGGAGTATTTGAAAATCATATCACATTGATGAAGTGCCATTGGATATTATTCAACTATGAAACCACCACCATCTAGCTTCTTGAGAAGATGGGGTCTCACTGATGATAGATCTTTGCTGAGATCCATGCCTTGAAGCGTATCCGGGAAGGATACACCGTTGCGTCTCCCCGCGAATGGAGGTGTGGGGTCTCCATCATTAGACTTTCATTCATTATTTTCAGCAATGGGTCCTCGATTATCAGACATCTAATTTTGGAAGTGGTGGAGTCAAATATCCCAGGCGCAAGAAACACATAATCCATTATAGGAGGAGTGTGGAAGCTTAGCAAGCCCTCTGCTCGCGATTTCTAGAGAGATATGGTCTCCCATATCTCTAATTTCTCCATTTTCACCTTTTGAGTCTATATAGATCTTGGTACATCCCATCAGAATAATCAAAATAGTCTCCAACTAGAATTTCCCACTGAAGTTTACCTAGGGTAATGAAGGTATTGTGTTGTTTTCAACTATGTTTGGAAATATATTTTTTATTTGGGAATGTAAAATATTTTGTTGCAGGAGAACAGATTATATAGTATTCCATAAGTTCACAAAAATATCTTAGAGTCATGAAAAGATGTATTTTTACTAAAGGACCCTCCAAAAGGTAATTTAGACAATGTTTTAGCTATTTGATTAATAAAAGAACTTAAATTTGGAATAAGGCCATTTTTTATTCAATCTAAGATTATAAAATGATTAAACTCAGTCAAACTAAAGAAGAATGAAGGCTAATACTGAATACTGTGGAATATTATAAGAAAGTAAATGCAATCAATGATGCCACCAAAATAAAATGAAGATAGATATAAGTTAGGAAATTGAAAGCTGAACAAGTGTCTAGGGATATTAATAGATCAAAAAATTGAGATACACAACACAATGTTTGAACATAGTGTAAGTGAAATGGATTTAATCACCAAAAGAAAAAAATCATATTAGGGATGTTCGAAGTAATAAAGGCTGAATAAAGTCCATTTAATATGAAGTATAGAAAGAACTAGAATAAGAAAAAAATGTAGTATATATAAGAACATTCATCATATGATGCTATGTTATGTCAATTAAACATTGTGAAGATACTAATATGGATTCTCAAAGTTCAACATTCATGAAGGAAAGTTCACAATCCTAACTGAGATCTTTATAAGAGATAAATATTGTTGATGTCATGTCTTGTGGAAAATTTTAAGAAATAAAACTTGAATATCATAAAAATATATTAAAGTTTATTTATCAAAGACTTGATGTAAGTGGGAGTCTTTAATTAGATATTATACATTCCTCACTTTTATCGGTTAAAATTTGGTTATATAAACTGGGTACATCATTCCAGAAAATTTTCAATTTTTATTTCTAAAAAAATTGACCATTTTAAGGGAAGGAGATTATTAAATAACCTAACATACATTTACTATAAGATACACTAGGTTGAAGAATGTTACCACTAGGATGAGGTGACTGGTAATTGAGGAATTGGAGGATACAAAGTTATGGATGGTGAAGTTCTACAGACTATATTCTATGAATAGAATTTGTTTTCAATTCAGGTATCCTGGGGGATAAACCAATATTTTCAACTAGTGGTAACTAGTGTAACCATATTATCATGATACAAAATTTTGGGGTGAACTTTGTATTTAAGTTTGATCACTTCCCAAAATTTTTTAATTAGTAATTGATTATAGTGGAAAATATGTGACTCAAACACCCTAAGCATAGAAAAGAGGTACCATAATTGGGGTTGAACCTTTTGAAAACATTTGTTCCTTACTCCCTTGTTTATTTTTCTACATACAAGTGAGATCAAGATTACTACTTGATCATATTGAGGCATTAACAAGTCACATATGATAAATTAAGGTAAAAGGAAGTTATAAAATAGGATATACTAATCCCCCATACTTACATAGTTGTTCACCTATTCATGGGTATCAAAAGTGGTATCATAATGGGTTCTCTCTATTGGATCTATTTATTTAAAGTGAATAACTTAAATCCCATTTAAATCCATGATATCTATACCTTATAAGGAAAAAAATTTCATGGATTTAAAATAGTATGATACCCTATCTCATGTCTCATAGTTTGGAAGTGGTGAATGATTTTATAATAGGTTTTCCACATTGAGAAAAGGATTTATTTACAAACATTATATAGAAAATAAATATATTCACTAAAATTAAGGATGAGAATGAATTTCTCATGTTGCCTCTTAACAATGTTCACACTAAAGTCATGGGTTTCTAATCAGGTAAGGAAACTTGAGATAAGATAGAAAGTATCACTGAAGTAAATGTTAATGTAAAGAAAGAAAAACATTAATTATAAAGATATCATTTTGAATTATTATTGGTGGGAAATGAGGAAACCATATATGATTATTTTATAAGAGTTAATGAAATTTTCAATGACATCATGGGTTTTAAAGACACTCTGATGGACTCAATTATTGTGAAAAAAATAATAAGAAACTTTTTATAAAATTTTTATCCCAAAGTCTCAGCCTTAGACGATAGAGATTTATTTCCCTTATATGGACTTGAAAAAAAGTCTCATGGGATATGAAATGTGGAAGGATCCATTGTTTTAGAAAAGTTCCAATGAAGAAATCACTTCTAAATCGTAGAAGAAACTCAAAATAAATGTACTAGAAGATAAAACTTTTGATTAATTAAAATATTAAGATGATATTGATAAGGTGAATAAAAGGATAATTTATTCTATATTTCAAAATTAAACAAAAAAAGAAATTGGATGTACAAAGTCAATTTTTAGTTGAAATAATTTGAGTGTGGTGAAGTTAGGTACTTTAGTGTCAATTTACATAATAAGAAAGGTAATGATTAAAATTAATATGAGACTAATAAAAACCTAAAATGAAAAGGTGTAATAAAAATACAAATGGAGGTAAAATATTAGCTAAATTCGATAAAATAATTTTACTCACAAGAAGAAAATGAGTTTTGTAATAAAAAATAAGTGAAATAATCTGAATATTAATTTTACAATGAGATTTTTTTTGATAAATTCATAAAATCGATGGATAATGTAAAACACGAGGAAACATGAAGTGAAAAGAAGAAGAAGGTGATGCAACATGCATGTAACACATATTGAAATGAAAACTTGACTCTTATCTTAAAAAAAACACTGAAATCAAGAAGGAACTTCACCTATTAAAAAAATAAAGGATATAATAATATTCAATTTTAATAATATTTTATCAAAAAAATAGAAGTTATACATTGAGTAAATCAATAACCACATGTTTAAGGTGTTTATGTAGGAAAAAATTATGATAGATAAAGGTGAAATTCAAGCTATAACAGAAAATGAATTGGTTAAGATACAATCTAAATGTCTTGAGGTTTAAAGTACTATGAATAATTTTAATAACGATTTCAACAAGGCAATATATTTTAAAGTTGAATCCTCATGAACTATTCAAGAAGATAGCCTAGAAAAATAGGTGAATATTGTTCTGGGTAAATATAAATTTAAATCTATTTCAACTAAAAAAATGGTGTCTCTACAAATAATTAAAAAGTATGGATTTTGAAGAAAAGTAGTATTATTTATATTAAACCAAGAGAGCTAAGACACAACTTTAAAAATAATGATCCTTCACACCAAAATAAAAAGTAATCTATATATTCTAATAAACCAATATGGAAGTTCAAAAACTATAACTTCTATCAATTAATAATTTTGTGGTTTCAAGGATATAATTAGTGATACAAAAATAATGGGTATAATACCTATATTTGTTGGGAAAACTTATCACTACCAAGAAAAATTCATGAGTAATGGTGTATAAAATCTATAATATAATTGAATACCTTTATGAATATGAGAGGCCATATATCAAGGAATGAATAATCAAGAGATAAATAATCTCTATCAAGAAATAGTTTTGACTACTTGGAAGAAACTTGAAGAAAATCTGATCAGACTAGTCACTGTGTAGAAGAATACATTACCACTCTTGTTGGATTATCACCATACATAAAAAGAGAAAAAGATCAAGGGAAAATAAATTTCATATAAAAATTCATTGATTAATTAAATTTCCTTGAAATATCACCAGAATAAAATATAGGGATACTTAAAATTTTTTTCTCCTCACATATGACAGATGGGGTAAAAATATTGAGAAACATCAAAGAACATAATGGATGAGAAGTAACCTTTGGAAATGACAGTTTCTTAAAAATAAAAGGAAGTGGTACATCTTTAATAAATTATGCTAATATAAAGGCTAAGAAATTTCTATTTACTGATTGATATAAATATAGAACATTGAGCATAAGTTAGCTCTGTGATGATGGGAATTAAGTGGTATTACAATGAATTTTTTTTACCATATCATGCATGAATAATTGAAGAAATATTTTTAAATAAATAACAATTAAATGAAATATATTTCACATTCAAGATCAAATTAACCCAGGTTACCTACATGAGGAATTTGAGAATCATTTGTGTCATAGGATTATTGTTCATCTTGGCTAATAAAACAAAAGAAAAATCTCAAAGGGAGAAGTGGTGAGAGATTTACCTCTTTTAAAAAGAGAAATAATTTTCATTTTTGAATCCTGTAAGAAATACAAGATTGTTGAATGAAGACATGTAGGGAAACAATTTAGTCTACTGGAAGAATAAAACTTATACATTATAATGTATATGTGACTATGAGGAATCAATCTAAAAAAGTTTATTTATAATTTATTGCTTTTATTGATGACTTAACCAGGATGATGACTATTATTCTTTTGAAACATAATACATATGTTGTAAAAATGTTTAATTTTAATAGAGGGAAGCTAAAAGTTAATTTAATGCATGTACCTAGATGATACAAATGGATATTTGAAAGGATTTTAAATGTAACTATTTCCAAACCTATATATCATTGCATGGAATAAAGCATTAGTAAATTGTTACCTACACCCATCAACAAAATGAAGTTATACAAAGGAAGAAACTGAAGTTTGGTTGAGATAGATTGAGCTTTGATTGATGATTATAATCTTCCCATTAACTTCTATAGGAAAGCTATATGTTTAGTAGTATATGATAAAAACTTACATCTATATACATTATAATAATGAATTTCCCCCTATAGGATATGGTATAAGAATAAACTAATGGTGAAATATTTTAAAGTGTTTAAAAGTCCGTGTATAATGAAGATAAAAAATCCAATCTTATGAAAATTTGATGAAAAATGTGAAGAAGGAATTTTCCATAAATACACAACCATTAAAAGAAGATACTGGTACTAGAAAAAATGATCACATAAAATTATGGAATTGTTTTTTTTAAAGTGATTGAAAATACATTCAAATTAATAAAATAAGAGAAGGGTGAATCTAAAGAACCAATTAAAAATTCTATAGAATCTTATGCAATAACTTTTGAAGAATAAGTAAGTCATGAGTCCAATATCTAATAAACACGTTTCTATGAATCTAGTAATAAATAAGGTTCAACCAAAAATAGATACTCATGGTTTTAAACATTAAAAACCTATAATAAACCATGGAACATCATCATAAGCTGTGAAGATCTAGTTCAAATTAGGATAAAGATGATAATGGAGAATCAAATAGCACTTATCTCTTAGGTTTAACCTCAATAGGTATTGAAGGTAGTTGAGAACAAGGAATGGTAAAAATTCATGAATGAGAAATTAGATTAAATTGGGAATAATAACACCTAGGAAACATGTTCTGAGACTATAATGAAATAATAATATTATTAATAAATGTGTATTCATAAAGAATATCAATGAAAAGGGGAATTTTTCATGAAATAAATCATTATTAGTTTTCAAGTGATATTAATAAGTGAAAAGTATTTATTTTTAAAAAACTTTATCCCCAATTTCTAAGATTTATACCATATGAATGTTTTTGGATTTTTTTCCCATCTATATTATATAATTTATCATATATATGTAAATTCATCACTATCAAATAAAAAATTTGAACATAATGTTTTTATTGAACAACTATAGGGATTTATATTTGACTAGGATGGAAGAATAGTTTTTAAACTCATGTAATATTTATATGGGTTGAATTAGGACCCATGTGTGTGGTAATCCAAACTTTATAGTTTCTTGATTATATTGAATTTTTCAAAAATAAATATTTATATAAACTTATATATGAAAGGTTCAAGTTCTGAAACTCTGATAATAATTATTTACATTGATGATATAATCTTGGATGGTGATAAAGATCTTGTAAGGAGTTCATGGTAGAAATGAAGGAGTACATATAAATTTAAATTCATGGGAAGGTGAATTTATTTCTTAGGTTATAGTTTGTATAAAATGAAATTTTGATCTTTTTTTTATAGGAGAAGTATTCAAAGGATCCCATGAGAAATTTTGAAAAGGAATTTTCAAATAAAGTTGGTACACTTATCCCCATTAGAGAAAATTTGAGTAATGATATATTCAGTAAAATTTTCAATGAAAAAAACTTCCAAAAGTTGATTTGAAGATTACTATATATAACTGTATCTCGGTAGCACATTGTGTATGCATTCATTTTTTCTATATGTTAAAGTGATATAAAAGAATCACAATTTATGGATGATAATATAATTATGAGGTATGTTAAAGGAACCTAAAACTTTAGATTTATATATAAGTACCCGACCTTAAACATAACATAATCATGAGTTTTATGTTAATAATTCATTCACATACATTTTCAGATCCTTTTAGGTTTATAGTTTTAGATAATTACTCCATAACTCATACATAATAAAAACATTAAAAATAAAGTGGAAACTTCTTATTAGTATCAATTTTTCGAACAATATAAAAAAATTAAAATAAATCATGATTTAATTTCATAGAAAATCTCCATGAACTTCAACTTAACATATTCATTTCACTTACCCATCCTTAAAACCTGTGAAAAACATTTTAAAAACATAGATGAGCACAAAATCTTAGTAAGAGATATAAAAATAAATGAAATAGATATTTTAGTAAAAACATGAAAACCCATGAAGTATTCACCTATAGATTAATTTTATTTGAGAAAAAGAAATAAAATATTTTCAAAATAAAAAACACACATGTTTTGATCGTTGAAATCCTTCAAAAACTATAATAATCAATTAAAAATCCTTTTCAGTGACTTAGAGAATCATATTAATAAAATCATTTTAAAACCCTTTTAACTAGAATAACCATATAGTTGAATTCGAGTATAATAATTACCCAACGAATTAGAGAGTTATAATGGGGTTCAAGTTTCGTATAAGCTATATCAGGATCACCCATTTTTATGAGCTATGATAGGGTTATACCCTTCATAAAAGTTATATCGACCTCACCTGTGATCTATAATGGGGCTCAACCCTTCATATAAGATATATCAGGCTCATCTATGAGATATAATGGGGCTCAATACTTCATATAAGCTGTATCAGACTCACCCATTTCATATAATTATCAGGTACCATATCATGAATAAAACAATTTCATCATAAATCTATTTTAGAAAATAATTTAAATTCATATAAAAAACACTTTATGTTAAAATAATTTTTTAGTTTAAAAACCCATTTTCAATATAAAAAATATCATTTTCTTTTGAAAAACCATTTTCAATACTAAAATAACCCCCAAAAAATTGAAAAGGGGTTTTCATTCAAGGACACATAAAATATTTCAAAGAAATAAATAAATCACATTATTGTCACAATGGTGGAAAAAACGTTGTTTCCATGTACATTAAGAATTCATTTTTACATTTTTCAGAACGTTCCATATAAAACATGTAAAAATATCCCTTTTAAAAACATTTGAAAATAAAGTATAAAATTTAATTTATAAATATTTTGTTTCCCTATAAAAACATTTCAAAAATAATTTTAAAAACAGGAACATGGAATAGAAATATATTTTGAAGGAAGACTTTAAAAGAGGATTTATTAAGAATAAAACTCACATGTCACTTTGGAAATATTTAAATCATAATCTATATGAAAAAATAACAATATAAAAAACATTAAATACCATTATAATAGAAATATTCATGATATATAATGTCAAAGTGGCTGTATATAAATCTTATAAAATAATATAGGTGTACAAAATCATGAGACGCTTCAATGAAAGAAGATTGAGATGAAGTCCCATATGCTGAGTCAGATTCATCACGCGTGCCTTTATCTTACCAAATAATAAACCTATGTTAATTATTTACTTTCATTAGAAATTTTTTAAAGTTTATTATTATTTTTATTTCACTTATCAAAAATTTATATACAATTATATAATCAATAAATATTAAGTTATATGTTTTGATCATATTCAATTTATGTGTCAAAAATGAATTTGGTAGGTCGACTATGGTCAAAGGGTCATTATTTAAACATATATAGAATAATAATTATGAAATAATTATCATATTTATAAATAAATTTTAATTTTAAAACCAATCATTAATTATAGTTATGAATAATGAACTAATGTTATGATCTTGGACACGGTAGGTGATACGTAAGCATGAGTAATGTTTCTATTTTTCAATGATCATTATGGAAAGAAGATGGGTAATATTTTATCACTATAAAATGATAATTATATAATAAATAATATATTATTTAAATATATGTACTTATATATATATAATTCTTTTTATGTGGTGATGAAATAAAGAATTATATTTCTTGGAGGAGGCAGTAGTCCACACATCCACAAATGACGTTATCACTTTTTCAGTGCATGAAAAGGAAAGTATGAAAAAGATATATTATATTTCCAAAAAATGTAATTATGTAATTAATATAATAATTATTTCATGCATATCATATATATTCATTACGGTTATCCTTATCACCTTCCATGTAACGCGTTAGTGAAAAATGCTTCACATCGCTTCTTAAAGTGGTAGTTTTCCATACACACGAGCGATGCTATCATATTTCATGTGTTAGGGAATGTAAGAAGGATATATATTATATAATTAATACATAGGTATAATTATGATATAAATATCATATATAAACTTTATATACAACACCATACCTAAATGTGTGTGGTGGTAATAGAAAAAATAATGACATCGTTTCGTAAGGCGGTAGTCCGCCGTACACATAAAAGATGATTTCGCAACGCATTTGATGGATATTTATATAGTTGTAGGTCATAAAATTAATGTAAAGAAATATTATTATATTTATTATATTGATTTTATTATATAATCATGGAATAAGTATAATTTAAGGTGGCGGAGAAATAAATAAAACAAAAATTATCATTGATGAATGTTACCTCTTCTTCAGGTAACTCTTTTTTTTGCACCAAAGGACTTCTGTGGTTGGAATTATGCCAAAATTAAGGATTAAAAAATGAGTGTAGGGATGTTTAAAATTTATTTTTAAAGGTTTTTATGATCCAAATGGCTTGAGAGTTGTGAATAAGTGAGGGGAGTGAATAACCTTCTATAATAGAGGAGGAGTGGCATTCTTGTAAATACCCAAAAGTATTCAATACTGGGAGGTATCCCTTACCTTGTGTGGCTCAAAAGTTGAATAACAATAGATTATAGGGTTTATATGGTCTATAAACACCTCAAATACACAAAAATAAAATCATTTTTATCATGTTGTTCCTTAGTGATTAATTTTACTCAATTTTACCCTTTTTGTTTCCACGGTAACTAGTTTTCTAACCTAGGTAAGTTTTCCTTTAAGGATAAATTAAACTGAGGATTATTAAAAAAAATTACCTACTTATTATAAATATTATAAATAATTTATGAAATAAAAATACCATGTGTTTTGTATATTAATTTTAACAGAATCGAATGTAATGTGCAAAAACACTGCTTTAACCCTAACTGCACTAACAAAGTTTTTACTATTTAGGGGTCAATATGTTAATTATAAAAGGTCAATTGATCCATGAATGGATCATATTTTATATTTATTAACATATAAAAATAACTTTTTATTATATGGTATGTTTATAAATTTAAATTTTTTTAATCAAATATCTTTTAGTATAAAAAAAACATTAATGTCAATTTTGGTAGTATTTATTTAATTTGAATTTAAAAATAGAAATGAAATGATGTAAATTAACACTATTAAGTTAAAACCTATGTAACATCATATATTAATCGAAAAATTTAAATTAATATAATTATTTATTCAATTTACTTCACTTTTAATATTTTTTGTATCATTTATTTTAGTTAATTATTAATTAAATAATTATTGTGTTGGAATTTCATAAGAATTTTAAGTAAATATTTATAAAAACTAAAGAAAAATTATAATTATAATAAGAAACTAATTTAACTTCCAAAATATTATTTATAAAAGAACATATATTGCTTCCCCTATCCCAAATCTGTATAGAAATTAAAATAAATAGGTTTATTTTGTCTTTTTCTTTAAGCAACTTCTTATATAATTCACTTTCATGGAATGTTGTCTCAAAAAAATATAGAAATATATCATAAAGACATAAAGATAAAATTATAACCATAAAATCTTCATTGGAAAAGTCAGTACATCATTTTACACCTTATATTCTAAGTTTAATTACTAAGTAAACTCATTTTTTACCTTAATCACTCTAATTAATTTTAACTGTTTTCACTAATTATCATGGAAAAAAATTAAGTTAAACTTATTAGATAATATATATTATTATTATTCCCAATATTTAATCCATTTTTACTCATTCAACCAACATAAGTTTCATAATTTAACTTAAAATTAATCTCATAGATATGATGAGAAATAGGGTTTTTAAAGTGAAAATGTTCAAAAATTTACAATTTTTTTATTTAAAAATTATATATGAAAAATATTTCAATTACCTAAATAGGATTAAATTCTATAAAATTTAACTAATTTTAAATTAAAAAAATTCAAATTATAATTTAACATAATAAATAATTTAAATGAAAACATAGTTTTCAATTAAAATCTAGTATTTTTCAATATTCATAAAAAAATGAAACTTCTCATAAAAACACAAAAAATTCACTTTAAGATAGTTTTGGTATTCCAATTTCAAAATTTATTTTTATTTTATCAAATAAATTTTCAAAAATTTTTCAAATTAATTATATACTATGTATTCCATGCTTGATTAATCTATCTTTTAGAAAAAATACTTTTTTTCAAAAGGCATTTATTTTTCTTTAAAAATATTCTTATTT
The DNA here is from genome assembly GCA_963277665.1 of Viscum album. Classification (NCBI taxonomy): domain Eukaryota; kingdom Viridiplantae; phylum Streptophyta; class Magnoliopsida; order Santalales; family Viscaceae; genus Viscum; species Viscum album. The sequence goes on along the minus strand of OY728145.1, from coordinate 1,636,301,820 downwards.
TATTAATAATAAATAGATAAAAATATTTTTTATAATTTATTTAGTACTATTCACACCCTCCAATTTAATAAATATGTCATAAATATTATATTAAATTGTAATATTTTAATAATATTTCACATTTTGTTTAAACTCAATGTTGCGTGTAATGCAAGATGAACTGAGTGTTGTGTATAATGAAAGATAAACTAAGTGTTGTATCTATTTTATTCTATAGAACATATTTTTTTTAATTTTAAAATCTCGGCATGTTACATCCTCCCCCACTTTAATAAATTTTATCATCACAATTTGAACTTTATCTCGGTAATCAAAGAATGGACATCCTTGGAATAAAATTAATAATCTAATAACCTTTTTACTAAGGTTTTTAGTAAAACATTTTTTAACAAGGATTAATAATGTTATTTGAATATTATTAAAATTTCATTAATGATCATATTAACTCTTAAGGTTTTCAATACCTTTAAAATTATGTGTATAATATGTAAAGTCATTATTCCTCAAATAACCTTTCCACTAAAACATATACTTTAAATATATGAGAAAACTAAATAAATATAACAAAAAGTAATTTAATTTGTTAAAACATCAAAAGAGGGGTTCCTAAGTCATTGATATTATGATCAACCTTTAAAAAATATCGATCTCCCTAAATCTTTCACCACTTCACCAGATGGACTGACATCAATTGTAGAAGTAGAAAATGATTTTTCAACCACTTTTTTCTTATGATCATGATGATTTACACCCTAATTAATTAAATTCAGAAACATGTTTTAATAATGTTCCAAATAATTATATTTAAATTGTCTTAATGTTTATTTTTTATCTATTATCTCATTATTGGATTATTCAGGACACTTTTCTTTATATCCACAAACCTTGTGACCAAACATACCACACCGGTAACACTTTCTAGATTAGGACATAAATTTAATAAAATTTATTTTACAACACTTAGAACACATTTTAGGCTTACCACTAGATTTCTTGGTTATTTTCTTCTCTATTTCCTGCCACCTTGACCATTTCTTACTCATGACATCTCATGGAACATAAGTGTTGGAAAAATCCATCTAAATTTTCTCAACATAATGAACAACTTTATCATAAATTTTAAATTCTCATAAAACCAATGATATTTTTATGATTGGTTTTAATCTTGAGTAAAATATATTAATTTTACAATAAATGTATCAAATAAAGTATGGCACATACCTGGACAATATTTTGATGTTTTCTTCATATACAACTACAAAATCTTCATCTATTTGCCTCAATTCAAGGAATTATTTCTTCATCCTAAGCCAAACAACATTAGGGAAGTATCTCTAAACTAAAATATTATTAAATGTTTCCCATTACATAGAATCAAGATCATATTTATCTCTAGTATTCTTGATTAAATACCACCATTGGTCAGCTTTATATTTAAAATGATAGATGTAAGGATTTGCTTTTTGGTGTTCTGAATATCCCTTGACTTCAAATATCTTCTTTAGGGAATAAATCCATCCTTTAAATTATACTAGTCTAGATAATCTATTAATTAATGGGAGATGTTTTTGCATGAAATACTCAACTATATAATTGTTTCTTTATGGTAAATTAGGTTCTACTCTAGTAAAGATACCTCCACCATTTATAACTTTTGTGAAGTGATCTATCACTGCAATAAACTATTCTATTCTAATTCCAATCACCCCAAGATGCTAATTTGGAAGGATATTTTCCCTTTGTTTCCTTCCAACTATTCATTTCTTCTTCCCTGTATTGAAAACCATTCCGAATAGACATATTTTAAATAAAGTAACATAGTAATATTAAAACGCAATATCATTTCAACTTGGCCATAAAGTAAAATCTTCTAAGGGAAATCTATTAACACCATCTTGACCTCTTATGTTGTATAAACCTTCATATGATACCAACTATATGGACCTAGTCCTAAACATTACATAATATTGAGTTCTAAGTTATGAATTTGTTATCATACATTTGGGGATCTTTTTAGGTTTATAGTTTTAGATAATTATGCAATAAATCATACATAACAAAACAATGAAATAGAAAGTGGACACTTCGTATTGGTATCCATTTTCCCCAAAATATAAAAAATTTAAAATAAATCAACTTTTCTTTTCACAAAAAAAAATCTCCAAAACCTTCAACTTGAAATATTTCTTTCCCTTACCCATCCATAAAACTTGTGATTTTTTTTAAACATGTTGGATGAGAATTTTTTTTATTAAGGGATATAAAAATAAAGAAAACTATTAGTTCTATAAATACATGAAAACCCATGAAATATTTACCTTTATATAAATTTTCTTTGAGATAAATAAATAAAATATCTTTATAATAAAACACACACACATTTTTCTCAAATAAATCCTTTAAAACCTATAAAAAGAAATTAAAACTACTTTTGGTGACATAGAGCATAATTTTCATAAAAACCTTTTAATTAGAATAAAAATATGACTTAATTCCATTATAATCATTACCCAATGCATTGGAGATATCCTATGGGGCTCACCCAACATATAAGTTATATCAGAATCACCCATGAGCTATAATGGGCCTCAACCCTATGTATAATCTATATCGGACTCATTTGTTTTTCATGAGCTATATTGGGGCTTAAACCTTGATATAAGATATATCGGGCTCACTCTTGAGCTATAATAGGTCTCAAACCTTCGTTTAAACTATATCGGGCTCACATGTGAGCTATAATGGTACTCAAATATTTATATAAGTTGTATCAGGCTCACTAGTTTCATAAAATTCTCAATTACCATGTCATGAATAAAACACTTTCATCATAAATACCTTTAAAAAACTATTTTAAACTCATATTAAATACACTTTATCATAAAATACTCATTTATTTTAAAAACCCATTTTCAATATAAAAAAATACCCTTTTAATTTGAAAACCCATATTAAATATGAAAATACCCCAAAAAAGGGAAAATAGTTTTTCATTGAAGGAAGCATGAAATGTTTCAAAGGAATCCAGAAATCAAATAACAGTCATAGTGGTAGAAAATATGTTTTCACCATGTACGTTAAGAATTCATTTTATTGTTTGTCAAAACATTCTGTATAAAACACCTAGAAAAGATTACATTCAAAAACATTTGAAAATAAAGTATAAAATTTATTTTATAAATATTTTATTTTTATATAAATCCATTTCAAGAGTCTTTTTAAAAACATGAACATGGAAGGGAAAGAGTGTTTTAAGGATGAATTTAAAAGGTGATTTATTTATAATAAAAACCCTTATCACTTTGGAAATATTAAAATCAATATCCCCATGAAAGAATAACATTATAAAAAAAATAAAGACCATTATAATATATAAATTCATGATATATAATGACAAATGGGTTATATATAGACCACATAAAAGAATATAGGTGTATATAATCAATATATGCCTCAATAAAGGGAGATTGAGATAAAGTCCCTTACCTTGAGTCGAATTTGTCACATGTGTCTTTATATTCCTAAATAGTAAACTTATTTTAGATATTTATTTACTTAATAAATTTTTTAAAAATTAATATTACTTTTACTATCACTTATTAACAAGTTATAAATAATTACTTAATCAATTAAGTTTAAGTCAGATGTTTTGACCATATTCAGTTTATGTGTTATAAATGAAAATAGTTGGTTGACTATGTTCGAAAGATAAATTTTTAATAATATCTAGAATAATAATTATAAAATAATTATCATATTTATACATCAATTAAAATTTTAAAACCAATAATGAAATATGTTTATAAAAAATGAACTAATGTTACGATCATGGAGATGATAGGTCGTACGTACGCATGAGTAACGTTTCCATTTCTCAAAGATCGTTATTGAAATAAGGTAATTAATATTTTATATTTTAATAATGATAATTATATCATAAATAATATATTATTTAATTATATGTACTTATATATATAATTCTTGTTATGTGGTGATGAAAAAGTGAATCACATTACTTTAGAGAGGTGGTAGTCCACACGTCCATGAACAACGTTATCACTTTTTCAGTGTGTGAAAAGGTAAGAAATAAAATGATATATTATATTTATATAAATATAATTATGTCATTAATATCATAATTATTCCATTTATATCATATATATTCATTATGGTTACCCTTATCACCTTCCAAGTAACGTGTTAGTGAAAAACGATTCACATCACTTCGTGAGGCTGTAGTCCTCCATACACAGGAGTGAAATTATCATATCCCATATGATATGGAATAAAAAATGGTTATATATTATATAAGATATGGGATGGCGCTCGGGTTTTGGGGGGTGCGGGTGACTCACGGCCATGGCCGTCGAGGTTCTCCTGTCTAGGGTTCAGCATGAATCTTCCACACTACTTTCACTCGATGCCCATGGCATGAGAACTTTGATCCGCTTGGAATGAAGATGCGATAGCAGTGAAAGACTCGCTTCTAGATCCGAGGCGTGATGCTCGGACAATTGATCATCGGGATGAAGAATCCTTAGATGTGTTGCCTCCTGTCAGTCGCCGGGTTGAAGGAGATCTACCTGTTGCTCGCAGAGTTGAAGGAACCTCAGATCTGCTGTCTGTTTCGAAATTGGTTCCCTCATCTGATGCCCGTGTTGGATCTGTGATGGTCGCTGTTGATGCAAATATGGTTGACGGTGTGCATTTTTTTTGAACCGCTTCTTGTGAATCACCAATCTGTGGCTGATGAATTTAGATCTAGGGTGGATAACAGGGACAATGGTGTTCATTGGGTGGATGGAGTGGGGCGGGATATGGCTTTGACTGGGTCATTTGTGTCGAAGAGGGTTTTTCTGATGGGTCTATCCAATCCCCATTTGAAGTCTTCATTGGTGAATTTGAAATCTGCATCAGATGGCAGTGTAAAGGATCCGAGTGGCCAAGCAGGTTATCATGCATCTGCACCTTTGTTTGCTTCATTTATTGACTCCCACTCAAGAAGGATTATTTGAAAGGTTTCATCAGCTCATGTTGATGTCATTCCTGAATATTTATGATAGGATTACAATTGGTATGAACTCTCTAATTGCACATCTTCTTTTAGCGAAGGGTGCGACATCCTGGAAATTTGATGATTGTGTCAGATGGGTTTCGTTCTTGTGGGGTTCCTCTGATTGGATGTGCATTTCTCTTGGTCATGGATTCTTTCATTTCATTTTTCCATAAACTGTTCTCAAGGTTCATTTATGGAGTATTGGGTCCCATTATTTTAAACCTGGATGGATTCATCTTCATGAATGGTCCCTTGATTTCAATTCCTCTCGTGCAAGGAATGTCTTTTCGCAGGTCTGGGTCCGTTTTCATGAGCTTAACTATGTCCTTTAGCATCCAAAGATTCTTTATGACATTTCATGGTGATTGGATCCCCTATTTTCCTTGACAAGGAAACTTAAGTTGTTCGGTTTGGACATTTTGCTAGAATATTGGTGGAGGTTGATTTGAGCTCCACCTTGATTGATAAGGTAACTCTTTCCACTCCCACTGATAACATTAATATTGATGATGAGTATGAAAGGAAACCACTTTTTTGTACCGAATTTATGGTTGTTGGTCACTCATTGGAGGTATGTCGGAGGAATATCTCTTGTGAGAGATGTGGGATGAAGGGTCATCTGACTACTCTTTGTAGAAAAAGACTTGAGGGGAAGCATGTGGACTTGTAAAATCATGAAAGAGATTCTCTCAAAAAATCATCTTCCACTCTGGATGAGATGTTGAACTCCAGCAAACATGTTTCTCATGTGAAAGGAAAAGTGATAATAGTGGATAAGTCTCTGATGAGTGGCCCCTCTAATGTTCGGGTTGATCTTCACAAGGAGATTACATCAAAGGATGGTCGTGTTGTTACTCCCACAGGGTTAGTTGAGGCTGGACATACTCCTAGCCTCTCTGTTTCTAGATCCCATGCTTGCATTGATCCTCCAAATGTATGTATGAATGATAGTCATAATTTAGGCTTGATATGAGATGAGACTATTGAGTTGGTTACTTCTGGGACTTCTCAAAATGTTGATTGCCATCAGGAAATTCAGAATCTATTTATCTCCTCTAAGATTTCTGGGAAGTGGGTGACATATATGAGGCGGAAGAGAGGGAGATGGGTTGTGGCAGACCTATCACTTTTAAAGATTCACTTCTTTCTGGGAAAGGTAAGGTTGATTATTTCTTAGTCTTCGATCCCGCTCCTTTGAAGAGACAACCAAGGAAGGATTATTCTAACATACCTCGTACGGTTTCTACATGATCTTCTAAGATCTCAGGCACGTTCAATTCTGATATTCTTAAGGTCCTTAATCAGGATAATTCCCACTCTAAATGGGAAACTTCTGATGACTCTAATTATGGGAATGACATGTCTTATTATGATCTGTAATATTGTGTTTGACGGATGGGGGCAAGTTCCTCTATTTGACCCCACCCACCTCCTCTGTACCTTTTTCTTTATTTAATAAATAGTCAGAAGCTTATATTATGGCTGGTCTTGCTAGTATATATTATATAATTAATACAAATGTCTAATTATGTTATAAATATCATATATAAACTTTATATCCATCATCATACCCCTATCGTGAGAGGTGGTTATGGAAAAAAATGACATCGTTTTTGTGAGGTTATAGTCTTCTGTATACATGAACGATTATTTAATAACCCATTTTATGGAAGTGTGTGTGGTTATAGGTTGTAAAATTAACAAAAAAACATATAATTATATTTAGGATACTTATTTTAATATATAATAACGATATAATAAAAATTTATAGGGATAGAGAAAGAAATAAAACAGAAACACTCGTTGATGAATGTTTCCTCTTCTTCAGGAAGCCCCTTTTGGTTTGCATCGAATTACTTCCTTGGTTGGATTAATTCCTAACTTAATGATTCTGGGATGAGTTTAGAGAAGTTTATAAGTGATTTGGGAAGGTTTTTTATGATACATATGGATTTAGAGGTTTGAATAAGTGATGGTAGTGAATACTCTTATATAATGGAGGGAGGAGTATCGTTCTTGTAAATACCAAATATTATTCACAATTGGGATGTCTCAATTAACTAATTTTGATCCAAAATTGGATAATAATTTATGGGAGGTTTTATTTTGTCAAGGAACACCTCCACCACACAAAAATAAAATTATTTTTAACATTTTTTTCTCTATTCTCTTTGTTTACTCAATTTTACCATTTTTTACCACATTAAATAGGTTTCTAACCAATGTAATTTATATTTTATGACTAAATTAAACCAGTACTTAATATAAAATTTATACCCACTAATTATAAATATAATAAATAATTTATAAAATAAAAATATCATATGGGTTGAAAATTAATTTTAACAGAAGCACATGTAACGTGAAAAAACACTCCTTTAACACTAATGACACTAACAAAGTTTTTACTTTTTAAGGGTCAATATATTCGTTATAAAATATCAATTGGTACATGAATTGGCCATATTTTATATTTATTAAAATTTTAAAATCACTTGGAAGAATAAATTTTTTTAGAAATTTTAAATCATTTAATAAAATTTCATTTATTATAAAATATCATTAATGTCAATTTTGAAATTATTTATTTAATTTCAATTTAAAAATATCACAAAAATGATGGAATTTGAAATTATTAATTTAAAACCTATGTAAAATGATATATTAATCTATAAAATTTAGGTAATAAAATAACTAATTCAATTTAGTTCACTTTTAATATTTTTAGTATCATTTATTTTAGTTAATTATTAACTTAATAATTACTATGTTGGTATTTATTAAGAATTTTAAGTAATTATTTCATCACTAAATTTTAAATTTGAATTATTTTGATAACAAAAACTAATTTATCTTTCAAAATAATATTTATAATCAAACCTATATTTTTACCTATCCCAATGATTAATAGAAATTAAAATGAAAAAAATGTTTGTTTTTTCCTTTTTCTTTATATAACTTATTATATAGGTCACCTTCATGTAAAAGTGTTCCAAAAACTCATAAAACATGATCTCATTAGGTTAAAATGATATAAAGATACATAATAGGTTTGTCTTTTAAATAATCTTTAGACAGGTCTTGACTTTAATGCTTCTTTGGGATTTATGAAGATATTCAGTGTTCTATTCTTTATATAAGTTAAGCATTGGATAAAAATAGAAAAAAAAGAAAAAAAGTTTTATATTGGTTCAAAGAAAAAAGATACCCTAGTACCCTCCACAAATTCTCTCTCAGTGATCTTGGTGATTTTCACTATACAGATCCTCTTATCACAAGACCATAACAGCTGAGTATAGGAAGTTGATACCTTTACAAATAGGATTTTTACAGAGACATCTGGTTCTTTTCTAAGGAACCAAACTATCCACAACTTAGTCTAATAAGTTTATACTCCATCATAATTGATTCCGAGTAGTCTATTCTCTAATAAATCAAAAGAGTTTCATTTGATTAAATAAATAAATCCTTTTTTACATTTGTAGAAAAAACTGACAGAAAATAGATCTTCTCATTCAAATATAAATTAATTCATGAATAAAAATCTTTGAAGAGATTCTGGATGAAAATGAACTTAAAAAAATAGAAATAGACAAATAGTTGTAGTAATGATTAATCAGTAGTTTTACTCAGCACAATATTGATACAAGTATGTCTTCAAAGTGAAGCTTCTTCAGAAGAACAAAAAAAACTGATCTTTTTTATTTTACAACATCTCTATAATAAAAAATATATCTCACCATATTCTATAAAAAATATTCTTGATATTTTATAAGAGAAACTTGGCTTACTTTTAGCCAAAGCATATCCAAGAATATCTCGAGATTATTTAAATTTTAAACATTCACCAAGTGTCATAATTTCCCTTAGAAATAGTAATCCATTGAATATGAGCCTCTTAATCCATCATAAAACAACTTTCAGTAGATATTTACTTCTATTAGGGTAAATGATGGCTTTGTGCTCCCTCGACTCTCCCCTTCTCGCTCTCGGCCTCGTCTAGGGTTTCTCCCAAAACCCTTCTCTTTCAGGGACTAGAGGCGCATCTAAGAGCTATTTCCCCTCTCATTCCTCTCCTTTTTCCATTCTTTCTTCCTCTTTCTTCCTTATCCTTATTTGTGTGATGATTTTCTCTGGCGTAGTGGTTTTCGTTTTTTGGTGATTCTTTCGCAGGTGGTGTTCGATCGCGACGACGGTGGTTGTTGTATCCCCCGACTGTTGCGTCCCTTCCCTAACCTCATGTTCCATCGCTCTTATCCAGGTCGGATCTGGAGTGATGGTTACTTCATGGTTTTGGGATAAGTGTAATGGTGGTCAAGGTATTTCTAGTAGCTCCTATGTTGGCTTGATCTTGGTTTTGGTTTCCAATTTCAGTCTAGGAAAGATGTTGTCGCTTTGAGGCACCGGCTGCTCTCATCCCTGCCTTGACCCCAAGGACCTCTGCTCCTCTCTGAGTTGAATATGGAACGATGGTTCCTCAAAGGTTTTGGGAGGTGGGATCTGGCGGCAATTTATGCTTCCCGTGTGACCTGTGTATCGTATTTTTGATGAATATATGTGTGTTCCTTCTATGGTGGTGTATTTGTATGAGGTTTTCCCGGTGATTATTTCAAATTATGCATCCGGTATGGTTGTGATCTGACGTAGTCATGCCTCTATGATGGTGTGGTGTTCAAACGAGGATGACGACAGTGGTGTAGATGTTGGCATGATGTTCGAGTGTGGAGAAGATGATGAATGCTTCTTCGATAGTGACGGTGGATGCCGGTGGAGTTCACCGGTGATCTAGTTTGATGCAGACACAGTGGTTGTCACGTTCGGTGTGAGACTCGAGGAATGGTGTGAGACTCGAGGCTACACATGATGAGACAACTTGATTTTCTTAATGGATCTCGATACCTTGATTTTGAATTTTGAATTTTGTGGATTTTCGGATCGCTGCAATGGCGGTAGGGTTTGGTTGGTGTGGATTTTGAATTTGGTATTTTGTATGTTATGGAAATCGTCTAAGTGGGATGTGCAGGTACTTTTGGATGTTTTTGTATGGTTCCCACTTTTCCAAAAAAGTGGATTCTTAAGAAATAAAAAAATGGATTGGCACCATTATAGAAAACATGGATAATATATTTAATTTCAAACTCCGTCATTGAACAGCCAAATGCAAGGTTCCTTCATGTAGCGATAAAATCCAAAAGAATGGTTGACAGTATATAGTTGATTACAATAGTAGGTTTGATGAACCATACATTTATTCCATTAAATATAGGGTTTCTTTCAAACATAGGGTTATTGATCCATACTTTTCCAATAGCATAGGGTACATGATCCATATGTTTTATTCCAAAAATAAAGTTAACAAACCATATGATATGCTTACAAACATAGGGTATGAACAATGTTTCCAGATTAATTTCATACACATAAAAAAAATTTAAACAAATATTTTAACCTGTAAATAAGATAAACTTTATCAAGAAATATATTCCTGAAAAATACTTATGAGTAATTTCATTGGTAAAACAACAGGAGTATTTGTAAGCATCAAAATCAATAATATTCATAGAGTATTATTGAGAAAATACATGAAAAATAGATCCTGAAGTCATAAGGGAAAAATATATCCAAAAAATGGTTTTTGGACAAGTTGGTATGTCATTTTACACCTTATATACCATGTTTAACCACTAAGTAAACTTTTTTTTTACCTTAATCACTCTAATTAATTTTAACTGTTATAATTAATTATTGTGGTCAAAAATTAAATTTACCTACTATATAATATAAATTATTTTGATTCCAAATGTGGAATCCATTTGGATAAATTAAACTTGCAAAAGTGAAATAATTTAATATAAAATTAACCTTATAGATTGGATAATAAAGTGGGTTTTTAAAGTGAAAAGTTCAAAAGTTTACAAAGATTATATATCAAATTTCAATATGAAAAAGATTAAAATTACCTAAATTGGATAAATTGAAATAAAACTTAACTAATTATTATTTAAAACAAATTGAAAATATAATTTAACATTATAAATAATTTAAATTAAAATATATATTTTCAATTAAAATCTAATATTTTTAACTATTCATAAAAATGAAACTTCTTAGTGAAACACAAAAGATTCACCCTAAGATAATTTTGGAATTCCTATTTCAAAAATGATATTTATTTTTCAAATAATTTTTAAAAAATTAGTAAAAATTAGTTTCAAATTATGTTTTCCAAGCATGATTAAATCATCCATAAAAAACTGTTTTTAGAAAACATTTATCTTTATTTTAAAATATTTTTAATTTGTTGATAATAAAGATATAACTATATTTTTAATAATTTAGTTAGTAATATTCATAACCATAAATTCAACAGTTAGTTTATAACTATTATATTAAATGAAAAAAAGTTAATAATATTTCATATTTTGTTTAAACTCGGCTTTATGAATAATAAAAGCTAAAATGAGTATTGCGTGTAACTTAAGATAAACTCTATATTGTGTGTTACTTATGACACCGAACACAATTTTATTTTTTTAAAATATTATTGTGTTAAATTATGTATCAAATATATATTATGGTGAACTTATTTGGATTCATGGATGGTGATTTGGTCAGTTGTTCTGATGATTGAAAATTAATATCCATAGGAATAATCTTTTTATGAGAAAGTTATGTTTGTTGGAATATCAAGAAGAAATACTCAATGAAGTTGAGTATAGAGGAATTATAATAAATTTTTTACACTCATTATTATAGAGAAATTGTAATATAATGATATTCAAAAATAAATACTATGTTTAATAGTGTACAAGACAAGCAACACCAAGATTAAACAAACCCCAAAATATTATTGTTGATATTTTTTATGATCATTATAACCTAGCCATTTAATTGGAAGGTAAGAATATTATTAACCAAATTATGATATATATATATATATATTTAGGTCTTATTCAATTTAAATTTATTCATTAATTATTAGTAAATAAGTACTCAATTTTTAGTAAAAGCATTTTATTCATCAAAAATATTTTTCCTTCAAAAAATGGTTTTTATTTATTTTTATGGGAAATTATTATAATTAATTTATAGAACTTTTAGAAAATTTTATTTGATAAAATCAACCTCATTTTTGAAATTCTCATGTCAAATTTATCATAGACTACATTTTTTGGATTTTTTGAGAAGATTGATTTTCTAGTGAATAGTTAAAATACTGATTTTTATTGGAAACGATATTTTTTATTCAAAAATTTATAAAGATACATTTTTATTAATGGTTTAAAAGTAACATTAGTTCTAATATATTATGACTAATCCAATTATGTTCATAAAAATCAATTTTATGTTTGAATTTGGTATTAAAATATTTTTATTCTTAAAAATGATTTTTTATTAAAAAAAATCATTGAATTTTTCGTTTTGATCTTAAATTAATTTCTTCTAGTTATTGAAATTTAATCATAAAAAATTCATTCTGTATTTGGAATTAGAATGTCAAAATTTGGTAAATCGGGTAATTAAGGCATAGCAAATAATATGATAATGACTAATAAATGACCTAATAATTTTCTTTTATACTATTTTATGTGTTTAGTTCGTCCATATAGATAAAATTTTCATAAATATGGAAACCTGGTATTATATTTCTTTGATTTTTACCTTTATAATATTTATGTAAAATATAGTATAAAAAATTTCAGTTTCTTTCTTATAATATATATAATATTATGTGACATGGATAAAAAAATATGTTTGTTAATTAATATTAATTTCAAATATCAATTATTTTTTAATAATGGTAATTTATTTATAATTAGTAGTGATGAAATAATTTTCATAAATGCTTATATAATGCAGTCACGATATTTATTCAATTAATAGAAAAATAAAACAAATGATTTTAAAAATATTAAAATTCATATTATTTGAAAGAATTATTGTGTTCTATGAATTTGGTAGATAAATAAAACTTTTTTGGTATGTGTGAAAGGATTATATTTGAATTATTTTTCTTTCATGTTGTTTTAAAAGTAAAATTTAATGAATAGTTTCAAAAATGACATTAATGATATTTTATACTAAATAATATTTTATTAAATGATTCAAAATTCATAAAAATACTATATTCGGTAATTTTATTAGGATATGGTTGATAATATCAACCATGTTCCATTTATAGACCAATTATCCTTTGATAGTAACTATCGTAACCTCTAAATAGTAAAAAAAACCTTTTTATTGTCGTAATTTTCAAAAAGGTTAATGAGGGTGTTAAAACAAAATGATAAGGGTAAAAACTATCTAAACTTTTAAAAAATTTATTGGATAATATTATTATTACCATTCTTTATCCTATATTTTATATATAACATTTTGGAACCATTTTTCCTTAAAAATTAAATTATATTAATTTAATATTTTATGTAATTCTAAGAGTGACCCTCCCCTCACATATAAAATGGAATATCTTCTCCTTTTTTCTTCAAAGACCAAAAAAAATTTGGTTCACCCAATTCATGATCAAATATCATCCTATAATCCCTCCCATCCTTCTATAGTCATTATTTTAGGAAAAATACCAAGTTTATAGGGCTTAACGTGTAAAGAATATTGTCTGAAGAAGAGGTACCGTTTTTAATTGATTATTTTAATTATATTTCTTCTTCCACATCCTTCAAATATTCTTCAACCATAGTAATATAATAACATAAATATCTACCACATACTTATATGTTATTATGTTAATGTAATAACCTATATCCATCTTCTTCTTCCCTCAAATTTTAAATGAAGTCATTATTCATGTGTTTGGCGGACTATCTCGTTGCGAACCGATGTAATTTGTTTTCCATCACCACTTCTCTTGGGTTGATATAATGACCTATTTAATATATATATATATATATATGATATTAATCACATATTTATCATAATATAAATATAATATATCAACTACTTTTTTACCTTTCCATTCATTGAAAAATGATAATACCATACGTGCGTACGTGTGGACTACCACCTCCATGAAGCGATGTGATTCTTTGTTCACCACCACAGAATAAGGATGACATATATAAGATTATTTAATAATATAATATGATATTTATGATATAATAATCATTTTTAAATGATAAAATATCACTTTTCTTATTTCCATTATAATCATTGAAAAATGGAAGCATTACTCATGCGCACGAACAACCTACTATCTCCATGATTGTAACGTATTTCATTTTTCATAAAAAGATTAATATTTAGTTTTAAAAATATAATTTATATGTAAAAATAATAACTATATCATGATCATAATTCTATAGGTGATGAAATAATGACCTCTTTGACCATATTCAACCTACTGATGTCATTTTGGACATATGTGATAAATATCATCAAAGCATCTACTGTAAACATAATTCATTAAGTAATTTATTATAACATGGTAAAATGAATAATAAACATGAAAATATTTTTAAGAAAGTAAATAATTAAAATATGTATATTATTCTGAAATGTAAATAATATATGTGAGGATTCACACTAAAGCTAACAGACACTTCAATATAAAACCTCGTTTTAAATGATTTAAATATTTATTTCCTAAATATTTTTCTTCCATGTCAAATTTTAAAATTATTTTATGATTGTATTTTTATTAACATGAAATAATTATAAAGGATATTTTATGAATATTTTAATTTATTTCAAAGGTTTTCAAAAGGAATCTTTTTTACATGGAATGTTTTAACTTTCCTTACAAAGGGAAAAGGTAATGTTTTATTTTAACATATACAACGACAACATCATTTCCCAACACCACAACCATTATTTTATTTTTATCTTACATTAATAGATCAATGTTTTATTCAATGAATCCCACTTTTCCATTTATTCTAGTTATTTTAGTTTTAAAAATGTATTTTTAAAAGTAAAGGGTATTTTGATATCAAAAAGAGTTTTGTATATGGATTTAAAAGAGTTTTTCACGGGTTTGATGATGAAAGGTATAGGCGTGAAATTTTTTATTCATTATTTTTTATTTTTTTATTATATATGAATAATGGGTGGGTGCAATACAGATTATATGATGGGTGATCCTAATACATCTTATATAATGGATGATCCCAATACAATTTATACGACGAGTGACCTCGATGAAACTTATAAAATGGGTGGGCCCCATTACAGTTATCTAATGAATTGGGTAATGTGACTTTTATTCAAAAGAAAGAACTTGGTTGTTAATTATAAAGTTTTATCTAGTAGATTTAACTAGGATCTAGTTATTTTTGACATATGTTACGAATATTATGCTCTAATTCAACTAAAACAGGTTTCTATTTGCTTTCTATGAATTTTAGTGTTTTTCGTTGAGAATGTTTTTAGTGTTTTTAATTTAGATTTGAATCATTTTATATTCACCAAGAATAATGTGATAAATATAAGTATTTTATTGGATTTTATGTTTTTCATTGGACTAATGGATATTTTATTTTATGTACCTTATTGATATTTTTGTGTTTATTTAATATTTTCAAATTTTTTTCATAGGGTTTATGGATGTGTATGGATAAAGAACAAGTCATGTTGAAAGTTATAAATATTTTTCATAAAAATTAAATGAGTTTTGTTTTAAAATTCTTATATTGTGGAAAAAATAGATACTGAGTAAAAGTCTCCCTTTTATAATAAATCAATTTTTTATATAAGAGCTATGACCTAATTCTCCAAAAAACAAATTCACAAAGATCCTTAAAGTGAATGAAATTTAATTATAGATTAAAAACTCAAGAATAATTAATGATTTAATGTTGGGTCCTTATCATTGGTATTAGAGGAAAGGTTTCAATAACTTTAGAGGGTAGTATGTTATTTGATCATAAGTTAAAATCTCTCTTCATAAGCCGAATTCACACACACATATATATATTAGATACATTTATTTAAGGTTTAATAATATTTTATTTGATAATACATTGGGTTTTATGATTTTTCAAGGAATATGGTTTCAAGACTCAATGGAGGACATGCTGGAAAATAGTAAATTTTGATAATATATATCATGAATTTGAAGTACATGATGTGTAAACCTCAACAAGAACACCTACCAGCCAAATTTAAATGGCTTGAATCCAATTTACATGATATGAATCCAAAGTACATGGTATGAAGATATTACAAGACATGAAATCTTAAAATCTAAAACCTGATGAAGATACATGACATAAAAATTATACATAACATGAAAATTTAGAATTATGAATCCCAGTAAAAATACAAGCTGAGAAATCTGGGAGATAAAAAATCTTCAGAGATCATTTCAGATCTAGAGTACATATTGTGAAACTTAGTTACACTTTGTGAAAGTATTATAATATAAGTCACTTAAATAAATTACCTGATGTGAATAATATTCACATCGTGAAACTCTTAGCTCTATAAATACTCAAGATCTCCTAACACAGAAGGGATGTGGATAGCTGTTGAACCCTTTTCCTATTCTTCTTCATTTATTCTATGATTTATTCTAAACTTAATTATATATTTTTTAATAATTTTATTTTTATCTCTTACAATTCAGAGACTCGTTATTTGTGTTTTTTTTCTAATACAATTTTGATTTCCATTCAAATTTATCTGTTGATTGGTTCATCATTTTTCATTCATTCAAGTTTGTAGTTGATTGATTTTATACAGTTTCAATTATCAATTGTTATGATTCAGATTATTTATTTTTTATTTCCAGCATGCAATATGTTTCCTTACTTTTGAATAATACCATCATGTATGACAAATATTCTTGGGGTTAAAGGTTGAGAGTAAGGTTGTGTTTAAATATAATGAATCTCTAAATCAAAACATAGTAACCCTATAGTTGGTAAATATGTTAAAAATAATTTTTTATCACATTTTTTCATAAACCTAATCATAGGAAGTTTATTTGAAAGACCCTAACATAGTAAGGGTTAATAAATTTTAGACTAATATCTTGTGATACTTTCTTCATTTAATCCATGCTTACTTCATCTAGGATGTTTACTATTTCAGGGCCAAATAATAGTTATAACTCAGGAATATACAATTAGTTGGATCAAAACTAATTGGTGACATTTTCACAACTTGTATCATAATCCATAGGTATATCCTAAGATATATTTAGGATTATATTTTTAATAAACTCTAAAATTTACCCAAATACATTATTTATTATTTGAGTTAAAACCCAAGCCATTTAGTTTTAGTAAAACCAAATCTAAGAGAAATTGTAAGGAATCCTACTTTAAGGTTTTAACTGCTTGGTTTCATACCATCTAGCATATCTCTATGGGTTTTTTTGTTCACTTCCATTATGATATTCCTTTTTAGGTTATTATAGTTTGTCATATTATAAATTATAATCTAATCAAAGCCCATGTAGAACCAAAAACACTTTGGGGTTTGGTCAAATTTTGGAACCGTTTTTTGGGGACAGTGTTGTGCCTTGGCACGATAACCTTTGACTAGAACCTTGGATTACCTCACCCTAGTTTTATTTCTCCTTTTTTATTTTTACATTTTTTATATGAACTTGCACCAATATCCACTCTTCTTTAGCCTAGTACATGCATTATATCCCTCTAACTTTCTCAATGAGCCTTAACACTCATCAACTTATTTGTTTTGATCATGATATTGATAGATATATATCTACATGATGATGTTCAAACATGGATGAACCCAATAACTTTGCAATTTCACATCCAAAAAACCTCCAATATGCACCACCTAAATATATAGTGTAGTTAATAGTGTTATGGAAGCACACCATCATTTACTACAGCTTGCATCCATCAGTGGTGTTGTGCCCAACATTGTGCACCCTTCTATATTGAGTCCATCAAAAAAGGGTATGATTTAGAAAATAAGTTCTTAAACAAGTACTTACCACTAATAAGAACCTACAATGAAGGTATATAAGAGCCTCAAAGTCAATATTGTAATTACGTAAATTATAATCAACAAAATCAATAGTTTCAGGTACCCCAACAATATCAGTAGCAATATTATCAATAGTTTATGTCCTAGAAGATGCAATAACCAAATAAAGGTAACTATCAATAGAGGAGTGGAAAATCACCACCATATAATTAGATACCAACTAGGTAACCACCAAGGAATCTATCTCCTCGATCACAAAAACAATTTATGTAACAACCTTTTCCATTAAGAGCTTAACAACTATAGTTTCAGCAAGATTTTACATGTTATCAATAGAAATCCCCACATATACAATCAAATCTTGAGAAACATCTAATGAACTTTTTTTAGAAATTAGATCAGTGGATGAATACCCAAGAAACTAAAATGAAAAACCAAAGGGCTTCCTTATGAAACCATGATCACCTAGTGGGGAAATCTCTAAAACTCTCTCAGATATATTATTGGGTATGTTTACTGGTAATACTGAGACACATTTCAGAGATAAGGAAAATTTTTTAGTTCTTAGGATTAGAAAAATACTAGATTTTTAGTATCCATGTGAAGGTGAGGAGAAGTAGTTAAAATAATCTGAAACACATTCCACAATCATCTGTAATAATGGAAATGATAAAAAAAATAAAACTAGTCGAGAACAAAATTTGAACTCAGATATGACTGAAAAATATTCCATGCAAGAGTATCCTAAAAAGGATGATGTCTATGTGAAACCACCACCATACAGATCCCCTCTAACTATTTCATAGAGGATGATACAAGTAAAAATGAGGGAGATTACAAAAGAATAGATATGTTTAATAAATTACACATCAAAATCCCCTTCATATAAGTGATTGAACAAATTATTTCTTACATAATATTTCCAAAGGAATTAATTGTAAATAAGAGAAGAAAGGAAGACTTAGGATTCATATCCTTAAATAAATAATTCTCTAAAATTGTTCTGTGAAATATTTCACCCATGATGTGAGACCCTAAATTTTTTTTTATTCCCTGCTCTATAGGGACATTCAATTTCAAAATATCCTTATGTGATCTTGGTACAAGTATCAATATCATTCCCATGAGTGTCTTATGAAAGTTGTGGCTAAAATAATAAAAAAATAGTTTCTCTTCAACTGTCTGACCAATCAATCATGTACCATTAAGGTATTCTTAATGATGTCTTAGTGAATGTTGGTATGTTTATCTTTCCCACTGATTTCCTTATCTTGGATTTGGAGGAATAAGGATACATTCCCATCATTCTAGGGAGACCATTTCTTACCACTCAAATTCTATTGATTGATGTGAATCAAGGAAGGTTTATTTTTGTATTTGGTGAAGAACAAGTAGTATTTAAATAAGTAAAAGCCATCAAGAAATGTGTTGAGTCATTCGATTGTGAATCCATATTTATTACTAATGTGAAAGATGATTATATGACCAGTGAGAATAATAGGTAGAACCTATCTCATATTGAAGATGAACATTTATAGTTCTTGATGTTAAATGAATCCCTGACTGGGAGGCAACACAGGATAGGATAAATAGTTAATATTAGAGTTTATTAAGGTTCTATAATTACAGACTTTGTTTATAGGTGTGCTTCCAAAAGTTTTAGAATTTAAAATTAAGAAACAAAATATGTTGTGTAAATATAACACGATACGAAAATGTCAGGGTCAGAAGAATTTTCAAATCACAATTTTTACATCATATATTATTTACATGACATGAAAACCTTGTCATGACTTAAATCCTTGAGTTATAGTTTAGGGTCGACCCCCCCCCCACACACTTACTCTCTTGCATGACCTCCCCTCTCCTCTACTACCACACAACCCCCCCCCCCCCCCCCCGAATGTCAAACACCCTCCTACCCTCTTCTCCTTGAAAAATGATTGGACTCTACTCTTTTTCCTCTTCTCTCACTCCCACTCGACCCTTCATTTTATTCCTCATCCCTATCCTCTGCTTCCCTATGTAATGGATCACACGAACACCATTAAATGTGAAGCCCAAGGTGAAGACCCTCTTCCACCCATGCGTCCAACATTGAATCCTCCACCACCACCCTCAGATCCCACCCCCTCGCTATCTGCATCCACTTATTCCACTCTTTATGCATAAAACTAGTCTCATGACTCATCCTACCCATCACTGGGTGTTTCCCCACACCTGAACCAACACCGATACCACTATTTCTCTAAGACCGAGCACAAGTTTCACTTGGTCCATTTATAGGACAATCCTATGTGGTCCAATAAGACTTTGGACTGGACCATTCTTGATTATATCCACTACATGAGGAGGAAATTTATCTAATTAGCTGGATACACCTCCCTAGCATCATTGAGGCACATTAGGAGGCATAATTGGAGTTATTCATGGAGTTATTGGACACTTTAGATCTTTTCATGGTGCATGTCACCTTTAGAGTAAATGACAGGCCTTGGGATATTTCCTTGGGAGAGTTTGTCATTAAGATCGATATCTACACCATTGATTTTATCTATTCCCCTAGCCTACGATACTATGCTGCTGGACTTGACCTAGACAGATGCGGCAAGGATCTTGGAATTGATCAACTGGGACCCCTAGAGCTTTTATAACCCTCATACGGTGAAGAGCACCCATTTATGGGATGCTTATTTATGAATTCTCCATTAGGATCTCACTCATGCTTGGTTATCTAGAGGTGATGATCACAACAACATCATCTAGATCGAAGTCATCAACCTAGCCTCAGCCATAGGTGGTCATGCTATCAACAAGGCCCACCAGTTCACTATGTACTATAAGTCCCAAGTATAGTGAACTCATGGTACTCTTATGGGAGGCAACTTAATCACCCACCTTACCCATCATCTTAGTGTATTCTATGCCTCTCGAACTCATTCCTTGCTAGGGAAGATGCAGTCGATTGACCTCCTCGTGCTCCTCAAGATGGGGTTCTTGAGGAAGATCTAGGGTAGGTACCAATGGGCACCTGAGTAAATAGTTGATGATACTGAGGCCTCATTTCATCCTACCCCAGCCCTTTCCATCACTCATGGTCCCCCAAATTATGTTAAACCAGCCTCAGCCTCCATTTCCACCACTGCCACAACTTCATTCGATGCTCCAACTACACCCCCACCTACCACTACCGCACCACCACACCCATACCCATATGCACCAACCCCACCATTTATATCTAATATATATTCTATTCTCTTCATTATTATATTGAATCAGAGACAATGTTTCCACCACTTATGCATCTCATTGACCGATCAATCATAGTTCACCACCCGCACCCACCAGCAACCCCTACATCTACCCACCCATCACATGTTACCCCATTCCCCGATTCATCCTCCATAACTACCCCAACCCTAACCTAGGTCATACTGCCTCCAGATCTCATAGACCCAGTTGCCTTATAGGATTTTATAGCAGAGCAGGAATGATGGGGAAAGGGCCAGACCCTACCTTCTACATCTAAGGTGCCTCTAAATGATCCATCTGTTAGATGTTTGGCCCATGTATATATCAATACCTCCCACCACTTATCTCGATCAAGACTTCTACCCGCACTACGAAACCGACTATAATGTTTGATCCACCTACCACTGCCACATAGTCGAGATAGACATGGAAACGTAGATTAAAGAACCCACTATTCTGGATGGTTCTGTCAATGTAGAAAGTGGTGACACTACCTACACTGTTTAGTTTTTCCCTTGTACACCTCCCCTATGGTACACTATTTATGGGCGTTTATTTATGTACTCACTATGTATCCCATATTCCCTTGTGTTTCATTAATCATATTTATAAATGGGACTCAATTTTGAAGAAATTTTTTTCTTACATTTACTCATATTTAAATATTTATTAATTTAGTCATTTCTAGATCTATTTTCTCATCCATAGTCTTTCACAAGTCTGACAGGCCACCATACGACCTCCCACATGAGATATATCATTATATGGATAACATACAACAACAAAATGAGGGAATCCAACTCTTTACTATATAGTAACACCCACCATGACTTGAAATTAATTTATAGCTTCCACATGATCATTTTGGTTGGCCCTTTCCTATGGTGGTTAACCCCACCAAGTGACCTCATGATCTTAATTACACTACAACCATTTCTTATAGTAGTAAGAGAAAATCTGAGTGGATAGAAAAAACTGACTGATCTTTTTTCCATATATATGGATAACAATGTCATTATTAGTGTTTTATGGTAGTCAACCCATATTTTTTTTGTTTTTTGTGTTTTTGTTGAGTTTCTTAAGACCTTTGATTTTTTTCATTTCTAGAAATTTTTGTTCTTCGGTCCTCCAAAACTTTTTTTGTTGATTCATGAATTTATCTGAGTTGATTTATCCTACTATTTATTATCGCCACCTACCTTTTTTTTCTTACATATTGGTTAAATCCTATGTACTATTGGTTTATCTAGGCCATGTATCTTTTGTTTCTAAAATATTTTGCAGGTATCCTAATTTCCAATCACCATTCAACAACTTCCCCCATGGCATGATTTTCACTATAAGTCAATCGGGATTCCCTATTTTAAATTCTAAATTTATATTTCAAATATATCTATACTTCGATTGATATCTCTACCATATAGCTTTCCATAAAATTACAAACATTTTTTCATTTTAAGTGATGTGGAGTCCTTATTGAGATTTATTATCTATAAACTTGTATTTTTTCTTATTTTCATTAGTTAAGAGACATTTTTCATTGAAATAATTCTTTAACTTGAAATATAATTTCACCCATTTAAATAAAAGACAATGTTTATTTGTACATTCTTGAAATTAATTTTTATTTCTGTTTAGGAATTTAGAATGATTACTATGTTGAGAAATTTAATTATAATTCTATATTTTTTTCAGTTTCTTTTGAATGAACTATTACTATATATTATGCCCTGAGTGACTTCCATTTAGTTTTTTACACTCCCATTCCCAAAAGGACTCTAGAACTATATTGTCATATTCTTTTATGACCACATTTCTTGGGAAATACTTGAGGTGTGTAAAACTATCATAAATTAAATTGTAATCTTATAAAGGTAATGACTGAATAAATACACTGTTAAAATGATTAAGGAAGTATTTATTGATCCATTTATCCTAAGGAAAACTTCTACATTTATCCTTCTATATCCCATAGTATCCATGAATAACTTTATTAGGATGGAACAATTTCAAGGCTATCTCCCTTACTACCATACGCTTTATGTTATGCATGATTTTGTTTTGAAAAAGCATGGATGATTTTCATCTCTACTATATATGAGATACTGATATTGGGGAGACTTATGGTGATATTTCAAAATATTTTTATTGTATGGTTCATGATTACCTTCCGCATTTATTACACATACCATGTTCCTTAAAAATGGATTTTTTATTAGGAGGGTCAAAAATAACCATTTCTAGACCGATAATCCTCACAAAAGAATATATGTGGTTAGGTATTGAATGCAAGACCTATCTTGAGCATAATTTTATAAAAATAAATAAAATGAAAATGTGAAAGGAATAAGTTATATTCTTCATGCTTTCTTAACATTTTCAAGGACCATTTTAAGCTATTGGGAGAAAAGAGAGATTTTTTTTCTAGGGGGAGTTTCTTTAGTAAAATGTTTATGATCATCATGAATTATACATGAGATTATAAACTCCTTTTGAGATTGCTTTTTACTATCTGCCTACCTACCCATAGCCTCAGTGTTATTTGACCCTTATTGTTGAATCCCTCATGATTGATTTTTTATTTGATTTTACAAAGTAGATATGTTAGAACCAATTAAATCTTATGGTTGTGAACATGTATTCAGTATTTGATGATAAATTCAATTTCATTTCACCTTGAGTTATAAGTTAAAATTCATTGTGAGGTAAATTGAAGAATGGGTATAACTTCTAAGGAATAGTTGATAAATTATAATTAAAGGAAGAAAAAAATCTGAATAAAGAACTTAAATATGATGCATGACTAATTTTCTCTATATGATTGATTCTGGAGGACTTGCTTTTTTATTAGCACATAGTTTTATTTTACTGGTTTTACTGAACATTTCTTATTTAAAAATTGTTTTATTTGAAATACCTATTAAGATTCATTCTATTTGAGGACAATAAATTCTTCAAGTGTGATGGAATTTGATAAGTAAAATTCATATATATAATTTGGATACATTTATTTAAGATTTAATAAAACTTTATTTGATAATAAATGTGTTTTTTCAAGGAATGGGGTCATAATACTCAAAGGAGGACATACTGGAAAATAGTGAATTTTGACATTACATGTCTTGAATATGAATTACAGGATGTGTATTCCTTGGTCATAACATCTTCTAGCTGAATTTACAAGGCTTGAATCCAATTTACATGACGTGAATTCAATGTACACAATGTGAGGATATTACACGATGTGAATGCTTCAAATATGAAACTTGATAAAGATACATGATGTGAACATTATACAAAAAATGAAAAGTTTGATTTAAGTATCCCACTAAAGATGTAAGCCAATAAATCTGGGAGATCCAAGATCTTTAGGTATATTATGGATTCTAAATTACAAGACATGAAACCCAATTACACATCATGAAATCCTCAAAATAGAAGGCACCTAAAGAAGTTACACGACATGAATAATTTACATATTGTGAAACTCTCAGCTCTATAAATGTTTGAGAGCTCCCAGAATGGAAGGGAGCTGGACAAATGTAAACCCATTTTCCTTTTCTTCTCAATACATTATTTTATTTCATCTAAACTTAATTTTATTTCTTAATTTTACTATTTCAATGATTCTTTTGTCACTATATACAATTCCAAGACTCATTCTTTGTGTTTTTTTGTTCAGACCTTCTACTCCAATTCTGATTACCGTTCAACTTCATCCACCACTATGTTATTTATTTTCCATTAATCTAAGTTAGTATTTGATTGATTTTATATGGTTTTAATTTTGAATTGTGAGGATTTAAGTTTTTTAATTATTATGTCGATCATGCTGCCTATTTCCCTGCTTTTGGTTAATACCGTTCTGTAGGGATAATCAGTTTAGGGGTAGGGGTATAGAGTAAGGGTGTGTTTAATTATAATGAATCTCTAAATAGAAACTTGTTAACATTATGGATAACAATTAGTTTAAAATAATTATTTATCACATTATTTTTCATAACCCTAATCATGGGAAGTGTAATTGAAATACCCTGACCTAGTTTGAGTTGAGAAAGGTAGGATCAACAGCTTGTGATACTTTCTTTCTTGAATCAAAGCATAATTTATCTTGGTTGTTTACTATTTCTAGACAAAATAACAGTTGAATATTAGGTAGATCCAATTGGTCAGACCAAAACCAATTGGTGAAATTTTCACCACATTGCAGCCTAAGACATAGGTCTATCCCAAGCTATATTTTGGATTATCTTTTTCTTAAACCCTAAAATTGACCCTACTCCTCTCTTTTTCATCTAAGTTAAACCCAAGATGTATAGTTATTGTAAAGATAAACCCTAGATATATCATGGGGAATCCTACTTCAAGGTTCAAATCGCATGGTTTCCTTCCTTTTAGCTTGTCTCTGTGGGTTCAACCCCACACTACCATTGGGCTATCCTATTGTCGCTGAGTGTAGTTTGGGATATTATAAATTCTATTCTAATCAAAAATCATGTGAAACAAACTACATCATGTAATCCAGTCATCTAGATAACCAAAATGGTTAGTATGTTAGGGATAATTATTGTTATATTTTATGAATCGAATGATTTGAAGATAACATGGTTAAAGACATCTTAGTGTTTATCCTCCTCATAATATGGTTTATTATGATTTTATTTGTATACTCACAATAACATTTTTGGTTTTAGTAAATGGATGGATCTAATAGGAGCCAAATTTACAATGTTTTAGAAGAAAAATTTAGTGGTTTTCTAAACAAGAAACCAAAAAAAAATGATATCTATAGTGAAACCACTTTTGTTTATTCGTAACAAGGAATCACTAGTTGTGATGAACAACTTGAAGCACAGTGAGTTTCATAGCACACTAGATAATAGTGAAATGAATCTTTATGGAAGTTCAAGATATAAATATCACAATATCAAAATATTCAATGACCTATGTGTTAATAATGTGGGAAGAAGAACCTAAAAAAATTCTTAAAACAATGAGAAGATGTTTTTTATTTGGAAATGTAACGCATAAAAAATAATGTGCCAAAGAGAAAAGGAAGTGTTCGGTTAGCATTATTATAAGTCCCAGCCTTAAACCTTACATAATATTGAATTAAATGAATAATTCACATTGAGGATCTTTTCATGGTTTAGAGTTTTAGATAATTAGGAAATAACTATTACATCTCAAAAGATTACAAAGTAGACACTTCTACTAAGTTTCCATAAAATAAAAACTCTTAAAAAGAAACATGTTTAGTTCCATGTTTTAGATAGCATGACTTTCCCGTGATCCCATCCTTGACCCTATTCCACATTAAGTCCTGTGAAAAACATTTCAAAAAACTTGGGGTGAGCATAAAAAGCTCAGTAAGGGATACACAAAGAATGAAAACTGTTAGTTTTTCAAAACAACAAGTAAACCATGTATACTTTATCAAAGTAATAATTTTCACCTTTATGAAGTAGTAAAAAACTCTTCAATTAATAAAAGATCATTACTTACCCTTTTGTAACCAAAATATTACCATAAAACCCATATAAAGAAAACATAACATAAAAAGGTAACTTGGGACATAAACATACTTAAATGGAATAACCATATGGTCGACTTCCACACATACTTAATGGAATAGCCATACAACCGACTTCCATACCCAATGCATTGGAGGTTATAATGTAAACACCCATCCTGGTATTCACGGCACCACCCATCATATGGCTTATCACGTAACCACCCGTCAAATTTCCAAGTACCATTATAAAATCATAAGACATAAAACAAATATAATGGAAAGAAAACATTTCCAAACTTTGATCACAATATATCACTTAAATATATTGACATAAAAAATCCATTATAAAAAACATTTTCAATACCAAAATACATAAAAGAGTATATGGTATTTATTTCATTTTAAAAACATTATGGCTTGTTGAGGAAGCCAATGACCAAATAATACCCGTGGCGGCGGAAAAGGCCGTTGTCACCGCGTACGTTAAAAGAAACATTCGTTTTTGTCATTTTGTAAAACGCTTCGTAGAAAAAGATTCCTTTTGTATAAAAGTAAAAGTCAAAGGTGTTTATACACCGTATAAAAGAAAGTTGTTTATAAAATGAAATATTCCTCAGTGAAAGGAGATTGAGACGAAGTCCCTTACAAATACGGTATCCTTGGATTAAGGATAAATCAATGACATAATTATGTGTGAAAAACGAATTCACAAAATATAAGTGGATATTAAGTGTAAAACAATCAGAGTTCATTCAAAAATATTCATATAATGACATATTCAAGGAGTACAAGTTTATCCCAAAGAATCAAAATTAGGTTAAGAAGTTCCCTTGCAAAAATTCGACAGCCTAACGACGTCACCTCAAAATTCAAAAAAAGAGTTGATGAGAGAGACAATGGTATCTCATCACTTGGACATAAAATTTACATCAATAAGTATATAGATGAACATATCCCAACATAATAGTATGTGAATTAAAATACATAACAAAATAAGTATTTAAAAAAAAAGAGGGTGAAAGGTTCCCTTACCGACTTGGGTAACTTTCGAAATGTACACCCCATTGAAGAAATGTCATACAATGAATATGTAAATACCCATAAATGAAATTAAATTACACAAAGAGTATAATAATGGGAAGTACATACACCACTCAAATTAAATGGTGGAAAATGTATCATAAATCTCACGGGACTAAAAGTGAGATGAAAAATCCCTTACGAAAACTCGGCAGTCTAACGACGCCACTTAAAACATAAAAAAATGGATTTATGAGATCAAATAGGATCTCTCATCATATTACAATAAAATTTAAAGCAAGAGGAATATAAAATAACATCCCCCATCATAACAAATATGTTCTTAAAAGAAGTGACATAAAGGAGAGTACTTAAAAATAAAGAGAGAGGTTAGATCTCTTACGAAAATTCGGCAGCCTAATGGCGCCACTCAAAACTTCCAAAATGGATTGGTGAGAGAAAATAGGGTCTCTCATCATATTAACATAAAAATTACAGTAGGATTAATATAAAATAACATCACAATCATAATAAATATGAGCTTAAAAGGAATGACATAAAAAAATGTACTTAAAAGGAAAGAGAGGGGTAGGATCCCTTACCTCAAGTCCGACTTGTCTTGTTTGTTTCTTTATATTCCTGAATAATAAACTTTGGTAAATTTAAAATTTCTTCAGGACCTCTTTTAAATATTATTATTCAGTTCATATCACATGTTATAATGTTATAATAATTGGTTAATAATGTGAGTTCATATCAGACATTTTTTGTCGATGTTTGGTACATGAGTCAAAAATGAACTTATTTGGAAATGATTGTCCATGTAGTTATAAGTAAATCATCTCCAGAATAGTATTAATGATTTAAATATCATATATATCCATCAAATATTCATTTTATACTACTCCATAACATTTTGAGATAAAAATAAATGAAATGCACCGTTCATGGAGATGGTAGGTTGTACGTACGCATGGACACTACTTTCATTTCTTTGTCATATTAATTAAACATGATTGAGAGAGATATATATTATAATTACAGTATAATATATATGTTATATAGGTCACATATTTTTATTTATTTTATTCTTTATACATTCCATGTATTGCATGAACGAGTCACATCACTTTAGGGGGCGGTAGTCCACACTTCCTCGTATGAAATTATCGCATTTGCACAACATCAAAAGCATAAAGTCATGTTTTAAATATAAAATTCAGAAGAATATAGAAAAAATAAATACCATATATATCATATATAAAATATTGTGACATCATAATAGCCACCATGAAATGTGTTAAGAGAAGATTGAACAATCATCATTTTGAGAGGCAGAAATTTTCCATCCACAGAAACAGTATGTTATTTAACCATTAGACGAAGGTGCGTGTAAGTGTAGCTCAAATTATTCAAATAAAAACATCCTAGTATATTGAATATAATGTTTTTGTTAGAAAGGAAAGTAATAAAAATATTTTAGAGGGTTGGAGAAGAAAAATAAAATAAAAGAACACAAGGGAAGACATTACCTTTAAATCGGGTAACTCTTTTTGATTTGAGCTCAAAGGCTTCCTTGGAAAGGATTATTTCAAAAGTTAGGCTTCAATGATGAAGATAGGGATTTGGAGAGATGAAATGGGAAGGTTTTTTCTGATAAAAAGGCTTGAGAGGTGTGTGTAAGGTGGTAGAGGTGGGGGCCTTTTATAAGAGGAGAGGAGGGGCACTCTTGGAAAGTCAAAAATAGTTACATTATTTTCAAATGAGTTTAGGATTTTAAAGGTCCCACATTGATATATTTCGAGGATAAGGTGATAAGGGTTCTAAATCCACCCATAAGATAGGTTTTTGACATGTGTAGGTCTTATAGTTTACATTATATTTTCATTTTATTTAAATCGTTAGATAATGAGGTAATCGCTGCATCATCATGATGTCATTAATAAGTTAATTTATTTAATGTATAAAAATTATAATAAAAATACCATGATGTAGGAAATCTATTTATATTTACAATGAATATTTATAGTAAAAAATATGATTTGTATAACCCCATGTAAAAATTGTTTTAGTAAAACACCTCATGTTAGTGACATTTTTGTTTTAACTTTAAATAAAAAGTTATTTATATCATTTTCCTACCAAAGTGGATCCATGGGGTCCCCAAGTTGACCCATGGATTTTCTTGGTCGGCCATGAAACATACAATAAGGGTAGGACATGTGTCTAGGTCATTTAATATTATTAAAACATTATTTTTACCTTAAACTACACTAATTACCTCTAACTGCGATTAATTAAACTTAAAAGTTACTATTCACCAAAAAATTATTTTAATCCCATTGACTGAAATTTTAATTCCTAATAACAACCATGTATGTCGGTTTTTTGAAATTCAAAACACAGAGGTGGTAAAATTTCATTTAAACGAAAAATCAGTTTTTTTACATACCTCAGTGGTTTCACTATTCATAAAAAATTCAAGTTTTTCAGAAAAATTCCAAAACTTCACCCTAATCTATATTTGATATTCCAAATTAAAAAACGATGTCTATTTTAAAAAATTCAAAACATATAAGTTACATTAATTAATTTAATAATTAATTTCCACTGTCAAAACAAATAGCGTGTTTTTATGAAACAATATGTATCAAAAGATTGACACTAGTTTAAGTCCAATTTCAAAGTGAAATTAATTCCAATGACCAAAATTGGATTAAATGGTAAAAATATATTATAATTTAACTTTAAAACCAATTAAAAATATAATATAATCATATAAATAAATTATATTAAAAAGAGGTTTTGAATTAAAATACAACATTTTTCACTATTCATTAAAAAATGAACTTTATCGGAAAAATACCAAAAATTTACACAAAGTAAATTTTGAAGTCCCGATTCTAAAGAAGAATTTTATTTTTCAAATATAACACATAAAATTTTCAACAAGTTTATTTAAAAGAGGTTCTCCATCAAAAGGCGGTTAATCGACCTTTTAAAGAATATTAGAGTGTTTACGCTTAAAATTGGATTCATTTTCATTTTACGCCTACATTTATTGGATGAAAGTAAAAATATTTGACAAACATATATAATCATTTTGTAGTTAGTTCCGTTATTTCCCGCCATTACAATGGCTAGGCGTTAACTACCATTTAAAATAATAATATTTTATTTTTAGAGTGCAACGTAAGATTTCAAAGGAACTCGTTGTCGCATATTGGGTATGCCATCGATCATAGCGTTCCCTTTAAAGTAATATTAATATTTTATTAACAAATATGGATAAATATAAAAATTTCATATTATTTATTTACCTGGGGTGTTACATCCTTCCCCCCTTTTGGGAATTGCGTCCTCGCAATTTCAAAATTGGGTTTGGAAACTCCATTGAAAGTCCCACATCAGAAAAGGAGTAAATTAAACTATAACTTTAAAAGAAAGAAAGGGAAGTACAAAGGTCACCCGAGTTAACCCATACTATGATTCCATGTATGAAAATATAGATATGGAAGAAAAAACAAAGGGTCATGTTATGATGGAGAGTGATAGTAAACATGTCTAGGAGAAAGTTAACCATAAGAAAATCACAAACTTGTGATGGGTTAAACGGTATTGGATTCCCCAGTAGAAGTTAATGGACAACATTTTTTTTAGTTACTTTTCATTGGGGAATTTGTTTTCAAGATTAACTAAAACATAAGGAAACATACTTAATTTTCATGTTGACTTTCAACTTTTACTAGATTTCTTACACGAACTCATATTTTCTCCAAAAGATGAGTATTTAGGATGACTTGTTTACATTAAGAGAGCTATAATCAACTTCTAGAGAATCACCTAATCCACAAAAGAGAACTATATACTTCCCATGTATTTAGACTTTAACCAAAACCAAAACCAAAAAGGTTAGTAAAAGATAAGATAATCTAGAAAAGGATAACACTTTATAAAAAGAAAATATATTCTTAATATCCAAAATTTGTCCAGCAAAACCCAAAGTTCAAAAAAGACCATTCGATAAACAATTTTTCCATAAAATTCTTCAATGTAAACCAAACTAAGATTGAAACCCAAATATTTGAAGGATTTAATCACATAGTCCTCCAAGGTACAAAATAACACTTATCTCCAAAAAACATCAGTTGCTCTTAAAGTCTCATATTGAAAAGTAATTAAACTAATCACATATCCTCCATGATAGGTTAATAATTTACATAGATAACCCAAAATCAACTTACTCTTAATTCATAAAATAATTTAACTAAAAATAATTAGTCAAACTAACCAGGGACTTCACATAGTCAAGTGGTAGGCAATAAATACTAGTCACACTTTGGTTGTGGGTTCGATTCCCTTAGCTTTGTCCGACGTGACTGGTTGTCACACGGTCTGCGTGTTGTCCTTTTTATAAAATTCCAAAAATAACCCTAACATGTTTTAACCTCAATGGTTTCCTTATACCTCTCATTTTCATCCAAATCCATTACGATCTCAACATCTTAATTCTTGAAGTCTTATTTCACCACCATAAGATAAATTAAAACGATTCCCAAAATGAATAACAGCATACCTTGATCATGGAGTCCACTCGGTTTCATCGTCATCTTGTTCACATAGGTAGAAGTCCCATGAATTAAAACAATTATTTAGAGATCCTTAAAAATCATTTGCTTCCTCCATCCAAATACACCTTGTAAAACATGGGTCATATGGGTGTTCACAGAAAAACAGTTTTGGAAAATAATCATGTATGACATATAATTCCAAAACATCTGATAAAAAATGATTTCTATAAAATATTCGGACATAATTTGAGTTGAAACTTTATATTATTGGTCCTTTTAAAATACCATAAGTATGTGCTGAGAGACTATATTTTAAAAGCAAATATAGGTAGGTTGCCCAACGGTCTCCTTCCTCAGCACCATTTTTAAAATCATAATATGCTTCAAATTCTTGTGATAAGGTAAAATTTTGAAAATACCTTGATAATATTTTCCTTTATTGAAAATATGAGAATATTGTGAAAATAGTATTTGTCTAAATAAAACCCATGATCCACGATGATAACGAGGTATAGTGGAGGTGTTTGATATCTCAAACAACTGCTTGCAAGTGAGTTGTATGCTAGAAAAAGTTTCACAATCATCCGAACATGACTTTTTAATAATTATTGCGAGCATGTAATCAGGAAGAGATAGGAATGTTGTTTGAGATACTTCTCCTTCCATTCGTAACTGACTTTACTTGACCTGAAAAAAGTTATAAAATAAGGATTTAACTGAAATAATAGATATAGGGACTAACCATGTGTCTAACAAAAACTCCTAATCCCTAAAGTTATCTAAACCGACCTCTGATACCAACTATAAGGCCCAGAATTAAACCTTACTTAATATTTAATTAAATGAATAATTCACATTGAGGGTCTTTTCATGGTTTAGAGTTTTAGAGAATTAGGACATAACTATTACATCTCAAAATATTACAAATTAGACACTTCTACTAAGTTTCCATAAAATAAAAACTCTTAAAAAACATGTTTAGTTCCATGTTTTAGATAGCATGACTTTCCCGTGATCCCATACTTGACCCTATTCCACATTAAGTATTGTGATAAACATTTCAAAAAACTTGGGGTGAGCATAAAAATCTCAGTAAGGGATACACAAAGAATAAAAACTGTTAGTTTTTAAAAACAACAAGTAAACCATGTATACTTTATCAAAGTAATAATTTTCACCTTTATGAAGTAGTAAAAAACTCTTCAATGAATAAAAGATCATTACATACCCTTTTGTAACCAAAAGATTAACCTAAAACCCATATAAAGAACACATAACATAAAAAGGTAACTTGGGACATAAACATACTTAACATGGAATAACCATACGGTCTACTTCTACACATACTTAATGGAATAGCCATACGGCCGACTTCCATACCCAATGTATTGGAGGTTATAACGTAACCACCCGTCCTAATATTCACTGTACCACCCATCATATGGTTTATCACGTAACCACCCGTCAAATGTCTAAGTACCATTATAAAATCATAAGACATAAAACAAATATAATGGAAAGAAAACATTTCCACACATTGATCACAATATATCACTTAAATATATTGACATGAAAAATCCATTATAAAAACCATTTTCAATAACAAAATACATAAAAGAGTATATGGTATTTATTTAATTTTAAAAACATTACGACTTGTTGAGGAAGCCAATGACCAAATAATACTCGCGGCGGTGGAAAAGGTCATTGTCACCGCGTACATTAAAAGAACAATTCCTTTTTTTTCGTTTTGTAAAACGCTTCGTAGAAAAAGATTCCTTTTGTATAAAAGTAAAAGTCAAAGGGGTTTATACACCATATAAAAGAAAGTTGTGTATAGAACGAAATATGCCTCAATGAAAGGAGATTGAGACAAAGTCCCTTACAAATACGGTATCCTTGGATTAAGGATAAATCAGTGACATCATTATATGTGACAAACGAATTCACAAAATATAAGTGGATATTAAATGTAAAACAATCAGAGTTCATTCACACATATTCATAGAACGACATATTCAAGGAGTACAATTTTATCCCAAAGAATCAAAATTGGGTTAAGAAGTTCCCTTGCAAAAATTCGATAGCCTAACGGCGTCACTTCAAAATTCCGAAAAAGAGTTGATGAGAGAGACAATGGTATCTTATCACTTGGACATAAAATTTACATAAATAAGGATATAGAAGAACATATCCCAACATAATAGTATGTGAATGAAAAGAAATAACAAAATAAGTCTTTTAAAAAAAGAGGGTGAAAGGTTCCCTTACCAACTTGGGTAACTTTCGAAACGTACACCCCATTGAAGAAGGGTCATACAATGAATATGTAAATACCTATAAATGAAATTATATTACACAAAGAGTATAATAATTGGAAGTACATACACCACTCAAAGGAAATGGTGGAAAATGTAGCATAAATCTCACGGGACTAAAAGTGAGATGAAAAATCCCTTACAAAAACTCGGCAGCCTAATAGTGCCACTTTAAACATCAAAAACTGGATTGAAGAGATCAAATAGGGTCTCTCATCATATTACAATAAAATTTACAGCAAGAGGATTATAAAATAACATCCCCCATCATAACAAAGAGGAGCTTAAAATAAGTGACATAAAGGAGAGTACTTAAAAAGAAAGAGAGAGGTTAGATCTCTTACGAAAATTCGGCAGCCTAATGGAGCCACTCAAAACTTCCAAAATAGATTGGTGATAGAAAATAGGGTCTCTCATCATATGAACATAAAACTAAAAGTAGGAGTAATATAAAATAACATCCCAATCATAAGAAATATGAGCTTAAAAGGAATGACATAAAAGAGTGTACTTAAAAAGAAAGAGAGGGGTAGGATCCCTTACCTCAAGTCCAACTTGTCTTGTTCGTTTCTTTATATTACTGGATAGTAAACTTTGGTAAATTTATAATTTCTTAAGTAACTATTTTAAATATTATTATTTAGTTAATATCACATGTTATAATGTTATAATAATTGGTTAATAATGTGAGTTCATATCAGACGTTTTTGTCGATGTTTGGTACATGAGTCAAAAATGAACTTGTTTGAAAATGATTGTCCATGTAGTTATAAATAAATCATCTCCAGAATAGTATTAATAATTTAAATATCATATATATCCAGTAAATATTAATTTTATACTACTCCATAACATTTGGATATAAAAAGAAATGAAATTCACCGTTCATGGAGACGGTAGTCCGTACGTACGCATAAACGCTACTTTCATTTCTTTGTCATATTAATTAAAAATAATTGATAGATATATATATTATAATTCCAGTATAATATATATGTTATATAGGTAACATATTTTCATTAATTTAATTCTTTATACATTCCATGTATTGCATGAACGAGTCACATCACTTGAGGGGGTGGTAGTCCACACTTCCTCGTATAAAATTATCTCATTTGCACAACATGAAAAGAATAAAGTCATGTTTTAAATATAAAATTCAGAAGCATATAGAAAAAATAAATACCATATATATCATATATAAAATATTTTTACATCATAAGGGCCACCATGAAAGGTGTTAAGAGAAAATTGGACAATCATCCTTTCGTGAGGCAGAAATTCTCCATCCACAGAAACAGTATGTTCTTTAACCATTAGACGAAGGTGTGTGTAAGTGTAGCTCTAATTATTCACATAAAAACATCCTAGTATATTTAAGATACTGGTGTTGTTACAAAATAAATTAATAAAAAGATTTTAGAGGGTTGGAGAAGCAAAATAAAACAAAAGAACACAAGGGAAGACATTACCTTTAAATCAGGTAACTCTTTTTGATTGGAGCTCAAAGGATTCCTTGGAAAGGATTATGCACAAAGTGAGGATTCAATGACGAAGAGAGGGATGTGGAGAGATGAAATGGGCCGAGGTTGTCCGAGCCAAAGGCTTTATATGTGTGTGTAAGGTGGTAGAGGTGGGGGCCTTTTATAAGAGGAGAGGAGGGGCTCTCTTGGAAAGTCAAAAACAGTTACATTATTTTCAAATGAGTTTCGGATTTTAAAGGTCCCATATTGATTTATTTCGAGGATAAGGTGATGAGGGTTTGAAATCCACCCATACAATATGTCTTTGACATGTGTAGGTCTTATATTTTACATTATCTTTTCATTTAATTTAAATCGTTAAATAATGAGGTAATCGCTGCATCATCATTATGTCATAAATAAGTTAATTTATTTAATGTCTAAAAATTATAATAAAAATACTATGATTTAGGAAATATCTTTAGCTTTACAATGACTATTTATAGTAAAAAATCTGACTTGTATAACCCCATGTAAAAATTGTTTTAGTAAAACAACTCATGTTTGTGACATTTTTATTTTAACTTTAAATAAAAAGTTATTTATGTAATTTTCCTACCAAAGTGGCTCCATGGGGTCCCCAAGTTGACTCATGGATTTTCTTGGTCGGCCATGACACATCCAATAAGGGTAGTACATGTGTCTAGGTCATTTCATATTATTAAAACATTATTTTTACCTTAAACTACACTAATTACCTCTAATCGCGATTAATTAAACTTAAAAGTTACTATTCACCAAAAAATTATTTTAATCCCATTGAACCACATTTTACTTATTAATGACAACCATGTATGTCGGTTTTTTGAAATTCAAAACACAGAGGTGGTAAAATTTCATTTAAACGAAAAATTAGTTTTTCTACGTACCACTTAGTGGTTTCACTATTCATCAAAAAATTGAAGTTTTTCAGAAAAATACCAAAACTTCACCCTAAGATATATTTGATATTATGAATTCAAAAATGATTTATATTTTAAAAAAATTCATAACATATAAGTTACATTAATTAATTTAATAATTAATTCCCGCTGTCAAAACAAATAGCGTGTTTTTATGAAACAATATGTATCAAAAGATTGACACTAGTTTAAGTCCAATTTAAAAGTGAAATTAATTCCAATGACCACAATTAGATTAAGTGTAAAAATATATTCTAATTGAACGTTAAAACCAATTCAAAATATAATCTAATCATATAAATAAATTAGATTAAAAATATGTTTTGAATTAAAATACAACATTTTTCACTATTCATTAAAAAATGAACTTTATCGGAAAAATACCAAAAATTTACCCAAAGTAAATTTTGAAGTCCCGATTTTAAAAAAGAATTTTATTTTATCAAATATAACACATAAAATTGTCAAAAAGTGGATTTGAAAGAGGTTCTCCATCAAAAGGCGGTTAATCGACCTTTTAAAGAATATTAGAGTGTTTACGCTTAAAATTTGATTTCTTTCCATTTTACGCCTACATTTATTTAATGAAAGTAAAAATATCTGACAAACATATATAATCATTTTGTATTTAGTTCCATTTTTCCCCACCATTACAATGTCTAGGCATTAACTACCATTTAAAATAATATTATTTTATTATTAGAGTGCAACATAAGATTTCAAAGGAACCCGTTGTCGCATATTGGGTACGACATCGAGCATAGCGTTACCTTTATAGTAATATTAATATTTTATTCACAAATATGGATAAATATAAAACTGTCATATTCTTTATTTACCTGGGGTGTTACAATTATGAAGAGGAATAATGTTCTTCCCAAGGTATCAACTGAATTTTTTAAATGTGGGGAGTAAGGGAATTATGAAAATTGATGTCCAAGTTGGAAGTCACAAGAATAGTATTAGAAAGAACATACAAATAAATGTTTACAAATTCCTAATACCATTATAATATAAGATGAGGAAACTGAAATTGAAATATGAATGGTATGGACTATATCTTGGGTTATGTTTTGATATTATTTAATATTAGGAAATGATTTATATTTTTATTCATGGGAGGGAAGTATTAAGTAATAAGATGGAAAATCACAGTTAATGAAATATTATGAACATTGATTGATCAAGGTGTGTACCTAAATGGATACAAGAGTTATGGTGTAGTGGTAGATTTAAGGATGATTATAAGTTTAAAATAATTAACATTATTTTGATATTTTATGTAAAGGAAGTAATATTCGAGATATTTATTATGTTTTTATAGATGTTTTAGGTATATGTAACCCATATGTTTAACATCTAAAAAATATTATTTGAGGAAGAATACTTTTTTCATTTTTTGGACATAAGTTTAAAGGTATTGATAACCTTTAGGGTTTATATAGTATTTGATGATTAAGTTAATTTTTAGGATTTTTATCATATTTATAAGAAATATATGATAATTATATTAATATAGTTTTAGAAAAAAAAATACAACTGGTAGGCTAGGGGATACCTAGTCACATTAGGAAAGGTCGTGGGGCTTGAACCCACAACCGAAGGAAGAAAAGGGTGTAATGCCTACCACTAGAAAATGTGATTTCAAAGTTGGTATGAAATTACCTAAACAACATGAAAAATAAAGATAAAATTTATGTTGGTAAAATATATTTTATCATATAGATTGCCATTAAATTGAAAATTGATTTGTTGATTAAGTGATAATGTTATTTAGGAAGAAGGTGGCTATATTTTTGGGGAACATTATTTGATTAAGGTAAACAGAATATTATGGTAATTTTTTTTTATGATTAATGGTTGAATTATCATTTGGTATCATATATGATTTTAATTTTCATTTATAGTGATTTGGGTCATTTATGGAAATGATTAGGATATCTTGGAGATTATATAATTACAGAAGATACATTTTTTATTAGACTATAAGAGTGATTTATGTTATTTGGATATAAATATTAAATTTATCTATGATAAATATGTGATTAAATAATTATAATATTTAGGTTCAAATATTTATTATGAATATGTTGAAGAATTTTAAGGATAGTTATTTATAGAATGATTTAGATTAAAATTTGGGTAATACAATTATATTTTATTGATGAATGTATTATTTATTCATATGATTGATTTTTTATTTTAGGAATTATCTTACCTCATGATAACCATTTTGGTTCTGTTTATTATATATATATAAGTAGAATATCATGTTATCATTTTTTGTAATTATGTCACCCATTAGAAAATTATTTTAGTTCTTCATGCATGAAAAAATCATCTTTAACACTAATCATTTGAATAACATTATGATGTTATTGTGGAAATTAAATAAAGAATGAAATTATATAAGTCATGTAAGTGTATTTCATTAAGTTATTAGTCTATATGGTAAAGGAATTCATCAAAATTTGGAAAATGATCTTAATTTTTTTTATCATATTACAATCATTTCTGTTGAATGTATATTATTTATCACACCACTTTGGTTTATGGTTTTATTGTCATTGAATTTCTTATGATGATTCACATTCATGGGATCAAATTTATCTATCATTCTACATCATTATAATTAACTTTTATTTTTCTTCAATTACTTTATTTTTTCACTTCTCATTAATGTTCTCTTCTTTGGAAACCTAATATGTGTTATTATAGATAACCTTCATACTTTCCCTTCTCTTTTCAATGGGATGTTTTATTAACCCTTTATACAATTTAATATTTTTGTAAAGGTATATTATAATGTATAACCTTTGATTACTTGGATCAAGTTAAAATTATGAGGATACAATTTATTAAATGGGGAGAATGAAATATCTTAATATTTTAAAAAAATATGTTCAATATCATACAATATTTGCAACACCAATCTAAAATGATACATTAAATAATGTTTTTACTATTATATGACTATTACAACCTAAGCATTGAATTAAGGGGTGTGAATAAAATTAATAAAATCATTAAATATATATAGAGTTTCAAATAAATCAAATTTTATTGATTAATTATTAGTAAATAAGTATTTAATTTTTATTAAAGTTATTTTATTCTTCAAAAACATGTTTTCTTTAAAAATAGTTTTTATTTATTTTTTATGATAAAATATTATAATAAATTTCTAGAAATTTAAGAAATTTTTACTTGATAAAAATGGTATTATTTTTTAAATCATTATGTCTAAATTATATTTGAGTGAAGTTTTTTGGATTTTTCTGAAAAGATTTATTTTCCAGTGAATAAGGAAAAATATGGATTTTTATTAAAAACTTATTTTTTATTCATGAATTTATCATGTTACATTTTAAAAAAAAATTCAAAGTAACATTAGTTCTATTATATAATTAATAATTCATTTAATATCATTAAAATTAATTTTATGATTGAATTTGGTATAAAAATATTTTTATTTTTAAAAAGGATTTTTTCTAAAAACTGTTTTTCATTCTGTTTTTTATTTAAATATTAAATTAATTTCTACCACTTATAGAAATTGAATATTAAAAAATGGATTAAATATTTGGGATATAGAGGTCCAAATTTTTTAAATAGGTCCCTCTTATTTTTTTTAGTCATTATGTATAGTAACCATTATAAATAATTGTCCCCATGGTATGGGTAAATCACGCAATTATGGTTTAAAAAATAATATGATGAATACTAAAAAATGACCCCAACACTTGAATTTATCCTATTGGATGAGTGTAGTTTGGAAATTTCCTTCCTTGTTTCTAAAATATGGAAACATTTCTCTATGTTTTTTTTATTTTGACCTTTATAAAATTTAAGTAAAAGATAATGTCATAAATGTCACTTTATTACTTTTAATATATGTAATATTTTGTGACATGGATAGAAATATATTATGTTCGGTTGTAAATATTCATTTTAAAGAGATTTTCTTTATCATGGTAATTTGTTTCTAAATTTTATGGACTAAATTGTTACTTTAAATGATTATGCTAAACCGATATAGTATTAATTCAATTAATTGAAAAATAAAATTTATGATTTTAAAAATATTAAAAGAAATATAATTTTAAAGAATATTTGTGTCCCATGAATTTAGTAGATAAATATAAAATTATAGGTTTTTTTGAAAGTATTAGATTCAAATTACACTTATTTCATGTTGTTTTGAAATTCAAATTAAATTATTAGTTCTAAAAAATAACATTATTAATATTTTATTAAACAATATAAATTTCCTAAAGTTTTTATCTTCAGCCTAGATATTGAGATATAGTTTAAAATATCAACCATGGTTCATTTATGGGATAATTTTCATTTTATTTTAACTATAATAACACTTAAAAAGTAAAAAAAACTTTGTTATCACTGTAATTGTCAAAAAGGTTAATAGGGGTTAAGATAAAAAGATAAGGGTAAAAACATAGTATAAACATGTTCAAATTTTATTGTATAAGAATATTTAAACCCATATTAATACTATATTTAAAATATATAATTTAGGGCCATTTTATAAGAAAATTTATTTTTATTAATTTAATATTGTAGATATTTCCATGAGTGTCCCCGCCCCTCACATATAAAAGGGAACCTCATCTCTTCTTTTCTTTACACTTCAAAAAAAGACTTTTGGTTTGGAAAAGACTTACCCAAATCCATTCCTAGAATATATACTCTAATTATAGGGATATTAATTTAAGAATAATACCAACCTTATAGTGATTAAGGTGTAACAAAAATAGGATTTTCTAAAAAATATGTATAGATTTTAACCAAATATTTCAGTTTCATTTCATCTTCCACCTCCTTGCAAGCTGATGTAATTAATTTTTCACCACCACATATAATGGATAAATATAATGTTATATTTAAGGTATATATATATGATATTCATGAAATATTTATCATTATATAATGATAATATATAAACCACTTTCTTAACTTTCCATTCATTGAAAAATGATAACATCGTTCGTGTGTACGCATGGACTTTCACTTCCATGAAGTGATATGATTTATTTTTCATCACCAAATCATAATTATGATATACATGTGTGTTTTTATAAATAGTAAATATGATATTTTTGATATAATGATCATTATATAAATTCAAAATAACACTTACCTTCATTCCATTATGATCGTTAAAAAATAGAAACATTACTCAAGCGTACATATACCTACCGTCTCCTTGATTGTAACACAATTCATTTACCATATACATATTTCATAGTTGGTTTTAAATGTATAATTGATATATAAAAATGATATTTATTTCATGATGATTATTCTAGATATGATTCATTAATAACCTCTTTGACCATAGTCAACCTATCAATGTCATTTTGAACATATGAGCTAAATATCATGAAAATGTTCGACATGGACTTAATTAATTAAGTAATTGATTATGAGATATTAAATGGAAAAATAAACTTGAAAAAATTTCATAAAAATTTAAATAATTAACATATTTTTATTATTCAGGAAGCTAATAAATGTATGTGATGATTTAAAATCAATGTAAGGGACACTTTAACTTAAAACCTTGTTTTAAATGTTTTATATAT
Organism: Viscum album; assembly: GCA_963277665.1. Lineage (NCBI taxonomy): Eukaryota > Viridiplantae > Streptophyta > Magnoliopsida > Santalales > Viscaceae > Viscum > Viscum album. The sequence continues at coordinate 1,636,259,142 of OY728145.1, read as the reverse complement.
TTATTTAATATATCATTTTCCTTCATTCCCATATTATTAAAATTATTTTCTAATTGTATTTTTTTGGAAATAAAATAATCATAGAGGATAATTTATGTCCCTTTTACTATATTTCAATGGTTTTCAAAATGAATCTTATTACATGGAATGTTTTTACTTTATTCACAAAATATAAAGGGAATGTTCTATTTTAATGAATAAGGCCTCAATGGTATTTCCCACTATAGTGGTGGTTATTTTTTTTAAAATTAATTTAAAAAATTCTATTTATTCTTCAAAGAAAACCCAATTTTTTTCCTTTGTTCTGGGTATTTTAGTTTTAAAATGGGTTTTTAAATTAAATGTAATTTTTATATATAAAAGAGTTTTAAAAATGGGTTTAAAAGAGTTTTCAAGGGTTTTAGGATGAAACAACGAAAGTGTAAAATATTTTTTTCATTATTTTATACTTGATAATTATATTTGATAAATGGGTGAGCCTGATACATATTATACAAAGGGTGGGATAAAAAAACTTATGTGATGGGTTAGCCCAATATAGCTTATACGATGGGTAAGCCCCATTATAGCTCTATAATGCATTGGGTAATATTACTTGTCTTAAAAGGTGAGATGGAGGGAGTTCACAATAGAAATTTATCCTATTAATTTAACTCGACTCCAATTATTTTTGACATGTTTAGGAATATGATTCCTTAAGGAACCTAAATTGGGTTTCTATTTGTTTACTATGAGTTTTATTGTTTTTTGTTGAGAGAAAATCATTTGTTTTTAATATGGAAATAATTTATTTTAAATTATCAATGAATAATTCCCTGAAGGTGAGAAATGTATGGTTTTTAAATTTTTTCACTAGGGTAATGGATTTATTCATTTATATCACTTACTGATATTTTTATGCTCATCCTAAGTTTTTAGATGTTTTTTGAATTTTTTAAGGATTTGTGATAAAAAAAGAAGTTATGTTGAAAGTCATAAATATTTTTCATAAAAATAAAATTATTTTAATTTTATAAGTTTTATAATGTGATAAAAATGGATATTGAGTATATGGGTTTATTTTATATTATATGGGTTTCTTATATAAAAGTTATGAACTAATTATCCATAACTCTAAACCATAAAGATCATTGAAGTGAAATAAAATGAATTATTGACTAAAAACTCAAGAAAAATTAATGATTTAAGGTTGAGTCCTTACAAAAATTATATAGATGAAATTTTAGTTAAAAGACTTAAAATTATCTACCGAAAATCTATTGAATATTTTTTGGGATAATAATAGTGGAATTTTTCTTTTAAACAAACCAATTAATCACTTTAGATCAAAACATACTGACATCAATAAAAATTTTATTGAGTAGAGAGTTTCTTAAAGAGAAGTTCAGTTAGAGAAAATTTCAACAATGTATCAAATTGATTATATTTTCCATGAAGTAATGTTAAAGAAAATGTTTGAGGAATTAAAGATGAAATATCATGTTTAGCATTCCCCTAGAACTTAACAAAAGTTATGGGAAGTTCCCCCAATATGCCTTGGGTTCCTTTGTCAAAGGGGGGAGAAGTAAAAACCTTTTTCAAAATGAGGAGTATAAAATTTTTATCATCTAATGATTTGAGGATTAATTTTTTATGAAAAAAAAGAGGATAAAAAATAATGTTAATGAATTGAGGGGGAGTACATCAAAATCACTTTTCCAATATTTCTTATTACCAAGATATGGTGTCCTTGAAAAACATTACCTTATCTAATAGTGTGGGATAATGAATTTTCTCCTCTAGAAAGGTTGTGATATGATGAAATGAAAAATTCTGAGTAATGAAAGTATTTTTTTTTCCAAAAAAATCCAAATGGTGGTATTTATGTTCTCCTAGTATTATGAAGACATTGTTTTTTATAAGTCATTTTAGAATAATTTTATTGAGTTAATCATGTAAATTTTTTTATTTTTAGAGAACTGAGTTGGTAGGGTTTATATGTTCCCCAAAAGATCATGGATTCATATAGAGTGGTAGAATTACTAAAGGGACCTCTATAAGGTAATATAGATGATGTTTTATTTTCTAATCAGTAAAACAATATCACTTCAGTGAAAGACCAACTATGATACCAGTTAATAAAATATAAATGTTAAATTATATTAGAATAATGAATAGGGAATATTGATACTAAAGGTTATGAAAGATGATAAGAAATGAAGTGAAATCATTGATGTCACCAGAATTTGTTGAATTTAGAGATAATTCAAGGAAATATAAGTTAAAATAGTGTATAAGGAGATGAGTTGAACAAAAGGAAGAGATACAGGCAAAAGATCAAACATAATGGAAGTAAAATAGATTCAAATCACCATATGTATAGATCCATATTAGATTAATTTAAAGTACAAAAGGTTTTGGGTTATTCAGTTGAGGTAAAGTAGAGGTAGAACTAGAAGTAGTGAAAAGTGAATTCTGTGGAAATACATTAACTTGAAGATGTTAAGTGGCGTCACATAAACATTGTGACATTACAACCATTAAGATGATGATGAGCTGGAAAGTCAATGTTAAATATTCCTGAAGGAATGTTTGTGATATTAAAAGATATCATCATAAGAGGTTATGAATATCGATCTAGAGTATTGTGGAGAGTTTTATGAACTCAAACTCTGATACCATCAAATAATACTAGTGGATATTAACCTAAAACGTGATGTGAGTAGGTGTTTTAAATTAGAAACTATGTGTTCCACACCTTTATTATATAAATTTTGGTTATATAAAAGGGAATCATGGTTTGAGGAAATACTTTTGTTGTTCTGGGTGAATACATAAGGAATTTTGACAGAAGGAGATTGTTAAAGATACCAAAATACATTCACTAGAAGATACACTCTGTCAAATAAGGTGATCATTGAGTTATGGTGACCATAAATTAAGGAACCGAATAATAAAAATTTATAGAAATCTAAGTTCCCAAGAATGAGCTCTTTGAGTTGAATCTTCTTTTTTATTCTAGAGGATCAAAGTATAATACAATATTTTTTAACTGGTGGGAACAATTATAATCATTTTAATAGGATAAATAAGTGTTAGACACACTTTTGGGCTAAGTTTGATCCTTTCCCAAACCATTTTAATTGTTTATTTATTATAATGTAAAATCTATGACTTAGACATCCCAGGAATGCTAAGGATTAGGTATACACATTGGGATCAAACCTTGTAAAAACTTTTGATCATTACTCTCTTGTTTACTTTACTATATATAATTAAGATAGAGTTTGTTACTTGAGAAAATTGAGGTCTTAATAAGTCAAATAGGTTAACTTAAATTCAATGGAATTTGTAAAAAAGGAATTACCAATTCAACCCCCTCTTGGTAGTTTATCCTTTCCTAGGTATCACACTGTCAATAATATGTCCTAGGTAGAAATAATGAAACATCCATATATCCTAGGCACCATCATTAATATTAAGAGTAACTTCTAAGAAAAACCAATGAATCAATCATAAGTTTATTTATATTATCAATAGAGTCTAATCATTAACCAAGATCCTTTATTAAAATTTATCAAATAATAAGTACTATCAATATAATATACAAAATTATTCATTAGAGATATTATAAGGATTTGAGATAATTTTAAGAATCAAAACAAAGTGTAGTATAACTTCTATACTACCTAACACACTCTCGTACTAATAGGATAACAAATTAAAAGAAAAGAAAGAAGTGGTAGGAAAAATATACTATTTTAGAATCATATCATACTTATTAAACATGAACACCATGAAATTGTATGGTTAAAATTAATTATACCCAGTAAGTGTCATGACACTCATATCATCTTATGTCCCCCACTCTAGAAGTACGGACTATGGAATTAGCATATCATTATTGAGAATATGTTATATAAATCATTATATACTCTACATACCACCATTAAAATCAAAATTTCCCACTTTTTACCCTCACCATGGTTGAATATAATATTCATAATAACCAAAATAATCATTTCACTCATTATCACATCATAATTTCATAATATTTAAATCTGACCTATAAATAAATATTTATCATATAAATAATAATATAAAACAATAATAATTTTTCAATAATCATATCATATTTTATCTTAAATAAATTTCCTAGCCACATGGATTTACTTATACCTTACATAAAAAACACTCTTCTATAATAAAAGAATGAAATGAGGGGTTATAGTCACATACATCTTAACCCTCCCAGCTAGATCACTTTATTTAATCATTAATTGTTTTCATTCATCCATTATTATTTTTCAATATATACCACATCCCCAAATATCTTTGTAACAATTTAATATTTTACTATATAATTTTCTTTTAAATAAGCACTATGTTCAATAGCATTCCCCATATCCAAAAACAAAAACAAAACAAGTTGTTACCTATTTTATAAACATTATAAGATGAATTAATGCTCTATTAAATAAAAATATATTAAAAAATTAAAATTTCCTACGTTTATAGGATAATTAATTAATATGATTTAATTGTTCTTTCTCAAAAAACTATTTAAATTGAAAATAAATCAAATTGACCACTTATAAATGATTAATAATATAATACATGATATTAAAATATAAAAACTAATATATTAAAATTGTATAAATTATAAATTTATATGAAATAATAATATGAACACTTAATGTTTAAAAACATCAATTTTTAATAAATGTAGTTTTCCTTTATATTTTGAATTTTCATTTAAAAAAAATAAATTTATAAATTTTAGAATCTGAAATTTTAAAAATAAATTTAATTTATTAATTCCACATATTAACATTATCCTAAGGTTAATATTTTAGTTTTTTCTTAAATAATTGATTTTTAGGTGAATAGTGAATAATGCTGTTTTTACTAAAAACATAGAACCTATGACTATATCATAAAGTAAATATAACATAAAATCTTATAAAACACTTTTCATGATCAAATATTAATTATTGAGTAAATATATATATTTTAAAATGCTATTATTAATTTATAAAACCTACATTTAACCAAATTAGAAATATTTTTCAATAAAATAAATTGTTTTAGTCCTTTATTTTAATTAAATATTATTATGGAAAAATTATGTTTGGATTTATTTGAAATCCACATAAATTTTATTTTTATATAATAAATCAATTTATATAATTTAAATCATATATATATATATTTGTTACCCGAAAAATAATTTTTATTCTTAAAAATACACCACTATTTTAAAAATGGGTTTTTACTCATTACATGAATTAATGTTAAAATAGGTTTTATGTTCCTAGATAAACTTAATATAATATAATTTATTTCATATTTTGAATCATTTTGTTCAAAATATATAATAATTTTCATTTTATGTTTAGGAATTAAAAGTAAATTTCATAGGAAAAAATTAGTTACCACTGTAAAACTAAAAATAGTAAAAGTACATCTTTTATGACTAAAGGACTAATTTTTTTAAAACATGTTTGAAATTAATATTTATGGTATTATAGACCTTATATAATCACTACTCAATTATTCTCCATATTTGGATCCAAATGAAATGTTTAACATGTTTTCACTTTATATTAAGTGGTTATAATGACAAAAATGTCATTCTCACCACTTATTAATGGGTCTGCTTAGTACCCCTTCTAGTCCACTAAAAGAATTAATTTTCCATCTCAAAATCTTCTCATTATCCTCAATTTATAATTTTATTCCTTTTTTTGATCCTGTGGTCACAATAGACTATCTTAAGAGACTATTTCTATAGAGTTTTCCAAGGGAAGGCCCAAGTACTCAATGCAAGTACTTTTTTCTGTCTTATTTAATTTTATTTTTTAATTTTCCAGATAAAATTTTATATTTTCTATATAATTAAATAAGTATATACTATATTATTAATTTCATTATTATAAGGTAATAAATATTAACCACATTTTTTATTTTATATTAATAAAAAACTAATATTTATGTGTTGTGGAGACTACCACCTCCACGAAGTGACAATTATTTTTTCACCATTTCCTATATTCAATAATTATAAAATTGAAATTTAAGAATGAATGAAAAATATGTATTTTTATTATTATTATAAAAATTATAATCCACCTTCTTTCCCTCACATTATTCATGAAATGAAAATGTTAATCATTCGTTGTGTGGACTACCTCCTCTATGAAGTAACGTATCTCATTTCTCAACTATTATTATTATTAATTGTTAATATATCTTAAAATATAATTCAATAAATTAAAATTATCTAAAAAATATAATTATTCTTCAATAAAAATTTTATTGTTCCAAATGAAACCACTTTCATAATTATAATCATCTATTAATTATGGTATATTCATGTCTGGGTCGGTCAAACCGCCTATGTGAAAAATACTATAAAATAATATCATAGATTAGTATGAGAACTTAATTAATAATAATATATGATATAAATACTAGAATAAATATTTTTTTAAATGGTAAAATTAATATTAGACTCATTAATTAAGATTGCATCGTTTGTTTGTTAAAAATCACTAAAACATGGATGTCACAAATTTCTTCTACAGGAAATGTAACCATAACTTCCATAAATGAAATTATGACATTATAAATCATTATTTAAAGTAAATTTTATGATCTTAGATTGATTAAATTTGGGATAATAATAAATAACAACATTTCTATTATGAAACAAGTTCAAAATAAACATGATTACTAATAATAAATATAGAAAATAGATAAAAACTAAATAATATACATGTAGAAAATAATAATAAATAAATTTCATAAATGTTTATAGAGATTAAATAATTTATTAACTAAGAAATTAATATATTTTTTTATATAGGTTATTTTAGTGCTTCAGTGGATGACAAAAATTGAGGGTAAGATTTTAGATTTTGTTTCATCCTGATAAGATTCATATTCAACACTTGTTTTTTTATATGGTGTATATATTAGAATATATTTATTTACATCATAACTTTAATTAAGTATAGGTTTTTTAAAAATTAATCTCATGTTATACCTTCCATGTATTTTCAATTTGAAATATTATGATGTTATAATCATTTTTTTAACTCAACCCCTTTTATTTAAGTTATTATGTTTCATCATGAACTTGCAACTTCTATGATTGTTTCTTACACCCTAAGATTTTAAATTGAACATTGTCTAATTATCTTGGTAAAATGAATTTAAAATACAAATATTTCACCTTCATTAATTTATTCCTAAAAAATTATATCATTGGTGAGAACATTTCACATATGCTTTAATAAAGATTTCCTCTCATTAACTATTATTTCACTTCCCGCCAAAATTTACATTTTAAATTAGAATCCTAATTATGTGTTATATAATTTTATCTTAATATTTCATTTATCCTATTCTAAAAATAATATTTTAATATCCTATATTGTAAATACCTAAACCTGTTCTTCCTGACTCATTTCAAAAAACATGTTGTGTTTTTTTATAAAATACAACTGAAAAATACACTATACATTATATACTATAGGAACATTTATAGTCTAAGTTCTGGATAATTAGAAAAAACTATAAAATTTATCAGAGTTGTAAATAAAATAAAATAAAATAAAATATCTAATTCAATTTATATATTCTAACTCTATAAGCTAATTTTTCTATTTTATAACTTCTTCAAGACCTGTGAATAAATATTTTAAAACATGGAATGAGCATAAAAGTACCTGATAAGGAGTTTTAAAACCAGTGAAAAACAATTTAGTAAATATTTGTTTAAAAAATATTTTAAAACCTTTTATATCACATATATATATATATATATATATATATAATATAAAATAATATTTAAAACTTTTTAAGAATACTTATAATTTTGAAATCCTTTTAAAATTTATCATATAAAAAATACTTGGGATTTATCCATAAAAATGATTTGAAAATAATTTTTCATTTATGTATTAAGATGATACTTGGTAAATCCTATGAAAACCATGTGGCCATAAGAAAAATTACTAATATTGAAATGTCTCATTGAGTTTGTGGGTTCACTCCCCATTCCTCATCAATTCATTTGATACCCAAGTCCTGAATTTAATTTAAAGAAAACATTTTTGCTCAAGATATGAATTTCTCAATCACAACCCATTAAAAAACCTTTTAAAACTACTTGAATTTCTTTCAAAGCAAAAAATAATTTTATAATATCAAAGTTTTGATAAACCAATTTTTGAAAAATATATAGGATAAATCCATATTTCTAAAATGACACTACATTTAAAAGAAAATAAAATAAACGCATTAAAATTAAGACAATTTCTTGTATTAAAATGCATCTAAAGTCAATATTATCTATAGATGATGGCTATATCTAATATTATGAATAATATTCATAGATACATAAGAATATTGTACACATAAAGTCATAACTTTAATTTTTTAAAACTTAGTATAAATAGAAAACACACAAAAAATGATAACTTATATTTAGTTCAAGGATATAAAATAATAAATTTTCTCATTTGAAATATCAAAATATATATTTTGATACAATCAATTAACCTTTTAAATATTAAAGTTAAAAAATAAGGTTTTGTTATTATTTATCATAGAGAAAAACAAGATAAATTTTGGAAAGACAATTTTTTGTATAAAAATCCATTTACATAAAATCATAAAAGAATTTATTTATTTACAAATGTTTTTATAAATAATTATAATTTTATAAAAACATAAGAAAATACTTTATATAAAGGGGTTTTTCAAAAGTATCATATAATTTTGATTTAAAAAAATAAATGTTTTAAAATAAAATATTTATAACATTGCAAAATGATCCCCTCATTTATTTATTCTTCTTCTTGGTGTTCCTCCTTGGAACACTGTCTCTTTTTTTCCCTCCCTTTCTACCTTTACCCAAATTGGGTTTTTTACAAGGTTAATCAAAAATTAATCCCCTGTTTATAAACCCCTAACCTCATTGTATAAATCAATACACACACACACACACACAAGAAAATAAGAATCTCATTCGATTTTCAAAGTAACATTTAAGATGGGGTTTTAAGAGACATGGTTTATCTTTACCCGATTTAATATATATATATATATAATCAGTCATGGATTCAAATCCACTATGTTCAAAAGTGATATATTTATGTTATCTTTCCATATCCAGCTATAGAAAAATCGAGATATATCTTCATTCTTTTGGTTATGGTCTTTGGCTTATTGAGAAAGAATATATACATATATTTATATAAGTGTCATTGGAATAATTGTAAAAATTTAAACATATATATTTTATCTTTTTTTAAATGGTTTGTTAAAGCTTCTCCAGGAAGCTTCATGGGGTAAAACAAAACCCACCAACATCATTAACACAACACGATTTGGATCGACTCATTTATTGAATATGGATGGTCATTAAAGGTGTGGAATACAATAGAGATAAATGAAGTTATGGGTTTTGGTTTGATCGAACCCAAGGTTAAGGATGACCAGAAAAAGAAACGGATGGCTCAAATTGATTTGATCTGATGGTCACGATACAAATGATGTTTTAAACTTAGTAAGCAGTAAGCATAACTCCTATCCCACATCAAAGGATATGATCTCTAGTTTTTCCATTTATATCAAATAATACCAAAAACTTACTAGAATTGAATAACATGCCCTATACATAGGCCCTATGAGCTTTTCACCCAACCTATGCATGATATCAGGCCTTATACATGGGCATATTTATGTTTTGAGGTAACTCTTCTCCACCGATTCTCCACTGTACAACCCTTCAACCTTGTTGGATGGCTTGGGTAGATGCCTCCCATATGGGGTTAAACCTAGTGGTTCCTCCAATTATGGTTGAGGTGTCCCTTAGTTTGTCTTTAAGGTTATCCAATTTTGTTTTGCTATCATATCAACATATATATTAAAAGTAAAATCATTGTAAAATTTTCTTTTTTATTTATAATTCTTTAACAATTATTTTCCTTACAATTATATTTATATATATATATATATTTAACAAATATTATTACTAGAATTTAAAATAAAGATTAAAATTTATAATTCCTTTAAAAGTAATAAAATAATATTTTAATAAACACTTTTATTTATTATTTAATGTTTTATGAATATTAAGAACATCTAAAAATAATGATTCATAAATTTAATAATTCTAACATTAATATATCATCAAAATATTTTGGAAATAACAATTTAAATTTTAACATTAGAAGATAATAGTTAACATTTCTTTCCAAAATCATTAATATTTATCCACTTATAACTATAAATTCAAAAAAATATAATATAAAAAAAATTAAATTTATAAAAAAAATTATTGAAAAATATTAATATATTAACAAAATTAAATCATAAAACACATTTTTAAATAATAATATAATTTGGATTATTTTAATAAAATTAACTAATTTAAAGAATAAATTTTAGTTGACTTACATTAAGATATAAAAATACTATTTTTAGGAAAAAATTAATATTTTCCAATTCGAAACATAACATATTTTTGTTATAAAAATACCTTAGTTTCATAAATTTTTATATCAAAACCTCTCTTAGTTAGTTTTAAATTATAAAAAACACATAATTAAGAGAAAAACACTATTTTAATCTCTTGAGATGTTACATGTATACTGTGTGGGGTTTCAAAAAAGGTGTTTGAAAACATAAAGTGGGATATCTCAAAACCAACCTCATTACTTTTAGGTCACACATTTTCTTTATTTTTATATATTTATATTAATATTATTCTCATTTTCTTCTTCTATATCTTTTATATATGTTCCCTATATATACCTATTTTTTTATAAATTTCTCTATTGGGGTTAATACATGTTTAAGTTCCCATTAAAATTATTACTTTTAAGTAAACTAGACTTAAGGGAAATTTCTTATTTCTTATTTCATAACAAGTGTCACATCCATAAATTGTTTTTCACTATGATTATCTTTTTAAACCCCTAATTATTTTATGAAAAATCATTTTAGTTCACATCTTTTATAATTTTAAATAATAATTCATTTCCTTCCTTAAAATATCATATGCTCATTTAGAAATAATCACTAATGCATATCATTTTTATTCTTTCTTCTCCTTGATCCTTCTCATGAATTTTCTAACATTGAAACTCAATGTTAAAGACAAATGTTTTGTTATTATAATATGAACATCTAATATTATTTATTTCCTTATTCTCTTAGGAATAATTATGATATATCTTTTTATTTTTTTTAAGAAAAGATTATGAAACCCACTAAATTTTCATGAATTTTATCATTGTTAAGATGTATGTATGGTTTAGTTTCCTCATGTGGAACATGTATATATGTAAATATTATGATTTTAATTATCTAATGAGTGGTGATATAATTATTCCTCCATATAATACATTGGGTAAATGTTTACATCTCATCATATAATATGAAATGGAATGTAGAGTAAACCCAATCCAATATTGGACTCAATCCACTATGTTTATGAGAATGGAGAGTGAACCCAATAAACAATGAGACCCTCCATTATGATAGTATTTTTTATAAGGCTTGACTTATACTTATGATTTCATTTGTTATATTGTTACAACATATTTATGATTTTTTGAACATATGATATCATTTCTTTATGCCATGTTTTCATGATTATTTCACACTATTATTTCATCGTACATGATTATAATTTTGAGATTACATTTCCTTCCATCATGATTTATAGAAAATTATTATTATTCTATGTTATTTTTAATAAAAAATTACCTACTCATGTTTTCCCTTATTTTTATTATCTAACCCTTAATGACATGTAGATAAATTTTTTCCCTTACTAGGTGTTTTATATCACCACTTTCTCATATTTACCTATCACAGGATATGAAAATAAGTTTAACTTTTGAGAAGTCTAAAAATAGGGTATAAAATAGATTTATTATTGATAAGTGTTTAAAAAAAATTTAAACTAATTTTTCTATATAACTAGTCCTCAAAGAAACTAAAAAAAAAGGTTATCTGAGCTATATGGTATTTTTAAGAGATATAATGTTTAATTTTTTATAATGATGTAAAATAATCATATGTTGAACATGATTCTCTATAGTTGGTATAAAAAAAGTGTTTGGTTTTTTAGGATTATAAGAGTTATTTTTGGGATTAAGATTAGATAAATTTAGTTAAAACCTCGGGAATAAGCCTATGGGATAATTCTATGTATAATAGAAAATCCAAAACTTTTTGAAAAATTGATATTTTCTGGTTTTCCTAAAAATAACATCCCTATAAAGATAATATAAGTTGATTTAGTCTTTGAAATAGGTGTACCATTTGTAGAAACCCTAAAAGCGATGTATTAGGTATTAACTCAATCATATCCTAGTGAATGAAATAGAGGAATAACTATACACCTAGTATGACACTCCCCGTGGATATTCTTTTGATATTAACATACTCTTTACAAACCATTATTATGGATTTATATTTTTTAAGTAGTTAGGATGAGGAGTATGAGAGAACCCAACATAAATATACCTAGATTAAACTGAGAGTGATTTAAGTTGAATTTAAATATAATGTAATGGTTTAAAAGGGTAATAAATTTCAAGGATTAGTGTTTTATAAGATCATTTATAACAACTATCTTATTATTTTAATTATTCATCACTCACACTAAACCATTTTGGTTTTAGTAATGGATTAATCCCAAAAAAACATAGTTAATAATGTATTCCATGAAAAAAGTGGAGATTATCCCAATGAGAAACCTAATGGGATAAGATTTTGAGTGATAAATATTGTTAGTATTCCATGACATTAATCAAAAATTATTATTAGCAACCTAAACATAGTTGCATTCCCAAAACACAATAAATAAGAGAGGAATATATTCACCTAGATGTTTAGGTGATGAATATGGTGAAGTAAATAAGATTAAATTTCCTTCATGTCAAAAATATAGGAATCGAAACCTATGGTAATGTCTCAAAGATATGGAATTATGTTTTAACTATGGAAAAAGGTGAACATTGAGAAAATAATTTCTAAGGAAAAATAAAGATATTGTTAAACATGATTGAGTGAATTAAATTTCATCTTAAGGTAGCTTTATTGGCTTAATGTGGGGAACTTGGGCATTATCCAAGTCAATTCCCTAATCAAATCACTGATAAGGATGATGAGAATTAACAACCTCCTAGACCAAGTAGAAAAATGATATCCGATATAATTATTACTATTGAATTGGACCATGATAATTAATTAAAGAAATTAAAATTCACCCTCAAGATAAATGGGTGGATTTCACACATAACCCACCTTTCACTTCATAAGGATATAATTAAAATAATAATTTCTAAATATTGCTCAATATATTTTGAAAACTTTTCCAATATTTATTTTACATGGAAATAGTTTTACAAGACATCCCAATTCACTTCTATACTAATATAGCATAAAGGTTCATGGGAATCATTATAACAAATTTTGAGAACCCAACTATACAATCTTACTCATTTTAGATAATACATTATTAGTATTTATCAAATTTTAATGGCACAATTAGAAAAAGTCCTTGAGTTCTTATATTCCACTATAATATATGGTAAACTTAGAGAAGACAATTTTTACTCTTATTAGATGACAGTTTTGAATATCATAAATGAAAACCCTTATTCAAAAAGATTAGGTAAAATTTTTTCCTGTAGTTTTGTGGGAAATAAGTTTGGAATTATATTTCAAGACATTTTGTTCAAATCCCAACGTCATATATCATTATCCAATGTCGTTCAAACTTATTTTAACACATTTTTCACATTTCTATATGGTCTAAAGAATTATGAGAATTTAAAAACATTATGATTCATTATATCAACTCACGGATCCGACTTGATGCACCTGTAAACCACCTAAAGAAACAATGCACTTGGAGTTCATAGTGATCTTCATTTTAAAAGGTATGTTGCAAGAAGCACCTAAGTCTATAACCTTATATAGAAGAATAATTTTCCTAAATGGTTTTAATATATATTTAAATTAGTAAAGAAAGTATGATTATCCTTATTTTACCCAAGTTAGTAAGATAGATATTTCATTAGAATTTATATCTTGAGTCACGAATATATTAATAACACTATCAAATATTTCATCATTTATAGAAACAAAAATTGGGAGGATGTAATTTATTTAAGGGGGATAATATAAAACCATATAATTTTATAATATAATTTTCCTTTAAATAAGCATTATTTTCAATAACTTTCTCCACATGCGACATTGAACCAAAATGATCCATGAAAAATTATATGAGCATTATAATATGAATAAAACCACTATTAAATAAAAATACAGTAATCAATTAAAATTTATTATGTTGAGAGGATAAAAAATTAATATGATTTAATTGTTCTTTCTCAAATAACTATTAGGTGTTAATAAATTAAATCAACCACTTATAAATGATTATTATGATAACATATGATATTATAATATATGAACCATATAATATCCTCACTCAGGAGCCATTAACGGTTCCCCGGATCGGTGGGTCACCTGGCCTCAAGCACACCTCCCTGAACACCAGAGGCTGCTAACTAGAAGTGGGGGACTAGGGTGTGTCTGTGGGGAGACTATTCCCTCATTTTAGAGTGTATCACAGTGGTAGTAATCATAGAATTCAATAGAGGAAGTTGTGAATTGACCAGACGTAAGATAGAGATCCAATACAGTAATAAATAAACAATTCCAAAGATAATATTGTATACAAAATTATGTTTCATGTCTCTAAAAAGTAGGAAAATAGGTATACAGGAATATAATAAAATACATGTATCAAAAGGTACAAAAATTCCAAAAGAAACTATCCAATATATCATCACAATAATAGATTATCATCATGATATCCTACTCCAAAGCATAACCAGTCAAGCATTCTAGAGTGGGCACTTACCCTAATCCATACCTATATCCATGAAATCTATCTATGTCCCCAAAGGCGGCCTGAATAGGGTTTGACATAACACTCAATAGGATGCCACCAATGGCGTCTATAACAAGTCTAGTCAATGTAATATAAATATAAGTAGTGTATAATATATCACATGTATTGATGTACAAGAATAATGTTTTATAGTGAAATTTATCATGTCTATCCAAACATGGATCCCTATGAGAAATATTCAAGATCCCATGATAAGGGTAGTTATAAAGAATACATTAACAGGTGTGTCAAGATCCATTCTAACTACCACAAACAAATACCCATACCAAGGCTATATGTAAATCATAGAAAAATAATATATGCATCGGCCTCACTATGTAATCAAGGTTCAACATCCACAATGATCATGCCATGTAATCAGTGTAAAACATCCACATCATCCCATGTTTTTTAATCCAATGACAGACCGTTAAGGGTTAGATCCAAGGTATATAATAATAAGACATCCTCATCAATTCCTTGGATTATCTTGATAGGAACTCGACAAAGACTTGAGTGGAGTCCAAGGAGCATGTCAACAGAGCATGTCCAATGCTAGTCCATGAAATCAAGACCCAAGGGGTAGCAAGGCCTGTGGCATCCTACAAAATTAGGATCTAATGAGTAAACTTGTTTAAGTCATTCATTATCATAAATATATCCATATAGTGGAAATGACCATGGAATCTATGGAATTAATATCCAAGAATCTCATCCATGGAATCTATAACCTTTTCAATTCATCAAAAAATATCATTATCCATTTCACAACCGTTCATATACCATGATTTCATCCAACTCCTTTCCAAAATTTTCATTAAATATACATAACAATTTAATTAATATACATTCACATGTAAAGGAGGTAATAAACTTATCCTAAAATTTCAACTCAATTCATTCCATTCATTAATAATGAATAGGTAAAACATGGTGTTAACAACCTTAAAAAATTCATTAAATTATCATTAAGGTTACCACTAATATTGGAAGGCTCACATGCACCCAATGAGGTGGTACAACATAGGGTAGATACAAGGGAACACCCAATGGGTAAACTAGGTTAGGGCTAACAACCTCTAATGATCTCAAAGAAAATAGTGGGAAACCTAAATAGGTCCCAAAAAATCATATCAAGGTGTTGAATTAATTTTAGGGGTAATTCTAGAAGGTCCATTATCTAGAACAACTATGATAATCTATATAAAAACCAAACCATAAGGGAGAAGGTATAAACCACCTAACATAGGTCTGTAGTAGATCACTCGTCCAGTATCAGCCTCTGATTACATCTAGATTGAGAGACAAAAGAAGAATGGACAAAAATCCTAAAAATAGGGTATATTAGCTTGCACCAAAATAAATCTATCAATATAAAGATAAATGAAGAATGACACAATATGATCTATGAACTTAACGATGTGGATCCAATGAGATTATTGATGCTTGAACTGAATGATGTATGGGGAATTATAACTAAATACTACCTTTAGGTTAGATGAAACTCTCAAATGTGAGGAGGATCCACTAGATAATGGAAGAGAAATAAGGGGTTTTATTTTTAAAATGAATTAATAGAAAAATGGTAAATCTCTCTCTAGTTACTGGGTCGCATGTTTTGGTCTCATGGTTGGCCAAACTGTGTGATAACCCTGAACCCCTTACTACCACAAGAGATACCCTACACAATTCATGCACACAATTTAGTAAACCATGTGAAAAATGTGCTTTAAGCCTCTTTTGAAAACTACAGGTGTCCATGAATGAGTGTGTATCCCTAGGCATATGATTAAGTAAAACCATATGCCCCCTTAAACCTTAAAAAATTCCCCACATAGTTTCCTCAAACCGTGTATCCTAGGTCACACGGTTTCTACTAATTGTGAGGCCTAATTTTTATTTCAAATAACCAAGTCTCTTGGATCCGAACAAGCCTTGAATACCCCCAAAAACTATCATGATCTCATTAGGCACTCACAATTGGATAACAAAATGGATTAAACTAGAAATAAAGAGAAATATACCTTATAGAAAAACCATGGATCTTATAATATTCCCCCCTTAAAGAAATTCATCCAAAAATTTCCATTCTAAGGTTGGTCAAGTATCATCTGAGAAAAAATCCATCCACTAAGAATGTAAAACGACCTCCCACACCCAAGTCTCATCCTATAAATAGTTTTATTGCTATACCACCCATACTAAAGGAACTGACTAACCTAGGAGGACCTTCATGCTCCAGTCAATGACATGAATAGGATTATCCTCAAAGGATCCATCAAACTGCATCTCAAACTCCTACAATTATAGAGTGTGAGATGGGTCTGAGTGGTAATAGTGCAGCTGAGATACATGGAAGATGGAATAAAAGGATCGGTACCTCTGAGGTAATTATAATCAATAGGATATCGGCCCAAATCTCTCCATAATATCAAATGATCTGATATATCATGGTGAAATATTACCCTATCTCTAGATATATCTGTGTCCTACCCTCTGTGAGATACATAAAAATACTTGATCCTTGACCTCAAACTCTAGAGGTAATCGACAATAATCGATGTAATATTTTTATCTAGACTGTGCAATAGTCATATTCTTTTGGATCAATTGTACCTACTCTAAAGTCTCCTATAGGAGACAAGGTCTAAGTAAAGATGCCTCTCATACCTCTAACCAATACAGGGGTGATCGGTATGGCCTACCGTAAAAATCCTCACATGGCGCCACATATATCATAACCTAATATTTATTTTTGTAGGAGAACTCAACTATGGGTATATGAATCTCCAATAATCCCTAAAATCGAGGATTCATGTTGTTACCATGTCCTCAAGAACCTAAACTGTGTGTTTTGACTTCCCATCAGTCTGAGGGTGGTATGTCATTCTCAGAAGCACCTGCGTACCCAATTCCCTCTACAGGATCTTCCAAAAATGATAAGTAATCTTGGTGTCCCTATCTTATATAATGCTCTGAGTAATTCTATGAAGGCACATAATCTCATATATATAAAGTCTCCCAAGATCATCTAATAATAATTTCTCCCTAATCGGTAAGAAATGATGGAATTTCATGAGCCTATCCACTACACCCCAAATATCATCACTATCACGAGGAAACATTAACAACCCAGTCATGAAATCTATGACAACATATGACCATTCCCACTTAGGTATAGCTAATTAACATAAATTACAATTTGGTAATTGGTGTTCCACATTAATCTACTAAATATTGGAACACCTCTTAATAAAAAAAAACTCCCTCTCATTTTATACTTGGCCACCAGTATATATGGTGTAAGTTGCGATACATCTTGGTGATGTCGAGCTGTACTTCCCAAGATGATTCATGAAACTCTCACATCATCTCCTCATATATGTATGTTGGAACCCAAATGTGACCCTGAATATGTGTAATTTTCTCCTCACCCACATTTAATCCAAGAGGTGGGTCTGTACCTTCCATGCTCTCTTATCGAAATAGAACCTCAGCGTCTAATAACAGTCTCATACTCAATATATCCAGAAGAATGGAATTCACTGCTAGGGATAAGATAAAATTCTACCCATGTACATCATTCACCTCTAAGTAAATCTATAATAATAATACCATAAGATTCCACTCGCTACTAGCCTCCTGAACTGCCTATATCTGAGTCCTCCTACTCTGTGCATCAGTAACTGCATTGCCTTTACATGGGGTATAATAAATCTTAAAGTTGAAATACATTAGTTACTCAACCCACCTTTATTGACTCAAACTCAATACACACTATGCAAATATATACTTGACGCTTTTTTGTTCCATATACACTATAAAATACTCTCCCAATAAATAATTCTTCCAACAATGCAAGTCATGTACAACAACAACTAACTTGAGATTGTGCATTAGGTAGTTACACTCATGTGGAATCAACTGAAGATACCCATACACAAAAAATTGTTTATCCTATATCATAAATTATCGTAGACTAAGACCTGATGAATCTCAATACATAGAGTATCTCTTACTAGGCTCTGGTAAAATTAGGACTAGTGCTGAAGTCAGTATCCCTTTCAACTTCTAAAAGGATTTATAACAAGTATCTAACCATAAAAACATCACACCCTTATTATTAAATACTATAATAGGCGATTCTAAGCATTATATTTCTTGTTTGAAATTATTATAATATCCATTTTCCCCAATAAACTCTATAAGTTAAAGAAATTCTTGGGATGCTCATAGGAAACTATAGTTCTTGCCTTCTCTAAGTCAATTGATACTTTTTTCTTTGTGATAATATGACCATAAAATGAATCTTATCCACCCAAAAGTGTCACTTTATGAGATTAGGATATTATTTATGCTCTTTTAGTGTATCTAAAATTATCCCAAGTAGTTTGGAATAGTCATGTCGACTTTAATAATACACTAAGATATCATCCATGAACACCACTACAAACTTATCCAAATAAGGATGGAAAACATCATTTATCAGCACCATGAATACTATTGGAACATTTTTGAGACTGAATGGAGTAATTAGATACTCATAAATACCATAAATGTTATGAAAATTTGTACAATGTATGTCTGAAGGTTGAACATGTACCTAGTAATAACCCGACCATAAATTAATCTTTGAGAAAACTTGAGCTCCTCGAAGCTGGTCAAATAGATCATCAATCCATGGTAAGGGATACTAGTTCTTAACCATCAACTGGTTCAATTTCAGATAATCCACATATATCATGATGGTTTTGTCTATCTTTTTCAAAAAAGGACTAGTAAACCCCACTGAGAAGTACAAGGTTGTAAAAACCCCTTTGCCTCCAAGTCCTATAGCTATTTTTGGAGCTATTGAAACTCTATAATAGACATATTGTAAGGAGAAATGGACATTGGTGCAGCTCCTGGAACAATATCTATAGAGAACTCAACCTATCTCTATGGAGGTATACCAGAAAATTATTCTAGGAAAACATTCTAGAAACGATCAACCATAGGAGGAATGTCAATCTGACATGTTGTTGGTTTATACATATATAAACTAGAAATATAGGATTTAATTCCGCTAATCCCATGATTCTTGGTTCCATATATACCTTCCTAAAGATCCCACTTACCCATGTGAATAAAAACTCTACCCTATAGTGATATAAAGGTCACCCTTCGATGATAATAGTTGACATAAGATCGATAAAAAACTATCCATTCTATCTCGTGTATGATGTCATACCCTATCATCTCAAGGAAAAAAAGATCCCATACAAAGTGACACCCACCTACCTCAAGGGGAACTCCATGCACTAGTGTACGCCCTCTATTCTAATTCCCAATGAAGTTTTGAGTGTCATAACACCATCAAAAAACTGAACAACCAGCCCAAGGCTTTCCAAAACAGGTGCATATATGAAGCTATGAGAAGAACATGTATAAAAAAGATAAAATACTATAATAGAGGCTACTAAGATCATACCTATCACTATAGATGGACCAACACTCTTTTTCTCAAGTGTAGGATATACAGAAGATATCTGTCATGAAATGTGACCCTATGAAATAACCACATTACCTAGAGAAATCCCACTTTGTTTCATAAGTACAACTTGTGTTTGGATGCCTTGACCATGACCTTTACCTTAGCCTAAATGACCAACATTACCCCAACTCCCAGCTAGACATGAAGATATAAATCCCACACCTAATCCTAGAGTTAGAGTCATCCCCCTCAACTGACCACTAGAGGGAAGGTCCTGTAGAAATGGTGTACACGTTCTATCCCTCTACATGCTCAACACTTGAATATGTATCAATCACACTGATTTATCATATGTCCATATCACCAAAAATGATGAAAAAAATACATAAATATCAGTACAAATATCCTAGGTAGTATTCCCTCACGAGAAGCCTCAAAATTGTTCTCCTTCTCACCAGAAGTTGAACCAATAGGTCGAGTGGCTAAACCAACCAACTTTGTGCCACCATCTTCCCTCGAATTCTACTCAGTAATAAGGTCTTTATTCACTATATCTGTAATATTACTCAGACAAAAACACATTCACCTGTAATCAAATAACATTTCTGAGATCTTTCTTTAAGTGTCTAACCCTTAATGGCTCATTATCAAGACAAATCGGTGAAAAAATGATGAATCTATTTAAAGTATACTTAATAATCCAGAATTTTCATTGTTCCCTTATCCAAATGAATAACTCAATATAAATTTCCTCTCTCAGGGTCTCAGTAATAAAGTAATCATAAAACATGGATTAGAAATCCCTCCAAACCATATCTTAGAGTGTATTAGCCTCGTTCAAAACCTCCTAGTAGTGATTAGCTGCTCCACGAAGCATATATGTCACAAGATTAACTCCCCTATCAGTAGGTCTATCTAGATGATTGAAAATTGATAAGGTAGACTAAACCATAGATTAATAGCCTATGGACCTCCATCACCTAAAAATTTTGGAGGATGTTGCTGTAGGAACACATGCATCAGCTCTTTCATAGACAAGTCAGGTGGTAGATCTCCCTGAACAGTCTCTATAAATAACACGAAGCCCTTACAGAATTATGCCTCATCAACCTTATCTAGTACTACTACTTCCAAAACTGTATCTATAAGAGGATCTATTGGTACACCATGGACCACCACCTCCAAATCATGGTTTTCTCTATCATCTTGACATATTAATAGAGGCATTCCTCGTGGAATATATTTATAATTCCAAAAACACACCTTAGAAAATATAAATAGAAAAAATATCACATTTTAAAAGAACAATATTGGTCAAATCCTTCCTATAAACAAGTCACACCCCTCTACTTACTCCTAAAAATGGGACTAGGTAAAGGAACAATGATAAAAACCACTAGAGACATTGTCTACTGCCCACTCTAAATTCAGGTCTAGGTAAAGTTCTCTATTTTATAATTTAATTTTCATTAAAATTCATATTTATTACTAATTATCTTTGTATGGTTGAACCAAATGGGTCTCAACTTCCAATAAACAAGGGCCCATACACCTCACGAATTGAAATGTAGTGTACACTTAATCCAAACCATAACATGTTCTAGTCCATGCAACCAATAGTCCATGACTCAGTGTTACATAATTGACTATTTAGGGTGTCTACTATAGACTATATATGAAAAAAATATTTAGATAAAAATAGACACTTTATGTAACAACTATGTTACTCAATTAAATGTACAAATCATTTATCAAAAATATGTATATCACACAACTCACACATAATAATGTCATGCATTCAAGTAATGCATCCTATATGGAATGACATAATTCATGGAATGTTAATCTTGTAAGGTTCCTAAAATGTTGCATGAGATGGGATTAACTCATCTCATCAGGCCAAATATAAAAATATGAAATCATAATAAACATTAAACCTCAAGTGCATCATCCAACAGTGTAATAAAATCAACTATAATAAGAAAAATATAAAAAACAACAATTTTTATTCTAGATAATTTGGATTTTTCTTGTTTGTGGGTTAGATAATCTTATACACAGTTTATTACCAAATTTTAATACCTTCCTAAGATCTTATCTATTCTCTCAAAATAGTAAATCGATAAAATAAAATTTTCTGATACCACTTTGTAATGTCGTTACCCATGATCTATTAATGGTGCCCCGATCCGGTGTGTCACATGACATCAAGTTCACACCCTAATGATAGAGTCTTTTCACTAGAAACAAGGGACTAGGTTGGGTCCATAGGGATATTATTCCCTCATGTTAGTGTGTATCACAATGTTAGTAATCATAATAATTAGTAAAAAAATAAGTAAATCAACCAGAAAGAAGATAAACATATAATATAGTAATAAATAAACAATTCCAAATGTAATATCATATAAACAATTATGTTTTATGTCTCTACAAAGTAGGAAAACATGTTTATAGGCATCTAGTTAAATACATGTATCAAAAGGTAGAAAATACCCAAATAAACTATCTCATCTAGCATCGTGAGCATAGCTTGGTCTTATGCTCTCTTACTCCTAAGAATAACTGGTCAAGCATTATATACTGACCACTTTCCCTGGTCCCTAACTGCATCAAATAATTTTGGTCAGGTACCCAATAATAGCTAGAACAGTGTGTGAGATAACACTCAGTTGTCCAATACTAATAGTGTCTATAACAAGTCCAATATTTTTAATATAAATAGATATAGTGTGTAGTATATCACTGGTATAAAAGTACACTAAAAGTAAATTTTCATAGTTAAAGTGATCATTTATAGCCCAACATGGCTCCATATGAATAATAGTCAATCTAATATGACAAGGGAAGCTGTAGAGAATACATAATAAAGTCAATCACCTTTTGGTTTATTTACTATAATCAATTAACCATACCAAGACTACCTGTAAATCATAAAAAAATAATATCCACATCAACCTCACTATGTAATCAAGGGTTAACATCCACAATGACGACATATTGTAATCCAGTTTAAAACATCCACATTGGTCAATGTTGTGTGATCTAGTGATAGACCACAAAGGGATGGATCAAAGTTATAGAATACCAAGGAATCCTCATCGAGTCCTAGGAGCATCTTGGTAGAAACTCGGTAAAGACATAAGTGTATTACAAGGAGCATGTCAATAGATAACGTCTAATACAATTCTAAGAAAGTCAAATCCAAGGGGTAACAAGGCATATGGAATCCCACAAAATCAATATCCAAGGTGTAAATAGTTTTAAGTAATTCACAACCATAAACAAGATCCATGGAGTGAAAACATCTGTGGAATCTATAAAATTATGATCCAAGGTGCTCATATAAGGAATATAATACCATTTCAATTCATTAATCAATAAAATTCACCATTTCACATCCATTTACATACCTTAAGTTCATCCAAATCATTTTCACAATTTCCATTAAATACATATAGCCATTTAATTCATATGAATTCTAATATAAAGGAGGTAACAACATTATCCTAGCATTTCAAGTCATTTTATTCCTTTCGATATAAATACAAATGAATAACAAAATAATATGATAGAATAAATCACTAATGTGGATCCAATGTGATGATAGGAGCCTGAATCTATTTTTTTATAGATAATTAAGACCAAATACAACCTTTAGTCTTAAAGAAACTCTCAAATAGAAGGAGGATCCATTGTAGAATGAAAAAATAAAGGATGGGTTTGAGTTTTAAAACAAGTAATGGTAAAATTTAACATTAACCTCAAGTTTATAGGTTACACGGTTTGATTATAATATTTTATAAACTGTGTGCCAACTATGCTCCCCATACTACCTCAAGAGAGACCCCACAGAGTTCATGCGCACAGTTTTGTAAACTATGTTCAAACAAATCTCCAAGCCTCTACTAAAAACTAAAGTTGGCCATGCATGGGCATGAGGCCCTGGTTGTGCGGTTAGGGAAAATCATGCACCCCATGATGCCTTGAAAAATTCCCTACATGATTTCCTCAAACATTGTGGCCTAGTTTCCTTTTCAAAAAACCAATACTTTTGGCTCTGAACAAGCCCCAAATAACTTTGGAACTCCTGTGATCTCATTAGGAACTCACACTAGGCCAAAAAAAGTTAAACCAAAAATAAAATGATTCATACCTCATAGGAAAAATGTGGATCATACAAACCAATATATTAACATTATTTAAATTAGAGTATAATATAAAATAAACATTAAGAACATTATATGTTTAAAAACATCAATTTTCAATAAAATAAGTTTTCCTTTATATTTTGAATTTTCATTTAAAAAAATTAAATTATAATTTTTATAATTTTAATTTCAAGGAAAAAAAATTATTTTTTAATTCCATGTATCAATATTAGTCTAAGGTAAACTTTTGTGTTTTTTTCTAATAATAGATTTTTAGGTGAATAGTGTAAAATACAATTTTTACTAAAAACATAGAATTTGTGACTATATCAAGAAGTTAGTGTTAATTAAAAAATTATAAAGCATTTTTCATGATAAAATATTTATCAATTGGTAAATACATACATTTTTAAATACTATTACGAATTTATAAAACCTATATTTCACTACTAAATAAATATTTTTCAATAAAAGATTTTTTTTTGTTTATTTTAATTAAAATTATTTTGGTAAAATTAGATTTTAGTTTGATATTAAATAATTTTTTTATAATAAATGAATTTATATAATTTAAATCAAAGACATTGATATTTTACCCAAAATGTAAATTTTAATTTAAAAAATACACCTTTTCTAAAAACATGTCTTTTACACGTTACATGTGATAATGTTAAAATTGATTTTCCTTGGAAATTAAAATTTTATCTAATAAAATAGATTTAATATTTGGAATCATTAGTTAAAAATTATTTAATAATTTTCATTTTTTAGGCATTAAAATTAAATTACATAGGTAAAAATTAGTTTGCACAGTGAAAATAAAAATAGTAAAAGTAAAAAATTATAACTCTAAAAGACTTAGAAACATGTTTAAAAAAATGTGTGAAAAAAAAATTGGAAGTATTATCAACCTTATATAATCCTATAATACATTATTTTTCATTTTTATCTACTTTACAAGTTTAACATGTGATCCCTTTATATTAATTGTTTATCATTATAAAAATGTCATTCTCACTATTTATAAAAGCATCCTCTCACCTCCCATTTGAGACCACTCAAAGAATTATTTTTCCACCTTACCCTATACTCATTATCACTATTTTATAATAATATTCCTTTTAATTTTTTCTTTGGTCACAATATAATGTCTTAAGACCATCATTTACAAGTGGATTTCTATGGGAATTCACAAGTCTGAAACGTGAGTACTTTTTTCCTTAACTTTTTTTCTTTTATTTATTAATTTTCCAAATATATTTTTATGGTTTCTATATAATTAAATTAGTATTTATTATATAAATAATTTTATTATGATAATTTAATAACTAATAACCACCTCTCTCTTTTTTTATTAAGAAAAACAAAACCATCATTTATGTGTTTTGTAAACTGCCCCCTCCACAAAGTGATGAATTCCATTTCCCACCAACAAATCTATTTACTAATTATATATTTTAAATTTTAAAATAAATATTAAATATATATTATGATTAATATTATTAAGGGTTTAAATATTTTCCACTTTATTTCCCTCTCATTATTTGAGAAATTCAAACATTAACCATGCGTTGTACAGACTACTACCTCCATGAAGTAACATATCTCATTTTCATAAAGTTTCCTTATTATTTCTTAAAATAACTTAAAATATGATTCAAAAAATTAAAATAATATTAATAATATAATTATGATTCTATAAGAATGATATTATTTTAAAATAAACAACTTTCAAAATCCTAATCATCTATTAATTATCGAATGCTTCTGTATGGGTTGGTCTAACCACCATCTTGAACAAAGATATAAAATAATATCATGGATGAAAATTATAAATTAATTGCTGATAATATATGATATTAATAATCAAATAAATATTTTATTTTGGTTCTAAAATGGTAACATTAATATTAAACTCCTTGATTAAGACACCACTTTTGTTTGTTAAAATCATGGAAACTTACTTGACACTAATTTTGTCTACAAGAACCATAACCCAAATTAACATAGAACAAAATAATAAAATTATAAAAAATTATAAAAAGTAATTTATAGTGCCTTTTATGATCTATCAATTACTAAATTTAGAAGAATAATAAATAAAAACTCCACTATTATGAAACTAGTTCAGAGCGATCAAGATTACTAACACCCGGTATTGAAAATATAAAATAACTAACTAATATACATGTAGATAATAATTATAATTGAATTTATAAAAGATTATAGATATTAAAATAATTATTAAATAGGATATTATGATATTTCTTATATTATACAATAAGTTAAATCACTTTAGTGTAATCCATGAATTATGGTATGTGTCTTTTCATCTAAAATTTTGTTTCATTTGGATATGATACGTAATCAGCACTTTTTTATTATTTTTGATGTTTGTATTGAACATGGATTTATTTTTGTAATAACATTAATAAAATGTAGGGTATTTAAATATCTATCTCATATTCTACCTTCCATGGTTTTTCAATTCAAAAAGATTATGACACTATAAGGGTTTTGTTTAATACAAGCCCTATTTCTTTGAGTTATTATGTTGCATCTTTAACATCCTACTTATACACTTGGTTTCTTCTAGACTGATATTTTATATTTAAATTTCTATACCTGTCAAGTTGATATTATTTTTAAATTCAATTATATTACCTTGTTTAATTTATTCCCCAAAAATTATATCATTGTTGAGAATATTTTTCATCCTCTTTAACAAATTTTTCCCATCCTTATCTATAATTTCCCTTATCACAAAATTTATTGGTTTTAATTGAAAACCAAATTATGTATTAAATCATTTGAACTTAATATTTTCCTTCTTTTATTTTCAAAATTAATTTTTATTATCCTTTTTATGATGTGATATTTCAACAAAGGTGTTTTAAAATATAAACAAGTATATCTTGAAACCACCATCATTACTTTTGGGTTACTCATTCTCTTTCTATTTGTCCCTTTTTCTCTATATTATTTTCATGTATTTCATCCATTATATACATATAAATTCCTTACCTATATACCACATTTACTATTCTTTTATTTTTTGGGGTTAATACTTGTTTTATGTTGCCTTTGAAATTTCCAATTTCAAGTAAACTCAATATAAGGTAACTTTATGATTTTTTATTTCATAACAAGTTTCACCGACATAAAATATTTTTCAATGTGAATAGATATTGAAATTAATCATTATTTTATAGAAAATAATCCTTGTTCAATTATTTTATAAAGGGAAATAATAATATATTTCCTTCTATAAGATATCTTATTCTCATTTCAAAAGCATCACATATGTGGTTCAATGCTTCTCTAAAGGGAAATAATAAGAAATTTTATTACTTAAAAGATATTATTCTCATTAAAAATTCATCACATGTGTAGTTATTGTTTATTAATACTTCCCCTTGATCCTTATCATAAATTTTTCTACATTAGTACTCAATATTCAAGACCTATGTTTCTTTATAAAAAGATGAACATCCAAAATGATTTAATTCCATATTCTTAATGGAATTCTTATGATATATAATTTGGTTGTGATTTGAGACAAGATTACGAAATCCAGTTCTTTCCCATAGATTTAATCATTATTTTTATTTATGTATGGTTTATTTTCCTCATGTTTCATACATATGCATTTATTTATTATTACTTTAATTATGTGATGGGTAGGCCTAGAATTATATATCCCTCTAATGTATTGGGTAGAGATTTATATCTCATGAGATACCATGAAAATTAATGGGGAGTGAACCAAATTAGCCATGGGACTTAGTCCACTATGCTTATACAAATAAAGAGTGGACACAATCTACCATGGGAATTTTTCCTCTAAGATGGACTTGGCAGTGAGCCTTGTATTATTCTTATAATGGCAAGTTTTATGTTTTTTCCATATTTTTATGATTCCTATAACTTATGATATAATTTCCTTATTCAATGTTTCCATGCTTATCTCAACCTATTTTGAAATTGTATAAGATTCTTATTTTGAGATTTTATGTCCTTACTTCGTGATTTATGGGAAAATATTATTGTTCTATGTTATTTTTAATAATAAATTTCTCCGTCCTCATGTTTTCTAATATACTTATTATTTTACCATTGATGACATGTTGATAAGTATTTTCCCTTACTTAGCTTTGATCTCAACCCTTTCTTTTGTTTCCCTTACCTAGGTTATGAATATAATTATAACATATAGGAAGTATAACATGGTTTATATAAGAGTTCCATTATGGATAAGTTTTCATTGGTTTTGTAATATAATTTTCATATATAACTGGTCCTCAAAGATACTAAAACAAAAGGTTCTCTGAGATATGTAATTTTTTTGTTTTAATGTTTAAATTTTGGTAAAAATAAAAAATAAAGATATTTTTAACATAGGTATTTATAATATTGAGAGGAATCATGCAATAGAGATGGGATTATTCTTAATAGTGAGAAATATGAGCACTACCCGTATTATTTTAAATATTCACATACACCTCTAATAATAAATTCTTTAAAAAAACCAACTCTATAATTAATTATAGTGTCCCAATTTTAAAACAAAATGTGAATATAATATTCCTTAAATTTACCTAAAAAGTGCCATCTTACATTTCACTATTACCATTTCCAATAATCATAAATAGATAATTAAAAAATATATAAATATTTTAATTAGGATTTTTAAAAAAAAATCTATGAATCCTAAATAATATCTAAAAATGTATTCAACTTAAAATCTTACCAAATTTATTCCCTAAGGTAAAAAACTTTTCTAAAAATTAAATTAAACATGATAAATATTATTTAACTATATACTAGGTCATAAATTTTAATTTTCCCTTGATATAAGAAATAAGCTAAATTCTCTCAAAAATTTCACAAACTCTCAAAAATGAATTTTTAAACCTCTATAAATCTATATAATAAATATCCAAAAATATAAAAAACCAATTTTGGGGAAATATAAACTAGATTATATAGATAATTTATATTACTAACCCAAAATAAAAAAAAAATATATATTTTAGTGAAAATACCCCTTGCGGTGTTTACATAACATTTTATATAAACACTCAACATATAATATTATATATTTTATTTATTCACAAAAATGAGCATTTATAGTGTGTGTGTGTGTGTGTGTTCTATGGATATAAAATATAGCAAATTTGACATAAATATTCACATAACACTTACCAATATATATATTATTTTGTGAACATGAAACATTTATAATAAATGTTTATATTATATTTATAATTTGTGTGTGATTGTTTTCTAAACATTTATATATATATATATATTAGTGTGTGTTCTGTGAATAAATAACATCTATTAAATAACCCTAGATCATTATATATATATATATATATATATATATTCATGAAACATTTTATAATTTAGTATTTAACATATATTTTATGTGATTTGGTTATAGTATATTTTCATTATTTAATTCTCATTGATATTTTTATTATTATTTTATGTTTATTTATTTATTTTTTCTATATTTAATTTAAATTTTTTATTTTTATTTATATCTTTTTCTACACTTCTAAATTGGAGGCCTTGGTAGAGAATATAGTCTCATGGATTCATCACATAATATATGTTTTCTGTAATCCATTTATTTTCTATCATAAAAATTTAGTGTTATGTAATTTATTTTTATTTATTTATTGTTTCTTTATATTCTATATTATGTTTATTCTATGTATTTAATTTATAATTATTATGTAATTTATATTTTTTTTATGAAATTGCAATGTGTAATCATAAAAAAAACATAGTTTATGGATTTAGCATAATGAATATGTTAACTATGATCCAACCATTTTTTATATTCTTTATTTAATGTTTTGTGATTTATTTTTTTATTTCTATTTTAGGTGATTTTTTATGTTTAATTTATAATCATTATTTTGATTTATAATTTTTGTTTTATAAACATTCAAAGTGAACTACCCACATTGAATATGTTTTGTATTTTTTCCCCTTTAGAATTATTATTTTATGTCTATATATTGTATGTGAAAATATATTTTTTAAATGAAATCGTAAATTTTTTCAGTATATAAATATTAGAATATTTTTAAAAAAAAATTTAAATTTTCATGAACATTAATAGTGACATTCTTTTCAATTGATTTTTTTGGAAAATTTTTTTTTATCACACTTTAAATAGTTATTAATTAATATATTTTTTCATTATTTCTACATTTGAATGTAATATTTTTAAATATAAAATATTGATTAGATGTTTGAGGGAAATTATAGAAAAAATCATATGTTTATATATTTTTTCCCAAAAAGATATATGGCAGAATTTTTTTTATTTTTCGATTTATTTGGTAATCTAGATAAACATTTTAACTAAAATTTATTGAATAATTTTTTTAGATTAATTATCCTAAATGAAATAAATAAAAAAATTATTGGAAAATCTTGATTGGAATGTCGATTGAAACCATGATATATTTTAAATTTTTTAGTTTATCTTCAATCGTAGATGATTCACAATGTCAGTTGAAGGAAAAATTGATTGAAAATGAACATGAAAGTATAATCACAATACAAAACTAAGATAAATTGATGAGAGATATAGAGAAAATATATAGGCCAACTCATTAAGATATAATAAAATATCTATAACTATATGAGATAATCAGTGGTCTAAATTAATCATTTATTTCACAAAAAATCTAATGGTTAAAATTATCTCCTAAAATAGAAAAGATAATGAAATATTAGGATATGAAAAATATGAATCTCAAAGGTTATAGTTATGAATTTATATTAATGGGAATATCTAAGTGTTAAAATTATAACATCCATAGTAATTATTTTTTAATACCCCTTAGATGTTGTAAATTTTACGTAATCTTATTATCCTTTAATTACAAAGACCATGTGGGATAAAATAAGTTGTGGGGAAATAATTAAATTTATTGAAAATTTTATATTTCCCTATTAAAACTCTCAAAGTAGTAAAAAATAATAGGTAAAACCCAATGAGAAAAAAGGGTGAATCATACCATACTCTGTATAATTAAATCACAATCTATATTGTAGTCCTTATATCTCAATTTTATAAATCATTTTCTTAAATTTTTTAGTTAGAAATTCCTTTGTAAAAAAAATTACAATATTACTGCATGGTCCTAATTTTCTGAATATCTATCTCACTATTATTTTGACGCTCATGGAGAGAAAAGATTTTTTACGAGATAATTTTAGTCTTATAACCTTTGATATAACCACCAACAATTTCTCTATACAATCTATATTATCTTCTTATAAGTTTTTTGTAATATCATTATTAATACTCAATCTATAAATTTTTTATTATATATTGAAGAATTGATCTCAACCTAATATATTCTCAACTTTATTAATGAATAGAACTCAATGAAGAATGATTTAATGAATTTATAGAAACTATATATTTTATAAAATTATTTTAAATATAAGTTACACCATGTGTGAGTAATTATCATGTATGATATTTGGCTTCATATAGATTAGGAAATATCAATCTTCTGAATAACAAACATATTTTTGTTTTAAAGTTCTAAAATAATTAATTTCATATACACTTTAAATACTAATGAGTGTGGGAATAATGTTACCTTTTATTTAATTTATGGTAATAATGCTTCATATTATTTACATGGTCCATATAAATGTTTATAATTATATATTTCATATATAAATAAAATTCATATTTATATTTAATCCTTCGATGATAATAAGTTCTTTATTATCCCCGTATGTTATGAAATATATCAGTATAGAAAGGAATATATTTAATATTCCATTAATTTTATATTCATGTATATATAAAATATTTTCAAAATTTTATATTTCATATTCTGGATGATCAAACACAACAAAATTCATTATAAATTAATGATCAAAATATTCTACTATTTTTTTTAAAATATTCAAGAGTTGTGATTTTATTCAGAAAATATAGATTAATAAGATGATTAATATAAATTCCTTATTTAAAAAAACATGGGATGAAAAAATCATTTTTATATTCTTCCCTCAATGTATTAAAATGAATATATCATATATGTTTTATTCAGTTTAATTCATATAGTAATTTATCAAATTGGGTGAATCATTAATAATTTTTAATATTCTTTATGTATTTTTTACCCTTCAGTGATATATATATATATATATATTATTTTTATCCTATATATAATGATGAAAACATCAATTGTACATAATTAAAATTTATATATAATCAAATTCATAAATAAGATAACTTCTATAATAATCATATTTGTATTATGTTATTTTATCAATGTGTTGATGTATCTAAAAAACCATTGTTATAAATAAATTTCAAAATCATTCAGTCTAAAGAGAATTTTTTTTATTGATATATTCATATTATATTATTTAGTAGAAATATATTTATTTATTTATACTCATAATGAGAAATGATTTTATATATTAAATTCAACCACTTTTTTATGATTATAATTATAAATCCTCTAATCTGTACACCCAAATTGGGTTCTAAAACATACTATTTAAATCCCAATGACCATCAGTAATTACATTTTCAAAATAAAAATTGAGTCACTTACGTCCCTAATACCTTTTAAGTATAGAGTTTTAAATAATTAGGAAAATCCATTACTTAACAAAAACCATATATTTCCCATACAACAGACATTTTTTCCATTATACCTAGATTCTATAATCCCATATTAATCATTCAACATCTACCAAAAATTTCTTCTAAAATTATACCCTTCTATACATAAAATTTTAAATAAATTTCTTCATATGCAAAGGAAATGGAAACATAAGAATAGTGATCTCAAACACTCAATGAGGGTAAACATAGGCATCATCAATCAGATTATATAAGTGAGTATAATATTATTATAAAATTACTATGAAACTATTTTAATCTACTTATAAGGCTTTAATAGTGCTAGATAAAATCATTTTCAAAACCCCCCTTTGTTAGTGCTATTAAAGGGGGTCTCTAATATTGCCAAAAAACACTATTAAAGTGGGTCTTTATCAGTGCTTTTAAAAAAGACCAATAAAGGAACCCCTTTATCAATGAAAAAAAATAGTTTAATTAATAATTTCCCAATCATTATCAAGTGATAGTCATTTAATAAGAATTTAAAGATAAAAAAAATTAATAAAGATAAAAAATATGTTAAAAACATAACTCGAATTTCAAACGGGCATAAATTTTGATTTGGGTGTCCATTTGGGATCTACCACATATCAAATTGAAGTTTCTGATAAGCTCTATGTCTTGTCAACCGAAAGGGACCACATTTGAATTTTTTTCAAGGCCAAAAATTCCCATAAATCCTCAAAAACTGAGTTTTTAGTTGGGGTACCATAATGTTTTAACATTTGATGGATTTTCAGCCTCATTTAAGGTGGTCTTTTGCCCATTTTAAATGGGAATAAAATTTAATACCATGGATTATGTTCATATTGATATTATGTTTTTGGAATTTTATCATTTTTTATATTTTACTTATATTCATAATAAAATATATAAAAATATATACATATTTTTTATATATTCACTCATACAAATTTAATTTTATAAATAAATATTTAAACATATTTACATATAAAATATATTTATCAATAAATAAACCTTATCCAAATGAAAACTAATATCCATTTATATTTAAAATAAAAATGTATGAATATTTATATACCTATAAAATTAATGTATATATAATGTTTATATATATATATATTTGTGTGTATTGACAAACAGATATATATTTATCTATATATTCTAATATATATATATAAATATTAATATATAATATACGTAAATAAATATAAACCAATATAATAATATTTATAGATGGACACACACACACACACATACAAACACATATAAAAACATATTATATATATAAATATATAAATAAACTTATATATAAATATATCAATAAAAAATGTAACAAAAAATATATAAATATATAGATAGATCATAAAATGTAAAACAAAACAATACATGGGATTGGAAAAGGTGCTGGTGTATATGATGGGGGACTCGGGTTCAAAACTCACTAAAGGTAAGGGCACGTACATGATTGTGGGAATATCTAAAGTACTGATAAAAGCGGGGAAGCACTGATAATGGAGGGGGATTTCTAATAAAAAAGGTAGTGTGGGAACAAAAAAAATTATCCCCTTTATCAGCGGGGCTTTTAATAGTTCTTTTTTTAGCACTGATAAAGGGGACCTTTATCAATGCTAAAAAAGTGATGATAAAATCCCCCATTATAAGTGATTTTTAGTGTTGCTAAAGGGGTCCTTTATTAGTTATTTTTATGAGAGTTGTTAATGGAAACCCTTTATCATCTCTTATATTATCAATGATTCTATATTTTTGATAAATCCCTTTTTATAGCGTTGATAAAGGACCAATTTGTAGTAGTGTGAGGGTATGATAACATAAGAAATGTTATTGGATATAAAATAAGATATTCAT
The DNA here is from genome assembly GCA_963277665.1 of Viscum album. Lineage (NCBI taxonomy): Eukaryota > Viridiplantae > Streptophyta > Magnoliopsida > Santalales > Viscaceae > Viscum > Viscum album. Next base: position 1,636,224,034 of record OY728145.1, on the reverse strand, counting down.
ACCCAAAAAATAATAATGTAAATATATTTCAACTTCTTATCTCAAAAATTCCATAAAAAATCCCACGAGTAATTATAAATTAAAAATCATGAAAATTACTTATGATAAAATGAGAACTCGTGAAAGAAATATATTTCCTTTGAAAATAATATTTTCACCAAAAGAATATCATAAATATTCCTTCAATCATGATCTGATTTTACTATCAAAAAATTTTCAGAATCATTAAATTAATCATAGGAAAATCATAAATTCATCTTGGGTCATTATCCTTATAACTACCCTTATAATCATCTTTATAATAGAATAACCTTCACAGTTAATTCAAACATGTCTCGTCACTAGAACATCTCATTTACCAATGTGTTGTAAGGTTATATTAGACCGAATAAAATTATATAAAATTTATATCCATAACATTAATAAAATACATTGGATCTCAAACTTCCATCATAAAACTCCTAGAAACATTTATCATTCCTTTATAGCTTAATTAACTCGAGAAAAAGAAAGAGACAAAAAGAAAATTTCCTTAAAAGATAATAATAATACATATAAAAAAAATTGGATAGTATCATTGAAAAATATCTAAAATGAAGAATAACAATAATTAAAGTAAGTTTATATATATGAAAAACAACTTTATAAAATAATTTTAAATATGTATTGGAAAATTAGAAGAAATATCCTTTTCTTTTAGTAACCCTTTAAAAACGAAAAAAATCATTAAAAATTTTGAAAATTATTTTCTTCAAAACCCCAAGTAAACAAAGAAAACTTATTAATAATTAATAAATGAAATAATAGTGGGAAAATACATTCATGCTATATATGTTAGAAAAATCATTCTTTTTACACTTTTGTAAAAAAGGTCAAAAGAGACTCACATTGAAAAAATTATAAAAAATTATTTTAAAACCATTTTAAATAAGTTCAAATGTATTGGAAAACGAAATTTCATAAAATTTAGATCATAATTAATAATATTCTTAAAAAATTTAAAATAACATGGGTTTGGAGGGAAAAGAGATCTGTAAAAGGATTCAAAACCTATAAATATTTTTTTAAAAGAAAACCCATTACGGAATTTTAGAACCAAAAATGATGTCAAAGAAATTACTTGAGAATTAAACTAAAATATCATGAGTATAAATAGATTAATTTTTATATAATTATAATATACAATATATATGCCACATAAATGCATATCGACACATTGATCAAATCATGTCTCAAAGAATGAATCTTGTGATAAGAAACCCTTACAACATTGGTAATACTTGAACAAAAATCCATTGAATATAAGAAAATAATACGATTTTATAAAATTCATAATTTTCATGAAAATATATTTCAAAAAAATTAAATACCTTTAATTACACTATATAAAATAAATCACATTGCACAACATGAAACATGTATCAAGAAATTAAAATTGAGACTAATAAACCCTTATAAATATTATAACATATCAGGTAGGATTCAATCAAAAAATTGATTATTAAAAATAAATTTAAATCCACATAAAAAAATGGAAAATAAATGATAAAAAATTATAGTTCATAAAACACATAATCTTTTCAAAACATAGTCAATGGAGAAGTGATATGAACTAATGAAAGGAAATTGAGTAAAAAATTCCATTAACTCAGATTTTCATGTGGTTGAACACATTATATCCTCTAATATAATAAATATTTTATTATTATAAATCTATAAAAGAACCATATTAACACTTATCATTCTATATATAATTACCTTATTATTTATAATTAATCATTTATTGATATTTATTTATTAAAAATCAAAACATTATTGCTAAATACATCGTTTCTCATGCATGTTTTGATTTAGAAGTATCAATACTTTAACTTTATTCATGGTTTAATCATGTAAATAATATTAAAAAAATTATAATTATCATTTTTATAAATTAAATTTACTTTTATAACTATTCATGTAAGGTGTTCATGAAAAATTACATGAATTGTTTCATAGAGATGGTATTTCATTCGTACACTTGAACGTCGTTTTCTTTTTTCTAATGGATGAAAAAGTAAATAAAGTAAATAAAATTTTAGATTTTAAGAATAATTTTAATATCCTAAATATAATATTTATTTATTAAATACAATCTTGTAACCATCTATGTTATGTTTAAATGAAAAAAAACATATTGCATCACTTTGTGGAGGTGGTTTCCCACACGTACGCATGAGGGATGTTTACATTTTCCAATGGATTTAGGGTAATAAGGTATATAATATAATATGTTTATATTGTAACACCCCAGGTAAATAAAGAGTATGAAATTTTCACATTTATCCATATTTGTGAATAAAATATTAATATAACATTAAAGGGGACGCTATGCTCGATGGCGTACCCAACACGCAACAACGAGTTTCTTGGGAATCTTACGTTGCACTCTAATGATAAAATAATATTATTTTAAATGGTAGTTAATGCATATCCGTTGTAATTGCTGGAATGAACATAACTAACTAAAAAATGATTATATATGTTTGTCAAATATTTTTACACTTTACAATAAATGTCTGAGGATTAAAAATGCAAATGAATCCAATTTTTAAGCGTAAACATTCAAATATTCTTTAAAAGGTCGATTAACCGCCTTTTGATGGTGAACCCCTTTTAAATCCACTTTTTGACAATTTTATAAGCTCTATTTTTCAAAATAAACATATTATTTATGATTGGGACATTGAAATTTACCTTGGGTTAATTTTTGGTATTTTTCTGACAATGATCATTTTTCAATGAATAGTGCAAAATACCGCATTTTACATCAAAACTTCTTTTCATATAATTTAATTATATGGTTATATTATCTTTATAATTTTTTTAAAGTGTAATTAGAATATATTTTTACCATGTAATTCAATAATGGTCATTGGGATTAATTTCACTTTGTAATTAGGCATAAACAAGTGCCAAACTTTTCATAAATATTGTTTCTAAAAAACCCTCTATTTGTTTTGACAACGGGAAGTTTTTTTAAAATTAATTATTGCAATTTATGTGTTTGGAATTTTCTAAAATTAATTAAATATTTATAATCAGAAGGTCCAAATTATGTAACTAATACTCTTTTGTTTTTGGACATTAGGAATAGTAACGACGATAATTATCTTTAATTATCTTGATTAATGAGTAATCGGGTAGATAAAGATAATAAGATAATATCATAATAATAAAAAATGACCACAAAATGTGTCCTAAGGCTACTTGTTGTCTCATGGCCGACCATGGGATGGCTTGTGCCAAACTTGGGGGCCCCATGTAATCACTTTTGTGAGAAAGTGACTTTTTATCTTTTTATTTTTAAAGAATGTTAAATGTAACAAAGAATGTATCACCTAAGTAAAATATTTTTAATTTTGTCTCCATAAATGATCATTTATAATATAAATATTCATTGGAAATCTAAAAATATTTCCTACATCATAGTATTTTTTTTATAATTTTTAGACATTAAATAAATTAAATTATTTATGACATCATTATGATGCAGCGATGACCTCATTATTTAACGATTTAAATAAAATGGAAAGATAATGTAATATCTAAGACCTAAACATTTCCTAAACCTATTGTATGGGTGTATTTCAAACCCTTATCACCTTATCCTCAAAACGCATCAATGTGGGACCATTAAAATTCGAAATGCATTTGAAAATAAAGTTACATTTTATACCTTTCCAAGAGTGCCCCTCCTCTCCTCTTATAAAAGGCCCACACCTCTACCTCCTTACCCACACTTCCAAAGCCTTTGGCTCGGAAAACCCCTGCCCATTTTGTCTCTCCACTTCCCTATCTTACTATTTGAAGCCTCACTTTTGGCAGAAGTCTTCCCAAGGAAACCTTTGAGCTCAAACAAAAGGGAGTTACCCGATTTTAAGGTAATGTCTTCACTTGAGTCCTTTTGTTTTATTTTACTTCTCCAACCCCCTAAACTCTTTTTATTAATTTCTTTTGTAACAACTATAGTATATTAAATATACTAGAATGTTTTTATAAGAAGTATTCGAGTGAAACTTACACACACCTACATCTAATGGTTAAAGTACACACTGTTTCCATGGATGGCCAATTTCGGCCTCCCAAAACGATGATTGTTCAACACTCATATAACACCTTCAAAGGTGGCCATTAATATGACACTATATAATATGTTTATGTTTTACTTAAGCTTCTGTATTTTTCATTTTTGGCATACCTTTATGGTTTCCATTATGGGTAAACACGATAATTTCATTTAAGGAAGTGCGGACTACCGCCCCCTCAAAGTGATTTGATTCGTTAATGACATATGTGGGACGTATAAAGGATGGATTTAAAGATATTATATATGATGTTATAATGGAATTATAATATACCTTTATATCATTATTATTTTCTTTCCATTAAAGTATGAGATATAAATGAAAGTAGCGTTCATGCGTACGTACGGCTTACCGTCACCATAAACGGTGCATTTCATTTCTTATCCTCAAATGTAATGTACTATTATAAGTACATATATATAATGGATATATATGATGTATGTTACATCTAAATGATTAATATAATTATGTAATTAAAATATACTTATCCCTCATTTAGTTTTAATTCCATTAATATGACATAGAAATGAAAGTAGCATTCATGTGTACGTACGGCTTACCGTCTCCATGAACGGTGCATTTCATTTCTTACCCCTAAATGATTATGTAATATTATAAATACGTGTATATTATGAATATATATGATATATATGATATCCAAATCATGAATATAATTCTTGATATAATGAACCATTGAACACACGAACAACATGTAATTGTAAGAAGTCCACTTTCGACTTAAGAACCAAATGTAGAAAAAACAAACATTATTAACTTAAATGATTAAATAATGTTTATAACATATTAATAAGTGATATAAAAGTAATAATGAACCTGAAAAAGGTTCTTAATCAAGTAGAAATTAACTCAAGTTTATTATTCAGGAGATTAATGAACGATCGAGTCAAGTCGGACCCGAGGTAAGGGATCCTACTCCTCTCTTTCTTTTTAAGTACACTCTTTTATGTCATTCATTTTAAAGCTCATATTTATTGTTATTGGGATGTTATTTAATATTACACTTACTGTAATTTTTATGTTCATATGATGAGAGACCCTATTCTCTCTCATCAATCCATTTTGGAAGTTTTGAGTGGTGCCGTTAGGCTGCCGAATTTTCATAAGAGATTTAACCTCTCTCTTTCTTTTTAAGTACTCTCCTTTATGTAACTTCTTTTAAGATCCTCTTTGTTATGTTGGGGGATGTTCTTTTATATTCCTCTTTCTATAAACTTTATGTTAATATGATGACAGACCCTATTTGATCTCATCAATCCATCTTTGTGGCGTCGTTAGGCTGCCGAGTTTTCGTAAGAGATTTTTCATCTTACTTTTATTCCCGTGAGATTTATGTTACATTTGCCAAAAATTCCTTTGAGTGGTGTATGTACTGCCCATTATTTTACTCATTGTGTATAATACTTTCATTTATGAGTATTTACATCAATGTTGTATTGTCCTTCTTTCACGGGGTGCATGTCTCGAAAGATACCAATGTCGGTAAGGGAACCTTTCACCCTCCTCTTTTTTAAAAAAAAGACTTCTTTTGTTATTTACATCTTCTTATGTTGGGATATGTTCTTCTATATCCTTATTGATGTAAATTTTATGTCCATGTGATGAGATACCCTTTAATATATCATCAACTCATTTTCTAAATTTTGAAGTGACGCTGTTAGACTGTCGAATTTTTGCAAGGGAACTTCTTAACCCAATTTTGATTATTTGGGATAAACTTGTACTCTTTGAATATGTCGTTATATGAATATGTGTGAATAACATATGATTGTTTTACACTTAATATCCACTTATATTTGTTTTATTGGTTTGTCACACATAATTATGTAATTGATTTATCCTTAATCCAAGGATACCGTCTTTGTAAGGGACTTCGTCTCAATCTCCTATCATTGAGGTATATTTCGTTTTATACACAACTTTCTTTTATACGGTGTATAAAACCATTTGAATTTTACTTTTATACAGAAGGAATCTTTTTCTACAAAGCGTTTTACTAAATGACAAAAAGGAATGTTTTTTTTACGTAGGCGGTGACAACGACCTTTTCCGCCGCCGCGAGTATTATTTGGTATTTGTCTTCCTCAACAAGTCGTAATATTTTTTTAAATGAAATAAATACCATATACTCTTTTATGTATTTTTGGTATTGAAAATGGTTTTTATAATGGATTTGTTATGTCAATATATTTATGTGATATATTGTGATCGGAATGTGGAAATGTTTTCTTTCCATTATGTTTATTTTATGTATTATGATTTTATAATGGTACTTGGACATTTAACGTGTGGTTACATGATAAACCATATGACGGGTGGTGTCGTGAATACCAGGAAGGGTGGTTACGTTATAACCTCCAATGCATTTGGTATGGAAGTCGTCCGTATGGCTATTCCATTAAGTATGTATGGAAGTTGGCAAAATGGCTATTCCATTAAGTGATATGTGTGGAAGTCGACCTTATGGTTATTCCACTTAAGTATGTTTATGTCCCAAGTTACCTTTATATGTTATGTGATCTTTATATGGGTTTTATGGTAATCTTTTGGTTACAAAAGGGTAAGTAATGAACTTTTATTCAGTGAAGAGTTTTTACTACTTCGAAAAGGTGAAAAGTATTACTTTGATAAAGTATACGTGGTTTACTTGCTGTTTTGAAAAACTAACAGTTTTTATTCTTTGTGTATCCCTTACTGAGCTTTTTATGCTCATCCCAAGTTTTTGAAATGTTTTTCACAGAACTTAACGTGGAATAGGGTCAAGGATGGGATCAAGGGAAAGTCATGCTACCTAAAACATGGAACTAGACATGTTTCTTTTTAAGAGTTTTTATTTTATGGAAACTTAGTAGAAGTTTATACTTTGTAATCTTTTGAGATGTAATAGTTATGTCCTAATTCTCTAAAACTCTAAACCTGAAAAGATCCTCAATGTGTAATCTTGTAATAACTCAAGATTATGTAAGGTTTAAGGCTGGGGCCTTATAGTTGGTATCAAAGGTCGGTTTAGATAACTTTAGAGGTTAGGGTATTCTTTAAGCATAAGTGACATTACCATAATGGTTAGGATTTAATAAAGAGTCATAGTTTTAGATAAAGTGAATGAGTAACTATATCTTAGTGTTTATCTTCCTCATTAGTACATGATGGTTTTGTTGATATACTCACACTGACCTTTTTGGTTTTAGTAAATGGCTGGATCTAGAAGGCGCCAAAGTAATAGTGGATGTGAAGGAAACTGTGACAGTTTTTTGAGATAGCAACTGAATGATATGAGAGCTGCAATGAGAACTCTTGTGATTATCCTCAACCAACTATCTAGAGTCATGATTGACCACCTAAACCTTAGTGATTTCTCTAAGGCATCATATATTCGAGAAAGAAATCCCTATGGAACTAAAGGTAATAATCATAATGGTAAGTGTGTTCAAAAACCTATGTGTCAAAAATGTGGAAAGAAACACCTAGGAAAATGTTTCAAAGGGACAAAAATATGCTATAGATGTGGAAATGAAGGTCATAAAGCAAGAACCTTCCATGAAAAAAAGGAAGCATCCAGTTGACTCGAGGAAAGGTAAAGAAGTTCTTTCTGAGGGATCAATTGAATGTTTTAAATGTGGTGTGCATGGTCATTATGCAAACACATGTCCTATGAAGAAGTTTCGTGAATGGGATCACCAAGATTGTACAAATATTAATTTACCAATACCTAATTCCATTCCGATTGAGGATGAAGAAACTGACAATGACCAATCAAAGGTATGGATTATTTCATAACTTTTATTTTCCTATTTTGGAATCTTAGGATACGATTCATGATTTTGTTTGTGGGAATGAAGTATTTAAGAATAAGTTGGAATGGAATGGTTAATGGATCATCAAGAATGTTGAATGAGTATGATGTCAACATATAAGCGCTTCAAGAGTTATGGTGAAATTCTTAAGAGTATTAAGTTTCTTTTGATGATGGAGTTACATTAGAAGAATTTTTATAGTATGTGTAACCCTGATGTTTAACATATGAAAATTTTATTCAAGGAATAGTTATCTATTATTTTGTGGACATAGTTAAAAATAACCATTTGGGTTTATATGATCCTTACTTTTGAGGTAATTATGGGCTACTACATGTTATGATGGAAGTGAAAGGCATGAGATAAAATTGAGGTTAAATTATGTTATGGTTATTTCTGATGATTTTATCTCTTTTTGGGGAATGATTTTAGAATTATATAGTTTTAGAAAAAGGAAAACACGCAGACCGTGTGACAACCCATTGCATCGGACAAAGCTACAGGAATCGAACCCACAACCAAAGTGCGACTGGTATTTATCAACTACCACTGGACTATGTGAAGTCCCTGGTTAGTTTGACTGATTCATTTTAGTTAGATGATTTTATGAATTAATAGTAAGTTGATTTTGTCTTATCTATGGATATTTATTAACCTATCATGGAGGATATGTGATTAGGTTAATTAATTTTCAATATGAGACATTAAGAGCAACTGATGTTGTTTGGAGATAAATGTTACGATTTAACGTGGAAGAATATGTGACTAAATCCTTCAAATATTTGGGTTTCAATCTTAGTTTGGTTTACTTTGAAGAATGTTATGGACAAATTGATTATCGAATAGTCCTCGTTGAACTTTGGGTTTTGTTGGACAAATTTTGGAGATTAAGAATAGATTTTCTTTTTATAAAGGGTTATCCTTTTCTGGATTATCTGATCTTGTACTAACCTTTTTGGTTTTGGTTTTGGTTAAAGTCTAAAGACATGGGAAGTATATAGTTCTCTTTTGTGGATTAGTTGATTCTCTAGAAGTTGATTATAGTACTCTTAATGTGAAAAAGTCTTCCTAAATACTTGTCTTTTGGAGAAAATATGAGTTTGTTTAAGGAATCTAATAAAAGTTGAAAGTCAACATGATAAGTGATTATGTTTCCTTATGAATAAATTCCTCAATAAAAAGTAACTTAAAACAAAAATGTTGTCTATTAAATTTTCCTACTGGGGAATCTAATACCGTTTAACCCATCACAAGTTTGTGATTTTCTTGTGGTTAACTTTCTCCTAAACAAGTTTTCTATCACTCTCCATCAGAACATGACCCTTTGTTTTTTCCTCCATATCCATATTTTCATACTTGGAATCCTAGTATGGGTTAACTCGAGTGACCTTTGTACTTATCTTTCTTTATTTTTTAAAGTGATTGTTTTACTAACTCTTGTTCCGATGTGGGATTTCCAATGAAGTTTCCAAGCCCAATTTTAAAATTGCGAGGACGCAATTCCCAAAAGGGGGGAAGGATGTAACACCCTAGGTAAATAAATAGTATTAAATTTTCACATTTATCAATATTTGTGAATAAAATATTAATATAACATTAAAGGGGACGCTATGCTCGATGGCGTACCCAACACGCAACAATGAGTTTCTTGGGAATCTTACGTTGCACTCTAATGATAAAATAATATTATTTTAAATAGTAGTTAATGCCTAGCCATTGTAATGGCAGGAATGAACAGAACTAACTACAAAATGATTATATATGTTTGTCAAATATTTTTACTCTTTAAAATAAATGTTAGACGATTAAAAATGCAAATGAATCCATTTTTTAAGTGTAAACATTCTAATATTCTTTAAAAGGTCGATTAACCGCCTTTTAATGGTGAACCCCTTTTAAATCCACTTTTTGAAAATTTTATAAGCTCTATTTTTCAAAATAAACATATTATTTATGATTGGGAAATTTAAATTTACCTTGGGTTAATTTTTGGTATTTTTCTGACAATGTTCATTTTTCAATGAATAGTGAAAAATACTGCATTTTACATCAAAACTGCTTTTTCATATAATTTAATTATACGGTTATATTATCTTTTTAATTTGTTTTAAAGTTTAATTATAATATATTTTCACCATTTAATTCAATTATGGTCATTGGGATTAATTTCACTTTGGAATTAGGCATAAACAAGTGCCAAACTTTTCATAAATATTGTTTCTAAAAAACCCGCTATTTGTTTTGACAACGGGAAGTTTTTTTAAAATTTGTTATTGCAATTTATGTGTTTGGAATTTGGTAAAATGAATTACATATTTGGAATCAGAAGGTCCAAATTATGTAATTAAGACTCTTTTGTTTTTGGACATTATAAATAGTAATGACGGTAATTATCTTTAATTATCTTGATAAATTAGTAATCGGGTAGATAAAGATAATAAGATAATATCATAATAATAAAAAATGACCACAAAATGTGTCCTAAGGCTACTTTTTGTCTCATGGATGACCATGGGATGCCTTGTTCCAAACTTGGGGGCCCCATGGAATCACTTTTGTGAGAAAGTGAATTTTTATCTTTTTATTTTTAAAGAATGTTAAATGTAACAAAGAATGTATCACCTAAGTAAAATATTTTTAATTTTGTCTAAATAAATGATATTTTGGACTATAAATATTAATTTTAAAGATAAAAAGATTTCCTACATCATAGTATTTTTTTTATAATTTTTAGACATTAAATAAATTAAATTATTTATGACATCATGATGATGCAGCGATGACCTCATTATTTAACTATTTAAATAAAAAGGAAAGATAATGTAAAATCTAAGACCTACACATGTCCAAAACCTATTGGATGGGTGGATTTAGAACCCTTATCACCTTATCCTTTAAACACATCAATTTGGTACTATTAAAATCCGAAACTCATTTGAAAATAAAGTTACATTTTATACCTTTCCAAGAGTGCCCCTCCTCTCCTCTTATAAAAGGCCCCCACCTCTACCTCCTTACCCACACTTCCAAAGCCTTTGGCTCAGACAAACCCTGCCCATTTTGTCTCTAAACTTCCCTCTCTTACTACTTGAAGCCTCACTTTGGGCATAAGTCTTCCCAAGGAAGCCTTTGAGCTCAAACAAACGGGAGTTACCCGATTTTAAGGTAATGTCTTCACTTGAGTCCTTTAGTTTTATTTTACTTCTTCAACCCACTAAACTCTTTTTATTCATTTCTTTTGTAACAAATCCAGTATCTTCAATATACTGGGATGTTTTTATAATAAGGATTCGATCCAAACTTACACACACCTACATCTAATGGTTAAAGAACATATTATTTCCGTGGATGGAAAATTTCGGCCTCCCGAAACGATGATTATTAAACACTCATATAACACCTTCAAAGGTGGCCATTAAGATTACACTATATAATATTTTTATGTTTTACTTAAGATTCTGTATTTTTCATTTGTGGCATACCTTTATGGTTTCCATTGTGGGTAAACACGATAATTTCATTTTAGGAAGTGCGGACTACCGCCCCCTCAAAGAGATTTGATTCGTTAATGCCATATGTGAGACGTATAAAGGATGTATTTAAAGTTATTATATATGATGTTATACTGGAATTATAATATAACTTTATATCATTATTATTTTCTTTCCATTAAAGTATGATATAGAAATGAAGGTAGCGTTCATACGTACGTACGGCTTACCGTCTCCATGAACGGTGCATTTCATTTCTTATCCCCAAATGTAATGTACTATTACAAGTACATATATATAATGGATATGTATGATGTATGTTACATCTAAATAATTAATATAATTCTGGAATTAAAATATACTTATCCCTCATTTAGTTTTAATTCCACAAATATGACATATAAATGAAAGTAGCGTTCATGCGTACGTACGGCTTACCGTCTCCATGAACGGTGCATTTCATTTCTTACCCCTAAATGATTATGTAATATTATAAATACGTGTATATTCTGAATATATATGAAATATATGATATCCAAATCATGAATATAATTCTGGATATAATGAACCTTTGACCACACGAACAACATGTAATTGTAAGAAGTCCACTTTCGACTTAAGAACCAAATGTCGACAAAACAAACATTATTAACTTAAATGATTAAATAATGTTTATAACATGGTAATAAGTGATATAAAAGTAATAATGAACTTGAAAAAGGTTCTTAAGAAATTATAAATTAACTCAAGTTTATTATTCAGGAGATTAAAGAACGATCGAGTCAAGTTGGACCCGAGGTAAGGGATCCTACTCCTCTCTTTCTTTTTAAGTACACTCTTTTATGTCATTACTTTTAAAGCTCATATTTATTTTTATTGGGATGTTATTTTATATTACACTTACTATAATTTTTTATGTTCATATGATGAGAGACCCTATTCTCTCTCATCAATCCATTTTGTAAGTTTTGAGTGGCGCCGTTAGGCTGCTGAATTTTCGTAAGAGATTTAACCTCTCTCTTTCTTTTTAAGTACTCTACTTTATGTCACTTATTTTAAGCTCCTCTTTGTTATATTGGGGGATGTTCTTTTATATTCATCTTTCTATAAACTTTATGTTAATATGATGACAGACCCTATTTGATCTCATCAATCCATCTTTGTGGCGTCGTTAGGCTGTCGAGTTTTCGTAAGAGATTTTTCATCTCAATTTTATTCCCATGAGATTTATGCTACATTTGCCACAAATTCCTTTGAGTGGTGTATGTACTGCCCATTATTTTACTCATAGTGTATAATACTTCCATTTATGAGTATTTACATCAATGTTGTATTGTCCTTCTTTCACGGGGTGCATGTCTCGAAAGATACCCATATCGGTAAGGGAACCTTTCACCCTCCTCTTTTTTTAAAAAAAGACTTCTTTTGTTATTTACATTTTCTTATATTGGGATATGTTCTTATATATCCTTATTGATGTAAATTTTATGTCCAAGTGATGAGATACCCTTTTATCTATCATCAAATCATTTTCTGCATTTTGAAGTGACGCCGTTAGGCTGTCAAATTTTTGCAAGGAAACTTCTTAACCCAATTTTGATTCTTTGGGATAAACTTGTACTCTTTGAATATGTCGTTATATGAATATGTGTGAATAACATCTGATTTTTTTACACTTAATATCCACTTATATTTGTTGTATTCATTTGTCACACATAATTATGTAATTGATTTATCCTTAATCCAAGGATACCGTCTTTGTAAGGGACTTCGTCTCAATCTCCTTTCATTGAGTCATATTTCGTTTTATACACAACTTTCTTTTATATGGTGTATAAACCACTTTGACATTTACTTTTATACAAAAGGAATCTTTTTCTACGAAGTGTTTTACTAAACGAAAAAAAGGAATGTTTTTTTTACGTACGCGGTGACAACGACCTTTTCCACCGCCGCGAGTATTATTTGGTCTTTGGCTTCCTCAAAAAGCCGTAATGTTTTTTTTTAAAATAAAATAAATACCATATACTCTTTTATGTATTTTTGGTATTGAAAATGGTTTTTATAATGGATTTTTTATGTCAATATATTTATGTGATATATTTTTATCGGAATGTGGAAATGTTTTCTTTCCATTATGTTTATTTTATGTCTTATGATTTTATAATGGTACTTGGACATTTAACGGGTGGTTACGTGATAAACCATATGACGGGTGGTGCCGTGAATACCAGGACGGGTGGTTACGTTATAACCTCCAATGCATTGGGTATGGAACTCGGCCGTATGGCTATTCCATTAAGTATGTATGGAAGTTGGCTGAATGGCTATTCCATTAAGTGATATGTGTGGAAGTCGACCTTATGATTATTCCACTTAAGTATGTTTATGTCCCAAGTTACCTTTATATGTTATGTGATCTTTATATGGGTTTTATGGTAATATTTTGGTTACAGAAGGGTAAGTAATGAACTTTTATTCAGTGAAGAGTTTTTACTACTTCAAAAAGGTGAAAAGTATTACTTTGATAAAGTATACATGGTTTACATGTTGTTTTGAAAAACTAACAGTTTTCGTTCTTTGTGTATCTCTTACTGAGCTTTTTATGCTCATCCCAAGTTTTTGAAATGTTTTTCACATGACTTAACGTGGAATAGGGTCAAGGATGGGATCAAGGGAAAGTCATGCTACCTAAAACATGGAAATAGACGTGTTTCTTTTTAAGAGTTTTTATTTTATGGAAACTTAGTAGAAGTTTCTACTTTGTAATCTTTTGAGATGTAATAGTTATGTCCTAATTCTCTAAAACTCTAAACCTGAAAAGATCCTCAATGTGTAATCTTGTAATAACTCAAGATTAAGTAAGGTTTAAGGCTGGGGCCTTATATATATAATAATAATAATGCCATAAATATAATATATATTCATTAATTTTATCTTTATAACCATCCATGATAGGTGGTGATGGGAAAAAATACATCTCTCAATAGAGGCAGTAGTCTTCATGTACGCACAAGCAACACTTCAATTTTACATATGATGTAAAGTAGATATAAAAAGGTAATAACATAAACATGATGGAATTTAATTATATTAAATATAAAAAAATATTTATTAATATTGTTATAAAATATTTTAATGATCTGGAATAAGAAAGAAAATTTAAATAATTAATTAAAGATAATTACCTCTTCTTTTGATATCCTCCTTTTGATTAAACATAAGGCCTTTAGAATAGTGGTTCATGGGAAAAATTGGGTAATTTGAGTGTGTTATGGGTAGTTTTTAGAGGTATTAAATCAAAAAATTGAGGGATAAATAACCTCATATATTCCTTTTTAAATTTTATGTTATGTATCCCTTTATAGGAACGAATCAATGGCGTTTTCACAAATATTAAGTCTTTTATGGGTATTAGAAGTAATTTCAAAAATGCCAAGTGTCCCAAAAATGGAACATGGATGAAATTTTAGGTTATTTTCAAACTCACTTATCCTATTATAATATTTTCATTATTTTCAAAATAATTAAATAAAATATTATTTAACATTAAATATCTTTAATGTTGTAACACCCCAAGCTTCTACGGTACGCTTCTCTTTGAATAATGTGATAGCGTGTGTTATACGCAACATCGAGTTCTAACACACCACAACCAATCAAACTAGACATTATGAATAGTAATACCTACTTTTTGAAATTATATATATTTTATATTTCAAAATGGACTTCATTTTTGGTTTCGGAATATCGAAATTATCCTAAGATGATTTTTTGGTATTTTTTTTGAGAACTTCCAATTTTTATGAATAGTGAAAAATACTTAAAAACAACTTTTTTAATCAAAATAATTTATAGTGATAAATTATATTATTGAGTGGTTTTGAAGTATAATTAGAATATATTTTTACCATTTTATCCAATGGTGTTCATTAGAATTAATTTCACTTTGAAATTGGACCTAAACTATTGTCAATCTTTTGGTATATATTGTTTCTTAAAAACAAGCTATTTGTCGTGACAGCGGGAATTAATTATAAAATTAATTAATGCAACTTATATGTTTGGAATTTTTTAAAATAGACATAATTTTTGAATTCGGAATATCAATTATATCTTAGGGTGAAATTTTGGCATTGTTCTGAAAAACTTCAATTTTTGATGAATAGTGAAACTACTAAGTGGTAGTTAAAAAACTGAATTTTTTCATAAAACTTAATTTTACCGCTTCTGTGAATGGAATTTTGAAAATCCGAGAGACACGGTTTATATCAAGAAGTAAAATGCGGTTCAATGAGATGAAAATAATTTTTGGTGAATAGTAAATTTTTACTTTTATTTACCACGGTTAAAAGTAAATAGGGTAATTAAGGGTAAAAATGATATTAATATTACCCTAACACATGTCCTAATTCTATTCGATAAGTGTATCTCGACCAAAAACAACCTTAGGAATAAAATATTATCATTTAAGTCCACTTGGAATAGATTAGGACATTTATTATTATTTAATTCAAAGAAGAGTTAAAAGATTTAAAATCAAAGTTTATTTACTAAAACATTTTTAATATAGGGTTATACAAAAGATAAATTCGATTGTAAATATTCATTAGAAATATAATAAGATTTCATACATAATCATATTTTATAATTTTTAGACATTAAATAATTTAATTTATTTATGACACAATGATGATGCAGTAATTACGATAATAGTGAAAAATTAAAATAATTGATATTATAAATACCCAAATAAATATAATTTGAGACTTTTAATGAATTAAAATAATTTTCTAGGATAATATGACATATTAGGATTGATTTAATTGAATTTGTTTGAAGTAATAATTCTGTTATGAGTTTCACAAAAATCAACTATTGAATAGCGTCAAAATTGACAGAAAAGAGTTTAAAAAAAAATATTATATAATTAATTGATATTAAATTCCTAAAAATCTAAGGTTCAGCCAAGATACTTTTATCATGATAGTTTCATCATTAATGGACCACTTGGGGGTCACTTGGATGTATATGGTAAGTTTATTAACCATATAATATAAAAATACAAAGAGACATTGTAAAAGTGAAACTAATTAACTTAGAGTTAATACTTAAAGATAAGGTTAATATAATGACCCAAACCTGTCTAAATTCTATTGGATGAGTGGTTTTCGACCTATCCCCACCTTAACATTTAAATAATAAACTTTTTAGCCATTATAAACCGAATATGAATTTATTATAAATTAATATTTCTAGCTTTTCCAAAGGTGCCCCTCACCTCTCTTATAAAAGGGCACTCCTCCTTCTCATTTCTTCACACCTTCAAAGCCTTTTGGTTCGGCAAAACTCTGCCCAAATACTCTCCCAAATTACCTCACTACAACCTAGAGGCCTTATTTTGATCAGAATGCCAACCTAAGGATCCCTTTTGATCAAATCAAAAGGAAGAACCCTAAGAAGAGGTAACGATTTCACCACCCTTTTCCATGTTCCTTTCTTCTTCCACTTCTTCTTCCTTTGTTATTACCATTCTAAAATAATAACTTCAGTATCATATATATACTGTGATGTTATTATAAATATGGTACAACCATATTCAGTATTCTATCCACCCTTTGAATAACATGTCACCATACGTGCGTACGTACGACTTACCGTCTCCACGTCGTGGTGTAATTGTTATTCAATATATTATTATTTGGATGAGTATAATAATGATGTGTAACTCATGTAAATAATAAATATAACATGTTAATGATTCTGTATATATGATATACCATCTATTTATATATTATTTTAATATCAAAAGAATGATATTGTCGCTCGTGCGTACGTACGGACTACCGTCTCCACGAACGCGATGAGATTCATTCTCCATCGTATCCATTTACGTATAATTATCATTTGATGATTTAAAAATGATGTTTAAGGACTTGATATCATTCTGGATATGAATAATATACAACCTATCCAATACAAACATGGCTTACGTAACAAAACATATAAAAGAAAACGACTAAGTTAACACCCGAAACAACGATAATACTAAGATATTATTAACAAATCAATGTTAAAAGATCATATATGATATCATATTAATATATATGATTATTGTATAATTTAATAACAATTATTTCACCATTATACAGAAGGTTAACCTACCCAAACCAAGGAAAAGTACAAGGTAAGGGTTTATTTCACAATCTCTTCATTATCCGAGGTTGTTTATACGTAATAATCTACTGGGATCTCTTTATCATCCACATCCATGTTTCTTAAAAATGAATTTCAAAACACTTTTACTATTTACTAGAATATGGGTTAAAGTCATTTATACCCTTTTTTGACTTTTTATAAGAGGTTTATAAAGGAATCTTTCCGTCGTTTTCCAAACAAGGTGCTTTTTAACCTTTTCGATAGAATTAAGGTAAGAATGTTTTTTTAACTTATACGGCGGGTGCGGCTATTTTTCGCCATTATAAAATCTTAAAAGCTTCCCTTACAAGATTATAAGAATATTTTAAAAGAAAATGTTTTATTTTATAAATATATGACTCTTAAATGATTTCAAAATAGAAAGAGATATTTCTTTAAAAAGAATTTTGATTTCATCTATGTCAACATCCTTTGATGTATTTTACGCTTATTTAAAGTTGATTTATTATGATACAAAACTTCTGTATTGTATTGAAGGTTTTGTGATATGTTTGACTGTGGATGTTCTATTTTTATACCATTCGTGGTTTATGGTGAAAGTATTGACATTTCGTATGCTAGTTTTAATACGAATGTTTATGTTTTGTTTAAACCTTTTCATATGGGAATGCATTGGACTTAATATGAGATGGGTGGAGCCTGCTATAGCTCCTCGATGCATTGGTATGTCTCATGAGACAAACTAGTGTCTTGGAACAAGGCCTTGGAAAAATCGTATTTGTAGTCTTCGCACGAGGCCTTGGCTATGTGGTTATGATAGTCTAACATTATGCATTCCATCATTATGAAAGTGGTTATTGATATTGCATGTGATTATTCGATTAGTAGAATATCCATGTGAATAAGTAAATGGAATTATTTCATTTTATTTTTTCCATACAATGTTTAAGTTCAAGTTTAAAAGGCTTTTGTTTTAGTTATACACTGCCTTAAATGTTTATTCTTATTTATGAAAGTTTTCGCTATATTGTTATCCTTACTGGGCATTTGAGCTCACCCCTTTTCTATGTTTTATTTTTCCCATGTTGTGAAGAAGTAAATTATGAATGACCTGCAGGGGTATTATGAGGGGATAATAGTGTAGATTATGGAGACAATATGTTGTTGTAGTAGTTTTTCACTTCATGATGTAATGTAAAACTTTATGAATATATCTAGTGTTTCTAAGGCTACTAAACAAATCGGTCTTTCGAGATTTTATTTTTCTTGTGATCATGCCAATGTTATGTAATAATGCATAGACTCTAGGTAACTGGGGTCGGGGCGTTACAAAAGTCATTTTTGAGACTAATCCCATAATTTGGCATTAAAGACATAAAAATAATAATGAAGTTCAAATATAAACACTTAAATAATCAATTAAATTTTATAATTATATATTAAATTTATGTAACATGATAATTAATCTAAACCTTATCACTTGTGATGTTTTAAAAATCACTAACTTGATTTTCTAACTTCTTGTGCAATTTTTTTGTCGACGTTGTGTAAGCATTTTAGATAATATATTATTGTTTAAATTTAAAAAAAAATAAACTAAAAACATAAATATAATTTCATACCCATAATTATAGTCAAATATATTTATCCATAATGTATTATTATCTTTATCATTACCATTAAAATGTTTTTAAAATAATAAATGATAGAGTGGTGTTTTTGTAAAAATTATACCTTAATATAAAGTGGAAAGTCATTGTAAAGGAAATTACAAATTTGAAAAAAACAAAGGGGAGTTTATATAAGGGTGTTGTCAATAAATACCTCATATAATAATTTTAAGATAATATTTTGTGATATTTTATGGATTTAACCCTTGATTTAACACTTTTATACCATTTTACCATTATCATGATAACTTCATTTTTACCTTGGTAAAATATTTTTATGAATAAAAAATAATTGGACCACACTACCAAATTTTAATATTATGATTCCAAATATATAATAAAATCACTAGTGCAGAAAATGTTTTTTACGTCAGTTATTTTTCATTTTTTACGTCGGTTTCTAGACGACGTTAATACGTGCGACGTTATAAATAAGGTTTTTGACGTCGGTTATTTAAAAACCAACGTCAAAAACATAAAATCGCGATGTTTATCACGTTAGTTCTAAAATAACCAACGTGATAAAGAAAATGGGAAGGGTTTATCACGTCGGTTATTTAACAACCGACGTGATAAAAGGCCTGGAAAATGGTTTATCACGTCGGTTATTAAACAAATGACCTGATGAATAGGGGTTAGGGGGGTTTATCATGTCATTTCTATAAGAACCGACGTGATAAACCGGGGTGAGCGTGGTTTATCATGTCGGTTATTATAAAACCGATGTGAAAAACCAGGGGAGGGGGGTTTATCACGTCGGTTATTATATAACCACCATGATAAACTGGCGGAAGGCAGTTTATCACGTCGGTTATTGAATAACCAACGTGATAAACCATTGTCCAGGCCTTTTATCACGTCGGTTATTGAATAACTGACGTGATAAACCATTGTCCAGGCCTTTTATCATGTCGGTTATTAAATAACTGACGTGATAAACCATTCTCCAGGCCTTTTATCACGTCGGTTATTAAATAACCGACGTGATAAACCATTCTCCAGGCCTTTTATCATGTCGGTTATTAAATAACCAACGTGATAAACTATTTTCCAGGCATTTTATCACGTCGATTATTAAATAACCGACGTGATAAACTATTTTCCAGGCATTTTATACCATCAGTTATTTAATAACTGACGTGATAAACCCATTTTTTTTAAACAGAATATAGTCATCTTCTCTCCAGAATCAACTAGAAAACAAATCAAGAAATCGTACCAAAAAAACATAAGTAGATCAAAATTAAGCATGTACATTGATAACATATAAAACTTACCCCCTAGACAGCCCCCACCCTCATTTATACCCCATGGACAGCCCTCCCCCACCCCGTTGGAGCCCTCACCCTCTTGTATACCCCCTGGACAGCCCTCCCCCACCCCCATTGGAGCTCCCACCCTCATGTATACCCCTTGGACAACCCTCCCCCACCCCATTGGAGCCCCCACCACACTCCTGGACTGCCCCCCGACCCCCGGACACCCCCAAACACCCCTCGAGAACCCCCCACCCGCCTGAATAGCACCCCCTCACCCCCTCACCCCACTTGACAGCCCCCACCACACCCCTGGACAGCCCCAAACACCCCTGGACAGCCCCAAACACCCCTGGACAACCCCCCCCCCACCCATGGACAGTACTCCCACACCCCTGGACCGCCTTCCCACACCCATGGACATCCCTGCCACCCCCAGGACTGTCCTCCCACCCCACCGGACAACCCTCCCAGACCGCTGGACACCCCCAACCCCACTTAACACACCCCCACACCCTTGGAACCCCTCCCCCACAGACCCAAATCCATACTAGAAAAACCATCAAAATTAGACCAAAACAAGAAGTAGAGCAAAATTAAACATTCACTTATATAACATTCAAAACTTACACTGTCAAATTCAAAAAAAAACTAAATCCAAACTAAACAACTACCAAATACACAATTAAAACGACAATATTCAAAATTACATTTTACATTACAAACAACTAAAATTCAATCAAACCTGTAAAATAATTTGACCACTCCACTTGTACGTGTTTGATGTCTTCAGCAGTATATGGTTGAGGGTCATAAAAAATCTACAAATGAAAAAGAAGATAGTTAACGTGTATAATGAATAAATCAAATTGAAATATTATGGCAAAGTTTAAGAGGAAATCATACCAGGTCAAAATTCACAACTGTCCCAGTTGTTATTATTTCATACATAAATCTTAACATATAATATCCGCATTCGATGACGCCTTGTTGTTCATGAAAATTCTTTTTTAATGAGTGTAAATTCAATATATTATTTTTATGTAATAAATCAAAAAGTACAAATTATAAATGGAAATTTACCCTCGCATTTACATATTTGATCTTTGCATTTCTTTTCTTTGTGTTTTTTCGAAAGTAGGCCCATGCACTGTTAGAAAATAATACGAATGGGGTAAATTTAAAATTCATTATAATATATAAAACTATTGATAAATTGAAACTTACTTTTCCAATATATTCTTAAAACTTTCCCGCACATCACCATGAACAGAGCATATCCAATAAAGAGCTTTCTCCCTTGGGAAAAAAATCCCTAACATCCAATGATCACTGATAAAAGGAAATTTAATGTTAGTGGTTTTTTATGTTAAAAGATAATTAACTCTTTGAGAGAAATGTGTTTCATACCTCTCACAAAAAGGCATCATCCAACATTGTGTGATTATATTCTTTTCAAATCTTTCAGCAATATAAACCATTCTTTGTTCCTCATTCAATGCACATGCTTCAAGGGAAATCAATTGCGGGTCCATGAATCCATATACTTCTGTCAGCTCATTCCTCTCAAAAATTTTTATAAAGATACCTAATACAAAACATACATAAGTATACATTTTTAATAAATATAACGCAGGGAAAAGGTGTTAAGACTTACATGGAAAAAAATTTCACCACGTTGATGCCCAAATTATCTCCAGTAACAAGCTCCATGATATCAGTTTTTGTAATCCCCACACTTATTTCACGTCCACAAACATGAGATTCCATTGGAAAATCATAAAAACCCAACAACAAATGTGTATATCTTGACAATCTGTCAAGACCACTGGAATCTGTATCTGATGTCATAGCCTGTTGTCTTTGTTGTTGTCTATAAAGTATTTATTTACCTTTGAAGTATTCCTGTGAAATTTTTTTGAAAAATATAGTATTTTTCAAATGATAAAACAACTTTAATAAAGAAATAAAATAAAAGATATAACATTCATACCTCTATGGTAATGAGTCGAAGAAGTCTGGATGGCCAAACTAAAAAATGGTCGATACTCTGTCCAACTGTCACCACCTCATCTGTAGGTATTGGTACCCTAGATGATCTATCTATAATATCCTGTACAGTGACCCTCTGATTCTCTACCTCTAATTGTTGATGATGAACTGTATCTCCTATACAATATACCAACCCGTATGCTACTATATGATGTTGAGAATCATCAATATACAACTCGCAATATGTAGGAAGCTACGGCAGAGGCGTAGGATAAAAAATGGGGTCCGCAGGCTGAGGTGGGGGAGTGGGAGCTACTGGCGGAGGTGGAGGATAAATAATGGGGTCTGCAGGGGGAGGTGGAGGAGTGGGAGCTGCAGTCTAAAATTGTCTTTGCATTTCTGGAAACATAGACTGCAGCAAATCTCTAATCTTGTCCTCCATCATCACATTAATATTTTGAACTTCAGCCTCCAAGGATTCTATTTTTTTATAAACCCCCTCAATGATAGAAGTTGAAGAACGTGGAAACACTTTTCTTACCAATACACCTGCTGGATATCCTCTTACACGACCAGGATGTTCGGGCCTTCCTAATGCTGCAAATAAAATATCTTCCCTCCCAGTAGCTATAAATGTCCCCTCTGAACTCTGCTCCTCAAGAGAGTCTTGTATTAATTAATTGAACATTTCTGCAATGATTGAAACTTATATGAAGAAAAAAGTTAACTTAAATAAATTAAATAGATATCTTACAATCCTCTCAGCTACGATTCTCAATTCTTCCGAAAGATATTGCCCTTTTTTCCCTTCCGAGCTCTCTTCCATTTTTCATGTCTAGATGGAGGGGATGGAGGGGCCACCTCTCCAGAGCTTGAAGACTCGGCTCTTAGTTGTTGAAATTTTTCCTCCATCATTTTTTATTCCAATAATGCATACCCTCCCCGAGATAAACTATGAGGGTATACATTTTTAGATTGGATCTCCTGATGATTTTTCCTTGTTTTCTATAATTTAAGAATAAGAAATCATTAACAAAACATTAATAAAATCATTTATATAAGAAAGTTTATAAAAGTTTACATTGCCCTTACCAGAAATGACTCTTTTTTTCTACTTTCAAAAAACTGTCTCCATGTGTATTCATTTATAAAAGGATATATACAACATGGATTGTCATGAATCCTATGACAATAAATGAAATCAGATGAGAGGGTTGATTTGAAATCCCTCCATCTCCTGGCAGCCAACGATAAACATTTCTTCCTGACTCCTCCAGTTTTAGGAATATCAAATTTCATCTGATAAAGAAGAGGTTAAACATATTATATATACTAGAAACGTTAAAATAATGGTCAAACAATAACAAAAGATCTTACCAAAATCATCTCCCACAACTGATAGATAATCGCTTTATCCACAACTCTCCAATCATCATACATAATTCTTACTTTGGTCTTATCCTGAGTTGCAACAAAACTCTTAAAATATTTGGCATTCAGACCTCTAGGAGTATCATCATCATCAAAATCAATAACTATCCTCTGATCCTACGTACGGGAAAGTGATAATTTTGGTAAACGTGTGCACCCATGTTTACCAACCTTTGAACTCTTTGTCGTAATAGGAGCATGTGAATGTTCATCCCCAGAGGTATGACCAACAATATTCTCCTCTCCAGAATCATGTGGTTGATCATCTGAATAATCTGTCATTATCCTTCAAATAAAAAAAACAAACGTCAGTTCACAAATATACAAATTCAAATATTTTAATACTACTGTAATCAGAAAATAAAAATGTGTACTAAGTTACATAATAGTAAACATTGGTAATATGGTAAGCATGTTAAACAATGGTAAAGATGGCAAAGATGGTCAAGATGGTTAAGATGGTAAAAATGGTAAAAATGGTAAACCTGGTAAACATTGTAAACATGGTAAAGTAATTGTCAGTGAACAAAAATAAGCATTTTAAAATTCATGTAATGGTTATAAACATGATAAAGTAAACTAAACAAACTTAAAACAAACAAAAACATATACTTATTTTATTTTAAAACATGTTTTAATAAATAAAAAACTTACAATATCTAACATTTATGGAAAAAATAAATGTAAACAAGAAAAAAACATATGTTACCTGTAATTTTAGGAATGTACAAATGGATTGTTTTCCCAAATTCCTTCGTCGTGATCGTTCCTTATGGCACAAACTATGTCTTTAACATGATCATCATTATGTTCTGTTAATATTTCCATGGAAGTAGGGATATTACATAAATCAACATATTCATCAAGTTCATCCTCACCAACATATTGTTTTTTCCCTTGTAAAACAACAGCCCACTGCATATCTGATTGATCTACTACATAGAAAATTTGTTTTTCATGTGTCGCCATTATAAAAGAATCATCTGTGTCTTCCAATCTATTCAGATTAACAAGTGTCATTCCAAATTCATCGTGTCTGACACTGTTGTTACCGTTAAACCATTTACAGTTAAAAACAAGAACTTTAATTTTAAAGTAATCAACCTCCCATATATCTTCAATCACTCCATAATATGTACTTGATGCAAAAATTGGGTTTTTGTCCTTAGCACTCGAAAAATGCATTGTTTCTGCAAACACCAATACACCACTATTCTGAACTGCAGTTCTATTGTCCTGAGCTTTTGTATGAAATGTATAACCATTAATGTCATAACCGGACCATGTTATCACATTTAAACATGGACCACCCACTATCCATTTTAATGTATCTGATACATCTGATTTACCAAGCAAAGTCTTTTTAATCCATGACAAAAAAGTTTTGTTGTGCTCATTCAAAATCCACATTTCTTTCTTATTTGGATGACATTGTTTCAACTCATTAATATGCAGTGTGATATATGGTTGAGCATCAGCTATGTTATTCAAGATGTATGATTCTAACTTCTTCATCTGTTCAGCTGACAATGATTTGACTTTCAAGCCGCGAATCCCCTTTCCCTCATTATTAACTCGTTCATGGTGAGATGGAGGCAAACCTATGTGTTGCGCCGCAGCCAAGTAGCTCATACAAAACTCTGCTACCTCCTCATAAATATACTTTTCAATAATGGAGGCTTTATGTCGATATAGATTTTTAACATACCCCTTTAATATTTTCATATACCTTTCAAAAGGATACATCCAACGAAGATATACAGGTCCACAAAGCTTTATTTCTCGAACCAGATGAATCATTAAATGCACCATTATATCAAAAAAAGTTGGAGGAAAATACATTTTCAATTGACAAAGTATAAAAATTGAATCCTTTTCCAAAATGTTCAAAGCATTCACATCAATCGCCTTGTTACAAATTGAATTGAAAAAATAACACAACTTCATTATAGTCTTTCTGACACGAATGGGCAATATTCCACGCAATGCAACTGGTAGAATCTGTTGCATCATGATGTGAAAATCATGTGATTTCATACCTATCAACTTCAAGTCCTTCAATGAGACAAAATTTTTTACATTAGAAGAATAACCTTGAGGCACTTTGGTATCATGAAGACACTGAAAGAAGCTAATTTTCTCCCTATCCGATAATGTATGACAAGCCGGGGGAAGAAATGTTCGTCTTCCTTTAGGAGTGGGAGCTAACTCCAAACGTATTCCCATTGATAGTAAGTCGAATCTTGCATTCAACCCATCTTTAGTATTTCCTTTAATATCTAACAATGTTCCAATCAAAGAATCATAGATATTATTCTCCACGTGCATGACATCAATATTATGTTTAACTTCATGATACCTCCAATATTGTAGCTCAAAAAAATTGACCTTTTCTTCCAAATATGTCTATCATTACCAGATTTCTGTGTCTTTCCCAATGTCACGTCAAGGTTTTTCACCCTCTCAAAATACAGATCAGGGGATAAAGGTTTTGGAGCAGTATCAAATTCTTGTGATCCATTGAATGCCTTTTTTAGTCTTCTATAAGGGTGTTCCATAGGCAAAAACTTTCGATGACCCATGTACACTGTTTTCCTCCCATGATGAAATTGACAATATGAAGTCTGTTGTTCGAAAATTGGACATGATTTATTCCCTTTAACACTGTATCCAGACAAATTTCCATATGCTGGGAAGTCATTTATAGTGAACAGAAGCACTGCATGCAGTTGAAAATATTCCATTTTATAAGAATCATACACCCTAATACCATCAGCCCATAACAGTTTCAAATCATCAATCAACGGTGACAAGTAAACATCAATATCATTACCGGGTTGCTTTGGACCAGAGATCATTGTACTCAACATGAAATATTTGCGCTTCATACAAACTTCATGAGAGAGGTTGTAAATTACCAATAAAATAGGCCATGAACTATGTGTGCTACTGAGTGTTCGGTATAGATTCATTCCATCTGTGCACAACCCTAGTCCGGGATTTCTAATTTCATTTCCAAATATAGAATAATGCACATCAATTTTCTTCTATTGTGGACAATCAGCTGGATGACGTATTGTTCAATCACATACCCGCTCTTCAGAATGCCATCTTAACCTTTTTTCATCATGTGAATTAGCAAATAAACATTTGAAACGATTAATTATAGGAAGATACAAAAATACCTTTGAAGGGAGATTTGTAATCTCTACATCAGCCTGTGATTTTTCTTTCACCTTATACCGTGATGTCCCACATTTAGGACACTCTGACAGAAATTCATATTCCTTCCTATATATAATGCAGTCATTCGGACAAGCATGTATTTTCTTGTATCCCAATCCCATCGGGCATAATATTTTCTTGGCTTTGTAATGTGAATCTGGAAGATCATTATATTTTGGAAGAATGTCTTTCATCAATTGTAGAAACTCTATAAAACTTTTGTCTCTCCATCCATGATTCGCCTTCAGGTTAATCAATCTTAACACCACCGACAAAACCGTAAAATCTGTACAACTAGGATATAATGGTTTTTCAGCATCACCATATAGACGCGCAACTATCGATTCTATCTTAATTTGTTCTGCTACAATATCGTGAATCATTTCTTCAATTCCATCGGAGTTACCATCTTGCAAATCTTCATCATCAGTGACATTCCGTCCAGTTTCACCATGCCAAAACCAAGGGCTGTAACTCGGATTAAAACCATGACAAATCAGATGATCTTTTATCTCTCTACTTTTCAACTTCTTCATATTCAAACATTTCAGGCATGGACAGAAAAAAATGTCACTACTTGGAACATTTCGTTTTGAAAATTCCAAAAAGGCATCAACACCTTCCTCAAATTCATTGCTCATTCGATGTTCCGTAATCCAACTTTGACTCATTATTACCTATAACAAATATCAACAAAAAATATATATTTTTAAGATAAGATAAATATATGTTTATATGAAAAAAATCATAATTTTAATGTAAAACAATTTAAAATATAAAACAAATCTATAGGTATTTAAAAAAATATGCTTGAATATTATTTTTAAAACAAAATATAGTTAGATATAACAGTTTTAAATTTCATTGAATCGAAGAAAACCATGATGCCTACATAGTTTAATATTGATTGCGGTTTTGATGTTTTAATATATTAGATAAACTACCTATTTAACATGTTATTAATGGTTTCTGTAGACCCTAAATCCATTTGGTAAATATTTTCACACAATTATAAAAATCAATGGAAGTGTTTTTTGGGAGGAATATGTTCAATCATTTGATTTTGATGTCCCATATTCTATAACAAAAGGCAATGTGGATACCAAAGCCCTTAGTTTGGTTTTTTATTCTCAAAGGGTTTGTGATGAAAAAGAAGAGTATAAGTTGATGTATATGATAAATAAAATACAACTATATTTTATTTATGGTTATGATAGAATGAATTCATACCATATCATTTAGGATCTGCTCCCACCAAAAGTAACCCTCCTCAGTTCGAAATGAAAAAATTTAGATAATTATGCATGAATTCATACAAGTATTGTTGTATATAAACCAAAAAGAAGATTATTAGTACTAAAAGTAAAACTAGGAAGAAACAATAAACTCTATATACTCATCAAAGCTACTCCACAACACTTACATGCTACTAACATCTATAAAAAACTACAAATTGCTTTTAAAAACCAAAAAAAATTGTTTATATTTATGTATGGTGGGCATAACATGTATACATAGTAAGATCCTCCCTAAAATATCTCAGGAAAATGTTGAGGAAACACACTAAAGCCCTATGAAAAAAGGAATCTAAATCATCACCTAAACAAGAAAATATAGTTTCATATACTCACTATGGATCACTCACAAAATAATTCATATAAATAAACCTTTTCGTATAAAATATTATATATATATATATATTAAAATTAAGGTTCTCGGATACCACTTCTCCACTAGTTTTCCTCTCACACCCCAATGCGCTACTCCACAACACTTCCATGATACTAAAATCTATAAAAAACTAAAAATTGCTTTTAAAAACCAAAAAAATTGTTTATATTTATGTATGGTGTTCATAACATGTATACATAGTAAGATACTCCCTAAATCATCTCATAAAAATGTTGAGGAAGCACACTAAAGCCCTATGAAAAAAGGAATCTAAATCATCACCTAAACATGGAAAAATAGTTTCATATACTCACCATGGATCAATCACAAAATAATTTATATAAATAAACCTTTTCATATAAAAAATTATATATATATATATATATTAAAATTAAGGTTCTCAGATACCACTTCTCCACTAGTTTTCCTCTCACACCCCAATGCTAATGTCATGGTCTCACCCCGCCCATAAATCATCCTACACCATGTGAAATTGTATCACTTCCATCAATGAATCATATGTATCTTAGATTATCTCATCACCATATTATCAAAATACTAATGAGGTGAATACTTGGAAACCACTACATCTTGTTTACATTAAATGTACAAAAATCACAAAACATAATTATATAATATCCGTGAAAAAAAAACGAACGAAATAAATTTGTGGAAGGCTTACTTGAATGTTGCGAGTTGAGATGATAGATCCGAGAGGAGTGAAGAAGATAAAAAATGAAGCCAAAATGAGTTTAACGTAGGTCGATCGATGAGATGATTAGGGTTTACCGCACGAGAGAGACGAGCCGGCGGACTGTCAATTGAAAAATCGTAAATGACAGTCCACGGGGCTTTAATTTCTTTAAAAGTTTTATAATGTCGGTTATATAATAACCGACGTTATAAACTATTTTTTAAATTTATAACGTTGGTTATTTTAAAACCAACGAAAAAAAGCTCCCGCGCTTTGGTTTTTTACGTCAATTATTTTATAACCGACGTAAAAAACGACATATCTATGGGTTTTTTACGTCGGTTATTTTATAACCGATGTAAACCCCCCCCCCCCCCGTGCTTTGGTTTTTTACATCGGTTATTTTATAACCGACGTAAAAAACGTGTAGATATCTCGTTTTTTACGTCGGTTATTTGGAAACCAATGTAAAAAAACCGATATCTACGCGTTTTTTACGTCGGTTATCAAATAACCGACGTAAAAAACCAAAACACGGGGGGTTTTTTTTACGTCGTTTATAAAATAACCCACGTAAAAAACCCGTAGACATCTCATTTTTTACATCGGTTATAAAATAACCGACGTAAAAAACCCCGCGCTTTGGTTTTTTACGTCGGTTATCACATAACCGACGTAAAAAACGCGTAGATATTGGGTTTTTTACGTCGGTTTCCAAATAACCGACGTAAAAAACCCCACGCACATTGGTTTTTTACGTCGGTTATAGGATAACCGACGTAAAATACCGAACAAGCGCGATTTTAACGTCGGTTATTAAAATAACCGACGTTAAAAATCTACTCGCCGTATTTTTTACGTCGGTTATATATAACTGACGTAAAAAATGGTGACGTAAAAAACGTTTTCTGCACTAGTGAATTCTCAAGATTCAATTTCTTTAAGTTGTAGAAATTAATTATAATATAAGCACACAAAACCTATTTTTAGAAAAAAGATATTTCTATGAAAAAAATTGAATCTATACTTATTAAGGCTAAAGATTAAAAATTATTGATGCTTACCATAAATATTTAGGCTTATCATTAAATAAATTAATGTTATTTTACATTATAACCAATCCAAAATAGAATGATGTCACTAAACCACCTCATTAAAAGTAAATAATCAAAAATAGTTTATTTATTAAAATAAAATATTACTTGGGTTAAAAAAGTCAGTCATTGGCTTAAAATAATGTTTTAAATTATTTATTATACTAATTAAATATATATTTCGTCTATAAAAAGGTTTTGTTTATTTTGATGTCAATATTACATCAAGTTGACATCAAATAAATTCTGATATTTGTAAAAATTGTATTTTTCACTATTTAACAAAAAAACATTTTCTATAAATTTTAAAAATACCCTAAGATAATTTTAACCTTATGAATTCAAAAATAAAGTTCATTTCATAAAATTTAAATTCTAAAATTCATAAATTTACAAATATAAAGAAACCCCACTTTTATAGAAATATCATCTTTAAACTAAGGGTTTTTAACCTTATTTCATATCATCAAAAAAATAATGTCAATTTATTTATTTTCAAATTGGATATTCATACTGAATTTATGTTTAAATTGAATTTTAATAATTTTTTATACACTTTAGTTCAATTTTTCATATAATAAATGCTATCGAACATAGTATTAATTAAATGAAAATACATTCTAAAATATTGATTTGTTAAATTTTACCCCCTTAAAGTAAATGTTTCCTAGTAATTTCTATCTCATTTCTCATGGAAAAGGTTTAAAAAAAATTTCAAAATCAATTATAAAGGAGTGTAAGAAGACTTCCAGACCCATTATTTTAAAAGGATCTCTAATAATAGAGCCTTAAAACATAGGATAAGGGAAAGAATGTGGAGTGAATTATACACAAGTGTCAATAATTACCTATTAATACATATCGATAAAATTTACATTAAAAGAACATTACTATACTTTTAATACTATTAAACTTATCATTTCCTAAATATTTCATAAACCATGTATATACTATTGTGAGAATCGTACTTTTGAATGAGTTTCGTAGAGTGTACCCTGATATATGAGTGATAAGAGTCAATGGATTTATCTTCATTTTATATAATATTTGAGGTATACTTTTATCATTGAGATAGAGAATATGAGAAATCTTACTTGATTTCTTCCCTTAAATGAGTATAATTTTCCCCATAAAATTTTTTAAAGAATTTTTCCACATGTTCTTCATCTCTTATTCTAAATGATAAACAACCATGATGAATTATTCATTCCCAGATCACTAAAATCAACTTTTAATGGATCATAAGATCAAAAAAAGTAAAGAAATTAATTCATCATGTTTTTATCCATAAACCAAAACCAAAAAATTATTTTCACAAGTTGATATAATATGCAATAGAAATAAACCATCATATGAAAAAATAATACATTAATCTCTAAAAACTCAACAATAATACACTGAGTTAAACTTAATTCATTCCATAAATAACTAACAATATAAATTTTCAAAATAGTTTAGAAAAAAAATTTAAATTAAAATATTTCATTATTTGATCACATATTCTTCCAAAGTCAACCTAACATGTCTCTCAAAACATATTTAATCACCTAAAACATCACATGCCAAAAATATATATTCCTTAATCATATATTCTCCAAAATATGACAATCTTTTACATAAATAACCCAAATTACCATAAAGTCGCAATAAAATCATATAAACTTCCAAAATATAACTCAATAATTATTCCTCAATAAATATCAACAACTTTAACATAAAATATTGTACTAGACAAAAATATAAAATTTCCCTGATTCTTATAATTTCCCCAAAAATATAGTGAAATTATTGAAAAATAATATTAAACCCCAAATCCCTAAATCAATTTCTAAATTACATTATTATTTGACTATAAAATATATGTTACTAAAAATTTAATAACTATTTATTAAAATAAACCATAATTACCTCAATATCATAAAATATATTAAACCTAAAGTTTATATTTACGTTATAGCTTTTATCCCCAAAATATTAACATTATCCAAAATATACATTATATTAAACTACATAATAAACATTAGGGTTTTATATAACTCAACCATTTATTCTTCCCAAAACCCCTTAAATATCTCCCAAAATATCTTTAATCATCTTAAACTACCATCACATAGAACCTGAAAAGGGTATCTATGCCTTTAAACATATGGTCAACATTAAAATTACTAACCCATGAGGGTATCTAAAACTCTAAAATTTCCCCTATTTAATAACTTACAAACCACTAAAGTTATTTAAACCCTTTCTTTGATACCAATTTTAATTCCCAAGTCCTGTATATCTGGATCTATTACTTAAACATATTCTTTACATATTAGATTCAAAACTAACTAAAGTGATCAAAAATTAATCTTCTATAACTACATTTTCAATAAAAAAGAACTGATTAACTTACATCACAAATACCTTCTATGTTTAGAGTTTATAAAATTAAGAAAACTCATAAATTAACAAAAACTATATCCTTCTCATATAATGGAAATATTTTCAATTATACCTATATTTTTTTATCCCATAATAATCCTTCATTATATCTGTAAAAATTCTTCACACGTGATACCCCTTAAAAAATATCATACATAATACTTCACTTCATAAATTGGGGAAATTGAAACAAAATAATGGTGATCTCAAGTGCTCAATAAGGCTAAATATAGGCATTATTAATCAAATATCATAAGTGATCATAATATGATCATATACATATGATAACATAAACAAAGTACTTAGATATAATATAAGAAACTTATATCCAAAAAATCATAACATAGATATTTTTCAACTTCTATGTGGAAATATTTTATATAATAATACCATAAAAATTATAAAATAATAATCTTGAATATTATAAAGGAAAAAATGAGAACTCATGAAATGTAAAAAATTTTATTGAAAAAAATAACCTTTAAAATATCATGAACTGTAATTCAATCATGAACCCATTTTCCTATCAAAATATTACACATAGGCATCATATAAAGAATATAAAAATATATATATGCATCTTCAGTCATTATTATTAAAATCACCCATATAAAGGAATAACCTTCATGGTTAATTCCAGCATGTCTCTTCATGAGATCATATCATTACTCGATCCCTTAAAAGGTTATATCGAACCACCCATTATTATATAAATTTTCCAAGAACCATAAAATGAATAGAACACAATAGAGCTTTTACTTTCATTATAAAACTCATAATTAATCATTTCTTCATAGATTAATTTATCTATGAAAAGGAAACATTTTTAATGAAAATTTCCTTAATAGATTATAATTTTCCATACAGACAAAAAATTTGTATGGTATCATTAAAACCTATCCATGATGAATAATATTAATCATTAAATGATATTAACATAGATAAAATTTGAAAATAAAATAAAATACCATTTTCTTTTAGTTTCCATTTAAAAACAAAATATTCATAAAATAATGGGAAAATGATTTTATTTGAAAAACCATGGAAAATTTTAAAATATGATTAAGGATAAAGAAATTACATGATTGTGGGAAAATCCATTCATTCCATATATGTTAAAATAACATTCTTTTCACAATTTTGTAAAGATAATCAAAAGTGACTCGTATGGAAAATATTATAAAGGTTCCTCTTAAAATATTTTAAATAAAATAAAAAATAGTTGAAAATTAATGTTAATAATATTTTAATTATATAAAATAAAATTCTTGAACCATTTAAAATAACATGGATATGGAAGGAAAATATTTTGGTGAAAAATTCAAAACCTTCAATGCACCATTTAAAAAGAACACCCTTTACCTTGTATGATAAAAAATACATTGAAAGAAAGAACATAAAAAAGGAACTTTAAATAATATTAATATAAATAGATTATTGATAATATTTGTTAAAAATAAAGTATAATCACAAAATAAATGAATATAGGTTTATCGTGTGTCATAGAAAAAAAATTAGGCGAGAAACCCTTATAACATTATAAATGTGTGAATAAAAAAATATTGATTAATAGAAATCAATATTATTCCTTAAAACCCATAATTTCTAGAAAGTTTTTTTTCGAGTTAAATAAGGAAATATGGTTCTAAATTTCCTTTTAAAAATTAATGGAACAAGAAAGGTAAATTTTAAAATAAAATGATTTTGATATGATAAAATAATAAAGAGATAAATTGATTGTGTGATTATTGATAA
This sequence comes from Viscum album, assembly GCA_963277665.1. Taxonomy (NCBI): domain Eukaryota; kingdom Viridiplantae; phylum Streptophyta; class Magnoliopsida; order Santalales; family Viscaceae; genus Viscum; species Viscum album. The sequence goes on along the minus strand of OY728145.1, from coordinate 1,636,189,233 downwards.
ATTCAATTTGAGTTAAAAGGTTTACGTCAAATTTATGTGTAGAAATGATCGAACTGGATTTATAAAAATAATTAAATCAATAAAGAATGATAAAATTTAATAATATAAAGAGATAACAAAAACAATTGATAAAGAGCTTGGAAATAATTCTATGTGATCCCCAACGTCACCACACCTCGACTCGAGACATAAATGATATATATCCCTTGATTTTATAAATTATAATGAAACATTTCCCTTATAATTTTTGTTTTTGAGAACCCATTTTCTCATTTTTGGTATCCAAGGAATATATCCCAATATTTTATAAAACCAGAACACATTGGAGAAAGGTGTTGAGAGGAGACATGTTTTCTTTAGGAAAACTCATTACAAAGTCACTCCCAAATCTCTTGGATAAATGATTATAATTAGGGACAACTTATTTGGAAGAAAGGGTGATATCCTTTGCGATATTAAAGAAAGTAAATAGAACTTTTAGAGTATTTTGAGGAAGATATCACTTCAGTGTGGAATCAATTTGAGAGAATCTTTGGAGAAAAAGGTTATTCTTATAAGGGGTTGAGGGAAATGTTTTATAGGATCTAAGAGGACCATGGACCTTTTCGAATTATATGGGAGTAATTAATCTTAATAAGACCATCATAAGATAAAAAATTACCATAATAAATTTATCCTTGGACTACCTACCATGATGTCATCAAATTCCTAGTTGTCGCAACCGAGTAGCTGGTGGGATTCCTAAAATTGGTAGCACTTTTGGAACAATAACTGATTAGACAATATACATGAATTATTTATTTGATGAATTACTATAGGTTATTGGTTTTTTCTTCTTTCACCATTAGTTTTCTAATGGGTCTTTTGAACATAACTATTACTTCCACCATGGAACGGGTTATCTGGTGCAGTTTGCTGCTGCTAATATTCAAACATGGACTCCCAAACTTCTTTATAAGACCTTATAAGTAATTTCTAATAATATTACCTTATCTTGATACATGGTAAGAGATGATTTAAATCATTTAATATGATCATAAATCCTTCTTTTAATTGACTATAAAACTTCATTAAGTCTAATAATATCATCTCTTTAAGGAAGATTATTTTCTTTGAAAATCACACAAATAAAAAAATTAGATACGTAGGTGAGTGTTTTGTATCATGGAAATATGTTGACAGAGAGTGTTACAACAATCTCTTCCATTTTTATAATCACAAACACTTATCATAAAAAAATTAATTAAGTGTAATTCATGAGACAAAGATATATCAATATAAATCATGTTCTTAGATATCAATATAATAAAAATGATATTCAATATGATGAAGAAGTAAATAATATTTATTTAATAGAAATAAGATATATATATTTATATCATTTCATTAACAATAGAAAGTCGTTTAATACAATTTTTCAATTACCCCCCCCTTTTTGTAAAAAAACCCTTTATAGAATAAAATTTTATGAAGAACTTCTCTCATTTTGAAGCATAATAAAACCTATAAAAACACTTCCACTTTTGGATTATCAAAAGGAAAACAAGTTGTGGTAATATATATTATAATAAAAACACTTGGGATATTTTTGAAAACTAACATTTAAATTTAGAAAATAAATCTCAAGAGGAAAATATTTTGAAAAAATAACTTATTTTCCACCCCCAGCAGGATAGAGAGAGAAAGAGAGATATAAGTTAGAAGAATAAATAAAATTAAAAGTGGTTAATAATATAAACAAATATTAAGTATTAAAAAAATATAAATATAAGGAAAATAAAAAATTAAGATAAGATAAGGGAAAATAAAAAAAAAGTGAATGAAGAAACTTAAAATGGTACATACCTTTTCCAAGATAATTCTCATGAATAATAATTTTTCACCTTTAAAGAAGATTAAAAGAATAAGGACCTTTATTAAATAATACCTTTATATAATCCTTTGATTAGTGTTTTTTCAATGATAACTCATGAACAATGTTAGAGTGAAAATTAAAAAATAGTTTTACTCATCATTAATCTTCCATTAAGAGAGTTAAAAACATTTTTTTTGAAAAATTAGTAGAGAATATATATAATTAATCATATAAGTTTTAAAGGAAAAATAAATTCATAATAATATTTAGTTTAACATAGTAAATATTTGTTAAATAATACTTGTTTTTAGAAAATATGACTTTGAAATTTGAAAGTAAGTGAAAAACCTTTTTATTTTAAAAATAAATTTAAAAATAAGATATAACTCTAAAGGGAAAATTTCAAAATAAAAAAATATATATATAAGGATTCCCCTCAAATGATATTTCAAGTGAGATAAAGGGTTCACAACCATGATAAAATAAAAATATAAAATAATAAATTCTAGTTTGATAATAATATTTTCAGAAAAGATTTAGACTTTTGAAAAGATTTTAAAAATATTACTCAAGATAGTTATAGATAAAATGAATAATGTCACAAGAAAATAATTCATAATTCACATTTAATGAGTTTAAAATTATCAAGGTCAAGAGATTTAGTGAAAATATTAGTGATTTGATATTATTTTGGAAAAAATTCAATAAGATATCAACTTTTTTGAAGTGATCTATAATGCAATGGTGCCTCAGGTCAATGTGTTTAGTGTGAGAGTGACGAAAAATATTTTTAAAGATATTTATGGAACTAGTATTATCAAAATTAATAGGGTCATGTACATATGTAACCTGTAAGTATAAGAGAGTGTGTTACATCTATGTTGTTTTGGAGTAACAACTCCCTAGGTTTATGTGTTTCGCTTTAATTGTGGAAAGAGAAATTGAGTTCTTCATCTAGCTACACCACGAGAAAAGGGATTTTCCTAAGTTGGTATCAAGTCCCATAAATATTTTCATATATAGTTTTTAAACTAAAAAATTAGTTATATAAAACTATTTAATTCAAAATAAATTCATTTTGGATAACACAATTCAATATTTTTAGTTCTTTTTAAAAAATAAAAAATCCTTATGAAAGATTTAGGATGATATTCTTTTGTATCCAATTAAAAATAAACTCAAAGACAAACATTTAACTTTATGTCATCTCAAGTAATAGTAAGATAAAGTATACTTAAAACCATAATTCTAAATACATTTTTATTGACCGTCTTTATAACTTCATCCAATATTAACTAACAAGGTATACTTTCGGGCATACTTTTTCCTTAGTGCGAACCATTATGAATATTTTTTAGAGTCCAATTGTGTACTTAAAATAATATAGGAAAAATATATCAAATATTTGAGAAATTGGAAAACTAAGAAAGAATCTGAGTTCACGCAAAAATCTCATTTGAAATTACTTTTTCATTAAATAAAAAAATTCAAAACAAAGGTATTCATTGGTTGAGATGAAAATCACATCATTAACATAAATTTTAATGAGTAAAAAATAATTTGATATATGTTTTAGGAAAAGTGTTCATTCATTTTTCCCATTTTAAAACCATTTGAAAAAATAATAATTTGAAATATGCTCATACTAATCTCTAGGGGCTTATTATAAACTATGAATATATTTAGTTGGTTTGAAAATAGAATTTAGAAAAATAAGATTTTAAAAACTATTTGGTTTTCCAAAAAATTATTTTTGGAAATAAAATTATTTAAAAATTCACTTTTGGTATACATTTTAAATATTTTAAAATTAATATGATAGTATAATTTTAACAAGATTCTAATGTATTTTGACCAAGTGATGGGTGAAAAGTTTTTACCATAGTTAATTTATTATTATTAATTATAATATTTAGTGACTACACATGATATATTTCTAGTTATATTACCTAGATCATATAACTTATTTATAAAATCCCATTTCGGTTTTATAATAGGATAATCATTAGGTATTTTCATAGAATTCTATACATAATTTAAATATAATTTATTAGTTTATATCTCATATAAAGTAACCAATTTTCATTATTAAAGACTTAATTATGGATTTAGGGTTCTAGGTGAGTGGAAAACATAAGATGTCCAAACTCATTTAAGAATGATCTAGAAATATGAGTTCCTTATTGCAAATCATTGATGAAAATTTCAAGGGGATGGTATATATATTTTTTGAATTATTTGGGTAAATAATTTAAATTGGATTTTTATTACTCTTAAAATTCATTATTTTAAAATGGTTTATTTAAAAATAAATGTTCAGAAATATATTTTGAATTCTTTTTTTCAAATACAACATATATTGATTCTTTAAGCATTTTAGTCCATTTGTTAAATACTCTGTATGCATTCCATGAGTTGTAGTACCCAAGAAAGATAAATTTATTGAATTCTGAATCGACCTTTCCATGGTTTCCTTCGGTGTTTAAAAAATATTTTCAACCAAAAAAATTATAATGCGGGCATTGATTGTTTTATCTTTCTAAGGTTTGTATGGTTTTTATGGTGAAATTTTCTTATTAGAATAGAATTAATGATAAATAAATAAATATTCTTATCCACATCCTAAATTTAATTTTCAATAATAAATTCATTTAAAATAGTTCAATTTATTTCTTATATGGTTCAATATCACCCCTTTACTACCTAGTTTTTTAATGGTTTAAGCAGTAGAAAAATAATTATTATATCCTTAAAAATAACATAAATCCTTAAATTACTTATTGTAAAATTCTCTATCATGACCACTTCAGATTGAAATAATTCCCAATCATTTTTCATTTTCAAATTTTTAAAAAACAAGATCAAGTATTTATAAGATTCAATTTTCTAATCTAAAAAATTAACACATGTGAAACTTATAATGTATTTAAAATTAAAAATATTATAGTATTTTCCTCCTAGAATTTAAATTTTAGAAGGAGTAAATATATTAATATGAATTGATGAAATATTTTTAAGAATTTTTTTTCTTCATTTAATAGTGGATTTGTGTTGCTTGCCATATTTTCATTATTCATAAACAATGTAATCTTCGAAATTAAATTTTAGAAGTTCTCATACTAGTCGATAAAAGTAGAGTTTTAAAAGCGAGTTTGTAACACAATAACAGAGGTGTCTATGCCAAATCCATGAATCACTAACTTTTTCACTTAGGCATTTGATGTTTTTGGTAGAAAGATATTTTTAATTAATTTTATATACATTTTTAAAATGATAAGTTATAAATAAAATTTTTCCTTTTGATTTAAAATCATGAAGAAATCAATTTCAAATAATATTTTAAATTTATAATCACAAAATTTACTAATTCTTAGAAAATTTTATTTCAACCATTTGATTAATAAAACATTGTTTTTAATATTTGAGTTATAAAAACTCATGGTACCTACACTAATTATCTTACCTTTAGAATTATTACTGAATATAACATGACCTACTTCTAGTTTATATATTTTATTGAATTTAGGGAGTTATCAACACATGTATCTTGAGAAAAAATGCTTCTTGGGTATTTATAAAATTATAATTTTCTAAAAAAATCAAATTACTAATGGTTTTGGTACCCAATGAAATAGGATCAATTAATGCAAGTTAGTAAATATTTAGTAATATAGGTTTTATATCATAAGGTTTCATTTTAGAAAAAATTGATAAAATATGGATTGATTTTTTCTCCCATATCACGAATTATTTTAATATAATTCAAATATTAAACTTCTAATACTTTTGTAATAATTGAAAATTTTATCCTGTGAGAAAACATTAATAAAATTATTTTTCAATAGATTTTTACAGCAGCTCACATGACTGGAGAAACAGAGACCAAAACTTTCTTTTACATGTATTTGAGAAGCTAAAAATCTATTTAGAATGTTCTATAATTTGGTGAATTTTGAAATAGAACATTTAAAGTATTTAATGGTGGATTTTATTTTATCGACATCTAATGGATTTTATTTTATCGACATCTTGTGGATTTTTTACTTTCATTGATAATTATTCTTTTTTCGTGAAGATCAGAACTTTCTATTTTTGAATTTGTTCTTTATATTGAATAAATTTCTTTTATTTATTATCATTATATTTATTAATGAATAATGTTAATGAAAACCATTTTTAAGTTGATCATGGGCATGTTTTAAGTCTTTATAATAATTTTGGTTGGAGGAGTAATAATAGGATTATAAAGAATTGGGAGAAGAAGATGAAGAGTAAAATATTGGAAGAGGGGTACTAACCTCAATGTATTCATCAAAATGTACTATAAAGAACTTGGTACATGAGTCACCTGATGAATTTATAGGTGCCAAGTCCATGGATTCATCAATGGGACTCTATATTGTGACTTTGAAACCATTCTTACCTTGTTTCTTTTCATTAAGATTATTTTTGTATATGTGGCACTCTGGATTGATTTGAACTTTTTTTTTACATTCATATAATGTCACTTAAAGTTCAAATTTTAGATTTTAGATTTTGGATTAGTTGGATAATTTCTTCTTCTTGAAGAAATATTTCATGTTCTTGGTGAGTTGAGAAAAATATTGAACCTTTCCTTTGGTTGATTCATCATTGATGACTTTAAATGGGATAGATTTCTTGACTTCTTTGACTTATATTATCCTAAGTCTCATCTTTCCATTTATTTATAATTTAACATATAATTAAGGATATGATGAATTCCACGATAACTATTTTATTCTTATCTTTATATTCTTGAATAGATGCGACTTTGTCATCCCTAGAGCATGGTAAAACCAATATCATTTTCATTAAGAACGTTTTTATAGATAACTCATTACTAAATGACATTCTACTGTTGAAATTTTTATAAATCCTCATAAACATTATATTGATAGATTCATTATGATTCATAGAGAAACTTTCAAAATCTTGAAGATACATATCCAATATAATAAGTGTTACTTTATTCATGCCTTTTTTGTAACTTATAATAATTTCTAAATTTTATAATACATTTTTCATGTGGAAACATGATTAAACTAATTATGATCAATACCACAATGTAAGGAATTTGTATATTTTCTATTAATTTCAAAGTTTTTAATATCTTCAAGAGTCCATTTTTCTTAAGATTATTTAGATAGAACATATTCATGCATTACCATTTTCCAAACAGCGTAACTAATGGTACTGAGAAATTTTCACATTCAATTTTTCTAATAAGAATAATTAGAGTTATAAACAATTGGAGCATAAAAATAAGATTTATATACCATAATAAAAATATTTATCTTTAAAATCAATTAATATTTGAAAAAAATTGAAATCAACAGAAAATTTATTAAAAACACAAATAACTACTTTGATACCAATTATCGGTCAGAGTAAATAGATAAATAGGGGTGAATTCCCTATTAAAAATTAACATGGAAGGAAAGGATAATTTCAAAATTACACGATTTTGATATGATTAAATAATAAAGAGATAAATCAATTGAGAAACAATTGATAAATTTGATATGATTTAAAATTTTAATATCAAAATTAAGTATAAAAATGATAAAATAAAATTTATGAAAGCATGTAAATTGATAAATAATGATGAAATGTGATAATGTAAATAGAGAGTAAACACAATTGTTAAAAATTTAGGAAATAGATTGATGTGAGCCCATATATATCCTCCCTATGAATCGTGAGGTCAATAATATCAATAATTTGATATAAGTAGTAAACAAGAAACTTTTCCCTTACAATTGTGGATTTTTTGTACCCTCTTGAGCTTCTATGCTAACTAAGGAACTCATCCCTCACTTTTCAAAGTGATAACCCATTGGATAAAGTTTATTAGAGGAGAGAGGTATTCTTTTGAAAAAATCATGAAAAATTCACTCATAAATATCTTGGATGAATGACTATAATTGGGGATGAGATATTTTATAGAAAATTAATTTGAGAGATTGAGAAATGTAAATTTATCTTTGAGAAGATTTTGAGGAAGCTATAACTTTGGTGTTTAATCAATTGGAGAGATTTTTTGGAGTGAAAGTTTATTATTCCAAGTAGACAGGGGATAAATTTTAAAGGTTCTAAGAGGACTGATAACTTTTTGGAATTCATTGGGGGTAATGAATCCAAAGAAGGATGACATAAGAAAAAAAAGTCCATGATAAATATAGAATTGGATTTCATTCCATGACACCACCATATACTTATTATCCTCTACTGGGTAGCCGGTGGGATTCCTCAAACTAGGAGCGCTTCTAGAAATAGAACCATATATATGAAACACCTCTACTAGCTTTATGGTGGACTTCTGTAGGCTAGGAGAACATATTCCTTTACCACCATCCTCCTGGTGGGACTCCACCAGTTAGCTTATTGGTCCTCTGGGTATAATTTTCAACTACCACTGTGAAACTAGATATTTAGTGCAGTATTCTACAATTAATAATTAAAAATAACCTCATCCACTTATTTCAAATGAATTCAAAGGAACTTCAAACATTATTACATTATTTTGAGTCATGATAAGAGATAATTCAATTCCTTCAGAAATATCCTCAATCTTTATTTTAAATAACTTCAAAAACTCCATTATGTCTAATAATTCTATCTCCTTAAGATAAATTAAAGGGTTTGAAAACATCAAATTGAAAATATTAGATACGTATGAGAGTGTTTTTTATCATGAAAAAACCATTAGAGAGATGGTTAAAATATAAATAATATATCAAAACACATTCATATAGAATTAAGTATAACATATAAATGTAACAATGGTGAAAAACACAAAACATGTCTCATGAAATTGATATTGATACCTGGAAACCCTTATAAAGATTGTAACACATGAATTGAGAATCACTCAATGAAGTGATTGTTTGAAACAAATGTTAATACACATTAAATAAGTGAAAAAAACATAAAAAATTAGAGTTAAAACATATAAAAACTTATCATTACATAGTCAATAAAAATGTGATATAACCCAATGAAAGGAAATATATTAAAAAATCCTCCTACCATGGTCTTCCTCTTAGTAGAACATGTTATAACCTCATATATAATGAAAATAATTTTATTTTAAATATATAAATGAATAACATTAATACTTACCTTAATATATTTCAATCACTTATAATTTTCAATTACCCATTTATTAAAAATTCTTTGTTAAAATTCAATGTTTATGTGTCAATTGTCCTATTTCCCATGCATGTTTCAATTCAGTGGATTCGGTCCTTGAAACTTGGTACTAGTTTTATAACCTCTAAAATCTTAATCATGTTTTTATTATCATGTTTATGCATTCAATATAATTTTATAATAATCCAAATAATATGATCCTAAAAAATGAAACACGTCCTTTCTTGGAAAAGGTAGTATGTATGTACACACGGGAAATGATTCCATTTTTCTAATATATAAAAACTAAAATAAAATAACTGAATTTTTACTGTTAAATAATAAATAAAATATAATAAAAATTATATTTATTAATTAAATCCATCCATATGACCATCCATGTGAGGTGTAAATGAAAAATTAATTATGTCACTTCATGGAGGTGGAAGTCCACATATATACATGAGCAACATTTCCATTTTCTAACGGATGAGAGTGTAAGAGGGTATATAATAAATTATATCTATATAATCATAATTATTTCATAAATATTATATATATTCATTAATTTTATCTTTATAACCATCCATGAGATGTGGTGATGGAAAATGAAATATATCGCTTTGCGGAGGCGATAGTCTGCATGTACACACGAGCGACATTTTAATTTTCCATTGGATGGAAGGGTGACGTAAAAAGTATATACCATCAACATAATAAAATTTAATTATATTAAATATACCTATTTAATTATATTATTATGGTTATAGAAGATTTTATGATGGTTGAATAGGAATGAAACTTGAAAAAAGTATGTAAAAACAATTACCTATTCTTTTGATATCCTCCTTTCAATTGAGCTTAACGACTTTAAAAGAGAGGTTTATTGTCACAGAATAGGCTTTGGAACATGGTTTGTAATGTTTGTAGATGTATTAAGGTATACTTTTGAGATAAAAACAAACTCATATGTTCCTTTTGAAAGGATAGATTAAGTCCCATTTTATTGGAAAAATCAAGGGTTTTTTCTCAAATATTAAGTCCTTAAGGGTCTCATAAGTAATTTTAAAAATTCCAATGGTCTCTCAAATAGAAAAATTATGAATGTTTTGAAAATTAAACATTAAAATTGTCCTCTTATAATATTTTTGTGTTTTTTAAATCAATTAATAGAATATTTTTTATCGTTAATTATATTTAAAGTCATTTTCAAGACAATTTACATAATTTAACTTAAAAGACATCAAGATAATAATGGATTTAAAATATAACTACATATATCATCACTTAACCTTTATAATTATCTATAAAATTATTGTAACAATATAATTAATTCAAACCTTATCACTTTTTTTAAATCATTGACTTTATTTTTCTACTACTTTCACAAGTGTTGTGTCAATATCAGGTAAACATTTTATATAATTATATTATTTTTTAAAAATTAATATATAAATTAAAAAAAAATTAAATTATTTTATAAAAATAAATATAGTAATATATATTCATCAATAATTTATTCTCATATTTATCATTATGATAACAATGTATTTAAAATATTAAATTAGAGAGGGTGGTATTTTTTGTAAATATTGTACCTTTATATAAAAGGGGAATTCATTATTAAGGAAAGTAAGTACAAATTTGAAAAAATGTTAAGTATGATAAGGTGGTCTAGAAAAACATCATAAAATCATTTAAAGATAATATTTTGTAATATTTTAAGACTTTAATCCTTGATTTAACACATTTACCATATTTTACCTTTAGTGTGATAACATCATTTTTTCTTCAGTAAATTATTTTTATGACAAAAAATGAAATTGATCATATTAAAAAACATAAATATGATGATTAAAAATGTGTAATAAGTTTTTTTAAGATTCAATTTTTATTATTGGTAGAAAATATTTCTAATATATAAACAAAAATGCATAAAACCATTATTCGGGAAAAAAAGTATTTTTCTGTGTCAAAATTAATGTAAACTTATTTAGGAAAAATATTATTAAGTAATGGTGATTAACAATAATTAATTATATTATTATTAAAAAATGGAGGATCTTTGACATTATAACCATGAAAAAATAGAATAGTATCATTAAACTAGGACATCAAATGTAAAGAATTAAAAATAGTTTATTATTAGAATTAAATATAACTTATGTTAAAAAAATAATGGGTTTCCAAAATCAAAATAATTTTTTTTCAATAATTCGTTATACTTGTTAAATACATATTTAGTTAAGAATTTTTTTTATAATTTTTTTATTATGATATCATCACGATGATTCCATAAAAGTTATGGTATTTAAAAAAAATGTATTTTCACTATTAATCCTAAAATTAACCTTTTTAGAAAAATCCTAAATACACCTTAGGATAATTTTAATGTAATAAATTAAAAAATGAATTTAATTTCATAAAATTAAAATTATAAGATTCATAGATTTATCTTTTAAATTAAAATAAAAAATATGATGAAAAATCATTTTATAGAAAAATAAACCTTTAAAACTGTAAAAGCTTTAGCCTTATTTCTTATCATTTACCAAAGTGTGTTATTTTAATTACTTTTTAATTATATACTCATAATTTATTTATGTTTAAATTTCTTTTTAATTAATTATAGTGCACATTATTTTGGTGTTATATAAAACATAAGCTGTTGAACAACGTATTATTTAAAGGAAAATTCATTCTAAAAACTCAGGGTGTTATGATAATAAATATATGAGGTTATTGATTTTCAACACATTATAGATAAATTATTCATATAAGTGTTGTGAACTTATTATAAAAGGTTATACTGGACCATTTCATTTAATATATTTAATGCTCAATATTTATTTCAATCAACATGAAAAACATGTGATACATGTCAAACAATAAATAATAATGAATGTGGATATTTGATAAATACATCATTCATAAAACATTTATATATTTCACATGGTTGATGTGTGCACAAATATATATTCCATAATTAATATTTCGTATAATAATTGTAAATTGACTACATATATGGTTGGTGATGATATAAATAATTTACCTTATTATTAGATAACTTATGGCCACTACTCTGTTTAAACATATTCTAGTAGAAATGTTCTCCTAATAATTTTCTCCTAATAATGTTCTTGTTTGGGTGGTACATAGATTTATTAAAGAATATCATGATCACTAATTTTTTTATTTTACTATTTCTGTAATAATAGGATTTTATTTCCATTTTTATGGAATTTTTGTTTATTTTTAACCCAGTGGTTAGACATACTATAGGCATAGATTAGTTGCATTATTATTTTCACCATTAGATATTATTCTATGATATTTAATTTAGTTGGTGTATTCTCAGTGAGTTTGCAATATTTTTTATCCATTTTGAATAATTAAATGTTTTAGAAATTGATTTTCTAAAATTTTCAACTAGATTATCATCATAAAAATATAATTCACTTGGGTTTATTTGGGGATCATGATATAATAATGATGTCATTTGAACTTACATAATATCATGAAGAGATTACAAAATTATTTCTTCAATAACAATTTTGTAGACATATATACATTAATTGAAATCTTGAGCCTCTACTGATGGATATCTACCAATAAATTGATGATCATATATATATTTACCTATCTTTTTCATCATAATTTAATCTTGATAACCCAAATTATCATTACATGTAATGAATTTATATAGATCAATAAAATTAGTCATTCCATAGTTGATTATATTTAATATATATATATATATGTATAGTACAAGATAGAAGAAAATATATAAAACTTATCTCCAATCAAATTTTTCTCATTTTTTTATATTTATTATATAAATATATTGAGTACCTCCATTGATAATCTCAATATAATATCTTTTTTCATGAATATCTTTAAAACTTATATTTCAGATGTTCTTAACGTTTTATGATTTATTTATTTATTTATTTATTTATCTTTATTTATTTTTTATTTATTTATTTTTTTATTTAATATTTTTTTATTAAATAATTATTTATTTATTTATTTATTTATTTAACTATTATTTATTATTTATTATTTATTTATCTATTTTTCTATTAATTTATTTGTTTATTTATTCAATATTAAATATTAAATATTTATTTATTTATTTATTATTTAGTTATTATGTACAAATTATTTATGAATTTATTTTTAATTTATTAATGAATTATTAATTACTTATTTATTATTAGTTTATTATTCATTATTTATTTATTTATTTAATTATAATTTATTATTTATTTATTATTTATTAATTATTTATTAATTATTTATTAATTATTAAATATTGAAAATTAAAAATTAAATATTAAAAATTAAATATTAAATAATAAATAATAATTATTAATTATTAATTATTAATTATTAATTATTAATTATTAATTATCAATTATAATTATTAGTTATTATTAGTTATAAATTATTTATTAATAATTAATTATTTATTTATTTAATTATTTTTTATTTATTCTTTATTCTTTACTATTTATTAACTTATTGTTAATTTATTAAATATTTATTTATTATTAGTTTATTATTTATTTGTTATTTATTTATTCAATATTCAATATTTATTAATTATTAATTAATTAATAATTAATAATTTATTAATAATTTATTAATTATTTATAGATTTATAAATATTAATTATTAATTATGAATTCTTAATTCTTAATGATCAATTATAATTTATTAGTTATTAATAATTATTTATTATTTATTATTTATTATTATTTATTTATTATTTATTTATTTATTCATTATTTTGTTTATTTTTCATTTATTCATTATTTATTATTTATTATTTATTATTTATCATTTATCATTTATTATTTATTGATTTCTTAATTTATTTTTAATTATTTAATTATTTATTATTTATTTATTTATTTATTTATTATTTATTATTTATTATTTATTATTTATTATTTATTATTTATTATTTATTAATTTATTGTTAATTAATTAATTGTTTATTTATTATGAGTTCATTATTCATTTATTATTTATTTATTTATTTATTTTATTATTTTATTTTTATATTATTAATTTCTTATTATTGAATTATTAGTTACTTATTTATTATATTTTCATTATATATTCATTATATATTTATTATTTCTTTATCATATATTAATTTAAATTTTAATTAATTTATTATTTATATATTACTTATATAATATATGTTATATATTATATATTATATACTGTATACTATATATTATCTATTATATATTATATATTATATATTATATGTTATATATTATATATTATATATTATATATCATATATCATTTAGTATTTAATATTTAGTATTCACAATTTACTATTTATTATTTACTATTTATTATTTATTATTTACTATTTATTATCTATTATTTACTATTTTTTATTTACTATTTTTTATTTACCATTTATTTCCATATTATATATTTCTTTATTTATTATTCATTTATATTCTATTTATTAATTAGTTATTTTTAATTAATAATTATTAAATATTAATAATTACTTATTAATTATTAATTATTAATTACTAATTATTAATTATTGATTATTGATTAATCATTATTGATTAATAATTATTTAGTGTGTACCTATTTGTTATGTATCTATTTGTTTTTCCAATTTATATATATATATAAGTATATTAAATTCAATTTATTGACCACATGAAGAGTCTGCTGGAGTGATAAAGTCTTTAGAGAATAAGCAAGAGGTAAAGGGTTCAAATCTCACCCAATGTAGAATTTTTATATATGGTATTTTCATGTGCATGGACATGATCTTGTGGATGGGGATGTGTATGGGCATTGTAAATAATAAATAATAAATAATAAATAATAAATAATAAATAATAAATAATAAATAATAATAAATAATGAATAATAAATAAATTAAAAAATTAAGAAAATAAATGAAATTAATTAATTAATTAATTATGAAAATAAAAAAAATTATTAACTAATTACGAAAATAATTTTTTAACAAAAATAGAAAAAATAAAGAAAAAATATAAAAAATAAAAAATAATTTAGTGATGGTTTAAACCACCACTAAAAAACCACTGCTAAATCGTTCTGCGGCGGTTTAAAAAAACCACCGCTAATTGATTGCTGACACAAGATTTAGCGATGATTTTTCAAAACCGTCGTAGAATGATTTAGCGGCGGTTTAAACCGCTGCTAAATGAAAATTTTGGCATAGTGTCACTACCTTTATGAAGCTCCTCTTTTGCGAATCTCCTACCTTTCGTAAAGCTCACTTAGCCTTCACGAAGAACACCTACTTCGCGAAGCTCAACTAAGCTTCGTGAAGCTCATTCCTTTCACGAATCTTACTTAGCCTTCACAAATTCATTTATTTCACAATGCTTAGAACATTTGGTTTGCTATCATAGCCTCTACAAGCTTCTTCTCATGAAACTCCTTCATGAACCACCTTCACGAACCTCTTTCGAGAACCTGGAGCCTTAATATCTTCACTAAATCTCGCTAGTTTTCTGAAGGGTCTAAATGCCTATTTATATGCATTTCCACTAATTCAAGACACTTCCGGCCATGTCATCACCAATTCATGATAATCCCTCTTTTACACTATGATTCTTTCTATTTCAAAAATATCCATAGAAATTTCCCATTCGCGATGCTTGTCATAATCATGGTTATCACCATCAAAATCATCACGACATCGCGATGCTCCTCACCTTCATCATTCACGATGCTCATCATTACTGCATAGTTCACCATCTGATTTCTTTAATCCTTTACGAAACACCCTTCACAAAGGCCATATTCACAAAACTCATGCCTTCACCATATTTTAATATCACATTCAATGAAATTCACTTTTCCCGATGATATCAAAACTTTAAATTTTGGACCCCCAAAATTTGGCAAACACTAGGAAACGGTGTCACCTTGTTTACACACTTTTTCTGCATCACTTCCATGGAATCCATTCTTATGTCTTGGATCTTTGTCAACATGCTCAGTCAACAATCTCTTTGGATCTGCACAACATACCTTGGAAACCTACTTTTTCATCAAACACAATCAACCCAAAAATACTATAATGTTCCCTTGAGGGATTTTTACCCAACATTTTCTACATTTTTTTTATAGTTTTTCATCATCTTTTTGGACCTCCTTGACCCTCTCAAGAATTTATGTTTGAGTAGTTATTTTATAAATATGAGATTAAGTCCCTTTTATGATTCCCATGTTCATCCTTTGCATGACCATGAAGATTGGATCCCTTTCAATACTTATCATGGATAGGGGTGCAGGATCATTACTAATCAAGGAACTTGACACTATATTCAGTTTCCCATGATGTTAATGGGTTAAATAATCATAATCCTTGATCAGATCTAAACAAATTTTTTGGTTCATATTGAGATCCTTTTTTGTGAATATATATTTGAGTCTTTTATGATCCATATATATGTCACACTTCTCCCCATAGAGATAATATTGAAAAATCATCAACCGAAACTTCACTACATCCAATTTCAGATTATGCATTAGGTAGTTCTACTCATGGATCATTAATTTGTGAGTGTGATATTCTATCACATTATCATCTTTCATTAGTAAACAACCTAAACCTTTTTTGGATGAATAATTATAGATAAAAAAAATCCTTCTCCACTAGTGGGTAATGTGAGTAGAGGAATAGTGATTTTCCTCTTATTTAACTCTTTAAAGATTTCCTTAAATTTATCAATCCATACAAAAATCACTCCCTTCCGAGTTATCTTGGTTAGCTGAATTGAATATAATTAGTAGATCCTCAAAAATTGATGATAATATCCATCTAATCCAAAGAAAATATATATCTCTATAATAGATGTTGGTATGGTACATCCTTCAATTATCTCTATTTTTAAAGGATCCATGGATATCCCTTTGCTGATGATAACATGCCCAAAGAATATTACTTTTGGCCTATAAAAACCTATATTTACTTTAATTATAATATAAATTTCCCTTCATAAGTTCTTTAGTATAATATTTAAATGATCCTCCTTACTTTCATAGTATATAATAATATTATCTTTAAATATTACCATAAATTTATCAAGGAAATCTCAAAAGAACATATTCTTTATGTATATGAAGTTATCTTGAGAATTGGTGAATCTAAATGGACTCACTATGAACTCTTAGTGCCTATAACTCGTAGTAAAATCAATCTTGGGGATATCCTCCTTCTTCATATTTACTTAATAATATCCCAACTAAAGATCCACCTAGGAGAAGTACATAGACCCACATAGTTGATTGAACAAGTCATCTATTTGATAAAGAGGATAATTTTTCTTTATCATGGTCCTATTAAGATCACTATAATCAATATAAAGGCATATTGAACTATCCTTTTTCTTGAAAAAAGGAATGGTGTACCCCAAGGTGAAGCACTTGGGTTTATAACCCCTTTATCCATATTCTCTAGTTATTTCTTCTTCATCTCTTAAAGTTCAAAAGTATCCATTATATATGGATTCATGGATATTAGAAAATCTCTAGTTTGATCGAGAATTCAACCACTCATCTATAAGGAAGACTAAACAATTCTTTGGGAAACTCATCAACATATTCCCTCAAAATTATCATGTATTTAAGGATGTTTTTTTCCTGATTTTCAATCATTTGAGTAAGATATAATTTCTCATAAGGAAATAATATCCATTATTGAGATGATTATTCTAAGGTTGATTCATCCTACCCCTTTCAATTGTATAGAATCAGATGGGGATTCATGATATAGAGGTTTATTTCCTTCACTCATAAATTTATGTTGGCTCTATTTATGTAATGTTAATCCTTACCCATAATAACATCAAATTCCACTAAAGGTATTATCACATGGTTCTCTAGAAAATTAAATCTATAAATATTGATTGAGTAAAATTATATTCTAAGGGTACAATAATTTCCCCATTTTCATTTTTTACTAAATTCTAAACTTCCATATTTTTATGTAGTGTTTGAATACTAATACTAATATTGAATAGTATGAAAGAATGTGTAGAACCAGAATCAAATAGAATGTTCTTTATCCTTTAATAAAAAACTAGTGTACCTATCACCAATTCATTTTCAGGATTCACCACATCAATTTTTATGGAATAAGCATGCCCTTACCCACTAGGCCTTGGAGGTTGTTGTCGTTAGTTACATTCAAAAATCCTTGGGTTAGTGTATTGGTTAACATAGTGCCCTTGTTCCTTATAGTTAAAATATTGGACAACAGTTTGAGGGTGGACTAAAGAATTCCTTTCTTCCATTACATTGGTTGGTTTCTCCCATCATTATTCACTAACTAGTTTACCTTCATTACAATACCTAAATAAATTCATTATCCCCTTTAAGAAATTTTCTAGAAGATTTTCCCATAATTTTCAAAAGTGTGATGTTAGAGTTTCTTTCCACTATGATTTTTCACTATCACTCCTGCTTAATTTATTATCCTCTTCCTATTTTCAGAACCTCAAGAATCACTAATCATCATTTCGACATTGAGGGAACATCAAACAATTTCCCCACAGCTAGAAAATTCTTAAATCACTAAATATTTTCATATATTAAACTTTAACCCACTAAAGATTGGTCAAAATTACCTTCAGGTTCAATGAAAAATCCAAATTCGTATCATTAAAGTCTTTTTAACTTTTCATTATACATCCCAATGTATTTCTCATTCTTCTATTTGAGGCTATGGAACCCTATTTGACAAAAATCCCTCAAGGTAACATTGCCATATTTTTTTGGTTGATTGTTTTTATTGACAAAGTGGGTTTTTAGGGGTTTTTTTAGATTTATAGAGATATTATTGACATGGTATGTTGAAAAATATCTAAGATAAATGAATGGATACCTTGTATGTGGTATAGAAATTTTTGTACATAAGTTGGCGTTGTTTCCCATTTTTTTCGCAAATTTTTGGGGTCTAAAATTTATAGGATGGAAAGCATCATAAAAAATGGATTTCCTTAAAGGACTTATAAAAATATGGTAAATCCATGAGTTTCATGATTACAGGGTTTTTCAAAGGGGGATTCATGAATGAATGTATCATCTTTAGTGGAGAATCGCAAAACAACCAATGTTTTCCAAAAATACCCGTGACTATGAGAAGTTTCATGAAAGAGAAATTCCCATGTTTTTTTGTGAAGACATGGATCATTTTGAAAAAAAATGAGGGGGCATCATCAAATTCTGATGATATGGATATAATCTTCTAGAATTAGTGGAAACACCTATAAATAGGCCTCCAACCCTTCATAAAATTTTTATGACTTAATGAAGATTCTATGGATCTGGATTCACGAAGGTGATTCACAAAGGTTATTCTTGAGAAAATGTTCATGTATAAAGGTGGTTCATGAAGGCTATAAAATCTAGGCTAAAATGGGAGCATCAAAAAAGTATTTAAGTTACAGAATTCCATAAAAATATGATCGAAATTTGTGAGTTTTGCGAAGGCTAGTTGAGCTTGGCGAAAGAGGTGAGCTTGGAAACTTTTGTGAGGTTTTTGAAGGAAATATATACTTATAAAGAATTAGATTATATCTCAAAGGATGTGAGATTCACGAAGGCTGTGAGCATCATGAAAGTTTTAAGAAGTGATTTCCTAGTAAATCTTTGGTAAAGTGGTATTTATCAATTGAATGAAAGTGGACCTAAATAGAGAATCTATCTACAACTAAGGATGTATACATTATTGATAATGAAGGGAACTACATGTCTATAAATAGTTGGTGAATCCCCTCCAAATAAGTGAGAAAAGGAAGAGGGAGAATGTAATCCTTTCCACTAATAGTGAGTCATTGAAAGAGGCTCACATAGTGACCCTTGGGAAGGCAGTGAGCTATCCCTAAATCTGGTAAAGGCAGTGTGCCTAGGAATAGAAGTGATTTAGCCTGAACCTTGTATTTTGGTAGTGGGCCTTAGTAGATTTGGTACATTATCACATTGTCATTGTATTCTCCTTGGATGTATCCCAGTGAAGGTGAATCAAGTAAAAAATGATGTTTCTCATGCATGATTTCATTTATGTCCATACATTTATACATGAAATAATGAAAAGAGTGTTTTGTTTAACTATGAAATAATATTAGAAGGGAATTCGTTTTAATCTTTCTTACCCTGATTTACCCCCCCAGGATATTTAACCCAGTTGGGCTAATAAATGGTATCATAGTGAAATGATGAAAGTTAGTGGTTCTCTCTTAGTTGAAGAAATGGAAGCAGTTAATCATAAAGAGAGTCTGATCTTTGATAGAAACAATTTTTAGATATGGAAAAATCAAATGAAAAACTTATTTCAATCATTGGGTATGGATGTATTTACAAATTCAATTCATTATATTTCTATCAATATGAACAATAATGTTTTATCAAAAGTAGAATATAGAGAATTTTATGATGATGCCAAAGTAATCAATGCTTTAGGGGAATCCCTATCTAATGTAATCTATACAAAGGTGATGTAATTTAAGTCATCACATGCAATATGAGAAAAGTTTCTAAATATTTATGAGGGTGAATCAAAAGTGATAGAATAAAAAATGAAAGTTTTATGGATCAAGTATGAGGATATGATAATTCACCCTAATGAATCTTTCAATGCATTCTTTGACTAGGTGAATGTTGTTGTGCAAGACATGTGTGGTCTCTGAGAAATTATTGAAGATATAAATATTGTTAAACACATTTTGATAAAAATATCACATCAGTTTAATAAGAAATTTTTTGTATTGGAAGATAAATATCCAAAGGAGTTGACATTGGATAGCTTGCACAATACTCTTATCACGCACGATATGAGAAATGATGATAATGATGTTGTGGAAAAGGGAATTCCCCAAGAAGTGTCATTAAAGACCATGAAGAAGATCACTATTAAAGATATTCATGAGGAAGAAAATATGGTTAATGTCATCTCATTTCTCCCCTCAAATATTAAAAGGTGAAGAATAAAGTTCAAAGGGAAACTTTTACTTTATTGATTTTCTTGTGAAAATATTGGATATCTTGTCACAAATTGTCCTAAGATGTTTCAAGATGATGATGAAGACAGTGATGAAATTCATGGGAAGAAGTATTCATACAATTTGAAAGTTATGAGGAGTAATAAGATAAATTTATTTAAAAATAAGAATATTATTTAAAAAGAATATTACAATTTAAAATAATTTGAGGCAGAAGAATTGGAGGACTAAAAAGATTATGAAGTAGATGCTATGGTGGAAACTGTTAGAAATTCCCAAAAAAGGGAAGATAGACAAATGATAAAGGATAATTTAAAGTAAGAGTTGACCTTCAGATAAAATTAGAAGCTATTCTTGAAGAGATATAAATTTAGAGATCCAAAATAAAATAAATATAATAGGGTGGTTAATGATTCCAAACTCTATATGCAATAGCAGGAAGAAGAAAATTCTAAGCTAGAGTCTGAAATTGAAAGGTTTAAATCTTTAATGACATAAATCATTGAAAAGGGTATTGAGTTCAAACTCAAAATTGAATTACAGAAAAGAGAGATTGACAGTTTTCCTAATACTGCAACAGATTAGATCAAATGTATCAAAGAACACGAAGTGAAATTTGTCAGTATACGAAGGAAAGTGAAAGATCGGGAGAAAATATTTATTTCAGAAAGGCGGGATACAAAGGAAATAAAAAAAATTAAAAGTAGAATTCACAGTTCTAGTGAAACAAACATAGGAGTGTCAAGAAAGGAAAATGATTGATTAGAATGATACAACTAGTATGGGGCTTGATCCAAAACATAAATCAGTAATGGTTGAAGTTAGAACACAAGATCCCACTCTGAGGTTGAAGATTGATTTTTGTATAAATTAGAACCACAAGATTCATAAAACCCAAGGGAAATATAGTGGTATAATAACGACACACAAAAATGTACCCCACATTAGATGTTATTATTGTGGAAAGATGAGACACTCACAAAATGTTTTTTTTCATATCCATGTGGTACTAAAGGAAAAAAGACCAAATAAGGAAACCATGAATAGATAAATTCTCCAGAATATCATTCTATGGTCACTATTTTAGGTGTGGGGGATTCAGACAGATGGAAATATATTTCTCATCATCAATGCAAAAAAATGTGCCAAAGAAAAATGAATGTGGTCATAAGAAACTACTCAATTTACCATCTAATGAGATGAAAACACAAAATAAATTTTTAGTATTACAATATGAATGTGGTCTATAATGCTCTAAGAATCAACAAGAATATAAATCAAAGACATGGATCAGAAATAAAAGATATGAACAAGTAGTGGTTGTAGAGATAGCTTCCAAAGCATAGGATCACACTTGAATATGGATCATTAAGAGTGGATGCATCTCTAATATGATAGAAAATAAGTAACCAGTGATAGGAAATAGATATGAAAAGGATGGTATTATAATATTTGGTAAGGATGAATTCTTGATAATTATTGGCTCAAGAAAATCCATGTTTGGGGGAAAAGGTATGAGACATGTAGATGTCTTAGTTGTTGAAGGTCTCAATAACAACCTATTAAGCATAAGTCTACTATTTGACTTAGGACATGCCATAATATTTTCAAATAAATTATGTATCATTAAGAAAAAATATGGTGCAATTTTTTTGTAGGAAAAGGGTATGAAAGATAATCTCTAACTTGTGAGTAGAGAAGAAGATATATGATTTTTGTCTAAGAAAGAAGAAAAAAAGTTATGGAATAAACATCTAGGTCACTTGATCCAAACATCCTTGGAAGATTTGGAGAAATGTGATGCTACTCGAGACCACCCTAGGTTATCATATTATTGTACTCATACATGTGATTCTCTTAAAAAAGGTAAGATCATTCGAAATATATATACAGAAAAAGAGAAAATTCAAAAAAAGTTCTTTAGTTTGTTCATATTGATGTGTGCAGACCTATTTCACAAAGATATATTGGTGGGAGGATATATTATGTTTTATTCATTGATGATTTTAGCATAATGGCATGGTTTTTAGTTATCACTCATAAATCAAAGGTGTTCAACAAGATAACAACTTATTGAAGGGAAGTTAAAAAGATGATAGGTCAAAGAATACATAAGATCTGAACAAATAATGGAATATAGTTCAAAAATATCTAAGTAGAGGATTATTTCAAGAAACATGGAATAAGGAACCAAGTTTGATTCATAAGAACTCCATATAAAAATGGAGTAGTTGAGAGAAGAAATTGAATTATCAACAACATGGATAGAATAATGATCATTGAGAAATGCCTTCCAGATAAGTTTCGAAAAGATGTAATGATAAAATCTGTATACACCTAAAATAGAGTGTTATTATATCTGAAAGAATATAAGAACCTATATTATATATGGTATGTAAAGAAGCCAATGTTTAAGTACATTCAAGTCTTTGTAGGTAAATTTTTTATTATCAATAAGGAGAAACATGAGAAGCTTGAATACTATGGAGATAAATGGGTATTGAAATTATACTCAAAGAAACAAAAATAATCTAAATGCTTCAATAAGCAGCTAGGAAAGGTAGTTAAAAGAAATGTTGTAACTATAGTAGAAAATAGGAATAATATTAACCTAATACATAATCACTCTTAGGAGGATAGTGATGAAGAGATAAGTACATCAAGGGATGATCAAGTTCCATAGTTTGATTCAGAAGAATATTTAGATAATGAAAAGAATGATCACAAGACAATATATACAAAAATATTTAAGATAAGAGATGAAATTTATAGAGAGAACATAATTGGTGATCATAAAACACCAATGAAGATAAGGAGGATAAATATTCTATAGCAAGAATCATTATTATCACAGGTAGAGCCTATTTTTTTGGAAGTATCGTGAGATGAAAACTGTTTAACGTCTCATTTTTTCAATTTATTGTTTTTAAATATTATATGGATTATTTTCCAGTCCAGGTTCTGAGATGGAATAGGATTCTAAGTCCCAGTGTCCTTGAAAAAAATATATTAAATATATTAAATATATTAAATAGCATGCACACATAGTTTATCTAAAAAAGTAGAATAACCTCTAAATAGGTTCCCAAAAAAAAATTTTGAGGGAACCATTGAGTTAATAATGTGGGTTTTATCCTAGGCTCGACTTAAAATTAGTCAGTGTGGGTTGTTTGTAGAAAAGTCGTCAGGGGCACTGAAATGAATAAAATTATTTGATAAAATTATTTTATTTTATTTGTGTTGACACAACAAACAAAAATATTTAAATAGATTATTATGGATAATCTCTAGGGTTATCCATATAACCATGGAAATGTAGAAGAACCATTGGAGAGATCTTTGAGGATTCTCTATCAGGTGAATAGAAACGAATCGTGGATCGATGATCAACACACCTCAGATTCGATAGATCTTTCCAAAGCCAACAAAACCACATTTTTATTTTTCAACGATTAAACTAAATCAAGGTATCACATGTGTTTTATTTTTATTTCTTCTCCATTATTTATTTCTACAATGAATGCATACTAATCAATGAACAAATTGATTAACAATACGATCGTCTCATGAGATGGGTATGATTGTGGGGTTTTTTGGGAGAATTTGTATTCATGGTTTTTAATTATTTTATTATTGTTATAATGGATATAGATCGAGATCAACATGAATATCAATCAAAGTTTTTCCCACTCTTTTGGTTTGTTCTTTTCTCCCATGATTCATCATTCTTCATGGGCATTATTCATTTGGCCTGTAACTCAACTAATCTCAATAAATCGATTGTTTCAAACTCATTTATTGGCCTGAAGATCTGATATCATAGATATGGGATTGATATAATACAATGACATTGCAATGATGGAGATCAATAAATTTGGATGATTATGGATACCTGAAATCTTGTTTTTCAGCGTTCTTCGGAACACGATGAAGAATGAATATTTGATCCATTTTCTGAGCATATTTGATGAAGGAATTAATTATTTGAAAACATAAAGTCTTGGATGAGCTTGGATCTTATATTTTGTGTTAATACGATCAATAGATCAAATATGGGTATCAGATATAGGATTTTATAAAATCTTAATCTACACGACATTTAATTGAGATCTACACACTGTGTGGGGCCCCATTACGCAATTTAGTATTTTTGGAAGTAATTTTAGTATCACATGGAATGTGACCCCTGTCACATGGAATATGGCATCTCTAGGGTAACTCGACGTGTATCTTGGGAGGTACACAGACATATATTGGAGTACATGGACTACATACACAACATGTACTCCACTACACAGACACAAGTTGGACTAGTACATGGGTAGATCCAAGTACTGGAACACAGGATGATCCATGTAATAACACATATATAGAGTATATAGAATGCCTACATGGAGTCTATCCCCTATACAGACATAGTTTGATGACATGGGTCATTTACACAGGCAAGACTTGGGGTCAAGGGACATGGCATGTAATCCTTCTACACACCACATACTCTTTTCTACATGGATTATAGCCCTTGTCCTCAATGACTTGGAAAAGTTTTATTAGGGTTCTTTCCCATTATCTTATCCCTAAAGGTTAGTATGGAATCATTTTCTACTCCTAGTACTATGATCGATTCTTTAGGACTTCCTTGATAGAGTTGTTGGAATCCCTTTGAGAGGCCTGAATTGATATCCTCTATTAATTTATGCCCTTGGTAGAGTTCATGGTATTGAAATGACCAACACTACCCGACCAGTGATCCTATAATTAAAGGGTTAATCCAAATTGATTTATTGGTATCACCACATGGCCATGGAAGTGATCCTCATCTGTGTATCGTATCTCTTCAGATTATTAGTGTGTTCTTTATTTCTCATGACGAGACCCAACAAGCAGTAACTCTCGGATGGACATCATTAGTGCTATCAGACTCAAGAGTGTGTTCTCCTAGTTGAGTGCTTCTTGAATACTTTGAGCTAGAATCCTATGGCTGGTATACTGTGGTTCTGACTTACCTCTAGAGTATGTGTCTTTTGTTGAGAATATCTGGATATTCTTGTTGTATGTATGGTAGAGATATAACTCTATAGAGTTGGATTTATTTTCTATGTTTTATGATTTGTTGTTTTAGGGTGTCCTACTGATTATTTTTATACTCACCCCTACATAGGATTTTCCCGCACATGTCATGTCTTGTGTATATGATCAACCATTTGATGAAGTCCAAGATGGTCTAGGACCAAACAATGCTTAGTGAGACCAAACAGAACTAGGTATTTTCCTGCGACTTCAAAAAATAGTCCCTTTACTTTAAAGTTGGACTTGTGTTTCAGAATCATTGTGGTGGCCTTGTATTTGGCCCTGTTTACTTATTTTAATTTATGTCGTACTCTGGTTGTGGGATATAGATGTATGAATGTATTGTTTGTTCAGTTGTTTTTTATTATAACATTTAGTGGTCTTGGATATGTGTGTGTGTGGGGGGGTACTTAGGCAATACCTCCCATGTTAGTGATATTCATAGTCAGTGGAAGTCACCTTTCCTGGCCTATTAGAGTCAGACATGGGGAGTCACATCATGAGACCCACTAGGATGGCTTGAGATAGTGTGGTATCAGAGGAGGTTGGTTCTGATTTAGGACTGGGATTTTGTGAGATTGGTTTGGGTAAATAATTTTAAGTGTTTTGAGTTTGGATTTCATGCCACAGAGTCCAGTGTTGGTGCAGCGGCTGACGTATCCATACACCGGAACAATAATCACCTACTTTTTGAATCGATAATTAGAACATTGGATGCAGTGGAAGAAATGGTACATAGATCATATAGGAATGGGTTTTGGTTCCATATTCTTCAAGAGTCATCTCTCCAGATATAATCATTGACTGTAGTACATCATGTTTACTTTCAGGATGCCTCCATGAAGTATACCATCTAGGATTCAACATGATGATCATGAGGATGAGACCCTTAGTGGCGAGTCTTTGACATATGGTACAGTTCCTGATATGTTACCTCCAGTAGGTGCACCATCCATACCACATGTATAAAAGCATGTGGTACCCGCAGTACTAGCTGATGAGGTGATCATGCTGAGTGCACTTCATGAGTTTCATAGACAGAGACCCATCAGTTTCCAAGATGAGACCAACCCATAGTTGGATGAGTACTGGCTTGAGGTGGTGACCTAATTTTTATGTCTAGTCAGGCTACCAGTGGATTAGATGGTGGTCCTGGTAGTGAGCCTTCTTTATGGTGCAGTAGGGAAATGGTGGGGCTTAGTGACCCAATATTACAATGAGGAAACTCTTTCATGCGTAGAGTTATAGAATCTATTCATAGAGGAGTTCTCATCAGCTAAAATGTGTGTTGTGTGTATCTAGAAGATTCTAAAGATCCAATAGAAAATCACAACAGTAATAGAGTATTCATTGAGGTTTACCAACCTCTCAAGGTACTTGATGGATATAGTTCAAAATTAGTTCTTTAGGGATTAGACCTTCAATCGAGGTCTGTATAGATTCATAAAAACTAGTGTTATCCCTCTATGAATTACTACCTATAATGGGATACTAGAGTGAGCTTTGGTAGTTAATAGTTTCTTGTATGAGCAATTACAACCAGCAGTTGTAAGTAGTGGGAAAGAAATAGCATAAACCTCGGCAGTAGGGATCCGATGTTAGTCCTAGGGACACAGATATGGCTTATGTTTCAATAATAGGTATCATGATAGAGTATATGTGGTTTAGGTATCAGAGGGTGGGTCCAGTCATCCCCTATAGAGGCAGTGCTACTCATGTCATGGTCAGGGACATCTCACTTGAGATTGTCCACCCCGTTGTACAACTGATAGAGAGACTGTAGATGGGTCACCGAGTTAGATTCAGTGGTAGGATAAGGTTGGTTAATAGGTTGGATAATGTGTTAGAGGAGCTGGTAGAGAAATAGGAGGTGGTTGATGCTTTGACATGTTACCACCACCACCACCCCTAAGTAGTCCACACTAGGCTCAAGGAGCTGGAGGAGAGGGAAGGGGACCACTGTAGGCAGTGGAAGCATATGGCCTAGAGGCTCTAGGAGTGATTTTAATTATGATAAGTGTATTTTATAATTTATCTATAGTACTGATAGGGTAATTTCAAGAAGAAATAAATTTAAAAGATTTGGAAAATATGATTACGTATTCTTCATAAAAGCTTCTTTAGATCTTCTCTTATGGGACCTAGGGGTGGTGTTTTAGATATACCATCCCCTTCAAAACTTATATAAGTACATTTAGAATATTTTATGGTATGTTTTGTTAAATAAAAGAGTCTCTATGAATTTCACATAACTGAGAGAGTGGGTGGCCTTTTATAAGTGATGGGAGGGGCATTCTTGGAATTTCTTAAAGTATTAAATTAATGTAAATTATTTTTTATGTTAAAATGGATATAAATTGATATAATTTTAATATAAGATATTTATGAGTATAAATACTCTCATGAGATAAAATTTGGACATGTTTTTGTTATGTTTTTACCCTTATCTTTTACTTTTAACCATCATTAACACTTTGGACAATTACCACAATATTAAACTTTTCTACACTTTAAGGGTCTATAATATTACCAAAAAAGGAAACAAGACCCATAAAAGGAACATGGCTGATGTTTTAAACTATATATCAGTAAATTGGCTAAATTTCTTATTTTTTATAAATTTTAAATCATTTAATAAAATATTATTTATTATAAAATATCATTAATATCATTTTTGACATTATTCAATTAATTTGTCTTTAACTAAATCAAGAAAAAAACATTAATTAGAATATTATACTTTAAAAAAATCACTAAAATGTCATATATATCTATAAAATTCATGGAAAGTAATAATTAATTCAATTTTTATTGCTTATAATATTTTCAAATTCATTTATTTTATTGAATAAATATTGTGTAAACATTACATATACATTTACGATAATTATTCAATCACTAAAAATTTAAAATAAATTACAATGGTGAAAAAAATTAATTTATATTTTAAATAAACATCTAAAACCAAACATGAGTTATTTTAACCATGCTAAAAAAATTATAGATATTAAAAGAAGAAAAGTGATATTTTTCTCTTTGTCTTTAACATAAATATTATAAAGGTAAAAATCATAGACAAATGGAAAACGGTCGTATTTTTAAGTTTTGGATTATTATAGATGAAATAGACTCATCCAATCAAATTAAGGAAAGTTTTGGATTTATTTTTAATGCCTTATCACATTATTTTTAACCATAATAACTCAATTTACACTTTACTAAGGTGATACATTTTACAACGATTACTATTCATAATGCTTAAAATAAAAGAGCCATATTTGCCAAATTTAAACCTCATAATTAAAAATATAGAATCCATTTCAAATATTTATTATATAGAAGGGGTATAAATTAAATTTTAGATAAATTCATAAAACAAAACGAAAAATAATTTTTTGAAAAATGTGTTTCTAAGCATAAAAAATAACTTATTTCAAAATAATAGGAATTAATTATTTAAATTAGGTTATTATAAATAAAATAGATCATATTTCATTTTAATATTAGAAAAGATATAATATAAATTTTAAATTAATTTATTTAATGAAAATAAATTACATTATTGTAAAAATTGGTATTTTTTACTATTCACTAAAAAAATCAATTATTTTAGAAAAATCCAAAAATTGCGCCCTAAGTTAATTTTGATATGATAATATCAAAAATGAAATTAATTTAAAAAAATTATTTATTAAATTTTAAAATTTATTTCTTTGTATTTAATAAAACTATGTGTATTGTGATATTTTTTCTTTAAAAAGATAAGCCTTCTATAATCAAAACTCAAGTATTACATTCATCCTTCATTAAAAAAAATTATCCTTGAAATTTCTACAATTTCATCCCATGAACATATTTGGGTAATTATTTATCATAATTTCTTTATATTTTTATATCTCATCTTCTATCTTATGATTTCATCGAAGTACCATTACCAGTCAAGTAATATGATTCATTAACACTTATTCTCTAGTGTCCAGAATTTGGATAGGATCTTCACAGAAAAATAAATCAGGTTCTAATTCTATTTCCTTAATAGTGAGAACATGAGTTATTATTTCATGTAATCCCTAAATAAAGAGATATAGAACACATATTTTTCTTCATAGAGGTTAGGTAGCATTATCAAACGATAATCCATAGCTCTAACTCCTTCTATAATTTCAAAAGGTATGATGTATATAGGGATAAGTTTTCAATTCTTACCAAATTTATAACACCACTCCATGGATATATTTTAAAAAAAACATAATCTCCAACTTGAAATTATAATTCTTTCCTCCAGTTATTAACATAGCTCTTTGGTCTACTTTGATCTGCATTAACATGGTTTTATATAGTCTTTACCTTTATTGTTTTATCATTAACATGTTATGGCCCCATAATATTTCATTCACTAACTTTATCCCAACAAGTTGGAGTATGACATATCTTATCATATAATGATTCATATGAAACCATTTGAATACATAATAGAAGTTAATGTTATAATAAAACTCCATTAAAGGTAAATACTGATCTTAAATACCTTGAAAGTCTAGTGAGAACAACATAAAAATGTATTCTATAATTTTAATAGTCCTTTTAGAATATCCATTGGTTTGAGGGTGATAGATAGTGTTTAAATAAATCTTAATATCAAGAGCCTTATGAAGACTTTTCCAAAAAAATTATGCAAATAATGGATCGTGATCAGACATAATCAAAACAGGTTCACCGTTAAATCTTATGAATTCATTAATATAGACTCATGAAAGTTTCTCAATAGGTAAATTTTCTATTATATCAAGGAAATGTGAACAGTTGGTAAGGTGATTAACAATAACCCAAATTACATCATTTTTTCTTAGATTATTTTGGTAATTCAATGAAAAATTCTATAGTAATGTCATTTAATTTACACATATGAATAGGTTGAATGACTCCTCTAGAATTTTATCTCTCAATATTCACTTTTTGACAAACCAAACATCTTGATACACATTTAACAATTTACTACTTCATATTATCCCACTATAAATGTTCCATATAATAGGTATACATCTTGGTGATTCCAAGGAAAATAGAGAAATTCAAACTATGATTATCATATAATAATTCCATTTTCAGATGAGGTATAAATGGAACATAAATATTTGTTCTATATTTTAGAATTCCATATTCATATAAGATTTCTACCAATTTCCCATCATTCAAGGCTTTAGTTTTCCTTTGAAAATTCTTATCATTAGTCTGAGAAATTGTTATCTTTTATAATAAATATGGTTTAGAAATCATTTGAAAAATGAGTGATGACTACCAATCCTCAATAATTATCATGTCTATATTCAATAAATCCATGATCATATGATTTCTTTCAGTCCTTATTTTGGTCAAGACTTTGTAATATTACCTAATTAATACAATTGATACATTATTTTTCTTCCCTAGGTGGCTGTGTATTGAGAAATCGTAATCCTTGAGTAGCTCGAGTCAACTCCTTTGACACGAATTGATTTCTTTATAAGAAAATATTTATTTAAGGCTCTTATAATTTGGGTAAATCTCACATATTTTACCATAAAAATAATATCTCTATATATTCAATGAAAAAATATGGTTTCCAACATAAGATCATAAGTTGGATAGTTATTATCATCAGTCTTAAACTACCTTAATCTGTACATAATAACTTTATCCTTTTTACATAAGGGCACAAGAAATCCAATTCTTTAATGAATCACTATATATAAAAAATTTATCATTTCAAGATGGTAGAGTCAAAATTAAAGCATTAGCTAATCTCCACTTTAATTCTTCAAAATAATTTTCATATTCCTTTGTAATGTGAACTTAAATCCTTTACGTATAAGATTGGTTAATGAGTTATCCAATCAAGAAATATTTTCAAAAAATCACTGATATTAATATACCAATCTAATGAAACTACATACCTAGGTTATGTTAATTTATAAATTTCATTCTTTTACTTCCTTTGTCTTTATAGGATTTATTAAAATTCTATCCTTATAGATAATATAACCAAGAAAAGAAAAATTCTAAATACATAATTCACAATTACTAATTTTACCATAAAAATCATTTTTATCTAAGAGTCTCAAGAATGATCCACAAATAATTCTCATGATCCTCATATAATTTAGAGTACACCAAGATTTTATCAATAAATGCCAAAAAAAATTATCAATGTATTCATTGAATACTTTATTCATTAAATCCATAAAAATAGAGGTTTCATTAGTAAATCCAAATGGAATTGCTCTAAACTCATAATATCCTTACCTTGTATAAAATAATGCCTCCAAAATATCATTCTTCTTTACTCATAATTTATGATACCCATAATTAAGGTCTTTTTTTAAAAAATATTGAGCTCCATGAAGTTGATCAAACATGTAGTCAATGTGAGTTACATGATAATTTTTCTTTATAATAAATGAATTGATTACCCTATAATTAATTAATAGACTCATAGATCAATATTTATTCTTAATGAAAAAAGTAGGGGCTCCCCAATATGAAACTCTAATTGGTATAAATCTATAAAACCCTAAGATTTTATTATTATTTTTTCAAATAAATTCAATTTCTTTGATAACTTGAATTATATGCAACAATGAGTTTTAACAAACAATGATATTCTATTAATGTTATTATTTAAACATAACCATTATAAACCAGTCATTAAACTTTGGGCTATGAATAGAAGAAACAAAAATTTTCAAATTAATTTAATGGTTCAATATAAAGAAAATATATTTATAATTATGTACTTAATTTTTGGTAAATTCATTATATACTTCGAAAATTAATTTTTCCTCAAAAATGATTTTCATTGTTTTTTTGGGAAAAAATAATAAAATATATTTGTTGTAATTTTATAAAATTTATTTAAAAAAATAAAAATAAATTCTAAATAAACATATTAAAATTATTTTGGGGTGATTTTTTTTTTATAATTTTGTAAAAAGATTAAATTTTCAATGAAGAGTAAAAAAACCAATTTTTATTAAAAACTAACTTTTCTTTTTAAGAATTTACTAAGTTACATTTTTGTTTTAAAAATGTTTAAATGTAAAATTAGTTAAATTATATTATCATTAATCAATTTTAGGTAATTATAATTAGTTTTATATTAACTTTTGATATTAAAACTTTTTATGCTAATGAAAATTTTCCCTTATGTAAAATCACTTATTCTTTGAGTAAATGTGTTTCATTTTAAATTAGATTCTACCAATTATGTGAATAAAATTTGAATAAATGGATTAAATATTTGGAATAATAATAAATAATATTATATAATAAATTAAACTTAATTTTTTTCGTAAATAATAGTAAAACTGTAAAAATTAATTACCGTAGTAAATGTTAAAATGGTTTTACTAGGGGTTAAGCTAAAAATATAAGGGTTAAAATGACTTAAGGACTTGTATAATTACTATTTTATGGGTATATTTATAATTTATATCATCTTATATTATATAATAATCCATTTTTGATCATTTTTTCATGTATAAAATTTTTGTATAAGTTTTTCTTTTTAGGAATTTCAAGTGGATTCTCTGCTTCACTTATAAAAGGACGCCCCACTCCTCTCCTATTTTCACTTAAAAATATTTTTTTACTAATACCTGAAAACAAAACTTCCTTAATTACATCACCATATCATATAGGCCTAATTTTTATTATAAAAACCTTCTATGATGGCTTTTGGTGTTGACCGAAGGGGGTTGTCCCAAGAAGAGGTATCGTTCTTAACCGAGCATTTTTATTTTATTTATTATTCCACCACATTAAAATCATATTCAAATATGATTATATGATAAAAAAAATATCCTATATATTTATATATTATTATTATATTTTAATTACCCAAATACATATCCTCTTTAATCAAATGGGAAATGAAACTGTCAATCAAGTGAATGGCAGACTACCGCCTCATGGACCAATGTAATTTGTTTTCCTTCACCACCTCTCATGGATGGATATAATTATGTATTTAAAGTATATATATGATATTTATGACATAATAATACTTCTTTAATTATAATATTACATCTACCTTCTTACCTTACTATCTGTTTAATAACGATAATGTTGCTCGTGCGTATGTGTGGACTACCGCCTCTACTAAGAGATGTGATACATTATTCAATTTATTTTAACATGGATGGTAATAAGGATATATTTGATGAATATATATGATATATATAATATAAAAATTATTATTTAATGGGGAATTTATATTTATATTTCTTTCACTCCATCCATCAAAAAAATGAAAATTGTGCTCATGCGTACGTATGGCCTACCGTCTCCATGAATGGTGTATTTTTTTTTATCTATATATTTTATGGATGAATAAAAAAAATTAAATAATGAGTATATATTATATTTATATCATTATTAAAATTTTGAAAATTATTTAACCATAATCAATATATGAGGACCAAAAATAATGAACCAAAACATACATGAAAAACAAAGTATTTATTACCCAAAATAATTATTTTAGAAAAGAATTGTTATTGAATGGGTGATATAAAGGTATAAGTAAATAATTTATTGTAAAATATATAGTATGGTTATGTAATACTTGTATAATAAACTTATATTTATTATACATTAGGTTTTATTTTGTATGAATAAATTAAAGACTTTTGGTAAGAGATTTTCTTCTCACTTTTATTTTTATAGGACACATGCCATATTCACTACTTGTTTCTTTTAAATGGTGTATTTACTACCCATGAATGACTTTTTTATTATTATAATGAAAATTATGGGATATAAATATCCATATAATTTTCTTTATTTCACGTGGCTTAAAATTTAAAAATTACTAAAGTGGTAAAGGGTTTCTATTACAATCTCATTGTTTATTGTGATTATTTATTATTAAGTTTAAAAGTATGAAATATTATTATATACCTATAAAAATAATTAATTTTATTATAATATGGTTTTATTTTTAAATTACATGTTTTCCTTTCATTTTCATCTCCTCATGTACTCAAGATATCAAAAAACAAATTTTAAGGAAAACTGACTTTATTTCTCTCTTGGGTCAAAAATAATTTTTATTACATATACATGTTTTATAAAACTATTTTAAAGAATGTTTTTACTATATTCCAATAATTTTTTAAATTAATTTTTACCCAAGTTTTAATTTATTTAAAAAAAATTAAATTTTATTTTATTTTCATTTTTTGAATAAGAATCTTTTGAATTTTTACCTAAAACGTGAAAGGAATCTTCATTTTAACATGCACAACATGAATAGTAGTTATCACCATTATAACCACTCAATAATTTAAAGCATAATTTAAAGGTTTTAAATTATATTTTCAAATAAAAATTTTACTTTAATATTAGTTGAAAATTATATTTTAAAGAAGTCATTTCAAAATGGAAAGGATACTTTCCTCAAGAAATATTCCAAGTAATATTTTAAATAATTTTCCATATGAGATGACATACTTTGATGTAAATTATTATTTGATAGGGATTTTATCCAATTATACCATTATTATTCTATATTTGGATGTTTTATGTTTAATATGACATGATTTTTATGAAACATGTTCATTTTTATGGGATATGCTATGATGAAAAGATGAAATGTTTATGAAACCTATTTATTTTACATGGGTTATTACATAATGAAATTTTTATGAAACCCATTAATTTTCATGGGTTTTGGTATGATAAATGTTTTATGATATTATGGCACTCATATGTATAATTCTCATTATGTGACAGGTGGGACCTATATCTCCCTCCAATGCATTGTTAAAATATTGACATCTCTTGAGATAAATAGGACTAGGATGGGGGAGTTAACCCAGTTCAATAAGGGAGTTCATCCACTATGATAGTTTTAGGATTGAACCTTGATTACTATAATTGTTTAGTGAGTTTACCCATTCAACTATGATAGCCTTGTAAATAAGCCTTAACTGCTAAGGAAATGATTTTCTATGCTTTTGTGTATGATAAAAATTCATGTCTTATGCCTATGTTATGCTCTCATAGCTCATGTTCTTTGATTCCTTTATGATTCAAGTCTTATAAACTACTATGATTTATTTCATGAATCAAGCCTTTGGTCTTTCATATAAAGTTTATGGTTTTAAAATTTTATTCTCATGTTCTCATACCCTTATTCATATGTTATTATTATGTGATCATTGATATCTCCTCTATTTACCCTTACTGATCATCAGATCTCACCCTTTATTATGTTTCATTTCCCCAATGTATAAAGAAACGTTTTATGTGTGATATTTCTAAGAAGTGTAATATTTATGAATAACTATGTGGGTGATGATGTAAAACTCTCATGAACTAGTTATTTATATTTCTAAGTTTCCAAAGGTACTAGACCTATATGATTCTGGAATGGATCATTTTTTTATGTAATGAATATGCATTTATTAAGATGTGATATCTATGTATGAAAAGTATTTGTAACTATAGTTGGTATCATGGAAAGGTATAGTTAAAATTTATAAACTAGGATTATAAAACATTATTGAGAACCTTAAGGATATGTCAAAGGATAAGTCTAGGTATAGGAAAATATCATTGAATTCTGTGAAGGATAGAGTGAGTGGTTTTCAAGAAATTAGGTTCATTTCTGGATAATAAAAGTAAATGTGGCTCTATAACGGTTGTAACTTGGGATAATAAATATAAAAAGTGTTCGTTAGGATTTAAATTGATCATCACCTAGTTTACAATAATGGGCTTTCTGCACACCTAATTTGACACTCCTGTGGGATATTTTTGGGAAATCCACAAATTATTTATAAACCACTATAAAGGATTTGAATTGAAAATGATCATGAATATACTAGGTAAAATCTAAGGTGTAATATATTTAAAATAATATTTCATGATTTATACACTCAATAATTTATTTTTAATGATTATATGAATTTTCATTATGATTAATGTTTCTTACACTATATTTTTGTTTTTATTCAATGGATCAAACCTAAAAAAATAGTATTAATACTGAGTGTGACATACAATGTAATTATTTTACTCATGAGAAACCAACTTTTATGGGAGATGGAATAAAAAATATCACTTCTATTCTCACATAAATTTCTCAATATATGAATCACACGGAGCTTCCAAACAAGAAAAGGATATAACAATGTTTTATTGAGTCCTTGATAGGGAAATTACCACATTCTTATAGGGGATATATTGATCAACTAGTTAATGATAAATGGATATATACCAATGAAAATATGTTTTCCATTCTCTAGTTTTTGGAACATGAAAAATTCATTTTGGGTGTCTATTATTTGGAAGGCGAAGAAGATTAATGGTGGAATCTTATCAAGAATACGAGTCAATAAGAAGGAATTAACTCCATAGAGTGGAATGAATTTAAGACCTTATTTCTTAATAATTACTTCCCTTATAATCATATTACAAAATTAGAGAAGGAATTCATTTATCTTAAGAAGAAGTATAATGAATTTGTGAGCATCTATGAAGAAAATTTCACAATACTTCCATGGTATAATTTGAGTATTATAATCCAACTAGAAATTAAGGTTGATCTATTCTTCAGGGGATTATAACCTTGTATATGAAGGGTGTTATCCATAAGGGACATTAGTAACTGTGAAGAAATTTTTTTACGTACTCTAAATGTGGAAATGTATATTGGTGTTAACTATCAATATCATGGTTTAAAGAAAAAAAGAAATATGGAATTGAAAGTAAATTCTAAAGAATATAAAGAGAAGAAGATGATCCTTCCCTTATACTCAAAGTGTGGAAGGAAACAAGGTAGATATCTTCTTAAGGTTACACTACTAGAATAGAAACTCTATACCAATAGTTTTGGAACCATTGGTATAGGTCTCCAAATCATTGGTATAGCCTATAACAACAATTTTGTAAAATTGTTGGTATAGGTCATATGAAAAACCTATACCAACAGTTTTACAAAATCATTGGTATAGGTAATGTAAAAATAAAACCCATCTTGGATTTGATCCCTACACCTCCAATTTATAATCCAAAAACCTAACCACTAAACTAAGATGACTTTTTTGAACACAATCACATAAATATATATATGTATATTTACATGTATTTTAACTTTTGATGTGCTTAATGTTATTTGGTAGTAGAATCCATAAAAAAATGGGTTCTTATACCAACAGTTCTCATAACCATTGGTATTGACCTATACCAACGGTTTTGAGAACCATTGGTATAAGTACCATGAATTTTTACCTATACAAATGATTTTGGACAAAACTTTTGGTATAGGTCCATATAAGTGACTTATACTAATGGTATTGGAAAAACCATTGGTATGGGGTCTCTCTAAGGGACCTTTACCAACAGTTTTGGAAACACCATTGTTATAGGTTCTCCCTAAGTTATCTATAAACACAATTTTTTCTAAACTATTGGTATAAGTCTGATGGCATAGCTCAAATTTCTATTATTGGGATTAGTAAATTTTTTAATTGTGTGAAGGAAGTTCATCAGTAAATTGAATTATGAAGTTATGGTAAGGGAATAGTTAATGATGTGAATAAAGAGAAATCTCCATATAATGCACCACCAATACTTTAATGTTTCAAATATAAGGAGTATAGAAATTATACTAACTAGTTCCCAAATATAAAGGTTAATGATAATGATTAAAATTAGTAACCCCTTAAGATAAGATAAAAAATGTAAATTTCACGTGATCTGTATTTTTGATAAGGGGTACAATACTGACATATTTAAAGGCACACTTACCAACTACTATATAACTACTAATTCCTTTTTGGACTCTAGATCTACCTATTTTATTATATCTAAATAATTTAAAAAGGGTATCAAAATTTTACACCAGTTATTTAATGTTTAATAACCATTGAAACCCCCTAATGGAATGATGATCACATCTCAAGTATATGACTTTTCTATAGTTAAATTTCATAGGAATCTTTTTCCTGCAAATCGTTTTATTCTACTTATGGTTGAATTTAATGTTATATTAGGAATGGATTAGATTTATCTACTTAAATCCCATATAAATTTACAAATAAGGGAAGTAACATTTGATATTCAAAACAAACCTATGATCATCTATAAGTGATATGATAAATATAATCTTCCAATGGAGATCAAATCCATTACATGGGTTATTATTTCTACTCAATAGGGGTGTTTATATCATATGTTTCAGAAGAAACTCAACATTGATGATAAACCTATTTTATGAGAGTTTGTTGATGTATTAATTGAATAGTTACCTAGTCTTCCATAGAATCATGAAGTTGATTTCCTAATAGAATTAATACATGGTGCTACACCTATTTCCAATAATCCATATAGAATGGACCCAATTAAGTTACAAGAATTAAAGAATTTACTCCAGGAGAATCTTGATAATAGATTAATTCATCCAAGTGTTTCACCTTTGGTTTCACCTATAATTTTCATTAAGAATAAAATATATCAATTCAAATCTACAATGATTATTGAGAATTTAACAAAATCACAATCAAGAACAAGTATCTTATAACCTGTATTGATGATTTGTTTGACCAACTACACGAAGTTGAATACTTTTACAATATTGAACTTCATTCTGGATAACAATAATTGAGGGTTAAGAAGGATTATATACCCAAGAAATCATTCCATAAAAGGTAAAATAACTATTAACATATATTGATTCTATTTGGTATTAATAACGCCCCTATAATCCTTATGGATTTAACAAATTATGTCTTTAGAGATTACCTTGATTAGTTTTTGGTAGTATTTATAGATGATATTATTATCTATTAAAAATGCATTTAAGTGAATAAATATCACTTTATAATTTTTATGAAGACCCTATCGAATGAGAAACTATATTAAAAATTTATAGAGTGTGAATTTTGAAAAACAAAAAGTTACATTTTTTGGGTCATATAATCTCAAGAGATGGTATAACGGTGGATCCAAAATTTATAGAGGCTATTAAACATTGGTCCAGACCAACCATAGTGACTGAGATCCATTGTTTTCTTAGTTTGTCTATATATTACCAATGATATTTGTAGAATTTCTCACAACTACCCAATCCACTAAAAAAGTTATCTTAGAAGGGGGCTAAGTTCTATTAGATTGATTAATGTGAAGATAATTTCAAGGAATTGAAGAGAGGGATAGTTAATAAAATGTTACATACATTAATATATAGTAGATAAGGAATTTTAATCTATATTTATACATAAAACAAGGGGTTGGGATGCATCCTCATGAAGAATGATATGATGATAGCTTATGCTTCAAGACAATTGAAGGTTCATGAGAAAAATTACCCAACTCGTGATTTGAAGATAGCTACGGTAATTTTTTTCATTAAAGATAAGGAGTAAATATATTTATGGATGAATGTGTAATTTGTATACTAATAATATGATTTTAAACTATATATTCACATAGAAAGAGTGGAATATGTACCATATAATATGGTTGGGGCTGATTAATGTTTTGACTACTCAGTGCATTACCACCCGGGGAAAGAAAACAAGGTGGCCAATGATTTGAATCAAAAGGATCATGCTAGATTATATATGATAAGGATCATAAAAGATCCAATATTTATGTATTTTCAAAGTATGTGTCTGGAAATCATAAAGGAAGGGGGGAATATTATCTTTCTCAAATAATTGTTCATCCATCATCCCAAGGGAAGATTAAAGAGGCACAAAAAGAAGTGGTAGCGCCATATAAGATAGTGAAATATATTCCTGAGATTATATTTTAATGTGATGAAATGATACAGATCGGTAATAGTGTCTTTGTCCCATATTTACCATATTTGAATAAGGAGTTATTAGAGTAAGCTCATAGTTATTTATTTTCTATTTAGTATGAAAGTACAATGATATATAATGATTTTAAAAAGTATTTATATTGGGTTGAAATATATACAGATATTGTATATTTTGAATCCAGATTCTTGGTATGACATCAATTTAGGGCTGAGAGAAAAAAATCTAAGGAGATCTTACAACTATTACACATACCAAAGTGAAAATAGAAAAACATCACCATGGATTTTGTCATTTTAATCCCCCAAAATTCTAAAGGGAACGATTCTATATTAGTTATAGTTGATCACCTTACAATGTTATAACACTTAATTACTATTATAGAATATTTATCTATGGATCATCTTTCTAGTATATAAATTAAGGAATTTTTAATTTGACATGGAGTACCAAATTTTATTGTATCTGATTGGGATTTGAGGTTTACCTCAAAGTTCTGGAAACCCCTTCAGCAAGCTCTTGATATAGAATTGATTTTTAGAACTGGGTATCATCCTTAGATATATGGTAGTCTAAGAGAACAATTAAAACCCTATAGGATATGTTAAGATCTTATTCAATGGATTTAAAATGTGGTTTGGATCAACCCCTTCCTCTTGTTAAATTTTCTCACACCAATAGATTGAGAATAAGAATTCATATGGATCCTCATGAATCCTTTTATGGAAAGAAGTGTAGAAATTTAACATTTTGGAATGAAGTTGGATAAAGAAATATGTTGGGACAAAATTTGGATGAATAAATTTAAGAGATGGTTAGATCCATTCAGCAATATATAAGGGCAGCACAAATTCTATAGAAAAGTTATGATGGTAATCATCAATACGATCTGATGTTTGAAGTTGGTGAGAAGTTTTTTTCTGAAAATTTATCCATGGAATAAGGTTATGATATTTAGGAATAAATGAATTTTTAAATCTAGTTATATTTTACTTTTCAATATTCTTGATCGAGTAGGGATGATTTTTTATCATCTCGTGCTTCCACTGAACCTCTCTCAAGTCCACGATGTGTTCCATGTATCTCTCTAAAGGAAGTACATAACCGATACTTCACATGTACTGAACACAAAGTTCATACTAGTAGATCATGATCTATCCTATGAGGAATAACTATTAGAGATTCTAGATCATATAGATAAATGTCTATGAAATAAGACCACTCACATGGTCAATGTTTTATTACAAAATCATCAGCTTTAGGAAGCTACATGGGAATCTAAGGATACGATGAGCTATAAATATCTTCATTTTTTATTAGTGATATAATATTTAGGGTGAAATTAATTTTAATGGGGTATAATGTAACACCCTGAGATTTTATA
Source organism: Viscum album (assembly GCA_963277665.1). NCBI lineage: Eukaryota > Viridiplantae > Streptophyta > Magnoliopsida > Santalales > Viscaceae > Viscum > Viscum album. Next base: position 1,636,146,940 of record OY728145.1, on the reverse strand, counting down.
AAATATATATTTTTCAAATAAATTTAATTTCTTTAATGGATTTTGTTATATGTAAAACTGATTTTTAATGAACCGTGATGTATTATTAATATTATTATTTAAACATGATAATTATAACATAGATGTTAAACTTGTAATAATGGATAGGAATAACCCCATTTTTTAAATTAAATATAATGGTTATAGATAAATAAATATATTGATAATTAAGTAATTAATTCTGTGTAAAGTCTTCATATATTTCACAAATATATTTTTTCTCAAAAATGATTTTCATTACCCTTTTTGAACAAATAATAATATTAATTTTTTATTCTTTTTGAAAAATAATTTAAAAAAAATTCAATTTCTGAATCATATTATTGAAATTATATTAGGGTTTATTTTGAGAATTTTCAAAAAAACTAATTCTCCAATGAATAGTGAAAATACTGATTTTTATTAAAAAAATGTCTTCTTATTTAATGAATTTACAAGGTTGTATTTTTTTGAAATATTTTAAAGGTAAAATTAGTTCTATTATATTATAATTAATCTAATTTATATTATTATAATGAATTTAATATTTGATTTTGAAATTAATTTTTTTTATACTTATGAAAATTCTCTCTTTGGAAAACAACTTTTTCATCTCATCTGTGGGTTTAATTTTAAATTTAATTATTACAATTATGTGAATTGAATTTGAAAAAATGGATTACATATTTATAATAAGAATAATTAATATTATATAAAAAATTTAAATTTTTTTTGACATAATAAATAGTAAAAACAATAAAAATTAAATACATCAGTTAAGGTTAAAACTTGTTTACCTGGAGGTTAAATTAAAAATAAAAGGGTTAAAATGACCAAAAAAATATCCAATTATTATTTTATGGAAATATTTATACCTTATATAATATACAGTTCTATAATTATCCATTTTTTAATCCTTTTTTATATTTAAAATGTGGTTATAACTTTTTCTTTTCAAAACTTCCAAGTGTGTCCCCTCCCCTACTTATAAAAGGGAACCCCTATCCTCTCCACTTTATACTTAAAAATACTTTTAGATTGGAAAATCCATAAAAATACCTTAATTAAAAAAATTAATATTTTCTATAGGCCTTATTTTAAATATTAAATCCCCTCAAGAATTATTTTAGTGCTAACTAAAGGAGGTTGTCTGAAGAATAAGTATCGTTCTTAACTAATTATTTTTAATTTATATCTTCCTAAACCTATTTAAAATATTATTAAATTATAATGAAAAAATAACATAATTTTCTACCATATAAATTCAGTTTATTATGTTATTTTAATTAACCAAATCCACCTCCTCTTCTATCAAATGGGAAATGAAACCATCAATCATGTTTACGGCAGACTACCACCTCACTAACCGATGTAATTATTTTTCCATAACCGCACCTCATAGATGGATATAATGATAGATTTAAAGTATTTATATGATATTTAGGAAATTAATATACTTTTTTAATTATAATATCATATCTACCTTCTTACCTTCCAATCCATTTATAAATGATAACATCGCTCATGCGTACCTGTGGACTATCGCATCCACGAAGCGATGTGACTCATTATTCTTTTTATTTTGACATGGATGGTAAAAATGTTATATTTAAGGAATATATATGATATATAATATATAAAAATTATTATATATTGGTGAATTAATATTTACCTTTCTTTCATTCCATCCTTCTAGAAAATGGAAATAGTGTTCATGAGTGTGTACGACCCACCATCTCCATGAACAATATAATTCATTTTCTTATCTCTAACTTTTATAGATGACTCTAAATATGTATAAAATTAGTCAATATTATATTTATATAAGTATTAATATTATATATATTATGAAAATATTATCAAACTACATGTTCCAAAACTACTAAACCAAAACATACGTGAAAAACAAAGTAGTTATTACCCGAAAAAGTGATTTTAAAAAAATTATTAATGAAATGGTTATAAAAGGGTATAAATAAATAATATATGGAATTATATATATTATTATGGTTATATAATATATTTATAATAAAATTTTATTTATTATACAGTTGTTTCTAAGGTGTATGATGAAATTTGAGACTTGAGGTAATGGATTTTCATCTCACTTTTATTTTTATGGGACAAATGTCATATTCCTCACTTAATTATTTTGTGTGGTGTATATACTTTCTATGAATTTATTTTATTATTATTATCATTAAAGTTATGTGATATAAATATTCAACTAATTTTCTATCTTTTATGGGTCTTATGATTCAAAATTTACAAAAGCGGTAAAGGTTTTTTATTTCAATCCCATTCTTTATTAAGATTATTTATGATTAAGTTTCAAGTAATTATATATTATGATATACATCTCAAGAAACAAATTAATTTCATTATATTTTATTTATTTCTATAAATTACATGGTTTCCTTTCATTTTACTCTCTTAATATACATAGGAGATAAGAATAATGTTTTTAAGGAAAGCTAACTTTATTTATCTATTCGATCGAAATCCTTTTTATTTTATATCCTTGTTTTTTAAAAAGGTTTTAGCGAATGGTTTTACTATTATTAAATTATTTTTTAAATCCATTTTTATCTATTTTTTACTTTTTTTAAAAAAATTAATAGAAATCTTCTTTTTTAGTTTTGGAATAATACTCTTTTGACTTTTCATAAAAAACATGAAAGGAATATTTGCTTTAATGATTAAGGAATGAATGGTATTTCCTATCGTCATTACCTCTCAATAATTTACATCATCATTTATAATTTATTAAGATTATTTTTAAAGAAAATTTTTTCATTAATATTTGAAAAATATTAGATTTTAAAGAAGTGATTTCAAATTAGAAAGGATATTTTCCTCAGAAAATGTTCTAAGTGATATTTCAAAATCATTTTTCATCTAAGATGGAATCCTTTGATGTTACATAAGATTTAATGAGGATATTATCCAATGATACCATCATTATTATTTATCTATATGGTTTATTTTTATGATGATAGGATATTTATGAAACCCATTCCTTTTACGTGGGTTATACTATGATAAAAAGTTGAAATTTTTATAAAACCTATATTTTCATGGGTCATACCATAATGAAGTGTTTATAAAACTCATTCATTTTCATGGGATATAATATGATGAATGTTTTATTATATTTTAGAACAAATATGTGTGATTTTAATAATGTTATGGGTGGGACCTATATCTCCCTCCAATTTACTTTGTAATGAATGTTATATTATGAGATAAATAGGGCAGGAATGGGGAGTAAACCTTGTTCAGTAAGGGACATTGTCCACTATGATAGTCTTTGGAGTGAACCTTAACTACTGTGATGGTTTGGGGAGATAACCCATTACACTATTATGTCCTTTGAAATTATCCTTTAATACTATGTAAATTATTTTCTATTCTTATGTGTATTCTAAAAATCCATGTCATGTGCCTATGTTATGCTCTCATGGCTCATGTTCTTTGATTCGTTTATGATTAATGACTTATTAAATTCCAAGATTTATTCCATGACTCAAGATTATGATATTTTATATGTAGGTCATGGTTTTAAAATTATATCTTCATGTTCTTATACCCTTATTCTCATTTTATGTTTATGTGATCATTGATATCTCCCTTTTTTACCCTTACTTAGCATCAGAGATCAGACTTTATTATGTTTCCATTCCACTGGGTATGAATTTTTTATGTATAATATGTATAAGAAGGGTTATAGTTGTGAATAACTAAATGGGATATGATGTATACATCTTATGAACCAGTTTTTTATGTTTCCAAGTTTCCAAAGGCACTAGACTTATATGATTCTAGCATGGATCATTTTGTACTTTAATGAATATTCATTGATTAAGATTTGATATCTTTCATTAAAAAGTATGTGTCACTATAAAATACCATATAACAAAACTCTTGTAGATATTTCTTCAAATCAACTAATTCCATATTGGTAGTTATATAGGGAGTCTTTTATATAGGTCTCGCATCATGGATTAAATCAATGGAAAACACAACTTCATGTTCTTGTGGATTTCCAAGTAATTACTCTATAAATAGATCAATATATTCCTATACAATAGGTGTATAATCAATTTTAATATTACCTTTTTCATTTTTATATCGTGTAGTTTGTTTTCCTAAATAATCTCATCCATAAAATTTGGTGTGTGTGGATTTAAAAATGAATCATATGATGATGTATCCCCTCAAAAGATAAGGAATTATACATCCTCACCACAAATCATAATTTCCTACTCTTAGAAATAATTTTTTTATTATATTTGAAATCCAATCTATACAAATGATTATATAAAAATATAGTGTAGGTAAAATAATCATATTTTTAAATAGGTCTCATTCATGGGACATAATGGGAACTGACTGACGTATCCTTGTTGTTGTGAGATTTCCACTGGGATTTTTGACTAACAAATCCCTTCTTAAGGTGCTATGGAAATATCCAATTTTCTTAGAAAACATAGAATATATAAATTAGTGTAAATATTTAGAATCAAATAAATCATTAGATAAATTTTAGGATATGATTAAAGTACCTTACACCATATCATTATGAAATTTAACCTATACTATAGGGATCATATAAGCTTGGCCTTCTCCCTACAGCCTCTTCGATAGTAGGTTCCCTTGACACTGGGGGCATTGGTGTGGGTAATGCCTGATTAATCTATAGTTAAAACACTATAAATCATTGACTTCTTTCTTCCCCTTGAATTAATTATCCAAGTGACCCTTATCTCTATACTTATAAAAAATTCTCATTCCCTTGAATAATTTTCAAGGATGTTTCATTCCATAATTTTTAAATGATGGAAAATTGATTCATTTCATTATTCTTCTTTAACACTTTACCTTATTATTGGTGATCTTTCAACCCCTCATTCTCTTGATTTCCATTGAAGATATAGGTTCTAGAATCTTCCTTCTCCATATTAATGTATGTTTATACTATATCACCATATGATGAAAACTTTTGAGACAATAGTTCCCTTTGAATAATAAGATTAAGATCATAAAATAAATAGTCAATATTGATCATCGGGTTACTTATATAGTCTAAATAATTATTTTATAATCTTGTGGAGTTATCTTATTATTCCCCCACACTTTATTCCTCCTACAAATTTAAAGTGATAAACTTACTATCTATTTTAGCTTGTTGTTCTCAAGAAAAGTATACTTGAAGAATATAACTTTAAAAGTTCTCCATTCCATTCATTCAATTTCTTTATCCTATTTAGTTTTATGGATCAATGGCCACCATTGAATGGAAGATCCTCTAAAACAATAAAATGGTAGAATAACCATTTCACTTTCATTATATCCTAAATCTAGGAATATATTTTCAACAGTATTATCCCTTTGTTTAGCTACTAATTTATTATTAGTTCCCCTAAAAGAAGGAGGATTTTGTTTCAAAAAGAGATCTAACAAAGGGGAAACATGTGGTGGAACAATAGGTTTATCCATTCAATCATGGTTATTTTTCATAACCTGAGTCAGTAGCCCTAATATGTCCATGATCTTCCAAGTTTTAACACCAACTATAATGGTTTTCTCAGCACAGAAATCCCTACATTGTCTATAGGTGTTGACCCCATTCTTCTGTTTGGATCCATTACTAAATAATGGAACGCAATGAGTTAGTTCATAGTCATCATGAATATTGATCTATAAAATAAATTCCCAATAATGGTAAAAGTTATCAAATACTATAAGGGGTTATCATAATTATAATGATATCCATGTTTATTTAAAATATTATTCCCGACGTTTATACTAAACTTCCTCTAATACCAATGGTAACACTCTGAATCTAGTAACCCATAGTGAATGTTTACTTTATTACATTGGTATAAGATATAGGGGATCTCACCACGCAGGATTGATTAGTTCAACAATATTAAAGGATTGGATACATACATGATTTCTATATTATGTTGAAAATATAAAATACATAGGGTAAGAAATATTCTGGAATCCTTGTTATTATTCCTAAAATCTTTCTTCATATCCTAGGGAAACGAAAAAACAAAGGGTGATCTCATATACCTATTAATCGTTATATATAATAGAAGATATCTTGAGTAAATAAGGAATATTCAATATGGAAATTTAAATAACTAAAAACACATGTCATTTAATCAATAAATTGAGCACGATATGCATCTATGGATAATATAAATGTAGTAATATCATGGATAGTAATAACATAATTCTTAATAGATGAAATGATTAATGTTGGATGTCATGATATTGAACACCGTGATATCTCTACTATAAAATCCTTATACCAATAAAGTTTAAACTTTGGTTTGGAATACACAAAGAACTTATTTAATTTGGCCAACTGATTTGTCTAGGACCTTTCGATGCATCAAGCGGATAAATAATTCCAAGCCCCACCCATCACTACATGTATAATGAATTCCTCATATATCAAATTTTATTCATAATAATATTTCTTATCAAGAAATATCTCTATTGAGTAAATAATATAGAATATAAATATTTTCCCAATCAATAAAATGACATTCAAAAGTAAAATAGCATATATAGAAATGTTATTCAATTTCGTAAATAATCATATCCATAATAAAATGAGTATGGATATTAAAGAGAAATTTAATTCCCCAATGATCATAATAAAGTTAATGTTTCAAAATAATATTAACGACCACAATATTAATAAGAGATAAGAGATGATCATTGATTCATAAAAAATATAGGTTTCATAATAAAATCATGTCCTTTGGAGAAATAAAAAAATGGAAGTGAAACATTAAAAAAATATTAAACTAAATATTTTTCTTTTAAAAACCATTAAAATATGTATAATAATATAAGAATATAACATGGTTATAGTGGAATGAAAATCTATTAATTCCATATACATTAAAAGAACATTCCTTTTGACATTTTATAAAAAAGTTCAAATCTGACCTCTCAAAATACATTATAAAGATTAATTTCAAATATTTCAAATAGTAAATTATAAATTAAAATTTACTTAATAAATATTTTGATTAATAAAAAGGGATTTTATAATTGTTTTAAAAAATATGGATATGGAAGAAAAATACACCTGATCATAAATAGAAATAACATTAGCTTTTCTATTAAATATTCAACTTGAAATATTAATTTAAATTGAATCATTAATTATCATTAACAAATATATATTCATGTAAAATAATATAAAGGGGTATTATATATACCATATAAAGTAAATATGTTCATAATACAAAATATATCTCAGTGGAGTGTAAATTGAGATGAAATCCCTTACCTCTCATTTTACTTACCACATAAGTTATTTTAACCCACTGTATAATAAAGATATATTTATTATAATTACCTAATATAACTATATAAATATATATAATATCATATATGATCCATTTATAACGTTTTATCACTATTTTGTTAACAATGTTTTATTATTATCATTATTTTGGGTGTTAATTGCTTTGTTTTTAATGTATATTTTGATTTAGTAATTCTAGTCCTTGTACTTTGATTATTGTTTAATAACATATATAATTCTAATCATGATATAAATATCACATATATCCATTAAATCTATCCTTATTACCATCCATGTAGAGAGAAAAATAAAAAATAGGTAATATCACTTTGTGGAGATGTAGTCCACACGTACGCATGAGCGACATTATCATTTTTCAACGGTTGAAAGGTAAGAAAGTATATATTATATTATAATTACATAATAAAATTAATCTAGTAAATATTATATATATTAATTAGTTTCATATTTATAAAAATTCATGTAAAGTGGTGATGAAAACCGAATTACCCCACTGCATGGAGACAGTAAGCCGTACGTATGTACGAGTGAAGTTTTTATTTTTTCTAAGATGAAAAAGAGATGGAAAAATTATTTCACCATAATAATAATAACATAAATATATATTTTTGATATTGGAATTATTTTTTTAAGATTTATAATATATATATAGAATAATTTAAAGAATAAATAAATTTAAAAGTGTTGGAAAATATGATTACCTCTTCTTTGAAAGATCTCCTTTAGATATTCTCTTAAGGGACATAAGGTGGGTATTTTAAGAATAAAGTAACCACCATAACTTATATAAGGATTTTTATAAGAGGTTTTTATAGGTTTTGGTTGATCTAAGAGGCTCTAGGTGGTGTATAGAAGAGATATAAGGCCTGCCCTTTTATAAGCGAGGGGAGGAGAATTCATGGAATTTCTTAAAGTATTAAATTAATATAAATAATATTTTATATCCAAATAGATTCAAATTAATATAAATAAAATATGATATTAGTACGAGTCAAAATTATCTCATTCAATAAAATTTAGACAAGTTTTCATTTTCTCACCCTTAACTTTAGTTTTATCCCCCCCCGCTAACCCTTTTGACAGTTACTACAATATTAAAATTTTATACACATTAAGGGTAAATAATTTTACCATTAAAGGAGAAACAAAACATAAATGGACCACGGTTAATTCTTAAGACTATATCCTATTCATTTTACCAAATATAATATATTTTTTAGGAAGTTTAAAACATTTAATAAAATATTTATTTTTATAAAAAATCATTAATGTCATTTTTGACACTATTCATTTAATTTGACTTCAAATAAATCAATAAAATATATAATTAGAATATAATATTTTAAAACATCCCTAAAATTCCATATATATCTATAAATTTCTTGTAACCCAATAATTTATCTAATTTTTATTACTTTTAATATTTTAAAATCATTTATTTTATTAAATAAATATTGTGTCGACATTGCCTAAAAATTTAAACTAATTAATCGATCATTAAAAATTTATAAAAATTAAAATTATAAAAAAATTAATTCTAATTTAAAATAAACATAGTAAATTTAACATAAGTGTTTTTTGTCCCTGTCACAAAATATTACAAATACTAAAATAAGAAAAGTGATATTTTTCCTTTATCTTTCACTTAAGTATTATAAAGGTCAAAAGCATATCAAAATGGAAAAAAGGTCACATTTTCAAATTATAGATGATAATGGATTAAATATAATTATCCAATGATATTAGTTCAATTTTTGAGTTGATATTTAATGCCTTATCTCATTAATTAACAAATTTTTTCCTTTATCGAGGTGATAAATTTTACCATAATTATTATTCATAATGATTATAATTAAAAAGTAAATATTTACCAAATTTAAACCTCAAGATTCCAAATGTTGTATCCATTTTTTAATATTTATTTTCTATAAGTTCCGAAAATTCAATTTAATATAAATTCTTAAATCAAAATGAAAAACAATTTTTAGACATATGCGTTTTTAAGCATAAAAATTAAATTATATCAAAATCATGAAACTTATTTATTAATATTAGATTATTATAAATAAAATGGATCATATTTCACATTAATAATAGATATAAAATTTATTGGGACATTTAAATTAATTTATTTAATGATAATAAATGACAGTATTTAAAAAATTGGTATTTTCACTATTTATTGAAAAATCAATTATTTCAGAAAAAATCCTAAAATTTCACCATAAGTTAATTTTAATATGATAATTTAAAAAATTAAATTGATAAAATTTTAAAATTAAATTTTAAATATTGAATAATACTATGTGTGTTGTACTATTGTTTCTTTGAAATGAAAAATTTATTATAACTGAAGCTTGAGTGTTACAGCCTAGGGATGTATATAAGATTAGGGTGAGATATAAAGCCTGTTAATTGAATAATCAAATAATAACATGATCAAATTAATACATATGAATCAATATTCATTTAAAGGTGACATAAAAGGTTTGTGGATCATAAACATGAACATTGAATCATGATATAAGATGATAACATCAAGGTAATATAACAATGTGCTAAAAAAATAAAACATGGAATTATAATCATAAGTCACGTATAACCACCATGAAAATATATCATAGTGTTATTAGTCTAGAAACCCATTCACTATAAATGGTATCTCATGAGATAAAAACATTACCTAATACATTGGAGGGATATATAATTTTGGGCCCACCTGTCACATTCAAATCATGTTCATGCATTAGTGTTCTACATAGATGATACAACATAAGAATTTCTTTAATCACTTTTAATCACATAATTAAGTAGTGTGGGTTACATAAATTGAAGTCACTAATAAATTAATTATAGTTACATATATATGAGTACCATTGAGTATAAATGGGAATGGGTATTCACAACACAAAAGTTTAGATTGAAAAATCATGAAATAATTTTGGTGGAATAAGAGGAGAAGATAAAGGTTCAATGAAGGGTTTAATGAGAGTGAAAGGTCATATATAATTAATTGGTAATCATAATTATATTAAAGGTATGTTTAAAAAATATATTAAAACATTAAAAAATGTAAATTAAAAGGCTTAGTACAAAGAAATTACATAAAATAAAAATGAAGAGAAGATGGTACCTTCTCTTGAGAGGGGGATTCTAAAAGTTTGAGAGGACCTTATTGAGAGCTTGGAACACCTTGGGATGGATTTGGAAATGGACAGGGAGAAGAAATATTTTTTTAATAGGTTTTTTTAAAAGGAGTGGGAGGTTGGGTGGATATTTATAGAAAAGCATAGGGGGTTCTTTATTATTTTATAAAATTAGGTTTTGGAATATATAAAAAAAATAATCAAAACCACAAAACATACTATGGTTTTTCCGATAGATTATTTAAAATAGTATTGATTTCAATATTTTATAATTATAAGAACTGAACATATTAAAATCATTCCATTGGTGATATGGAAGTGAGCGTTGTTCATAAGGAATTGATTTTATTACCTTAAAATATAATATAGGCTTCGATGATTAATTAAAGGTTTATAAAATTAATAAAATAACATAAAAATGTATTATTTTAAAGGGGAAACTATATTTGGTCATGGATTACATTTATAGAATTTATTACATCAATTTTGGGATATTATGATGTTATAATATAGGCCATAAAATTATATCATATTTAATTTTAACCCAAAAAACTGATTCTTAGAAAATTATGAAATAAGAATCATTTGATAATTTCAATGTGATTATTTAAAAAAAACTATTTTTTCCAAAATAATTTTCTAAAAATGATAATTTTCACTTTTAAATAAAATTAATTATTTGTTGTAAAATACTAGTTTTTACAATACTAACAGCTTTATAACCCTTATAAAAATTACATTTGGGTTTATTAAATTCTATTATAATTTTTATTTAAATAAATATTATTTAATAATAAAATATTATTAAAATGACATTTATTTTCAAAATTATTTAATTTATCAAAAGGGTATCTTAATTGAAATTATATATCTCTTAAAAATAAAATTTTGATTTCTTTGTATCAAAATCTAATTTTTATCAAACTCATTATATAAAAATTTATGAATTAATAATAAAAAATGGATAAATATGATCATTATTTTTTCAAAAATAAAATATAAAAATTTATATTACTATCGTTTGGATACATAACCCATTATTACATGGCCATATACCCTAAGTGTAAATTTTACGGTGGTGGCACTTTCTTTGGGGTGGTTCGAGGAATGTGTTTTGGGTTGTGATCTATATAATCTTGAACTTCTCCTATATACAGTTTTACTTGATATTAATTATTGAATCTTGGATTGAGCTTGGTCAAGGAAAAATACCAATGATTCCATCTCCCTTATAAGATTTGATAAATGGGATTTATAGGGTATGATCTTACTGGTCGAGGTAATCAATTGTTCTGTTTCTGTCAATTGGATTTTATCATATTCATTAATGTATACTAATGTTAATGGTTACTATATATAGGCTATATTATCAATTGTTAAGATAATTAATGGTATTTTAATTCTAATAGGATATATTTTATAATGATCCAAAATAATGAAAGTAGTTCATGTGTTTTCTATAACTACATTACTTAATAATAAATTTATTCATTCAAAAGGGAATTTCATTTTCAAAAGTTTGGATCATTATAGATAATGATCGTCAAGACTTCCAAAATACAAATTCAATACAAAATATTTCATCATTGGAAGAAAATAAAATGTACCAACACCTAGATATTCTTATTTATATGGATTCTATTAAATGAGATCATTTTAAAACTACATGGCTCATAAGGGTGATAGAAATTAAAATATATTTCATCTTATTTAGAGAAAATAGAAAGAAAAAAACCTTCTACTTCTCTATGTATTAATGATGTAACCCTATATAATGTGTTTCATGAATCTACATGGGTCTTCCCTAAACTATATACTCAAAGTAGTCTGAAATAAGGCTCGAAGAGCATCCCCAATCCCTACAGGCTGATAAAAATCATCTAAGCATTGCAGATAAATCATTGGGGGATGATTTAGCCTATAAAAAATAAAAAAATTAATCTTGAAAAAAGGATTAAATAAAAACTTACAGTGGAAAGAAATAAAATTAAGAGTACCTCTATGTGACCCCTTAGTCACCACCATCAAAAAAACTGACTTGCAATAGGGAAAATCTGAACAAGAACCTAAGATAAAACCTAAACATGAAAAACAAATCGGTTATACCAACACTAAGTGGTACAAGTAAGGTTTCAGTATAAAACCAATCTATAGGTAATCACTATAGAATCCATATATGTACTTTCATGAAATAGTCCACAAACACCTGTTTAAAATACATATAAAATGCTTTTTTCATTTAAAGAACCAAACACAACCTTCCAAAAATCCCCTTTCAAAAACAAAACATGAATTTACTTTTATAAAATATTTCCATATTACATTATAGTTTGAAAAACCTACTCCATAAGAAAAAAAATTAGATAAATTCCACCATAGTAAAAATCAAAGATAAATATTGGAATAAAGTTTTATTAAGTACAATGGAAAGAGCAAGGAAACCGCATAACTATAAGCACATAGATATGAATAAAGAAGGTAGTCAAGAGCTACAAAAAAAATTATAAAATATAGATATATAATCATGGGAATTTCATAAACATATCTATAAGTGACCCTAGACATACTTGGTTTAGACCCATTTTCCACTATGTTATGTAATCCATTGTCAATAAACAACATGGTTTCTCTATCTAGCCTCACCAGTGGAACATCCCAACTGACCTATCCTCTATCCGGGGGAATCTAATCTATATAATTTGTATTATAAAGAAACCATCACTCAACCCACTATATGAAATAAAGGATTCCCATGATAATATTATAAGGGTAAGTGAAGATGTTAACACATTCTTGGCACAAACCAAAACCTACAAATGAAAATGTGCATGCCTTTCCCACCACCAGACACCATCTATGAAGAGGCCTTCTCCAAAGGAGGTCAACTATATAGGTTACCATCACAAATAGAACATTTTAAAATTTCCAACAATGTTCCACCCTCCATCCCCCTAAAATTTCTCAATTTTGAGGATAACACCTCGAACTCATCTCAAGATCAAGGAAAAAAACAAGGACAAAGAAAAAAAATATAAGAAAATGAAAACTTGGGTCAAGGTGTGACATTTTTTCTAATATTAAAATATTAATTCCCCTAAAAGTTCACCCATATTAATGTGGAATAAAAACTAGGAACTTTGGATCTAGAAGAAAGTAACCACTAAAACAAAACCTTGAAATCAAACCCAAAACCAAATAAATCCACTTAATTGAGAATACTACCAAAATCAGCGTGACCATTCATATCCAAAAGTCACACTAGAAAAAATATAGAGAAAAGTACAATAATAAAATTCATTATGGGTCTGCCACCCATTTAAGAACCAACAAGAATAATGATGGTGACCCCTAACATGAGGTGAACCCAATGAAATAAACTCAAGCTAAACATTGAGCCAAACCCTGATTCATAATTTCCACAAGACATAAGCATATCAAAATGAGTAGCACGCAAATCTAAAACTATTCCAAAGGAAGGATAGTGCACATTAAAAAGGTAAAACCATAGGGATTTTAGAAATATAAGGCGACCAAGATTTCCAAAAAATAAAAATCAAAAAAATGGAAAAATACATCCATGAAAAATTAAAACATTTTTCACTCCAATGTAGAAAAAAATGACGGATTTAGACCCCCCACACCTAGTAGCACATCAAGTGCATGAAAATATTAACTATGAGACTAATGGATAGATCCCTGATGTCTTGGAGCATCTGTTTCCCCATAGTCAAGAGCTGTTAGTCCCTTGACAATACTTCCTTTTCTGAAAATATAACTTACCAAACATCTTTAGGTATCCCAAAGGAAACACCAATGAAAATACTTTAGGGGTTTCTAACAAGATGGATTATAATTCCAAAACCAACCACACTAAAAGTAAATGAATAATTGGACCTTCAAAAAAATTAAGAATTGATAAAATAAACTCCTTAGGAACAAGTTCATATGGTTCTCACCCCACACCAAATTGGTAACCCTCACAAACACTAAGAAAACCTAACTTACAACCATCACAGGCTTCCCTCTAGAAACCCACTTAGCTAGAAATGCCTCATCCACCAACTTCCTAGATAAAAAATTCTTAGAAAAAAATAAAATAATAATTTAAATATACCCAAAATAATTCACACCCTCATAAAATATGGCTTTCTAGAGGACTTAAAACACATTTGACTTCCTCAATACACTTATCTACCTCAAAAAGACCTTTATCACCATGTAAAATAGCCAGATATAGAGAAATATTTGGCTTAACCACCCCACTATGAATTTGGGTAAGGCCAACAATGGGAGAAGACTCAATGAAACTATAAGGACCTTTTAGGGAATCATACTCTAAATAATATGAAAAGACAGAAAAAATCAACATAAACCCAAAACTCCACTAAATCATGACCAAAAGAACATCCTAAAAGAAATACCAAGATCATAAACAAAAACATCACATACCAAACCCAAAAATCCTTTTTCAAAATCACTATTTTTATTCCCAAATAAAAATTATTTCACACTCTCAAAACCATTTCTCATTTATGAAACTATTTTTTCTCCAAAAACCATTTTCCATTCAAAATTATCTCACTCTAAACAAAAGTAGGATGATGAATCACTCATAATGAATCATTTTAAGTAGGTAACTAGTTTTCCAACATGACTTAGCCACGTGGTTTAGAAAATCATGAGATACGAATGAACTAGTCCTATAAATCATATTGAACAATGTACTCATGATCCATATGTTTTTTATATTCCATTAAAGCTCACCGTGTCTCACTAGCTCATTTCTATTTTCATCCCCCAACATACACAAGATCTCCAAAATAGACAAACACCAATAGAATAAAGTAAAAAACCAAAAAATAAAGACTCAATTCCTGACTATCCATGGTAAATTAAACCCTTTAATAGGTGGTGTTTATGAGGCATTGATCCATGATATACCTCTTGAATTCTATAAGTTTTATATCTAGTGTATCTAACACCCAAAATAATAAGGGCTACTCTGATACCATTTTATCATGAACTAACCAAGGTCAACCCTAAATCGGTCACTTGATTTGGCCTTCAACAGTGCCTGAGAGGTGTTCCCAATTCTACGAGGATGGAAACTAGTGTTGGGAATCAAATATAACTTAATTGGGAATTATTTACCCCAAAAAATGACAAATAATTAAACATGAACAACATGGATAAAATAAGAAATAACAAAGAAAATAAATAAAATTAGGTGTACCTCTATGACCAATCTCCTAAGTCCCAATAGTCCTATCTCCAATAATCCTTGCACACAAAGTGATAAGGGATGATTTGACACAATTTTTTAAGAACCAACCCAGGTCAACCCTGAACCAGACACCCAAACTGGTCTGTGATAAGGCCTAAAGAGAATCCATGATCCCCACAGGATGATAATAAGTAATTGGGAATCACAGATAAATAGTTGGGGATAATTTAGCCCAAAAAAATAGACAATTAAATATGAAAATAATGATAAAAACACTATCAGTAGAAATAAATAAAACTAGGATTTACCTCCATGTGACCCATTGGTTACCACAATCCAAAAAACTAACTCGCACTAGGGATAATCTGAACAAGAACCCGAGCTAAAACCTGAACCTGCAAAACATATTAGGTCTATCGATGACAAGTGGCATGAGTAGGGTGTGAGTATAAATCATGTCAGCATATTAGAACCATATAATCCATACATTTATATTCCAAAAATATTCTATAAATAGTTTTTTGAAAATAAAGATAGAAAATAAGGTTTTTTCATTTAAATAAACAAACAAAAATTCCCATAAATTCTTTTTAGAAAACAAAACATGGATTTACTTTTTAAATGGATTTCTATTTTATATCCCAGTTTGAAAACACAAATCCAAATGAAAACATGGATTAGATAAAATAAACAACATGAAGAATCAAAGTTAAACATATGAAACATGGTATAAAAAGAAAAATTCTAAGAGTAAGGAAATAATATAGGTATGAGTAGTTTGATATGAATAAAGAAGGTAATCAAGAGAAACAAACAATACCAGAACATAACAATATATAATGATGGGAATGTCCCAAACATATCTAGAAGTGACCTTGGATGTACATGGTTCAAACCCATCTATTACTTTGTGATGTAATCCATAGTCAATAACTAACATGGCTTCTCTATCTAGCCTCGCTAATGGAACAACCTACCTAGACTATCCTCTATCTAGGGGGTTCTAATCCATATAATTTGTACTTGAAATCAACCATCATTAAACCCTATAGATTACATACAAGAATCGGATAATAATTGTATGAGGGGAAGTGAGGAGGTCATCACATGCTTGTAACAAACTATAACTCCCAAATGCCAATATTCATTCCTTTCCCACCACTTGAAACTATATATATGGATTCCCTCACTAAAGTAGGTCAACCATATGGGTTACCATCACATATTTAATATTTTATAAGTTACAACCATGCACCACCCTCCAGACCTCTAAAATTTCTCAATTTCATGGGAAAATACCTAGAACTCAACCTGAGAGCGAAGGAAAAAAAGACCAAGAAATAAATGAAATGAAATAAAAACTAGGGTCAGGGTGTGACAATTTGTATGAAATTGGTGATGGGTTTTTAGGCTATTTCACTCAACTCTTTAATGAAGATTCTCTCGCTATTTATTCTCTAAAGTTATAAGATGTTATCTCCTACTCTATGAATGATATAAAAAATGTATATCTCACCTATGTTCCACTTAATGATGAAATTAATTCATATATTTTTTCTATAAATTAGGAAAACTCAATGGGACTTCATGGATTCTCTAATAAATTATTCATGTAATATTGGGATATCATTCATCTAGACATCACTATAGAAGTTAAGGAAATTTTTATTAGGGGATTTATTCCACCAGGATTAAACTCTCAATTCATTAATCTTATTCCTAAATTGGATTTTTCCTAGAATATATAGGATTTTAGGCCTATTGTTATTTAAAATACACTTCCTAATATTTTTGGGAAGATTATTTCTCTTTGGTTTGGAAATATCATCAATATAATTATGACACATAAGTAGTTTGGGTTTATTATAGGGAGAAGAATTCAAGACTGGTTTCATATAGAATCTGAAGGATTCAATATACTTAATAGAAGATGCATTTATATAAATATAACTCATAAATTGGATATCATTAAATCTTTTGATACCATAATGTGTACATTTATTATAAATATTTTTTAATTCTTTTGTTTCTCTCAAAGGTTTATTAGAATGGTATTCTCTCTCCTTAAAACTTCTAGACTCTCAGATATATTAAATGGAACAACTATAAGTTATTTTATATTCTCCATAGGGGTTTGATAGGGAGACCCCCTCTCAACTTTACAATTTATCTTGATTAAATATTATATTATTAGATTCATTATCATAGTATTTGATCAAGGAATGATTAAACCTATTGAGGAAGCTAGTAATATAAATGTTCTCATACATCTTTTATATGATGATGATATTATCATATTTTTTAAATCTTGTGATAGTTCCTTTAACTTTATCAAAGATATATTTTATCACTATGATATGGTCTTAGAGTATTCCATCTCATAAAAAAAATTAGTCATCATATTTTGGTAGAAAGTTCCAAGATGAAAGATAATATTTATAAGTAACCTTCTTGGAGTAATTAAAAGTGAATTACACTTTAACAACCTTAAAGTTCCACTAGTTATAATGAGGGTAAAGACATTCTATATTGAGGGTATTTTATACAAAATTACTTTATTACTAATTAGTTGAGAAAGGAAGACTCTTTCACAAGTTAGAAGAATATTTCTTGTTTATTTAGTTATCAGCTCCTTGTATGTCTACTCCTTTCATCTTTATAGGTGGATGAGGGATGTAATTAAAATAATTGAATCTGATAATGGAAATTTTATATGGTTTGGATACATTCATGATAGGAATATTATTATTATTTAATGGTGGAAATGTGTTAATACATTTTAAATGGGTGGTCTTGGCATTAAAAACCTATCACTCTTTAATAGGTTCTTAATTTCTTATTAGGTATGATGGATTTTCAATTCAATGTGTTCATTAACCTTTTTTCAATGATTAATTATTATTGAAATATTTTATAAATAAAATAATTTTTATATATCATATTTAGTTTAGTAAACTTTCAAAGATGAATGTCTTAATATCATGTTACACACTCATTGATATCCTTATAGATCTTCTTCTATTAACTTCTGGAACTACAAATTTCATAGTACCACTCTATCCAAAGACTTCCAAGTTCACCCTTGTATGAATTACCTCTAGATTTTTGAGTCCATTAACAATATTATCCAACTAGAGCACCTCATTCCAGAAAATCTGGTGTAGAAACTTCTTCTTTCCCATTAAATTAAAAAAACCATACTAGTCCCCAATTAATCCAAACCTTCCTTTGTTATGGTTCAATATTTTTATAAAACCATTTATTCCCCCCAGTTAAAAAATCCCAATATAGAAGGTGTGGCTCAACCAGCTACCCATGGATGATAACCTAAGGTATAAAGGTATTCCTATTATTTCTATTTATTATTTATATTATATCCTTTTTAAGGATCTCTCTCACCTCCTATTTCACAAATAATCTTCTATTAAGAAATATAGATATTTTGATAATTTCATTATTTTTCATCTTCATGGTAATAGTGGTATGGATATCTTATAAATTAAAATTTGAATTTGGAGAGAAGTGATTAGATTAAGAATAATATTTATAGTGTAACTGTCTCTAGGTTTGATTATATCTATAATTCTAGATACAATATTAGATTTTAAGGCAAGAATCCTACTCACAATTTCTTTCTTAAATGAACTATAATAGATGTGAGAAAATATTTCACATTTAAAATGGGTTCCCTAAATAAAACTATATAAGATATGATTATCACTAATAATTTGGGAGTTTATGTTGTCCCTAGATGACTGATACAACCTAAATATATTAGATGGATTCATCCTCTCTCATTAAGGCTTAAGATCAATAGAGATGGCGTGGATCTTAGTAAACCGGGTCTTTTGGGATATGGTAATGTTTTTTTCACTAGTGATGGGTTTGTTAAAGGGTTTTTATCTTGTCTTATTATCTATTTTAGGCCTTTTAGGAAGAGTAGTTTTTAGTTATTCATGTGGTTGACTATGTTAGGCACCATAATTGGGAAAATATTTGGATTGAAAGTGATTTGGTATGGATGGTAATTCTTATTAGTATTAAACTATATATGATTCCTTGGACTCTAATTAAAGAGTGGATTAAATTTTTGTCATATATTTTCTAGATCTAACATATGTTTTCAATTACTAATGGGGAGGCTAACACGGTGTTTAATTCTCTCTTGAATAAGGTATTGAATGATAGGGCCTCTCTATGGTCCTTTGGTCTTTATGGTGATTATTTCATTTTCATTTAGTCGATGTACATGATAATTTATATCTTATACCTTAATCTCACTTAATATTTCATACACTCACTTTATCTTTTTAATAAATTTGATATGAATAAACATTCTTATTCATTAATTGTACCTTTCTAGATTATTATTAAAAGTATTATTTATATTATTATTAATTTAATTAATAATATTTTTTTATTTTTATTGTCTTTATTATTATTATTATTGTTATTATTTTCCTTAAAATGTTATTTTATGATTGAAAAATATACATTTTCATGTTTTCTGTGGATATTGGAACTGTATATGAATTATTTAAATGAAGTGATATGTTTACTAATTAAATTGGGATTAGGGGAAAATATGGGAGGCTTGGCATACCTTGGTAGGAAATCTATGATCGATATGAGGTTCCCCAACCACTAGATATACTAGTAAATTATGTATATGGTGCTCCCTCCATTGTCCAATGACATGTTACTCTAATCTTTCAACTAGTTGAGCACATGAACCAAATTAGTGACATATATGTTCTAGGTGCCTCTAGACTTAGTGACCCTAGTGTGTCTACCACAATGCTTATTTGAAATTACTAATTTAATGGTTCTTCCTATTCCAATTTATTTTATTTGTACTATTTTGATTATATATATATATATATATATGGTCCTATCCTTCCTATTAGTGTATTGGTTTATACTTTTTCTTAGGTATATTTACTCTTATCCTATTTTTTTACTCTTGTAAGCTCCTGTTGTTTTGTATTTCATATTATATTCTTTTCTAGTTAATCATTTTATGTTCCTTTTATTATAATTTGAGTTACTATTTGAGTATTTTTAAATAAAGTGTTTTAAAATTAAAATTTTAGAGGTACATTTTAATATAACAGTTAATATGATTTCATAATGTTCTTAATCCTATTCTGGATTTTCAAAGTTGATTTAGAAAGTGATTATGAGTTCTCTTAAATAAATAAAATCTTATTTCAAATTCATATATTTCAAACTAGATCGAAAATGGATCTTTTATTGTCACGGCAAGTGGTTATCTTCTTGGAATTATATGATCATGACAATAATATCTCTTAGTTTCAGGTTTTGATTTAAATCTTGACTTCTCATGGATCATTTATTGTTTTGGGACTGGATGTTAACCCATGTATTCATAAGGGGGTTAGTTGGGTTTTTTTTATTTTTCTCACTCTTCCTTATTATATCATCCAAATATACCTTTCTTATTATCCTTTCCTTTAATTAGTGGAGTACTATATATGTGGAGACTATTTTATGGTCTCAAGGGATGTTTCTATAGTGGGAGTTGGAGATGATTCGACGGATTTTTTTCTTTAAATTATTTAAACTACACTTTTATCTTGTATTGTCTATTTTCTATTGGTTATAAACCTATTAAATATAGAATAGTCATGCTCATTGTTTTACTCATTTAAATTATTTTGTGAAAAAATTCATCCCTAATGATTGAATTTATGATAATTATTCTTTCAATTAGCTCATGGGGGTCAAAGATTCCCCTCATGTATGTCAAAGGTCAGCTCATGCATTTGAAGGATGGAAATCTATAGTGGGTTCATAAAAAATAGTATCAAAACCTAGTTTCTTAAGAGATTATCGGTTATACAGTCCTCTATCTCATTATAGGTGTCTAGTAGATTGGATTAAGACATTTGATGCTCGAGTAAGAGGTACATGAATAGTCTATCCCACTTTTTCTCATACTAAACCCTGATAAACCATGGGAAGTTATGTTTTGAGTCTTAAAGTTTAATTTTGTTGTTTATTTATTGTATTTTATATTTTTTGATGAATTTATGTATTTTGAGGGATAACAATGGGAGATAAACTAGAATCACCTTATGAGATTTCATGGCTTAGAAAAAACATACGGATCCTAAGTGTATGGATCAATGTGGCTTCTAGTTGTGGATTCACATTTGAAACATGGTTTTCTAAACCATAAGGAAAATTCATGCATAACCAAAAGTTTTTATTAAAGTAATTGTTTTTTATTATAATATTATTTAATTGGGTTTTGGATGGTTCCTATTTTTATGGAGATTGGTTTTAAAAATTATAATTATTTGGATTTTGGAAATGGGAAAATGTATTTTTCCAATAAGAAATTGGTTTTCAAATGAAATATTGGGATTTGGGAAGATATTTTATAAAAAAATTAAAATGGATTTGATATCGATGTGTTAGTAAATTTATTCATAAGGGAATTAGAAATTTTAAATTGGGTTTTATGTGGGTTTTTGAGGTGTGAGAATAAAGTGTGTAATTTTTTAAGTGGTTTTGAAAATAGTGTAGTGATTTTATTCATATATTGGTTCTTTAGAATTAAGTGGTGATTTATTTTATTATATTGATATTTTGTGTTGGGTTTTGATATTTGTCAGGTATGATTTATATTTGATATATCAATGATTGTGAATATGTATCTTTGTTATTTTGAGTATTCATCTCTTAAGGGTATAAAAAATTTAAGTTTAGAAGATTACTTATTATGCGTATCATTCTGATTATGATTGGGTGTGCTTAAATAGGGATATTTTTAGTTTCTCTTCGTAGGTTATGATTCTTTGAGTGTCATTGGTTTTTAAGAGATTTATCTTGAGTTATATGGTAGTGTGTGGAACCTCATGAGTGTTCCTTGGGTGGCTAGGGTGGATGGTAAACTAATTGAGTTTACACACTTACTATTGATGGATAGATTTTTACTAGAATAGTTATGGCTAATTTCCTAGGTTAGAGTTCATAGGGACCCCCATATATTGATTATTTAACCCATGGTGAGATTCCATATTGTTCTTGATAAGGAATGTTTGTGGTTTATGCCTCTTCCATTAACTATCCTTTACTGGGAGGATAGTAGAGAGTGTTTCAGTGATTTTAGTTTTGAGTTTGTTGAGCATTCTTGAGGTTATGATTATTTTTAAGATTATGTGAATATAGATTGTTCTTTTAAGTAATTCCTTTACAGATTCATTTCTCCACTATATTCTCTTATATTCCCCTATTTTCTATATTTAATTATGGCTTAAAATTTTTTAATTTCAAAAAAAAAAATCCATTTTAGAGAATCATATGTTGTTTTCATGGAATTTATGGGTTGTATTATAGGTCGAAAAATATATTTGAGTTCTTTTGGTTGGAATTTTATGTCACGTTGGGTAGTTATCCTTTTGAGTGAGTATTTTTGTGAAACCACCTTACTATTTGAGTCTTCAAATAGTGGGGATATATGCTTAGGTCTCAACATTATTGATCCTTCCTTAGTTATTCAGGTGTGACATGTGGAGATAAGAGTCATACAATGTCCAGTAGTTTTGATTGGCTTTGAGTCAGTTTGGATTTTTTATTTTGTGGATTATTTCTTATTGGGTAGAAATTATTTATTTATTTTGTTTATTTTTTATCTTTTCATTGGGTTTTAAGTTGCGTCCATTTGGAATTTTTTATTTTTTATTTTTAATTATATGTGCATAGGTTACGGAAGGTTAGTAGAAACTTTGTTGCAACCATGCACCTATGTTTTTAATTGACAGTGTAATTGTTCATAGTCGACACTTAGTTTACAAAACCATGTATCCAAACCATGCGAGTTCCCTATTTGTTCCTAGTGAAGAGTATATGGTTTAGGAAATTATTATCTAACCATGTGTTGTAACCATATTTTAAAAGTTTAAAATTCACAAAACAGCCACTCCTAATTTTTACACCCTTAATTAGTCTCACCCTCTCACACTAGGGAGACCCAAGAATAACATACAAAAATGTTACATCATTTTATGTGAATATTCAATTAATTTAAAAATCATAAAAAACTGAGGTCATAAGGTTTTAATGTCTTTGGAAACTAAATACAAGATCAAATTATTTCATAAAATATCATCAACACCTACCAAAAAGAATTTCTATTATAGTATGCTTCTTAGACATTCCTTACTTAATACCTTTACTTATAACCTAGGGGAAAAGATAACTTAATAAAAGGTGAGATTAGATAATCAGTAATGGTAAACATAGTAGATATCAATCAATTATCATAAGTGAACATAATCATAAGGGTATGGGAACATGATCACAGTGTAATAAATTCATATATAATCAATCAAATTTATTTAATAATGAATCATGGAATCAGTTTTTTTAATAAAAATTCAGAATACAAATGATTTTTGAATTATCAATAATAAATCATGAGTGATGATAACATATCATAAGTATAAGGTATAATTTCATGGTATACACATAAGCCTAGAAAATAATTTCTTTAGTCAAGGATCGCAACGAAGGTTATCATAGTGGATTGGGTTCACTCCAAATTCTAAAATTTCCTTAGTTAAGGTTCAATCCCAAGGATATCCTAGAGGATATAGTCCCTTAATAAACTGGAATCACTCCCCATTTCAGTCCTTATTATCTCATTATATATCATTCTTTACCTAATGCAATAGAGGGCTATATAAAATGATAGGGCTGAAGCCTCATTTATTTTATGGTCTCCTACTTGGCATCCAAAATACCCTGGATTAAATCCAAGTAGGGACTAATTTTTGGGTATAGTAACAGCACTATAGTAGCACTGTAGCAGCGGTGGGATTGTTGCAGCGGCGAAACTACTGTCGAAGAGGAAATGTACCAGGAATTGTAGTGGCGACGGTACTATAGCAGCTAGAGTAATGTAGCAGTACTGTTCACCGATGGCTATTTTGGTCCCCAAATGGGCTTTCAAGCCTTGTATTTAGTCCACTTGGCCTTGGGCCTTCAGGCTATGTAATGGGTCTCTCTTGGGACCACCCATCACATTATGAAAACCATAAATATGTGTTACATAAGATCATAAAAAATTTATCATATAATTATATAATAACCAAAGGAAAGTAAATGGGTTACATAAACATATCATTATCACATGATCATAATCCATCCAGAGAAAGAAATTTGATTGTATAGTAAGAGAATTTATTATGTCCTCATAGCTTAATTAACCTATTAGAATGAAATATTTTTCATATAGTAATCCTAAGAACATCATATTCATAAGTTATCTAAGAAATTTTATGGTATCAATAGATTATATCCCTAGTTAAACATAAAAATACTTAAAGTACATTTATATAGATGAAAAGTGCCTTTAAAAAACATTCAAACCTATCTTTGAAAACATGATAAAATATCCTTTTTTTTTATAACATTTTATCTAAAAAACCTTGAATATTGAGAAAATTATTTTATTTTAAAATAAACATGGAATGTATTAAATGAATATTCAAAGAAAATAACGCTCATTACATTGGGAAAATTCATTTATACAATATATATTAAAAGAGAACATTCTTTTCACACTTTTGCAAAAAGACAAAAAAAATCTTGTTTGGAAAAAATTTCTTTAAAAATATTAATTTTAATAAAATGAAAATAAATAAAAAGGTAATTAAAATTAATTTTCTAAAATATTTCAAGTATATATAAAAACTTCTATAAAAAAATGTGAGGATCATTGACATGGAAGAAAAACGTTTTCGACCAAAAAGGAAATAAAACAGGATTTTCAATAAATAAAAATTATCAATCACTTTTGGTACCAAATAGAGTAAAAGGTAATATTAATTAAAAATAACAAGAATAAACATATTATAGTAAAATATATGGGGTTTAAAGGATTATATTCATATAATTTATCTCAATATAAATTTATCAAAAACAACCCCAAAAAGAGATTAGATTGTAACATAAACCCTTACCATAAGTCTCATATTTCTTCATGCACACTAAAATATCTTATATAATAAATATAGATATATTATACATATATTTTAGTGATATATTCATATATAATTTAATATTTATCACTCATTTATAATTTTCAATTAATCTTTTATTATAAATTTCTTCAATAAAATAAAATTTTAGGGGAAAACTTATTTTTTTTCCAAGAATATTTCTATTTGATGGTTATGGTACTTAAAACTTGGTAATTTTTTATTTATATCCAAAATATTATCTATAATATATGTATAAAATTTATTCATAATATACACTTTAAAAATAATTCTTATAAAGTGGCAATGAAAATTGAATTACATCACTTCGTGGAGAAGGTAGTCCATATGTATGCACGTGAGATGTTTTTACCTTTCAATGGATAAAAAAAGAAAGTTAAATAATACTTCAAATTTAAAAATCATTATTATATCATAAATATCATATATATTAATTAAATATATCCTTATTACCATCCATTTAAATAACAAATTAAAAAAATTATATCTTTTCATGGAGGTGGTAGTCCACACATACACACGAGCAATGTTATCATTTTCAAACAGATGGAAATGTAATAAGGTTGATAATATATTATAATTATAGAAGCATAATTATTTCATAAATATAATATATAAAAATTAAATCCATTATAATAATTAACCATGAAATATGGTGATGGAAAATTATTTATATCGCTGCATGGAGATGGTAGTCCACACGTACACATGATCGATTATTTTGTATCCCATTTGATGGGTAAAACCAAAATCTCAAGAATGAAGTTAAGTAATATCTAAAGTTTTTTGGGAAGTTTTTTTTCAATCTAAAGTGCTTATTTTTTTTAATAAGTGAGGATAATAGGTTCCCTTTTATAAGTGAGGGGGGATACACATGGAATTTCTTATAAGATTTAAATAATATAAAGTTACTTTATAGTTAAAGTGAAAAATAATGTCCAAGAATTAGAAGGTAGTAAAATATATGGTTGAAATATTTTCATAAAATAAGATATATACATGTTTAAGTGTCATTTTTTCTCTCATCTCATATATTAACCCCCCCAGTAAACCCTTTTTGACCATAATCGTGGTAACAAAATTTTACTATTTTTACTTTCCATTATGACCAAAAAATAAGTTGAACCTGTAAAATTTTGTTAATTATGATGATTAAAAATATATAATATAATTTATGTTATTCAATTTCTATAATTTTTAGAAATTTATTTTAAAATATGAGTGAAAAATTAAATGGAAACTATTTTTTAGAAAAATCTATTTTTTTTAGAATTAAACTAAGATTACTTTCATTCCTTTCCATATAAAAAATTTTAGTTGAATATTAAAATATCTGATTGAAAAAATATTCTAAAAATCTCTTTAAAATCATTTATCAATATTGATTTATTTAATTATTATAAAAACACATTTCCCACACATTAAATTTTTTTTGGAAAAAGACTCATTTTACATTCAAATGATTTTATTTTCATTTCTTACCAATTGATAACAAATGAATTCTCCTACTAAATTTGTAAAAAAATCATAATTTATTTGGTCTTATTCACACCCACTAATCCCATGACTATAATATAATTATCACTTAATAATTATTCAATAGTATATTACTTCTCATTTAAATTTGGTGTTGCATGTTAGTTAAGTTATCAAAGAAATTAAATCTATTTAAAGATAAAGATCACCTAAAATATTAGGGTGTTACACCCCCTCTCACATTTCATGAAATTACCATCTAAGGAAGGCCCCCTCATGTAACCCTTTTACCTTATCCCTTCGTTATATCCTCCTCTTCTAGAATTATTGTGTGTGATCTCTTCAGGTTAGGGTTTTCTCCCATCTTTTGTCATTTTCCTTTAATATCTTCTTATTTTAAATTATTCTTATCACTAGGTTTTTCACTAGGATGAACCCAAGGTGGGTTACAGGTTCTAAATCATGCATATTTGATTTCTAGGGTGTGTTATTTTCTCTTCAAACATTCCTTTTTCCCATTATTAAGGTTTCTCTTTTCCATCACTTGGTTAAAGTAGGTTTTCCCCATCTATTTAATTTTAATATTAGAACTATTGATTTCTTACTTTATAAATATAGTTTTATATTATTTAATGATAATATACTGAGTTTTTATAGAATCTATAAGAAGGAAATTGGATTTAATTTTTATTTTCATAAAAATTGATGAGTTTTCCTATTTTAAATGTGGGTACAAACCATATGTTCCTCTATTATGTGTAATTACCTAAATAATAATTTTATTTTTTACCAACGAAATATTCATTGTAGATTTTATTTTCAATTTTAGTGATCTATAATTATTTTATATTAATTATATAATTTTAACTATTAATAAATGATCTTAATAGGTTAATTTGGGTGGGTTTTCCTTATTGGGTATTTATATTTATTTTATTTATCACATCCTTAACTTACTAATTTACAATTGATATTTGAATATCTATTTATATATTTGGTACTTATATACATGTGTATGGATATATATATATCCATATTCACATATTCTCATGGGAATATGTGATGTTGATAAAGAGTACATGTTTGTGTGTTTACATATATCTATAAGGATAATCAAAGAGGTTTTGAAATTTAAATCTCATATTTGAATTTAGTTCTTTAAATAAGTTTTTAAATTGGATTTCTAGTTTTGATTCAAAAATTATTTTCAAAAGGACCATTTGGGATTTTTAAAGGAAACTATAAAGTATATTGTTATTATTATTTTTATTATTATTATTATTTATTATTATTATGATTATCATTAGTAATTTTATTATTAATATTACTTTTTATTTTTGTTATTATTACTATTATTAATGAGATTAAAATGTTATTTTATGAAAGAAAAAAATATGTGTATTTGTTTCTGGAGATTGGAACAATTTATGAATTGTTTAAAGGGAATGACATGTTTAGGGATTGATGTGGGATTATACTAAACTCATGGGAATCCAGGGGTACTTAGGTAGGAACTCCAAGACCTAGAAGAGGTTCCTCTAACAAATTTTATTCTAGTGAAGTATGTTTATGTTACCCCCTCCACTGGCCAGTGATGTGATACTATACTCTTTCTGCTAGTTGGGGGAATGGACCTAATTGGTGATGTATATTATCTAGGTTCCCATAGACATAGTGGCCCTAGGGAATCTCCCATGATGACTATTTTAAATTAATAATTATATGGTTCTTCCTCTTACTCTTTATTTTATTTATATTTTCATTATAATATATATGTGTGTATATATATTAACATAAAATTTTTATTTTCTATACTTGTTTATTTTCCTACCACAGTATTTTTACTCTTATCCTATCTATTTACTCATGTACATTCCTATTGTTTTGTAAAATATTTTATATTCTAGTTTGGTTATTCAGTTTGTGTTCTTTTGTTTACCATTTGTGTTCTTATTTAATTATTTTTAAATAAATGGTTTTAAAATTGGAATTTCAAAGGTAGATTTTCATAGAAGAGTTAAAGAGAGTATCTAAAGGTCTAAAGATTGTTTTGGATTTTCCAAGTGGATTGAGAAAGTTATTATGAGTTATCTTACTAAAATAAATAAAATATTGTTTTAAATTCATGTATTTCAAACTATCTTGAAAATGGATCTTTCAATAAAGATGATTCGTGTGGCATGGAAAATGGTGACCTACTGGGAATTATATGATCATGATAATGTTATATCATAGATTTAGGTTATCATTCATCTCTTGACCTCTCATGGAGAATTTATTATTTCTGTACTCGATGGTGACTCATAGAGCCATATAGAGGTTACTTGGTTGCTTTATTTTTATTTCAACTTACTTATTTCATCATCCAAATATGCTTTTCCTATTTCAATTTACTTTAATTAGTGACACACTATATATGTTGAGACTGTGTGGTGATTTCAAGGTTTGTTTCTATTGAAGGCATTAATGGTGACTAGGATATTATTTTATTTAAATTATTTAAAAATATTTTATATTATTTTATCTATTTTCTTCTGTCACATGAAACTCCATTATATGGAGTGATTAGAACCATTTTTTCATTTCTTAGTTAAATAATGTTGTGGAAAAAATATACCCTAATGATTTTATTGATTACAATGATGATTGTTGTTATCCCAATGGATCGAGGATACCCTAAGGGTATATTGTGGGCTCACTCAGGTGTTTGATGGATGGAAATCTCGAGTTAGTTTATGACACAAAATACAAATTGATGGTGAAAATTATAGAGAACAAAGTAAAATCAAGAAAAAACAATGGGAAAGAGATAAAGAGAAAATATACAGTCCAAATTTATTATGTAGTTATCATATCATCATATATATAGGCTATGTGAGATTATAATCAATGGTAAGGATTAATTCTTATAGTTCATGTCAAATACAATGGTTGGATTTACCTATTAATTAATAAAAGATAATGAATGTTTAGAGTGTGAAAAGTATGAATATAAAATGTTAGAGTGTGGAAGTTATATTAATGTAAATCAAAAAATTTTAAAATTATGAAATATATAATTACAATATTTTAAAAAAATAGATTAATTTTTTTAAAATATTTTGAAAAACTCCATTTTTTATTTTTATATATGTTTTTAGATAAATCATTACAGAAACATTTTATTTATTTTCATTCAATAATGAGGGTATTGTGTTTTCTTCTCATTTAATTTTCTTTAGAATTACTTTGGTTAGATTATTATATGTCAAATAGGATTTGTTTCCTTATTTTCTTTGATTTTTTTATAAATAATAAAATCCTTTGTATGATTACATGGTAAAATATTAATTTTATTATTCCTTATTTTGAATTTTCCTTTTTTTTAAATGGATAAACATTATTATATATATATAAGATACAATTATATATAGGTTAAAAAATAAATAGAAAATAACCCCTGAGATCAAAATAATAAAATCATCTAACAAAAACATGTATTAATTAAACAATAAATGCTGTAAATATTGTAATAACCCATCAAAATTAAATAGATCTAGAATATAAGTGAAATAATTATTATTATTTTTTTATCATTATTTTTGTTCATTTATCCTATTTGACTATCAAAACTTTGTATATACATAATTATATCCCTTTAAATCCTCTGATAAACATTTAAAGTCCTTGAAACCATGGAATAACCCAATAAAACCCAAGAAAACCCACAAGAAATACTAAAAAGCCATGAATAATCAAAAAAATCCAAGGTAGTTTACTATGGTGAAATTACTATTTTTAACTATTTAATGACCCAATAATTGAAACTAAAAAATGATCCATATTTCAACATAATTGAAACTTTAAGATAATATATTTTTATCTAGATGGATAATAAAATGACATAAAAACCTTTAAAACCCTTATAAAACAATATAAAACACTAAATTACCCCCATTAATCATGTATCACCTTTAATTCCCTACCAAATATCATAATCACATAAATAAATTATAATAAGTATAGTTCTAACATATATTATCATGTTTCCTTTGTGTATACTGTAATTTTTACCTCCATTTTAGTGGACTTAATACCCAATAATGCAGACTATTTAGATTAATTGTTTTGGGTAGAAAATCAATTTCGAATTATATTCTCAAAAATTTTCAATTTGATTAGAGTTTTATACCTTACATGATAAGGTCTTTTGGAATGTCTATAACTTGGTGGAAGGTGTATTTGAAAAAAATAGATCATATCCAAGTTGATCTAAATGTAAATTTGGAATAACAACTAAAATTCTTTGTCTTTATCTAAAAAGAAAAGGTGATTATATAGTGAGGAATTTATTAATGTTGAGAATGATAATGATGAAAGGAAATAAAATTAAAAAGGTTTTATAATCCATTAATAATACATCCTAACCCTTATATGAATTATATAATAATCAACTTAGTATGGTTGAATAAAAGTCAAAGAAAAAAAATTAGAAAAGATATAACTTGGACACTAAAATTATATGGTTTAGTCAAAGTCACCCTGTATGGTCTTATTGGAGAAAAGATTTTAGTAGTTAGAGGTCCAAGTGTTGAAACTCACTAAAACCAATAATAAAGGGTGATATACAAATTTTTACAAATTCATGTATATAATTAAACCCAATTGGTCCTTCCATGAGTTATGTTATGATGTTTAGGACCTTATTTATGTGAATTTAGACTCTTCAGTTATTTGAGAGGTTTCCCTTCTCATTGGTCCTCCTATGTCATTTGGATCTGGTTCCTTTGTTATAATAAAGATGAAATGGGATTCAAATTGGAACCATACAATATCAATACATAATAAAAAGGGTAATACTCAATAGAAAACCTTAAAAATCCCAAAACACCATGGAAACCCTAATATAATTTTTTTTCACTAAGTGTGTGTGTGTCTATATGATTAGAATAATTTAGATCGGATGGTAGTGGTTTCAATTTAGGCTTAGGTGTCCTAATTAAAGATGGTAGCAGATAATATAGATGTCACATTATGGATTAAGAGGTAACCTTTGAGCTCATATGAAATTATAATAATTATGATATGGGTGATGCCTTAGGGAATTAGGATCATATTTCTTATTATACCTACTTGATAAGGATATAATCTCCATACTAGTCATGAATCCATTTATAGAATTTATTAATATTTATTTAATGATATTAAATAAACAATATCATTTTTATCAGTTCCTTAACATGACCAATCAATCCTCCATGTAATTAAAAATCATCCTAAAATCTTGAAAAAAAATCCATGATATCTATGTTAAAAATGTATATTAAAATAAAAACATCATTTATATATTGGATAAAAAGTGTATAAGTAGATATGATAGTGAAATATTAAAATTAAAGATCACTAAAATAGGGGAAATTGATTCACCCATCCCCCTCAGTGTCCATGCACAAACTTGTACAAATAAACAATAATATAACTTTCTTGAAGAATGTTCTCTAGCACAACTGTGTGTCTCTAAAATATTAGAATGAAAATAATCATCATTCTTGATTTGTAAAAATCATACAGAAATCTACCTTTAAATTTTATAAATAGTGGGAACCAAGTACCCAGTATATTCTCTTTGACTAATCATTAGATAAGATAGTAGAGCTCTCCCCACTCAGATTCTACCTAGACACCATTCAAGTGTCTTTTTGGTTTATAGAATTTATCCCCTCTATTAGAAACATGTATCATGAAACATCCTAATGAGACAATCATAGATCTAATAAATTAGCAAACATTTTGGAATAATAACTAATTAAAGGGATCTACACAGTGAAAAACTTTAATAAATTCAAACAATAACAATTATATAGACAAATATTTAGAGTAATCAACCAATGAAATAGAATCCTAGTGCAATGAATCCACAATTATTGTCACCCATTAAATATAGGAATTATATTCAACAATTTTTTTCAATTATAGGATCTGAAATTTTAATATTACCATAAAAAAAAGGAACATCCCATAAAAATGAGATCAAAATAGCAGACCATGATAATTAAATCCTAGTAAACCTTCCCTTTAAAAGGATGCACCTGAAGAATGCCTGGAATTTTACAAGGTTTTTTATATTTTTCGCTGACATCATATGAGAAGCATTGAGAAGAATTGGAATCATTTTATGATATTTTTCAATTTTTTTAAGAATCTTATAGGTGAGTTATGGAGGTTATGAGGTGATTTAAATAAATTATATAGTTCATACCTAATCTCTCTAATTTTCTAGAAAAATGGAAAATAAATATGTAAAATATATTAAATTTAATTGGTAAACTACTGATTAATTTACACTATGATATATAAGATTAACTCTAAAGTTCATATATATATCGATGATTAACTTGTTGATATGTAAGAGTAATTATGAGGTTTCTAAGAATATGTAAGAATAATTATCACTCATATAAGATTAACATGTTCTTTTAACTGATAAGTAATATCCTATTTATAATAAGGTATTATAAACAAGATTTCTCATTGAAAACCTAATATCAAATCAGATGATGCATTATTTTTATTCAGCGATTAAACATCATGATGATTTAAGGATATTTTTATTCAAGCTAAGATGACTTGGTGCTATAAAGAATGAGATTATTATATGATGAGAATCTTTTCACCACATCATTTCTATGCATATGATCATTCACACATGGAAAATAGGTATAGGTTTTGTAGAAATCTAAAATAAGGGATAATCCAAGAATTTTTGAGAATTAAATAAAAATTATTGTGAATATCTTTCAGTAATAATTCTAAAGTTTTGAGTATAAATATTTTAAAAAGATTTAATAGGATTTAAGCTAGAATATATTTTGAAATAATGTTTTCCCAATTTCATAATAGAGATTATGATGTGGCACATTTATAAGAATTAAAAATTTAAAATATTAAAAAAATTATTTTTTTAGAATATTAAAAGCTGAGTATGAGTTGTTTTATGAGATTATGAGAATTTATCAAGGAATATATAGATAAAATATTGAGTGAAAGACTAATAATATATTATTATTAGTCTAGTCATATTTATATTTGAGTTTATAAGAAATTTAGATATTTAATTAATTATTAAGATTTTGAAGGATCAAGGACAAGATATTATAGTGGTATTGAATCATCTGATGGTTTAAGAATAATTTTTTCAGTTTTGGTTTTTTCATCTTTTGTAAACTGGATAGATCCAATATAAATAACATTTCACAAATAACTATTATTTGGACACAATAATGGTTAAGGATAATATCTTTTCTTCGTGTAATAAAGTTATGATATTAGTGATACATATGTTTCTTTGACTCAACCAAAACACAATAATACCATAGTCACCCATTTTAGAGGATAACCTTGTAAAAATATTGTGTTCTTTATATTTTGTCTTATTTAATACATACTAGTGAATGATTGAATTCGAAATTTTGTGAGAATTTATACCTTAACCAATACTAGAATCATACTTATATTTTAATGAGTAACTATCCTGGATGGATAAACATGATAATATTTATATTATTTTTCTTGGCCTAGTGGTTTCTGATATTTACATTGTTGGTTTTAATCTTATTAATAATTATTATCACATAACATATATTAAATAGAGGAATTTATAATTTTATGTTAATGAAAGAAATAATATATTGATATTATTATAAAAAATCTTGTATACAAAAGTGATGGGACTCAAAACAACCAAGAAAATATGGGGAAAACATAAAAAAAGTTTTTAAAAAAATTATAATTAAAGTGGAGTTACAAATTTAGAGAACTAAATTTAAATATATTAGAATAGATGACAATGAAACTATTTATGACTTATTCAATAGAGTTAATTATATTTTAAGTAAAATTATAGGTTTTTGTGACACATTAGAAGATTCAACAACTTTTAGGAAATTCATAAAAAAAGTCCTAATATATTTGATGTAAAGAATTATTTTTTGTATGACATAGAATATTTGTGACTTGATGAGTTCAAAAAATATTATTATTGATTATAAAATGATTGAAGAATATATTTTAATGAATAATATTAAAGAGGATAAGGATATTAAATTAAAATCCATATAGAAACATAAAATCAATTAATGAAGGGAAGATATCTCTAGTAATTCTGAAGAGTATTAAGAATATGAGAGAATAATGTATCTCATTTACATGACTTTAGAAAAGGAAAGAGAAACTATAATGGAAAAAACCATGGAAGTGTTTCATGTGTGATGGAATTTAAAACTTTTCAATTTATTATTTAAGAAAGATATGTTGTGAGTGTGAGGATTATAGTAAAGAAGAATTATTTTAGAAAAATTGATAGAGTATAATATCTAAGGAATCCAAGAAACCTATAGATAGAAATAAAATACTCATAAGAAGAAAAATAAGAATAATATTGTGTAGATAATATGATGATTTATCTATGATAATTATTCAATTATAATAATAAAATATGAGAGGTTTTTATATTTTATAACTCTTGTTTAAAAGTATAAATAAACCTATAAAATTGATATATAATGTGAACAGACTTACACTATACAAACATTTAAATCTAGGGTTAAATATTGTTTTAAGAAAACCACAAAACTAAAGAAAGGAATTATATTTTTGAAGAAATAATATTTAAGTAAAAATGAAATTATAGGTGAGTTACTCAAGAAAGAAGTTGTCTATATTAAATAATTTAACCTTCTTAAGGTGATAATTATAGAACATGACTAGATGTTAAAATATTTCTAATAAAATTTTTTTACAAAGGAAGAGGATTTAAGAAAGGCATAATAAAGTGTCTTCATATTTTAAACACCTTAAAAAGGATAATAGAATTATTTAATATAGATATGGAAGTAAAAACAATATCATCTCAATATTTTAGCCCAAAAATATTGATAAAGTTTTATTTTATGAAATCCAAGATTATTAAATCAACATTTACTGACAATACAAGTTACATAGACAAATATGACTAAGTTTATATTGAAAATATTCATAAAATAATTAATCATTTTTCAAATGGATTTGATAATGAAGTGATAAGTAATAATCCCCCAAGGAAAAGGTAAAAATTATCTCAAAATATACCTAGTCTATAACCATATTAAATAAATGAACATTATATTTTATTGTAAAATTAATATTTTAAGGATATTACCAGTTTAGTTAAGTCTTTTTATATAAATACAATGTTTAATGGTATAATATTTCAATTATATAGAGTAAAAAAAGAAATTAATTAAGATATATCTTATCTAAGAAGATAAAAACAATTCAAAACAAAGGCAAGCTATGGAAAGAGATCCACCAAATCTATAAACTCAAGAAAAATTTGATTTTATAGACAAAATCTATGGAATACGTAATCACAAAGTTTATTATGATACATAATACTTGAATAATCTTCCAATAAATTCAAATCAATTTGTTGAAGATGAAAAAATTCAATGAAAATGTGTGATAGTAAAGTCACTCCTTATTGTGGTGGCTCTAAAATCTAGAAATAGAATCAAACCATAGATAATTGATAGTGGTTGTTAATTTGAAATTATAATAGAGACCAAAATATTGAAAAAAATAGAAGGTTTTGATAGTGGTTTAGTTACCTTTGGCAATGAAATCTCCTTAAAGATAAGTGGAGTTGGTATAGTGGAGATTGAAAATCAAATTCTGAAATCCAAGGTGGTATTGTTTATTGATCAGATCAAATAGAATCTATTGATTGTTAGGTAAATCTAGGATTATTGTAATGAGTTAATTTTTAAAATAAATAATTGTATCATCAAGTACTTAAATGAGAGAATATTTATCACTAAGGGAGAAAGAACCATTTATGATCTATTACAAAATAGAAATTCAAGTGACACTTTTTATTTAAGTTCATTTGATGAGAATGATATTTTTCATATAAGACTTATACATCTTTCTCAAATGAGTATTATAAAGGTCTCAAAAGTTGATATAGTTGGATAATTTCAAAAATAAAATATATGAATGGATTTGATTTTTAAAACATGTCAAAAGGGTAATATGGCATGAGGAAGTCAAAAAATTGTAGAAATTCAATCCACTATTCCACTTGAATTAATACATTCAGGTTTATATGGAATAATGAGGCACAAATCTACTAAATTTAAAATTTATTTTATAAAATTTATTGATGATTTTACCAGGATGACTAATTTGATGTTCATGTAGCAAAAAATCTAAAGAAGTGGAGATTTTCAAAATTTTCATAAGTGATGTGGGGAAAGAACAAAGAGTTTATTTAAGAGGATTACATTAGATGATGGAAGGAATTTTACTATATATTCATTTGAATAATATCTTTATAATAATTTTATTAAATACAAATATATTACTCATTATACACCCTAAGAAAATGTGTTTGTATATTGATATAAATAAATATTGGTTAAAATGGTAAGAATAAAGCTTTTTGAATTGAAACTCTCAAAATTATTTTAAAGAGAGTCTGTAAGTATAATTGTGTATAGTGAAAATAGTTGTTTATAGAGACTAGAATCAAATATGAATAGATATGAAATCTGGTATAAGATGAATCCTAGTGTGAATAACATCAAAGTGTTTGGTATTTCATGCTTAATGAAAATCAATAATTTATATTTGGGAAAGTTTAATGAAAATGTTATGGAAAGAGTGTTTATAGGATACTTATCTAATAGAAAAGTCTATAAATTTTTGAATAAAACGTTTCACAAGTTGATATACTAATATTAGGTGAATTTAATTTAAGATAATCCCTTGTTTAGTAGGATATATGGTGAATATTCTAAAATTTATGAAGAATATAACAAGTATAATTATATAAAAGTGAGTAAGGAAAAAGATAGAAATGAAAAAAAAATATTGATATTGATTTGGATTGGATCAGTGATTATGAGAGTGTTGTGAGGGATTAGAAATTGATTTATTAGAGGATAAAAAATTTTTTAAGATAAAAATATAATTTCAAATCATAAGTTACTAATTTAGACTAGAAGAATATTGAGTTTCATTAACCAAAAAGTTTTTGTAACTCATAGTTATCCAAATTTAGTTACTAAATTTAGTAAGTATAAATATTATAGAAATGATATGAATGAGGATTTAGAAAAAATGGGAAAAATCCACTTTGGATATTTTCTAAGTGAAAATATAAGTAATCATTGGAACCAAGTAGGTTTTAAGAAATAGGATCAACGAGAAATGTGTTATTTCAAGAAGCAATTTCATATTGGTGTGAAAATGTTATTCAAAATTTCAAGGTGTTATTTTAAAGAAATATTTCCACCTATTGAAAACATGAAGTAATAATAATGTTCTTGGTTATTACATCTCACAATAAATATAAGATTTATTGAGTGGATATGAAGGATTATTTCTTGAATAAATACCTCAAATAATAAGTATTTATTGAGAAAATTGAAGTATTTATCCTTGATAATGTTAGAAAAATAGTACATAGGTTAAAGAAAGATAGGTATGTTTTTAATCATACCCTTATATACTAGTATTATAAGATGAATAATTTATTAAAATAACTAAATTTCACAAATAAAAAGTGTAAATAAACCTATATGTTAAGGAAATGAGAACAAGTACTCTAATCATCATTATTTATTTTGAAAGCATAAATTTTAAAGGTAAAATAAAGTTTATCTATAAGTAAATTTAAAATTATATATTAAGAATCATTTTTTATACTTCAATACATGGAGATATGATATTATTTTTAGGATTAAAATTTATTTTGAAATAAGAATATGTTTTTTTATCTTCAAAGAAATATTCCAATGAATTATGGAATAAATTTGGCATGGAATAATCTTTATAAGAATCCATTCCCAAAATAGTTGTTGTAAAACTAAGTAGAGATTAATTAGGGTAAAGTGTGAATAAAAATGACTTTAGGAAGCTAATTGGAAGGCAATTTTATCTCACAGCATCTAGACCTAACATTTTCTATGTAGTTACATTGTGTGCAATATACCAATGTAATCCAAAATAATCACACATTTTGGATTACAAGATATTTATTAGATAAATAAAATGAATATTAAGATATGATTTAATTTATAAAATATGTGAATAATATAATATATACGTGTACACTTATGTTGACTATAATATAAGCTTTGATGAAAAGAAATTAGTATCATGAGAAAAGTTTTTCTTGGGAGAAAATAATGTGGGTTGGCATTGTAAGAAGAAATATTTAAAAACTTTAAATACTAAAAAAGTTGAATGTTTGGCTAATACACATGCAGGCACAAAAATTATTTGGAAAAGATAGAAATTATAATACCTGAAGTTAATGGTTACGAAACTATTGAGAGTTTCTTGTGATAATCAAAGTTTAATTGAACTATCTATTTTTTATTCAACACTATGAATCCAATAATATTTATATTAGATTCCTTTTCATCAATGAGAAGATTTAAAATAGAGATATAAAGTTATAATATATTTATGTAAGGGATCAAATTGTGATATTTTCACAAAGTCCATTCTAATGGATAAATTTGAAGAGATAAGGCTAACAATGTGTGTTCATCATATACCTATTACTTGAATAATTTATTTATGAACTAAAAACCCTTGGATTATATTTTAAAAGTGGGTTAATGGTAGAAAAATTATGTGATACATGTTTTTGGTATCTAAATATGTTTTTATTTGATAAAGGGAAATTTTTTTAGTTGAAAAATGGGGTTAAAATCAATCACTATCTATAAATTTCTTTTAATTTTGGAAAAAAATTATATTAAAAACATTTATTTATCTATTAATGTGGTATTGTAAAATTTATCTTTGGGAAGATTATTATTTGATTAGTTGATGATAATTTTTTAGTTTTTGGATTTGAAAATAAATCCAAATAGGGAGACTAAAGATCTCATGAAATTATTTAACATTTATTGTATTTATTGTCAACATCATATAATAATAATTGAAAGTTTTTTAGAATATTTTTATTTTTTTTGAGATTAATATAGATGATTTATATAATTTATGAAGTTATTTGAATAATTATAGAGTTCATTAATAATATATTTTAGTTTAAAAAAACAAAGGAATATGTAAGATCTCAAAAAAATAACTGGAAAATTAATAGGAAATTTACACAATTTTATTTAAGATTAAATCCAAAGTTACTCTATATATAGAATATTAAATTTTTGATGAATAAGATAACTTTAAGGGTTTCAAAGGATATATAAGATTCATTATGAATAATATAAGAGAAACATGAGGTTTCAACTGATAACTAAGATCTTTTTTAATGACACATGAGATTAATATGGTTTCTTAGGGAATATGTAATATCAAATCATATGATTATTTTCTATTATTCAGTGATTAAACATCACAATGATTCAAGGATATTTTTATTCAAGTTGAAATTACTTTTTTATATAAATAATGATATTTTGATGTGATGAGGGGCTTTTCACCATAATAATGCTTTTTATATGATCATGTACAAATGGAAAAGAACTGTAGATTCTGTAGAAATTTGAAGGAATAAATAACTTAATATTTTTTGAGAATTAAATTCATAGTTTTGAGTAAATGATAATTTTAGAGTTTCAAATATGAATATTTTAAAACCATTTATAAGTATTGAAATAGGTATATTTTCTAAAATAATATTTGATTGGTTTCCAAAGGTAGATCATGATGTAGTTATTTTATGGGTGTTTCCAAATTCAAATATTAAAAACATTATTTTATATGAATATTAAAAGTGGAAAATTATTTTTTTATGAGATAATGAGAATTAATTGAGTAATAGATGGAGAAAAAGACTCGATGAAAGACCCATAATTTTTTGATAGTTTGATCATTAAGATGTCAAAGTTATTGAATAAGGATGGATTTAAATTTATTCCAAATATTCTAAAGGCTTAAAGAGAAGATCTTACATTAGTGTTAAAGAATAAAAAGCTTCAACAAGATCTTTTAAATTATGGATATTTTATTTTTTATAAAATATAGGTATCTAGTTTAAATAAATACCAAGTGATAAATATTGTTGGGAAACAAAATGGGTTAAGGATAATATCTTCCATTAATGTAATCACTTTAAGATATTAATAATATATTTATGTCTTAGACACAACCCAAACACAACAAAAGTATAGTGAACCAATTGGGGGTAAACCTAGTAAAAATCTAATGTGATTTTTGATATTTCTTATTTACTATATACAAGTTAGTGAGTGAATTAAAAATTTTGAGAGGATCTCAACCTTAATCAGTCACAAAGGTTTTTTCAAAAGGAAATTGTAAAAAATGGGGAAATTTTTTAAACTACCCCTTCTTAGTATTTCCTATCATACTTTCTGGGAACTTTATAACCTAATAAAATAAATAGATTAATTTAAATAAATTATTATATAAAACTAGAATTAAATATGAAAAATAAAAAATAACATTCCTAATAACCATAGAGAGCTTGTTCATTACCAGATAAACACAATACCCACAATAGATCTATAATAATAAATCCAAAACAATAAACTAGTTTAATATAAAATGATGATAAAAATATGATATGAAACCAGTAGATGACATTGATTTGATGGAATATGAGGAGTTAAAGTTGTAAGATATAATGATGAAAGAAAGATTAAATAGACTATAAGTAACAATGAGAGCCCATATCATATCATTAAAAGGTCCAAATCCAAGGTTCATGCATAGAAGGGTCAAATGGTATTATTATCACACTTATTTATGCCCAAATGAGATGAATGAAACCCAAGACACATGTTTTCATGAATTTTGGAAGCCTTTATTAATTGGAGATTCCAGAATGGCATCTTTGGACACCAAAGTCCAATCTAATAGGCTAGGTACTCAAATTCAAACATGGTCGGCTATGGGTTGAATGGAATATGTTAATTTTCCCAAAATCCATTATTAAAATTTATATTTTTGAATTTAAGGGGTAAATATATGTTTAAACTTTTATTAGTTTAGGTTATTAGACCCTTGACAATTTTATTACCCCTTTTTCTATAAATAGACACCCCATGAAATTGTATTTTCATTCAAGATTGAATAGAGTGCTTATGATTTGTTTCTCTCCATTGTGTGAGGGTTCCCCTATTTTTTCCCTTTACTCTTTTGTATTATTGCCTTGTAAATATTCAAGTTAGATTCTTGATCCAAGATCATAAATCCCCCAGCCTCATGCCTCAACCCAAGTGTATTGCTTTTTGGATTATCTATCACATCCCACCCTTGAGTATGTTTTCTAATTATTAGTTCAAGCTCTTTATAGCGTTGATTGAATACATGCATCCACTATTTA
The DNA here is from genome assembly GCA_963277665.1 of Viscum album. NCBI lineage: Eukaryota > Viridiplantae > Streptophyta > Magnoliopsida > Santalales > Viscaceae > Viscum > Viscum album. Next base: position 1,636,104,348 of record OY728145.1, on the reverse strand, counting down.
TACAAATCAATTTCCACTTATCCCCAAAACACATACTTAATTCTCATTCCTGCACCATGAAGATCAGGCCTCCACTTACATCTCACATCAGTTGGTATCAAAGCTCTAGTTGATACGGTAGGCATCTATCACTTCATTTATATTAATTTTACCCATTACCCTTCTAATCTTTCTATATTATCCACCAATTAAAAAAAACCTTTTTATTGAAAACCTCCTAAATTAGAATATGTTTTTCAATATTGAAATATTTTACATTGATCCAATTATTCATTCATCTTGTTTCTGCATTTAATTTTTATATGTGATTTTTATCCGGAAAAAATAAAAAAATAAAATTATCTTGACTAATCAATTTTTTCTTTTAAAAATTAAGAAAACAATTTCTTTGAGAGATTTCAAAAACAATTCTTACTCTTCATTCAACATCTTATTTTTTAAAACTCCAAGCACAACACATTTTGGGAAGATTTGACATAAAAATAAAAAAAGCAGATACAATTACCTCTTCTTTATGATTTACATTATTAGAAATTTATATTTCCATATATCACTTTCTCCATAATCTTTAAATTAATCACCATATAATATTTGGATCATAATGTAATTAATTTTTATTATCTTTCAAAATCAGAAAAAAAACTCATATACCACACCTTTCTACCCCCTTTTCCACCTTTTACCCATTTTTTACCCTCTTTCCCACCCTTTACCATTTTTTGAACCCTTTACCACTCAAATTGGTTACATTGATATATTAACCTATACCATATTTATTTGGTAAGGATTTTTGGCACATTATCTCTAAAAATGAGGTATTATATTTTATAAGATCTAGGGATTTGAATTGATTGTTGAGAGTGGAGAGAAATTTAAAAAATATCCTTATGTGTGTGAGTGTGTACATATTAAGTGTGTGAGTGTGTTTCCTTACATGCATGAGTATGTATATCTTGAATTATTGAGTCTGTAACCTTGTGTGTGTGTGTGTCTTGTGTTTTTGAGTGTATATCCTTGCGTATATAGGTGTGTCTATCTTGAATGCATGAGTGTCTAACCTTATATGAATTTGTGTGTATCTTACGTGTGAGAGTGTGTATCCTTGTCTGCATGAGTGTGTATATCTTTTGTGCGTGAGTGTGTAACCTTGTGTGTGTGTGTGTGTATTGTGTGTGTGGGTTTTTATATATTTTGTGTGTGTGTGTGTCTTCAGGCGTGTGGGTTTGTGTGAGTGTAACATTTTGTGTGTTATCCCTGTGCGTGTTTGTGTTTGTGTAACTTATCATGGCAAAAGATCATAGTAAGATAATTATTCATGCTATTAATAAAGTAAGTCAAAGTATATATCCCACACCCAAATCCACACCACTCTAAATGAAAGATTTGTTGATCCATTTTGAGAAGTTTCATGATAGAAATTTGGATGTGTTCCATAAGAGGATTGATGACCTGGAGAATAAACCAATCTTGAGGATAATCCATGATAACCGATAGCACACTCCAACACCACACCATCCACACATCATGGAAGATATGATGAAATTTGATGGTGATTTTTATGATTTCCAATAAAGGAGTAGGTTGTACCAATAACCTTGAGGAAGAAAAAGGAGGCCACATAATGATGACCTATTTGGAGGGATCAAGGTAAAGGTCCCATCATTTCATTGGAAAATCGATTCGGAAGCATACTTGGAGTGGGAGATGCGGATTAAGAATTTATTTTCATGCCATGAATATTCCTAGGAGAAAAAGTTCAAACTTAGTTCCTTGAATTTTCTAATTATGCTTTAATTTGGAGGGATAAAATAAAAAATTATAGTGCTAGATATGGTGAAAGTCCCATCAATACATGGGATGACATGAAGTTTTCCATAAGGAATCGGTTTTCCCCTCATACTACCATAGAGATATCCATAACAAAGTTTAGTAGATCACCATATGGATTAATAATTTGGAAGATTACTACCAGAAGATTGAAATTTTCATGATTCAAGAAAACATTGAGGAAGATCCAGAGGAAACCATGGTATGGTTTTTACACAAACTCAATCAGGACATTTTCAATCAAGTAAAGATATACCACCATGTAGAGATACGGGATATGATCCACCAAGACACCAAGATCAAGAAATAAATAAAAAGGAGGAGAAACATGAGTAAACCCAATATCCTGTTCACTCCATATAGAAATTTAAGGAAGAATATTATAGAATCATTAAATCTGAAAGAGTTGTTTGATTTTAAAATTGATGAGGTAATTATTCCCCCTAAAAACCTACATTTGAGGATAACCAGATAAGGAATCAGAATATTCAATGTTTCAAATGTAAATGAATGGGTCACATTACAAGTGAATTCCAAAACCAGCACACCATAACCATTAATAATTATGGATAATGGGATACCAATAGAGATATCTCGGAGGAAGAGGTGGAAGATTACTCAAAAATTGATAATAGAGAATTTTTAGAAGAAGGTGATCTTCTCATCACAAGGAAGGTTTTGAGTTCTCTGATGATGTTTAATGAGAAGGATAAAGTGGAGAACCTTTTCCATAACCAGTTCTAAATCAATGGGAAGGTTTGTAGTGTCATCATTTATGGGGGGAAGTTTTAGCAATGTGGAAATCACTAAGTTAGTGGAGAAGTTGGGACTCCCGACTTTGAAGCACCAACATCCATATTGGATTTAACGGTTGAATGATTGCGGAGATTTTAAGGTCACCAAACATGTTATGGTCTTATTATATATTGGGAAGTATAAAGATGAGGTACTATATGATGTAGTACCAATGAATTTATGCCACATACTTCTAAGTCATCCATGTAAACATGATCCATGTGTCACCCATGATGGTTTTCTAAACAGTAATTCTTTTTTACTCTAAGGGGAACCTATAAACCTTATCCCAATGTCCCCCAAACAAGTTCTATAAGATCACATTTTGAGAGAGAAGAAAAAAATGAGTGATCAAGAAAAGATTATAGAAAGATAAAAAGGAGTGAATGAGAAAATAGGATAAAATTAGAGAACAAAAATGGAGAAAAAAGAAAAATCAAGAGAGATAAAATATTTGAGAGAGGATAAAAGTGTAATGTTTGAAAAAAAAAGTGAGGTAAAGGATGCTTTGATTTCTCATAAAAACCTTCTAGTAATTATGCACAAAGATGTGATGTTGAACACTAAGGACTTAACATATTCATTTTTTACTATTGTAAAATTTTTGTAACATGTGTATGATGGGGTCATTCTTGAGGATGTACAACCTCTTTTGCTACCAATTAAAGAGATATAAGAAATTGAAAGAACCATTAACAACATCATGAGTCTAAATGATTAGAAGTATTGTCTATTTCATTTGGAGTTTTCTTACAAAAGGGTATATCACTATATAACTCAATTTTATACATCTATAACTCCTTTTGGATTTATCTTCATTACCCCTATTGATCAAGATTTATTGCCTTTGTAGAAAAGTAGAAACATGGAAGGAAAACAAAATGTTAAGAAATATCATGGGAAATGAAATAATATTGAGAGGATTAAAAACAAATGTAAGTCAAAGCTCAACATACATGGGGATGAACCATACTTAGTTCTTTATATGATTGATTACAATATCGTATTTCAAGGTGAGTATGAATTTATTTTTAAATTCAATGTCTCTAATATTTCTTGGTATTTGGGTGTTGATGAAAAAGAGTCGAGGATGAATCCTTTTCAAAATGGGGAGGATTATATGAAACTAGTAGATAGAATTGACTTGATGGAATGTGTGGAGTTGGATTTTCAAGGCTAAATTAGGAAAGGAATATTAAAGAGACTATTAGTGGCAACAGGAGCCTATCTCAGATCATTAAAAGGCCCAAACCCAAGGTACATTCATGGAAGTGAAAATGGGATTATTATCACTCTTATTTAATCCAAAATGAGATTCATGAAACCCAAGACACATGTTTGCAAGAATTTTTGAAGCCTTTACCACTTGGAGATTCTAGAATGGCATCTTCAGAAACCAAAGTCAAATATGGTGGGCTATGAGTGGAAAGAAATGGGCTACTTTTTTCAAAATTATTTGTTAAACTTTATCTTTTTGATTTTAAGGGGACATGGTAGGTTTATAATTTAGGACATTAGGGTATTAGACCCTTGAATATTGTATCACCCCTTGGTTATAAATATCCACCCCATGGCTTTTTATTTTAATTCAATATTGAATAGAGAGCTTATACTTTTTTTCTCTCCATTGTGTGAGGATTCTCCTAGGTTTCCCCTTTGATCTTGTGCATTATTTCCTTGTAAATATACAAGTTAGATTAATGATCCAAGATCACAAAGACCACTATTTTTTTGCCTCAACATAAGTGTGTTATTATGTGGATTGGCTATCACATCCCTCCCTTGATTTTGTTGTCTAATTAGTAGGTCACGCTCCATATAGCATTGATTGAATACTTGTATCCACTATCCATACCCATCACCCTCTATTTATCCCTAAACTGCATCCTTCATCCGCCATCCTACACTGTGGAGATCAGGACACCCAATGCATCTCACATCAAAAAAGATCTAAACACAAATCACTAAAAATAATTAATGAAACACGTGATAAATAAAAATATTAAAACTCAAAATTAGAGAATATTTTTTATTATTTTAATATCTTCTAATTATTTTAAATTTAATGAACCTAAAATAAATGAGAGGATAGACTAAATTTAAAACTTATGATTCCCAAATATAATAACATTTCTAAGTAAAAAAAAACTACGATACTATTTTAAAACCTATATTAAATAAAAAATGAATCATGTATTTTACATGTGAAATGAAAAAAAGAACAAAGAATTCATTTAGTATGATTCAATTTATATAACCAAAAGTGACTAGAAAATGGAAATGGGAAGGAATTTGAAATGAAAATTTAACCTCCATTTTTATATTTGGTATGAATGCAAATTTAAAATGAAAAATATTCAAAGAAAAGAAAAAAAATAAAAAAAGAACATGATAGTTGTGACCCTCCTGTATTTTTCACCAATAATATTTTAAAACATATTTAATTATATATGTCAATGTTAATTTATTATATAAATATTAATCATAATTTAGTACACACACACACAAACATATATATATTTATATAATAGTAGTATATTAAAATATATCATAAAAATTAAGAATATACAAATATATAAATATATATATATATAATGAATTTATAAGAAGTTGTATTTTTATAAATTATTACATATATATGTATATATATATTCCTTATATAAATATGTGTGTGTATATAATTGTAATTTAAAATGAAAATTTAAAATAAAAAAATAGTTAAATTTATAAATATATGAATACATGTATCGATATATAAATAAAAATACATATGTGCATTTATATATGAACACGCACACAGATATATATGTATATTTAATATACCACTTTTTATTTAATTTTAGCAATATATATATATTGAAATATATATTAAATTATAAATATAGTAATATATATTGTAAATTTTTATATATAAAAATAATTAAAATTAAAAATGAAATTAAAAATTTAAAAAATAAATTTTTTTAAATAATATATAAAAAATAATGTGCGTATGTGTTAACATAAAAAATAAAAAATTATGATTGTATATATTTCTTGATAAATATATAAACTTATATATATATATATTATAAATATGTGTGACTGTGTCTATATTAAGAACATATATTAACATATTTGTTTTTTAAGTCGAGCTACCCAATAAATATGTGTGCATGTGTGTGTATATCAAGGTCAAGAGTGGCCTTAGATTCTAGTTCAAATAGGTCATGGGGTGTTGACTAGCACTAAGGGTATAAAAATAAAATTATGGTTATAATTACCTTTTTTATTGAAATCCCAAACAACAGTATAAAAAAATAGATCCCAATGTCATAAAAGAACTATATAAAACCATTATGAATTAATAATTGTCTGATATGTTTCATAAAAAATCAAAATAAAAAACCTATGGAAATAAAACAAAACTATGTAAATAAATCCAAACATAGTCAATATTAAAATAAAATTAACATATAGAATCCTTAAACTGTATTTAACCACCACATACTTTGAACTAGTTAGGTCTAATACCACCCTTAATATATCCCTACAAATCCAAAATTAATAGATAAACATAGGGATGAGTATACTCTATACCTAGTAGGATTTTCCTCTATAACTCTCATGTTTTAATGTGGAAGAAGAATACTAATGTTCTAATTAATGACACATACACATTCTACAAATAACACAAATATATTATAACAAGTAATATAATCATCAAAATATTATCAATTGAGGGTCCCATGTACTCTGATTTCCATTGAATCTATCATCACTAAGAAATATAAAATCCCTAAGGGAATAAAACATCATGTAATTATTATATCAAAATAATATTAAATCTATGTAAGGGAATAAAATATCCTATAATTAAAAGGAATTATAATTGACTTTATAATACAATATAGATATCAGGTTTTACATAGAATCCAATACAAAATTGATGTAGGATCATGATTGATTCATCTTAGGTTGTGGTCACTAGTCTCATACTGAATATAGAATATATATCATTGATATGATACAGAAATAAAAAATATATAAAATTATATACTCTCAATCTCATTAATATGATAAATGACCTCATTAATTTTCGTATAAATCCAAATAAAATGTTCTCAAGAGAAAGAAAACTACACAGCCCAGACTTTACATAACCTATAGAAGTTTAATATCCTTATAAAAGTTTTTTCAATATCCTGTGTATAAACTGGAATATAATTTTTTTTTTCAACTTCTCCATGAAAAAATTATTTTTCATTATTTAATCCTCCTAAAATGCAATATTCATTCAAATACCTTAGAATACTACATTATAAACTAGCTTAGAATATCATGTTTAATCAAATATGTTGGAATTCTATATAAAATATACCTATTCAAAATTCCACCTCTGATTATCCTATTTAAAAAAACATATGTGGTCATCACCTTTATTAAACAATTTTCCCATATAAATGCAGGGAAATCGCCATATTTAAAATTATTTTAAGATTCAAAAAAATTACATCTTTATTGTATTTCCCATTAATTATTTTAAAAAAACATATTAACTATAAATTAAAATTTAACCATCCATCCAAGATATTACTAGAATTATAATCCACAGATAATTAAAAGGATAATAATTATGAGCAACCTACCTTGAGTTTTTATCAAAATACCTAAAATTAAAATAGTTGTTCTTCCATTTACCATTATTTGTCCCCTCATATACCCTCTTTCATGCTATAAATATATGATATATGATCCTCTTAACCAAATAAAAATACCACAAAATAAATTCCATAAGATATAATATCCATAGATAAAATATCCCAAATCCATGAATTTTAAAGATTTATAAAGTGAAATATTGATTAAGAATACCTTTAGATATCACACATTTTATTAAAAAACAATTCAATACCCCAATAAAAATGATCCATATAATACTATAATATAGCACCCATACCCACATCTAAGAAACCCTAAAAGTTGAATAAAGAAATAAAGGTTAATTGTGGGAGTTAAATAAAGGGTTTTTGAGTACTTTAAAGTCAAAATTCGCATTATTAATTTATATCCATGGGTTTTTTTGTGGATTTATTTAATTGTGTAAAACTCATTTAAACCTTACTACCGAAACATCTCTAGAATAGATGATTTCATTACACATCCATACATATGTTATGTATTTTCCACTTTTTAGATATGTATATTCCATATATGGTTATATAAATACATAGGAAAAATGTGAATCCCACCAAAATATCTATCAACTTATATCAATAACTCAAATTCTTAATAAACATATACCATAAGGTAAACACACTATTATAAACTCAATGATGGAATAAAAATTTAATTTTAATATCATTAATGAAATCATTCCACACCTTTAATTCCCATAATCAATGAAATGTCATTTAGTAAAGTCAAAGTAAATAGATAAAAGGAGATAAAGATACACCATTTTAAACCTCAAATGGCCCAAAACATTTTTAGTGGTATTTATAAAATGTAGAATATATATAGACATTATCATAGTCTCATCACATGATAAGTAGATATGATTTTAGAAAAAAAGAGATCAAGTCATTTCATCCAATCCATGTTAGAGGAAATTTATTTTTTATAGATAAATATATTATACATGACATGGGACCAAGTTCTATTTGATGGTTTATATAAATAAAAAGTATTTTGTTAAATTTAGGTATAGAATTGATATTAAAGTTTTTTATATTTTATTTTTCACTATATAGAGATAAATTTAAGTATTTTTCATAGTAATATTATGAGATTTTTATTTTCATATTCATTGATTATTTTTATTTATTGTTAGTAAATTCATTCCCTTTAAACACTACTTTTTAAGATGGGGTTTTCACTATTAGTTTAATAACATTCAATAATGAGTGGATAATCCAGTTGAGTGGTTATTGATTAAAAGTAAAATGATTTTAATAGGATTTATTCATTTATTTCATTCATGAATCATTGTTTTAATTGAATTTTGTCTTAAAATTTTGTTTATATTTTATTTTATTATAATCCTTTAAAATAGAGTTTTTATGGAAGAAAATAGAATATAATATAGAATATTTAATTATGAATGTAATTCAGAATTGTTTTATCTAAAAGGTTTATACTTTAATAAAATATAGTTGATTTGGTTCTAGGGTGTATAGAATTGAATTAATTAATGTATTATTAGTTATTTAACCATATTAAATATAATTACTATGATAACCATGAAAATAATTGAATAAATTAAATTAATGAGTGAATGAGATTTCATATTTATAAAAAAACAATATATGAAATTAACTTCTAACTTTTTTCCAATAATAGTTTTTAAATATTTTTTATTAGTAGTCGTTTTAATAAAAATCATTACCTTTTAAGGTTTTGATAGGTTTTAAAATTATTAAAACAATGAATTTATATTTTTTAATTCCTTTAATTTGAGAAACATCATAATTTTTATATATTATGATTTAGTATTTTTGGTTTTTGGATGAGTTATAATAATGTTCTAAACTTTTACTAACATCCATAGGTTGTAAACACTCCTATGGAAGTGCCAAGTTTTAATTTTGGTTTGGATAATTGTACTATTTGTTTCAGTGTTTATAAAATTTTAATAGCATGAATATTATGAACTAATTACAAGTATATTTTTTAATAAATAATATAACAGTATTTTAGCTCAAAAACTAATTAATTTTGTTGGATAATTTCATAAATTAATGTTTATTCTCTATAATTTTGATTTTATGTTGGAATTTTCCTTAGTAAACTTGAAATAGAATATATTTAGTGGTATAATGAGGTGAATTGAATACAAAATTATATAGTTGACTTTAAATTTTTTGTGGTGGGTATTTAATTGTGGATCTTCAGTATGAGGAATATAAAATTCATGAAAGGGAATGAAATTATACCAGTAAAAAAATATATTTTATCCATAGTTTTTATCATTCGATTGAGTTTGTATCCATTATTCATTTTGACATATATTAATGAGTTCATTGTATTATTTATGGAGGGTGATTTAAAAATGGATAATGAGTAGGGTAATAATAGTGAATTAAGGACATACAATAGTTAACGAATCAAGTACGACAAATGATTGAGGTAAGTGACTCAAAAAATTCACTTCATTATGGGTTCATTGTGTATAATGATAATTTGTTATTTTTTAATTTTATATAAACATAATTATAAGGATAAATAATTTATAATATGTATTTTTTGGAATAAAATATTTTGTTATACAAGTTGATTCTTTAAAATGATAATAAAAGAGTTTTCTAGGGGTTAAAATTTGTTTTTAAAATAACATTAATCACTTATTAATGATAAGTTATGGGTATATAATTTTTTTTATTTTTTTTATAATGTTTTATTATGAAATATGGTATAAAAATTTCTCATGGATTCATTAAATAGTTTTAAACTTCAGTTTTTCAAGAATTTTTTACTATGAATTGAATAAATATAATTCAGGACTATTTATATGGGGTCATTATATTCAATATGGGGTGGTGGAAATCAATGTAATTTGGATTATTTGGATGAATGTTCCTATGATTGAGGGAGTGAATTATAGGGTCACTTACCAATTTAGTACAAGATTTGTTTCAATTATAGGTGAATTATACCTTTGATCTAGAGACATACATGGGGTGGTATGAAACTTACACAGTGTGACGACCCAAAGTTTTATCAATGGAATACACTTCTTATAATTATTTCTTATATTATAATCACATTAGGAAGAACAATGAAATATAATTATACTAAATATTATGTGACTATTAAACACAATTTTTTAACTTATATGTATTAAATTTCAAAAATCTGACATACACAGTTGTGATCAGTAAGATGTTTGGAGTCCGATGTGAAAAACATAATTTTTGGTGCATTGTAACATACCCTTATGAATAATAACATACCCTTATGAATATTAAATCATCCAAAATAATAGTAACCTTACCAATGAATGATTAAATAAAATTTATGCATCTTATAAGTGACAATTTTACTATAGTAAATGTATTTGTATTTTTGTAAATCAAAAATAAATAATTATAATTAATTAATTAATTTGAAAAATTATTCTCCTAAAATGTGTTAATAAATTATCAATTTTATTTATTAGGGGTTTAAAGATAATTTTATAAGACATTATGTACTTTTTTAAAGCATTATGAAATCAGTTTTATTTTTAAAAACTGTATTTTTCAAGTAAATTATGATTTTAATTAAAAATTAAATTAATAATATTTAGAAAATTAATTTTGAAAAATTAAATTCATTTTTTGACTCTACATGTCGAAAAATGGTTAGAGTGAATTTTTGGTATTTTTCTGAAATACTTTAATTTTCGAGTGAATAGTAAAAATACAATTTTTCACATAAATGATGTATCTTAAATTGCATCATTCATGATGTAATGATGACATATACTTTATAGAAATATATATTCTGCCATTTTATATTTAGTTTCATAAATTTTTCCTTTAAATACAATAAACACAATTTCCAAACCTAAAAATAACTTTCCAATGCCTAAAGTCAAAAGGTTATTCCTTAAAGTATCTTTTTCTCTTTCTTTCACTTTTCTTTTAATAAATTTATGAATTCGAATTATAAAGATGATTTAAAGTTTAAAAAAATATACTATATTAATATATTATTTATTATTTCAAAAAAATACTATTACAAGTCTAACATTTCATATATTATTTTATTTAATATTTTATTCCAAAAACACCCCCTCCTCATGTATAAATAACCCCTATCCCTCCCCTTGCCAAACTACACCTCTCGAGCTTCAATACTTTTCTAAACTCTGCCCAAGAATCATCCATAGCCCCTCTTCCACATCCAAGAGATTCTAGTCTCATCAAGAGACCAATCCAAGCTTTTTTAAGGAGGATCTCAAGAGGAGGATTCAAGAGGTAATTCCTCTCTCTCTTTTCCTTTAATTTCCTTTCAATTTCAAGTTATTTTCTTATTCCATCCCCACCTATATTCATCGAAATGGTATGGTAACTCTATTATCATACATATAATGGAATTTTATGATACTAATGGGATATTATATCATCCAACCCCCTTCTCCTCTTCCTTTTATTTTAGAAAGGAAAATGTTTGTGAAGTGTTAATTTATCACCTTCAAGAACGACATGTTTTCTTTTTTCCATTTCTACCTTCATATATAGCCATGAAACCATTTTTATTGTTGAAAAAGAATAGTTTATATGTATTATATCCTATTTAATGTTTTGTAACTAAATTTTTTACATATTACTAAATAATTAAAGGAAACAAGTTCGTTGTAGATGAAAAACTGGCAAATTAACCCAAACAATCATCATTAAGATCCTATATAATTATTCATCCAAATGGTATATAATTTAATCAATTATAAGATCATTTAAACTCCTATAAGATAATTAATAACATGTAATATCATTTCTGTATGTTTACCCTTGTTTTTAACTATCTATAGTAAAATATTTCATTTTATAATCTCATGGGACAAATATAGATTGAAAATAGATGAATGGATTTACCTAATTTTAGAAACTATTTTTTGGGTGAATTTTAATTTCAAATGAGCTTTTATATTTCCTAAATGTTTTTTTCGATAATTTTATGTTATTTTAAGCTAAAATGATGATTTAGAAAATTTTAGTTCACATTTTAAGGGAAAGAAGAAAACCATTCCACGCTAACCTTCCAAAGACACTATGATTCATACTAGTAGAAAAACTTTTGAGGACCACTATCAATTAAAATATCTATATCACATGAAGAAAAATAGAAAACATCAGTGGAATTAATAACAAAGTTCCATGTTTTGGTTTTAAAGTATAAATCCATTTTGGTGAAGTCAAAGTAAAGAGATAAAAGAAAATAAAGATACACCATTTTAAATCTCAAATGGAACAAAATATTTTTAGTGATATAGATAAAATGTATAATAAACACAGAAATTATAATAGTCTCATCACATGATAAGAAGATATGATTTCAGAAAGAAGAGATCAAAACATTTCATCCAATCTGTGTTAGATGAAATTTATTTTTTATAGCTAAATATATTCTGCATGACATGAGACCAAGTTCCATTCGATGTTTTATATAAATAAATATTATTTGGTTAAATTTTGGTATATAATTGATATTAAAGTTTTTTATATTTTATTTTTCACTATATAGAGTTAAATTTTATTATTTTTCATAGTAATATTATGGAATTTTTATTTTCAAATTCATTGATTATTTTTATTTCATGTTTGTAAATTCCATCACTTTAAACACTACTTTTAAAGATGATATTTTCACTATTGGTTGAATAACATTAAATCACGAGTGTATAATATAGTTGAGAGTTTAGAGGTAAAAAGTAAAATTATTTTAATGGGGTTTATCAATTTATTTCATTCATGAATCATTGTTTTGATTGAACATTGTATTAAAATGTAGTTTATATTTTATTCAATTATAATCTTTTAACATAGAGAGTTTTTATGGAATAAAATAGAATATAACATAGAATATTAAATTGTGAATATAATTCAGAATTGTTTTTATCTGAAAAGGTTTATACTTTAATAAACATGAGTTGATTTGGTTATATGGTGCATTTAATTGAATTAATTAACGTATTATTAGTGATTTGACCATATTAAAGATAATTACTTTGATAACATTGAAAATAATTGATTATATTAAATTAATGAGTGAATGATATTTCATATTTATAAAAAAAATTAAATTAACTTATAACTTTTTTTATATAAGTGTTTTTAAATATTTTTTAGTATTAGTTGTTTTAATCAAAATCATTACCTTTTTAGTTTTATAGGTTTTAAAATTATTAAAAAATGAATTTATATATTTTATGTTCTCAAAATTGAGAAACATCATACTTTTTATATACTATGATTTAGTAATTTTGGTTTTTGGATGAGTTATAATAAATTTCTAAACTTTGAATAACATCTATAGGTTGTTTTCACTCCTATGGGAGTGCCAAGTTTTTAATTTGTTTTGGAGACCCATACTATTTGTATTTGTGTTTATAAAATTTTAATAGTATGAATATTAAGAACTAATGACAAGTATATTTTTTAATAAATAATATAATATAATTTTAACTCAAAAACTAATTAATTTTATTGGATAATTTTATAAATTAAAGTGTATTATCTATAATTTTGATTTTATGTTGTAATTTTCTTTAATAAACTTGAAATTGAATATATTTAGTGGTATAATGAGGTGAATTTAATAAAAAATTATATAGTTGAATTTAAATTTTTTTGGGTGGGGATTTAATTATGGATCTTTAGTATGAGGAATTGAAAATTCATGGAAGGGAATGAAATTCTACCAGTAAAAAAAGATATTTTATCCATAGTTTTATCATTCCATTGAGTTTGTATCCATTATTAATTTTGAAATAGATCAATGATTTTATTGTATTATTTATGGAGTTTGATTTAAAAATGGATAATGGGGAAAGGAATAATAGTTAATTAAGGACATATAATAGTTAACGAATCAAGTACGATAAATGATTGAGGTAAGTGACTCTAAAACTTAAATTCCTTATGGGTTCATTGTTTATAAAGATAATTTGTTCTTTTTGAAGTTTATATAAACATAATAATAAGGATAAATCATTAAAAATATGTATTTTTTGGAATAAAATGTTTTTTATACAAGTTGGCCCTTTTAAAATGATAATAAAAGAGTTTTCTATGGGTTAATTTTTTTTAAAATACCATTAATCACTTATTAATGATAACTTGTGGATATATAATTGTTTTTATTTTTCTTTAGAATGTTTTATTATGAAATATGGTTTACCAATTTCTCATGGTGGCATTCCATAGTTTTAAACTTGAGTTTTTCTAGATTTTTTTTCTACGAATTGAATAAATATAATTTATAATTATTTATATGGGGTCATTCCATTCAATATGGGGTGGAAAAAATCAATAGAAGTTGGATTATTTGGATAAATTTTCCTAGGATTGAGGGAGTGAGTTATAGGGTCACTTACCACTTTATTACTAGAGTTGTGTCGATTATAGGTGAAGGATACCTTTGATCTAGAGATATGCATGGGGTGGTGTGAAACTTACATAGTGTGACGACCCAAAGTTTTATCAATGGAATACCCTTCATATAATTATTACTTAGAGTATAATCACAGTAGTAAACATAGTGTAATATAATGATACTAAATATTATGTGACCATTAAAAATAATTTTTCCACTTCTATGTTTTGAATTTCGAAAATCTGACGTACAGAGTTGTGATCAGTAAGATGTTTGGAGTACAATAGGACAAACATCATTTTCGGTGAATAGTAACCTACCCTTATGAATATTAACATAAAATTATAAATATTAATATGAACCTTATGAATAGTAAATCATCCAAAATAATAGTCACCTTACCAATGAATGATTCAATAAAATTTAGGCATCTTGTAAGTGACAATTTGACAATAGTAAAAGTATTGGTATTTTTTGTAAATCATAAATAATTAATTATAATTAATTAAATGAATAGAAAACTTATTCTCCTAAAATTTATTTATAAATTATAAATTCTATGTCTTTTGTGTTTTAAGATAATTTTATAATACCTTATGTAATTTTTTAATGCATTATGAAATCAGTTTTAATTTTAAAAACTGTATTTTTCATATAAATTATGATTTTAATTAAAAATTAAATTAATAATATTTAGAAAATTATTTTTGAAAAATTGACTTCATTTTTAGATTCTAAACATTGAAAAATTTTTAGGGTGAAGTTTTGGTAGTTTTTTGAAATACTTTAATTTTCAGGTAAATAGTAAAAATATAGTTTTTCACATAACCGGTGTATCTTAAATTGCATAATTCAGGATGTAATGATGACATATAATTTCTAGAACTATATAATCTTCCATGTTATATTTAATTTCATAAAATTTTCCTTAAAATACAATAAACTCAATTTACAAACCTAAAAAGAACTTTCCAAAGCCTAAAGTCAAAAGGTGATTCCTTAAAGTATCTTTTTCTCTTTCTTTCACTTTCCTTTTAATTAATTAATGAATATTAATTATATGAATTATTTAAAGTCTAAAAATAATTATATTATATTAATATATGATTTATTATTTCCAAAAAATACTATTAAAAGTCTAACATTTGATATATTATTACATTTAATATTTTATTCTAAAAACACCCCCTCCTCATGTATAAATAACCCCTCTCCCTCCCCTTTCAAAACCACACCTCTCAAGCTTCATGACATTTATAAACTCTACCCAAGAATCATCCCTATTTCCTCTACCACTTCCAAGATCTTATAATCTCATCAAGAGACCAATCATAGCTTCTTTAAGGTGGATCTCAAGAGGAGGATTCAAGAGGCAATTCCTCTCTCTCTTTTCCTTTAATTTCCTATCAATTTCAAGTTCTTTTCTTATTCTCTCCAGACATATATTCATCCAAATGGTATGGTAACTCTAGTATCATACATATACAATAATGTTATGATACTGATGTGATATTATATCATCCAACCCCATTCTCCTCTTTTTTTTATTTTAGAAAGGAAAATGTTCTTCCTGAAGTGTTAATTTATCACCTTCAAGAACAACATGTTTTCTTTTTCCCATTTATACCTTCAAATCTTGTCATGAAACCATTTTTATGGTTTCAAAATAATATTTTATATGTAATATATCCTATTTAATGTTTTGGGACTAAATTATGTACATATTTCTAAATAATTAAATGAAACAAGTTCGGTGTGGGAGAAAAACCACTGAATTAACCCAAACGATCATCATTAAGATCCTATCTAATGATCCACATGGTATATAATATAATCAATTATAATATAATTTAAACTCATGGAATATAATTAATAACTTTTGATATCAATTTTTTATGTTTAACCATGTTCTACATGAACTTCCATTTATGAATACAAGTGAACTGCTCAAGAAAAACTTAAAAACTAACATTCCCAAACAATGTTTTTAAACTATATAACTCATCCAAAAGCCCATAAAATAACTTAATGAAACCATAATGAACCATATTTATGTAAAAAAGGTTATATAATTGATAATTAATTAATATAATGTGGTTATATAGGACATTAAAGCAAATAAAGCGTTTAGATACAAGGTAAGGGGAAATTCTCGAACCCAACTTTCTTTCTTCAGGTTCTCCCTATTTTACTCCATTTTTTGTGTGGTAACTATTTAAAAAATAATTTTTTCATCATTATCTTACCTTTTTTTGGATATACGTGTTTTCCACTAGAGTTTATGTCAAACAAAATTTTCCAAAAGAACTCTTCTTTCAAAAACACCGTTTTTATTTCTCACTCAAGGTTGATGGTTATTGCATCAAGTATGTTATTCCCACTTTCTTTTGGGAACCCAAAGTTTATGAATATGTTATTATGATATGAAACCCATTCCCTTCCATGGGTTATTTATGTTCATTTTTTTGGTATATGTTTTATGTGGCATGAATGATAATGATAATGTTATGATGTGACGGGGGTGCCCAGAATTATACAGCACTCCAATGCATTGGGTAAAGTGATGAATCTCATTAGTTAAAGTGAAATGATGTGTGAAAAAGATGGAAGCTTTGTTCACAAGTATGTGTTTCAGTTAACCACTAAGAAATTATGTTTCATTTTTACGAATTTTCACATTTCAATTCTTTTATTAATGTTTCCTATCATGTTCATGATCCTTTGCCTATGTTATGATTATGCTCACCCATTATTATATTGTTCATATCTATCCTATTACTGGGAATTTAGCTCACCCCTTTTTGATTTATATCCTCAGTTGAATACATGTACTAACGAGAGGTCAATTTCCAACAAGATTCTAGTGAATATGGAATTAAATAAATGATTATATTTGATGTTTTAAGTGTTATGTATGGTCCTAGTTTTCCAGAGACACTAAACCTTTGGATACTCTATGTGTAATACTATTATGTTTTCAATATTTATAATGATTTAATAGTAATTTAAGAAAAGTTATAGTCACTATTGTTGGTATCAGAGGCAGGTTTAGTTAATTTGGGAATTATGATTAATGAACCCTAGAGAAAACCACTACCATGAGACTAAGTAAAAATATGAACACAAGAAGCTTTATATAGGGATACCATAAGTTATGATTTTAGTGAAAATTTTACAAATGAATTAGTAATTTATTCATGAATTGTTGACTTATATTTTGTTCTAACCTTTTCTATTTTAAAAAATAGTGGGAACCAAGAGAAACCAGGACAACAACTCATGTGAGGGCCAATGCAACTATTTCTCAAACAAAATACCCAATGATTTGGGAGGTGGAGTTCAAAACTTCATGTCAAAGCTTACCCAACTATCTCAGGTTATGAACAATAACCATAATAATGGAGAACATCCTCCTTCGCCTAAGAGGGAGCAACTGGATCTCGAGTTTTTTATGCGGCAACGACCACCAATGTTTATTGGATATTCTGATCCAGTAGTTTCAGAACAGTGGGACAACTCCCTGGAGAAGATATTTTCTGTGATCCACTATTCTAAGATGGAGAAAGTGACACTATCCATTTATTTTTTGGATAGAGAGTCCGATCAATGGTGGGATTTGATTAATATTACCAATCCTAGTGATGAAATTGAATAGATAGAATGGGAAGACTTTAAGATCATGTTTCTTAAAAAGTATTTCCCAAGAACTCTTCACATGATGATGGATAGATAATTCATTGAGCTCAAGAAAAAGTAAGGATAATATGTCACAACCTATGAAGAAAGTTTCACAAGTATTTCAAGGTATGCTTCGGGTTTTTTCATCAATAAGTATAGAAAAATTGATATATTCTTTAGTGGATTAAAAAAACACCTTCAAAAGGCTCTTGAAATTCATGAATTTGGGAGCTATGAAGAAGTTTGTGATCTCAAAGTGGAGATGGAGTTTGTAGAATGGTCCCATAGCTATGGGGATAATAAAATAAAGATGGAGTTCCAAGACAGAGGATCTAATGATAAAGGTGGGAAGAAAACTCAATGACTCACATTCCCAAAATGTGGGAAGTTGCATCATGGGAACTGCCTCAAAGGGATGGGTAAATGATTCAAGTGTGGGAAAGAAGGACACCATGCTCAAGAGTGTTGAAAAGACATGAAAAATAAGGTGAATATAGTGGAATAAAGGGAAGCACCACCCATGGTCTAATTCTACAACTATAGGGAGAAAGGGCATTATGCAAGCCAGTGCACTAAACCTCGAGTCCCCGGGGGTAATAAGTGTCAGAAGCCACCAAATTCAAAGGAACAAGGGAAGTCTTATGCCATCACTACTATATAAGTGGAGAAATATAATGAATTCGTACAAGTTACACTTCTTATTCACTCAAGAATTGAAAAATAATTATTTGATTTTGGTTCTACACATTCCTTTACATCTTGGAAGTTTTCTAGAACTATATAATTGAAGCCCGATAACCTTGAAGTATAGGTATCTCTAAAAACACCAAGTGGTGCAATCATTGCAGCCCAAGTGTTTGACTCTTATCCTATTGGTATATATGGTAATATTCTTCCAAAGAATCTTGTAATACTTTCCTTGGTGGAATTCGATGCTATAATGGGAATGGATTATCCCTCGTTATATAGAACATGTATCAACTATTGGGAAAAGAAAATAACTTTTCATATTCTAAACAATCCCATGATCCTCTACAAATCCAAGGAAGATCATGAATCTCCTTTGAAAAATCCTTCAAATGTGTGGGTGTTGATTCCCTATGAATAAGTACACCTCTCCAAAATGGTTGAGTCAAAGGAAAGTGCCAACCTTGCGGAAATTCCCATCGTGAGGGAATACAGTTGTGTATTTTCCAAAGAGTTACCCAGACTTCCCCCAAATCGTGAGGTAGATTTCTCAATAGAACTCATACTCATAGCTACTCCTATCTCAAAGTGTCCCTAGAGGATGGCTCTTATTGAACTAGAGGAGTTAAAGAAGCAGTTTCAAGGGCATTTGGACATAGGGTTCATACGCCCTAGTGCATCACCTTGGGGCGTGTCAGTGCTCTATGTTATGAAGAAGGATGGAACAATGCAGCTGTGTATCAATTATCAGTAACTCAAAAAGATCACCATAAAGAACAAGTATCCTCTTCTAAGTATTGATCAATTTTTCGATCAGTTAAGAGGAGCTCAATACTCTTAAAAGGTGGATATTCATTATGGATATCTTCAACTTAAGGCAAAGAGAGAAGATATTTAGAAGACTACCTTCCATACAAGGTATGGCCACTATGAGTTTATAGTGATGCCCTTCAGACTTACTAATGCCCCTATAATCTTCATGGATTTGATTAATAGAGTCTTTATAAATTACCTCAACAAATTTGTGGTAGTTTTTATCGATGATATTATCATCTACTCCAAGATCAAGGAGGAACATGAAGAACTTGTAATACTTGTGTTGGTGACATTGAGAAAGGAGACTTTATATGCCAAGTTTATCAAGTGTGACTTTTGGATGAAGCAAGTCACATTATTGGGACATGTGATCACAAGTGAGGTAATTTCTGTGGACCCTTCTAAAACAAAGGCAATTGAGGAATGGACTAATCCCTCTAGTGTCACAGAAATCTGTAGTTTTATTGGATTGGCTGGGTACTACTGAAATTTTGTGAGAAATTTCTCACGATTGTTAAACCCACTAAGTAAGTTAACGAGGAAAGGGGTAAATTATGTCTAGATGAAATAATATGAGGGAATCTTCAAAGAGCTAAAGAGAAGGTTGATCACTGCACTTGTACTCACACTACCAAAAATTGGATAAAGTTTTTTGATATACAATGATGCTTTAAAGAAAGTATTAGGTTGAGTACTTTTGAAAAATGATAATATGATAGCCTACACCTCATGATAGTTGAAGATCCATGAGCAGAACTACCTGATTCATGATCTAGAGTTGGAAGCCGTTATTTTTTCCTTGAAAATCTGGTGGCACTACCTTTATGGTGAGAAGTATGAAATATACACCGAACAAAAGATACTGAAGTATATATTCACACAAAAGGAGCTCAACATACATCAAAGGATATGGTTAAAGCTAATCAAGGATTACGATTTCCCTATTCACTATCATCCTAGAAAGGAAAACATGGTAGTTGATTCTCTAAGAAGAATATAATATGCTACTCAATCCATGTTTTGGACTAAGAAAGACCCTATCTTATTGGATATGAAAAAGGATGGATTTGGAAATCATAAGGGTAGGGGATACATCCTACCTTTCCCAAATGATTGCACAACCATCAATCCAAGAGATGATTATGGAGGCATAAAGGGATGATCTGGTGTTACAAAATAAGGTGAATGCAGTAAAGGAAGGGAAGATGCAACAGTTCCATATCGACGATGAAGGTGTGATTCAGTTTGGAATGCGACTTTGTGTGCCTTCTTCACCCAAGATAAAGAAGGTGATATTGGAAAATGAACATAGCTCAACATTCTCTATCCATCCTGGTGGCACCAAGATGTACCAGGATTTATGGGAACACTTTTAGTGGGATAACATGAAAAAGAAGATCATGGAATATATATATCAAGGTGCTTGGTATGTCATAAAGTTAATGTAGAGTGAAAAAAGTCCAAAGGGTTGATGCAGCCATTTCCTATACCCTTGTGGAAATTGGAGAAGGTCACTACAAACTTTTTCATGGGTCTCCCAAAGATGTCGATGGGAAATAATGTGATATGGGTTGTTGTTGACCGATTCACCAAGAATTACCATTTTATCTCTATTTTGGAGTACCTCTCACTTGAAAAACTTGAAACTATATATGTGAAGGAAGTGGTGAGATTGCATGGTGTTCCACTCTAAATTGTCTCTAGCCGTGATCCAAGGTTCACATATAAATTTTGGAGGAGACTTCAACATGCTTTGAGTGCTGAATTAAATTTCATCATGACCTACCACCCCCAAACTGATGGCCAAATTGAAAGGACTATTTAGACTCTTAAATACATTATAAGAGCCTACTATTTACAATTCAAAGGTGGATGGGATCATCATATCCCATTGGTTGAGTTTTCATACAACAATAGCTTCCACTCGAGTATTCAGATGGCCCCATATGAATCTCTGTATGAAAAGTGATGTGGAAATTCAAACTATTGGGATGAAGTTAGAGAAAGAAAGCTACTTGGACGTAAACTTGTGCAAGAGATGACGAAGATGGTTCAAGTCATCCAGAAACACATAAATCTACTCAACGTTGTAGAAATAGCTATGTTGTAAACTAGAAAAGGGACTTGGAGTTTGACATTAGGGATAAAGTATTCCTTTGAATATCACCATGGAAGAGTGTCATGTGGTTTGGAATAAAAGGGAATCTAATCCCAAGGTATATAGCCCCCTTTAAGATCCTTAACCGCATAGGAGTCGTGGCCTATCGGATTACACTTCCACTAAATATGGATCATGTTCATGATGTGTTTCACGTATCACTCCTGAGGAAGTACATACCAGATCCCTCACATGTACTAAACTCAGAGGTGGTACAGCTAGAAGATGATCTCTTTTATGAGGAGCAGCCAGTGAAGATTCTAGACTAGAGAGATAAGGTTCTACGCAACAAGACAACCCACCTTCTCAAAATGTTGTGGAGGAACTATAAGTTTGAAGAAGCTACTTGGTAACTGGAGGTGGTGATGAAGGATAAGTACCCTCACCTGTTTGTGTAAAACAAAATTTCATGGGTAAAATTTCATAAGGGGGGAAGAATGTGAAGAACTAAAGTTTTATCAATGGAATCCCCTTCTTATAATTATTCCTCATAGTATAATCACATTAGGAATCATAATGACCTATAATGATACTAAATATTATGTGACCATTAAACATAATTTTTCCACTTCTATGTTTTGAATTTTGAAAATCTGATATACATGGTTGCGATCAGTAAGATGTTTGGAGTCTAATAGGAAAAACTTAATTTTTTGTGAATAGTAACCTACCCTTATGAATATTAACATACCCTTATGAATAGTAAATCATCCAAAATAATAGTAACTTGACCAATTAATGATTAAATTAAATTTAGGCACCATATAAGTGACAATTAGACTAGAGTAAGAGTATTGGTATTTTCATAAGTCATAAATAATTAATTATAATTAATTAATTAATTAGAAAATTTACTCTCCTAAAATTTGTTCATAAATTAGAAATTATATGTATTTTGGGTTTTAAGATAATTTTATAATACCTTATGTAATTTTTGAAAGCATTATGAAATCAGTTTTTAATTTTAAAAACTGTATTTTGCAAGTAAATTATGATTTTAATTTAAAATAAAATTAATAATATTTAGAGAATAATTTTTGAAAAATGGAATTTATTTTTAGATTCTAAATGTAAAAAAATAGTTTGGGTAAATGTTTGGTATTTTTCTGAAATACTTTAATTTTCATGTGAATAGTAAAAATACGGTTTTCACATAACTGGTTTATCTTAAATTGTATCATTCATGATGTATTGATGGAATATACTTTAAATAACTATAAATTTTTCCATGTTATATTTAATTTCATAAATTTTTCCTTAAAATACAATAAACTCAATTTCCAAACCAAAAAAGAACTTTCCAAAGCCTAAAGTCAAAAGGTGATTCCTTAAAGTATCTTTTTCTCTTTCTTTCACTTTCCTTTTAATAAATTAATGTGTTCGAATTATAAAGATGATTTATTGACTAAAACAAATTATATTATATCAATATATGATTTATTATGTCAAAAAAATTACTATTACATGTCTAACATTTGGTATATTATTTTATTTAATATTTTATTCTAAAAACACCCTCTCTTCATGTATAAATAACTTCTCTACCTCCCCTTGCCAAATCACACCTCTCTAGCTTCAAGACTTGTCAAAACTCTGCCAAAGAATTATCCATATCCCCTCTCCCACATCCAAGATCTTATGGTCTCATCAAGAGACCAAGCCTATCTTCCTTAAGGAGGATCTCAAGAGGAGGATTCAAGAGGTAATTCATCTCTCTCTCTTCCTTTAATTTCTTTTCAATTTCATGTTCTTTTCTTATTCTATCCCCACATATCTTCATCCAAATTGTATGGTAACTCTAGTATCATACATATAATATAATGTTATGATACTAATGGTATATTATATAATCCATACCCCTTATCCTCTTCTTTTTATTTTAGAATGGAAAACGTTGTTCGTGAAGTGTTAATTTATCACCTTCAAGAACGACATGTTTTTTTTTTACATTTATACTTTCATATCTAGTCATAAAACCATTTTTATGGTTGAAAAATAATATTTTATATTTATTATATCCTATTTAATGTTCTGGAACTAACTTATGTACATATTACTAAATAATTAAAAGAAACAGGTTCGTTGTGGATGAGAAACCGCCGAATTAACCCAAACGATCATTATTAAGATATTATCTAATGATTTATCCATATGGTATATAATATAATCAATTATAAGATCATTTAAACTCCTGAAAGATAATTAATAACATGTAATATCAGTTCTGGATGTTTACCCATGTTCTACATGAAATTTCATTTATGAATACAAGTGAACCGCTCAAGAAAAACTTAAAAATGAACATTCCCAAACAATGTTTTTAAACTCTATAACTCATAAAAAGGCCCATAAAATAAATTAATGAAACCATAATGAACCATATTCATGTACAAAAGGTTGTATAATTGATAATTAATTAATCTAATGTTGTTATACAGGACATTAAAGAAAATAAAGCGTTCAGATACAAGGTAAGGGTAAATCTTCGAACCCAACTTTCTTTCTTCGGGTTCTCCCTCTTTCACTCCATTTTGGGTATGTCAACTCTTTAAAAAATAATTTTTTTATAATTATCTTACCTTTTCTAGTATATACATGTTTTCCATTGGATTTTATTTCAAACAAATGTTTTAAAAAAACTCATCTTTTATAAACAAAACTTTTATTTATCACTCAAGGTTGATAGTTATTATTTCAAGTATGTTATTCTCACTTTATTTTGGGAACATAAATTTTAATAATGTGTTATTATGATATTAAACCCATTTATTTCCATGGGTTAGGTATGTTTATTTTTTGGTATATGTTCTATGTGGCATGCATGATAATAATAATGTTATGATGTGACGGGTGCACCCAGAATTATACAGTACTCCAATGCATTGAGTAAAGTGATGAATATCATGAGTTAAAGTTAAATGATGTGTGAATAAGAAGCTATATTTTTTCACAAGTATGTGTGGTAGTTATCCAATAAGACATGATGTTTAATTTTTAGGCATTGTCGTATTTCAAGTCTTTTATTAATGCTTCCTCTCATGTTCATAATCCTTTGTCTATGTTATGATTATGCTCACCCATTGTTATATTGTTATTATCTATCCAACTACTAGGAATTTAGATCACCCCTTTTTGTTGTATATCCTCAAGTGACTATATGTACTAAGGATAGTTCAAGTGCCAATAAGAAGTTAAAGAATAAGGAATTAAATAAATGATTATGTTTGATGTTGTAAATGTTATGTATGGTCCTAGTTTTCCCAAGACACTAAACCTTTGGATCCTCTATGTGTAATACTATTATGTTGTCAATATTTACAATGATTTAACAATAATGTAAGAAAATGCAGAGTCGCTATACATAGGTTAGGCCAAAACCTATAACTACTTAGGTAGCTTACTATTTTCTAATATATTTCACTCAACTTCATTATTTAGGTATCGATTAATCTTTTGGTATGTGCAGATGAGGGTGCAGATATATTGTTTTAATTTAATCATTATTAACTAATATAGTAATTCATATATGATTATAGAAAAATTCAGATTATATATATAAGGGGGTTTGTATTTAACAGCAGTAGTTTAAATCTAGTTAATTATAAAGAGAGTTAGTAATGATACTTTTGGAAAAGGATTGAAGTATTATAGTTATAGTTGTGGATATGGATATGATATTGGGTGTTGAAATAGTTAAAAATGTGGATGAGGTTTTTATTGTGTTTATGGATGTGATTGACATGGTTATATATTGGGTTACATTATTAGTAGTGTGATAATCCTAACATCAAATAACTTTCAATATTTCTCAAGTTTAGTTTAAATTATTGAACAAATTTAATTATTAATGGTTTTCTAGTTTAATTTACAATGGAATCTCAAGGTGATTATAAATGGTGAATGGTGGGGAACTTTTGTGAAATTTATGATAGTTCTTCTAGGTAATTATAAATGATTATAATTCTAGGTAATTATTACTACCAACAATTCCTAATGATAGGGTGTAGAGACTTGAGATTGATGGATGTTATTAGGTTATAAATTATGTGTATACTTGTAAATTTAAGTTATTTGAGTGGTGATGTGAATTTATCATCCACGATGCTACTACCATCCAAGAATCGAGGTCAAGGATGACCAACATCCATTGGGAGATATAGCTTACTGTATAGATATCCAATCTATTTCCAACTTCCCCTTATCCATGACCATATTTGAGATTTGAAGAAATGAAATTTGATGTAGCAATCTACAGTGAGATAGTTGGTGAGATTTGGTATATAGGAGTAATTATTTTTTTAT
This sequence comes from Viscum album, assembly GCA_963277665.1. Taxonomy (NCBI): domain Eukaryota; kingdom Viridiplantae; phylum Streptophyta; class Magnoliopsida; order Santalales; family Viscaceae; genus Viscum; species Viscum album. The sequence continues at coordinate 1,636,078,028 of OY728145.1, read as the reverse complement.
TATAGATTTATCATAATTTGAATTATATATATAATAACTTTTATGGTGAGGGTTGTTATAGTGATATATGGGTGGAGTTTGAGAACCTTATTGGATATTATTATATTATCTCATCATTTCCCTAATTCATTAATATGCGTTATACACATTTACATATGTTGGTTTAAGGGAGGAACCTACTGAGTATTTTTTTCTCATCTATATTATTTATATATATTTCTGCTCAAATTTTCATGAGTTTGTTGTCATTTCCATTGGTGGAAGATAGATTAGCCTTGTTAATATTTAGATCTTGTGGGAGTTTAGTTTCATATAACTTTTAAGTATTTCGTTAGGGTGTTCTATGGTTACCTCACCACCATTGTTGAGTTATATGAAATTATTATGCATTCTATGGGTTTAATTTTCAAAAATTAATTTTATAGATGGATTCTTTATTTATAAAATATCAATTCCTCCCATATTATATGATTTATACCATCTATGTTAGTCATTAACCTCTTTCCTATTAGAGGAAATAATGATGGATCTTACTTAGTCTCAATGCCAACTTAGGGTGAGTCCTAGTAGTGTCGAGTCAAGGAAATGTGGTATCAGTGTAAATATTTTTAATATGAAGTTTAGATTTTGAATTATCAAGGTTTTATAATGGGGTGGTAAGGAAATGGTATGTCTAAATATATGGTTAATCATTGACCTAGGAAACCCATAAATGATGTTAGTAGTTGATGTATTTATGTGTAAGGACCCTAATTTTCTGTTGACTATACCTAGGGGATGGATTAAAATTTTTAGGGTATTATAATAGGTGTGTACATTCATCATTTAGTTTCATGTCATGATTATTGTATGTTTAATGGATATTATAGTGGTATTTATGGGATATATGAGGGGATAATGTGTTTTATTATATATTAATATATATGAGATAATGTTTCTGAACTTATATTCCATTGTAGAATTATTTAGAGGATGATTTTGAGGATTAAATTTTAATGATGTGGCTTAGGGGGTAAAATAGGAATCATTTATATAATAGAGTGTGGATTAGATATAAGATTTTGTGTTATAGAATTTTCAAAATCATTTGTCAATAAAGTTTGAGGGTGTTTTTTTATTTATAGATTTAGCGATGGTTAGATAAAGTTGAGTAAGATTTTCATATCGTCGAACTCCAAATGTGTACAATGTTTCTATGTAAGTGATATTTTTATGACATGTAGAATTACAATGGTTTATTATTTAATTTAATGATAGATTTAAGTATTATATATCATTTTTTAACTTATAGTGACATTTCTTGAAATAGTTTTTATCTGAAACTCTTATGAATGATCAAAAATAGGATATATTATCTATTTATTCTAGGAGTTCATTAATGTGGGATTTTTTTGAATTGAGTCACAAACATTATATGTAAATATATAAAAAAATTAGATTATAAGTTAAGATCTCAATATCTTGAATTGGTTTTGTGACCTATGACTTGATATGAGATGACTTCTTACAGATTGAGGATGTACTTAAAGGTGCTAGAGATAGAAATTGTGGTGGATACAACATAGGTGATGGAGTTGATGCTTGTGAATTATGTTATTACTGGTGGATATATAATAAATTCATATATCAAATTAATGGATATGGTAATTTTCCTTTCTAGATGATTTAGATATTAGTGGACATTGGGAAACTACTAGAGTGGTCTTTAGGATATGGTACATGTATTTATTAACCATTTAGGCCTATCCAGGATATAATATGTTCTATATTTAGTGTTATGGGTCATATATAGATTGTATTCTCCTCTACTTAGAGACCTTTATATAGTATGATGGTGGATGGACCACCCTAAAATTTTTAGATCCATCTGTAACATCAATCAAATATGAGGCATCCTTAATAGAAATGGAACATCTGGCCACCTAAACTATAGAGTGTTGATGATAGATGCCTAAGTGGTGATAATATTAAAATATAGTTATCACATAGTGGTTAGAGACAATGATTTATTAGGTAGTGTAATTTCATTTTTAGAGGATATAGGCAAGGGTAGCTTCACGTAGTGAAGGTGGAAGTGATAAAGGGACATTTGGTAGTTAGTGGTACAATTTTTTTATTTTCTACCCCTGGTTCTATTTTATTTTATACTAAAGCTTCATAATTAGTTATCACCCAAACCCTTATCCTAGTGTTATATATTGAAGTTGAAAATATTCATAGGCCACTAAAATTAACAAGTTTAGTCAGAGATTGATTGAGTTTTTTAGAGGTATGTATTCAGTGTGAGCTGGTTTTGGGAAATTATAAATTTTCTTAGTAATTACTTTTTGTACATATGTTCCCATATGATTCCATTATTGGTAGGTATTTGTTTAATTTTGTGCAAGACTGTATATATTTCTATCTCTCCAACCTTTGAGGGGATTGTGTATCATTTATTAGAGATAGGTAGTAATATAAAGAATCGATGAATTGGGTCGTACGATATTTCCTCTTAGTTCAAAATCATGATTTTATGTGTTTAAAAGGTCAAGGATGACTATATTCTTAGAGATATGCACAAATTTTAAAAAATCCTATAAGAAGTTATAAGTTTATCTTTATTACATGACGTTGTTTTAGGATAGAGTTATATTTAGGTATCTCACCTATTGTTATAAAGGGTCATTAAATATCACCAACAGAGTTGTAGGAGTGGTTAAAATAAAAGTTTTGTAATATTTTATTAATTTTTTAGTTGTTTTTATTTTGATTTTTTGGTAATTTTAGTGTTTTAGTTATAGTTTGTATATTTTTAATAAATCTTTATAATAATCATCTAACTTGTCACAAAGTGATGTATTCCATTAAAAATATTTTATTATATGAAACAATGCTTATGAACATGAATTTTACATATTTGTTATGTTAAATAATACAAGGTAATTAGATAGGGAAAACAAATATAAGAAATAAACATGCAATATTTTATTAAAATTGGTGACCTAGAACTATGGTGATAGCCTAGTGTGATCTATGTTGGAGGCTAAGATTACATTCTCAAAATAATGTAGCCTCACATTCCTATAATTGAGAAAGTTTCAAACCATTAGAAGATCCTATGTTCTTCCCTGAGATACCATTAATGTGTCAAAACAACCTGGTATAAGTCCCCTTGAATACAATAGGGGCTAATGAAGTATTGTGGAAAAGCATGAGAAGGTATTTTCACATCAATGTATCCCCCAAGTGGTCCATGAAAATATGTTATGTTCCAAAATTTCCCCATACAAGAATATCATACTAAATTTCATAACAATATAGCATTGTAAATACAATACAACTATTTTTCATACCCTACCATAGCCTCTAGGTCCAATGCATAATATATTCTCAAGGTAACAAAAAAAGTGTTACAATGCTCTATAATTAAGAATCTAAAATACTATAGTGATGTATCTTAGGGAGGATATAATATAAATTCACACCCAATACCAAAACTATGTCAGTTTCTAAAGCAATATGTGTATCTTAGTTATATAAAATGAAATTATAATACCCATGAACATCAACTAAGCACTATTATATCTTCATTCACATGGGAGATTCATGGAATGTAAAAACAGATCATTTATATCCATTGATTCAATCATATAACCATGTGGATGGCATGAAAAAATTATTGAATATTTATTCATTTTGTTTCACCAAATTAGTAAATGGGACCATTGTATCTCCATGTGGAATGATCATGAGTTGAGAGGAAATGATATTTGTATGAATTAGTTGGGAAATTTCAGGAAAGATATTATAAGAACATGAAATATTTTTTAATGTTAGCTATGATCTAAATTTATATGTACACATGTTCATATCACTTAGTTGGTTAGTAAAACAAAATCACATAAAACGTATAAGAGGAATATAGGAAAACATAGGGATATTAGAAATATTTACTCCAACAAGAGAATTCAAGTAAAAATTAAAGAGACTATTAAAGGAATGGGATAATTCTAGGAATAAGATAAATCTTAGAGGATCATATTCCCCATCAAAATGAGGAGTTAATATCTCTTTTTTAGAAGTTTTATGGTCCCCTTACACCATATTTATGATTAGTTATTTAATGGTGTAATATCTCGGGTTATTTATAATGTATAAATTTGGAATTGGTTTAACTTTACTTGGATTTGTTAACCTACTTAAATTACCTTTTATGATTGATTCATTCCCATGTTATTAAGGATTATTTAATGGGGGTGAGTGGAATTATTTGTGGATGATACAAGAATATAGATCAAAGTTTTAGTTAAACACTTAATATACATTTGTTTTCATTAAGAATTAATTTGTAAATTAAACATAAAATGAAAGGTGATCAAGAATTTATAAATAAGGAGATATAATTTATTAATTTTTAATGGTTTTATATGGAGTATCACCCATATAATATGGTTAAAAATCACACTAATAGGGCTAAAACCCTAAACTGGATTCCTAAACTGAGGTGGGAAATGGAATTTCACTCCCATCACAAATTGAGTACTCTATGCTTTTAGTTTGGGTTGATAGGAAACCTAAAGGGGACATGTGTCTCTATTATAAAGGACTTGGGATGAATTTAAATATCATTACATGGAAACTAGTGGTGGATACTCATAAACATTGTTTAAATAGTGGTAATAATAGGGTATATTAGTTGATTTCCTTTCCCTCTCCTGTGTTTTCTAGATTTAGTGGAAGTGACACCCTAATTGTTTATTAGGATTAGGTAACCACTATTCTTGCATGAATTTAAATCACACCCATTATCACATTTCAATCTTTATCTTTATTTATTAAATTAAAAACAAAAAAAATCACACTTGGTAAATAACTCCCACCCCTATAGAGAGAAGTGACCTAGTACTCACTGGTATCTATATTTATATGACTATGTGCTTGTATAGGGGGTATTTTAGTAGTACTACATAATTTCATCAAGAATATTTTGGTGTTATTTTTAGGGATAAGAGTTAGTATTCCAAGTGTTTTTTTGGAAAAAAAATACCAAAAACAACTAAAAACATAAAACAATAAAACCTAAAAGATTCAAAAATAAAAAAACATATCAAAAGAGAATTCACTATTATAAATTTTTAGAAAAATAAATTTACCACAACCTGTGGATGGAAGTGATATTTTATATTCGTTTGATTGATTTCACCCAACATGTATTTACCTATTTCTATTAATTTTTTTGGAAATAGAGTTTTTGTGGAAGAAATATATATAAGATAACTTTTAAATAATCTCATAAAACTTTATCTATCATTTTTGGGAAAATTATGGATAAAATATGAGGATTAAATATCCACATACCATGACAATGGTGCATATGTTAACAAATAATAAGGATATCCATATTGGAGGAATGAAAGATAAATCCAAAAAGATTGTTTCCAGAGGCTATAAACAAAAAAGGAAACCCAAGGAAGACTTCCCCACAGATATACCACAGTCCCTAAACACACCTCATATTTCATTCATTGCGATGGAGGTGGATATTTTTCTCTGCGTTACTAGACATAGGGATCTCTAATGTTCAGGTGAGACATTTGAAGAAATTGTTGATTCCATAGATCCTTGAGAGCATACTATAGATATTCTCACACAAAGGGGTCAAGGAGTAACCAATATGTGGTTATTATAGCTAAAAAACATAGACTCCATATTGACTGGGGATAGTTCAACATGAAATCTTGGATTAAGTGATTAAAATCTAAGCATTAGATAATATAAAACTCAACACAAATAAGAATTTTTTTCATTCCTTATATTATATTTCATTTTAGTTTAAATAATTTACGTTTTTACACATATAGTATATACTTGATTTTTTAGGATAGAAATAGAAGAAGAAATTAATTAAATCATATAATGAAAACACATGGAATAAAAATAATTACATGGAATTGGAGTATTCTATTAATCCATAAATTTCAATTTTTAATTTCAATGATTATAACTATATGTATTTCCCGACTTCTATTCATATTTTTTATAGTGAAAAAATTAAGTGTGGTGAATGTGAAGTTAGTGTATATAGGTGTTATCTCTGAGTATCCCTATGTAAAATATTATTTACATCATGATCAAAGAGAAAAAACTTCCCTATACATATTAAAACTCATTGATAAAATTGGAGCAGGGATAAAATTTAATTCAATAAATTTTGAGACATGTTTATAACGAATTTTTAAACGTAAAATTGGGTGAATTTTTTTTAAAAGTAACACATCAGAGATCCAACTTAAAAAAATTATAAGTCATATGAATTATAGTAAAATGATTAGTTGGGATCCAACTTAATGATTCTCAATATAGTTGGTCACTAAGTGTGTGTGGGAAAAAACAAATCCATAAAAAACAATATTACTATTTAAGAGTTAGTTTTACTTGCCATGATTTTATACAATTACTATTACAATTAGTCCTAGGGGTTTCATATTTTATGGTAAGGTTTAGTTCCATGTGGATTATGCTCACTGAATAAGTACAACTGTAAAAGAGATGGTTATAAAACCAAAGAAATACTGTGTTCCTTATTAAAGTAAGGGGAATAATGAACTCATTCAACCAAGTGTAATATGAAGTATAAAATATCTATATAATTTTAATTAGGGAAGTGTCAAATAGAAAAATTGATTAGGAACCTTAGGGAGAGGGATTTTTTAAGGTGGCTACTATTTAGATCTTGATTTAAATAATATCCTTGAATTTAACCTTCACTGAATTAGGATTCAATTGAGATGTCCTAAAAAAGGGTGAGAATTTTTATTGTGAGTAATTACTTGAGGAAAATTAATATGTAATGTTTAGGGGGGGTTGGAATAAATTTTCATCAAATTTTTAGTATTATTTTGTTTGATTTTTTTTTGGTAATTTTAGTAGATTATTTATAGTTTTTTTATTTTTAATAAACATTGATAATAATATAAAAACTTATAAAAAAGTGATTAAATATATTTCAAAAACCTTATTATATGAAATAAGTTTTATGGATATGAATTTTAATTATTTTTGGTTTTAGACTATATAGGTGTATTATTTGGGAAGATCAAATGAAATAAATCAATAGGATTCATTTTATTCACACTAGTGGCTTGAGACTATGTTGAAATCCCAACATGATATGCATTAAATATTGATATTACATTATCAAGAAAATTTATCCTCATGGTTAAATACTTGATAGGGAATCATATTAACAACATATATTTTACCAACCTTTAAGAGACTATCAATGCCTCAATGTAACAAATAGGAAGACCATGATAATCCACTAGGGAGACAATGGATAGAAGTAGAGAAGCTTGAGAAGGTTTTTTATGATGAAGAGGCCCCATTGTGACTCATGAAAACATGAAATACTACCAAATTTGTCCTTTATATTAACCTCATATTACACCACCTACTAGTGTACCACTACAAAGATAACCCAATTATCATCTACACCCCAATATAGCTTCAATATCCAATTCACAATAAGCTCTTAAGGTAATGTAAAGAGAATTATGATGCTCTGTAATTAGGAATTTGGAATTCTATAAAGATTTATGCTGAGGAGGATCTAACATAACCTCACATCCACTCTTAAAACTAAATCATTTACCTGCACATTTTTCATTACTTGGTTATTTGGATCTAAAATTTCAGAACCCATGATCATCAACCAAGCACTTATGTATCATCATTAACTTGGAGTATTCTTGGAAAGTCCAGGAAGTTTATTTTCTATCCATTAATGAAACATAATTTCCACATAGACAACATGAACAAATAATAAAACATTGATTCAAGTTATTTTACCAAATTTAGAAATGAGATCATATCATCTCCACATAGCATGATAGTGAGCTAAGAAGAATTTTCATTTGTATGAATTAGTTCGTAAAATTGGAGGAAGATATTTAAAGGCCAAGAAAAGTATGTTCTGGGAGGAATTGATCTGAATTACTATATACATGTTACCAAATCACATAGTTATGTGGGAAAATGAAATCATATAATATGAATAAGAGGAAGATAGTAAAATTTTAGGGATATCTTACCCATTTCACAGAAAAAGAGAATTTACGTAAGAGTGGAAGATACTTTTAAAGGAAAGGGAGACTTCCTAGAAGAATCTAAAGTTGAGTGGAACATTATCACTATTAGGAAGAGGAGTTAAGAGCACACTACAACAGTTTTATTGTCCCCTTATTCCATATTTTTATTGAATAATTGATGGTGTAATGTTTTTGGTTGTTTAAATGTAAAAATTGATAATTTATTTTAATTTATTTTACTATGTTAACCTACTAAAATCTCTTTTTTGATTAAATAATACCATGATATTAATGATTATTTAGTAGGAGTAAGTTGATTCCTGTGTGGATGAGATTTTAAGATAAAATTTAGTTTCATTTGAATACTTGTTATCTATTTTCTATCATTAATTATTGAAATGTGAAATTAATAGTCAAGTGAAATATGAGAAAAATTTTATAACTATGGAGATATCATTGCTAACTTGGTGAGGGTTTTTTAGGGAGTGATGCCCAAAAATTGTGATTTAAAACCACCATACTAAGGAATAATCAAATTTAACTTGATTCCAAAACTAAGGTGGGAAAATGCAGTACATGCACGTCACAGATTGAGTACTTTATGCTTCAAGTTGGGACTTGATAGGAAATATCAAGGGGATGTTTAGTTCTATTATAAAGGACATGGAATGTCTCTAAAAAGAATTCAAAGGTAACAAATAGTGGATTCTCATAAAAATTTCTTGAGTAGTGGGAATACTATGGTAGATAGGTAGATTTCTTTTCCATCACTTATGTTTAGCACTTTTAGTGGAAGTGAAAACCTAGTCGTATATATGGATTTGGTAATATATATTACTGATTTTCCTTATAACACTCTCATTATATAATTTCCACCATTATATTTATTATTTAAATTAAAAACACACAACTAATCACATTGGTGAAACCACTCATTTCCCTATGGAGAAAATTGATCTAGTAATCATTAGTATCTATGTTATTATGACCATGTTTTCTTGTAGGGGAATGTGTAGGTAACACTATACATTTGTATCAAGAAATTATTTAAGGATTAATAATGATTTATTATTCCATAAAGTATTTATATAACCTAGTGTATCTCCAAGAGCATTTCCAATGTTATTTTCCAATTATATTATGAATTTTTTGTGAAGACATAATGATAATTTTTATTAATTTCCTAAGGAATATACTATAGAAGAAACCTTAAAGATAATCTCTCAAGTAGACACACAATAAATCACTAATTATTTTCACTTATTAGTAATTAAAATGAATTCTAAAGAAATAAATGATATAGTATATGTGAAGAAAATATAAGAAAAATATAAATGATAATGAAAATAGATGAATAATATTTAATACAAAATCTTAGAAAAAATATTTTTATCCTTACTACTTTACCAATCTCTATTTATAATTTTTCTAATAATGTATTATTTTTTTACCTATCATCACTAAATTAATGTATCAACGCCATTTAACATTTACCTATCTTATTAACGTGTGATTTACATTCAGTAAAACATCTGTCATGTGAGAGAAACCTATTACAAGATTTTTATTTACAATTTATTTCCTTAGATCATCAAAAAATATTAATACATAATATTATAATCTATGATGATAAAGAAAAAGGTCAATGATTAAATAAAAATAGAATAGTTTCATGATATGGAAAAAAATGTGATTGTTCATCCTAATCAATTTAATAGTCATTGGATTATTAGAATGAAAATAACAAGAAATAAGAAATATATTATCAAACTAAAAATTTGTATACTTTTTTACCTCATTTGGATTAGAAGTGGAGATTATTCCTCTATTAACTATACAAAAAAATAGATCACATGACTAAAAAGGAGGGAGGGAACACATAACTTTACATATTGTAAATAATGACACAAATAAAACAAAATAATATACTCTTTTAGGGAGGAATATCTAATATATATGAACTTAGACACTTGATATATAAATTCAAGAAGCATTTGTAAACTTCACTATTGATCAATCTTGAGTCTAAATGTGGTAGTATCTCTTGTAACTAAGGTTCACCTACATAGAGCTTCATTTGATATAGATCTTGAATGCTTTACTTTGTATGCCCAAACAAAAATGCATGTCATATTATAATATCATAAATACTCTTATAAGTTATTTATAACATAAATTCTTTCTCATCAAGACACCTCTTACTCCACCTAGACATCAATACCCTCCCTTTTCCATACTTTTGAGGAATTAGTTCAACTCCAGTAAAATAACATCGGTCCATCAGTTCATATCTATCTTGGTTCATCTAATTTGACTAAATGGACTATAATTAAGTGAAATAAAAATTAAATTTAAGTTAAACCCTTTATTATAGAATTTAGATCTATATAGAACATTTACCCATACAACATCAGACATCAACCCCGCTCAAGCCAGCCACCTAGATTCCAGATCTACTGTAACGTCAAATCTAACTAGAATTTTTCCTAGGATTAGTTTAACAAAAAAACTCATAATTTAATTATTGAAAATATGAAGTATAAATCTAGGAAATTCACCACCATACACTCCATAAATTTGGGGTATAAATTTGGTGAGGAACATCATTCTCAATTAGATAATTAGCAGCATCTCATAAAAATCGATTAAGAACATTGATGTATGAACAATATTGAACCCCTAGGTCTATTATAATTAATCTAGATGAACTTGGGAACTAGGGTTCATAGGAACTTCCATTTATATTTCTTTAATCACCTTGTTTTAATTTAGAAATATCATATTATTTTATCACTTATCTCGTAAATTGAATGGATTCATGGATAATATTTGTTTATGGTTGATGAAATGACTAATATTAAATTATCCCAATATAAATCTTTATCTATTTGACTCTATAAATTATTATAACATGCCATTTTCCAAGAAATCATCATTATTCGGCATAAATAATCCCTATAAATAAATTTACCTATATCTATCAATGTGAAATAGACTTTAGGTAGATATAAAATCAAATGGGAATCAAAATATAATCAATCATGAATTATCAATTTCACCAAAAAATATCAAAAAATATGAAAAAATTGCATTTTTTGAAATAAAATCCAAAAGTTATTCAATATATTTTTCAAAATTTTATATTTAAATTACAAATTTATGTTAAACTAATTAAAATCAATATATCAGGACAATTAATTAATGTATTTAAAATAGATTAAAATATGATAATATATCAAAACCCAAGACATTAATGAATTGTAAATATTGTGATAAATTCATTTTATAGAAAATATAATGATATTTCATGATTTATAACTTCCTTATAACAATATTTTCCACTCCCAAGAACTTTTTTAATTCCATATAAATATTTGTTAAACTAAAAATAGTAATGAACAATGTTTTCTTAATAGTTTATTTATTGTACCTCTTTTATATTCATTCCTCTTTTTTAATTTGTTCATTAAAATGATTATAATTTCCTACTATACCCATGATCACTTCACCCTTACCTTCTTAAGGAAATAATTTCACTCACACTCTAAAATAGATTATAAAAATTTATTCACATTCATAAAAACACTTCAATTTTTGGTAAGATTACTTCATCACTTATTTATACACTCATTTGATAAAAATAACTGGAAATCATAAGGAATTATTAAAAGTCATATTCTATTTATGTGGGTTGGTAGTTAAATATTTAAAAACAGAGTATTGAAAATGGAGTTTAAAATATAGAAGCTTAATGTGTGTTTAAATTGATAAAATATCACTAAAAATATATCTCTTTCAATCCTTCATAATATCTTCAACACATTCTTTTGTTTTCTTCAAAAAAATTATGTGCAGTAATAAATTTTCATTTCACTTATTTTACCTTTTTTAATCATTTTTTCATATGCTTTACATTATCTTATTTTCAATGTTTATTTATAAAAATGATATTAAACATGAATGATTATCCCATTTATATATGGAATCCATAAAAACATTTTTCCAACACTTAAATAATTCCTCGGAAGTATGATATAATACACCCCCATGCCAATATTTTACCATTTTAATATAATTACTAAAATATCATAGTGATAATGAAATTTGTTTTAGTGTGAAACCTAATAAGTTATGAATAGAATATATGGATTAAAATAAAATATAGATTTCAAGGTGGATAAAATGGGTAATTGAAGTGATCATTAAAAATAAATGCACTAATCACTTTAACATTATCCAAATCTCTTAGAATTTTAGAAGAGTAAAGTATAAAGTTCTATAATATTAGGTATATATTAAAATTCTTACATGCAATAATATAATTGGAAATAGTATGAGTAAAAGGTTTAGAGTTATCTTTGGTGAGTGCATTAAAATTTGTAAATGAACACGATTACAGGTTTTAAAATTGATCAAAATTAAATCTAAAGATCAAATCAATATAAGAAAATGACAATATAAATAATAATTTTAATTTAAAATAATATAATAAAAATATTTTCCCTAATTAATTTTAGTGATGTAAATTTGGTTCAAGATACAAATAAATTAATAAAAAAACTAAAAAAATAATATATTAACAATAGGCTTTCCCTCCCATGCAACTATTCATTTCATTTCCCTCGATGTATGCTTTATTTATTTGTTTATTTGTTTATTTGTTTAATTTTTTAATTAATTAATAATAATAATGGGAAAATAAAAATACAGGGAAGGATATAGTTTGAGGTTTTATTTTTTGAATGGAAAGAAGATTTATGTATCTTTAATGTGGTGTATAAGCACTTACCTCCTCTTATTAGCTATAAATAAAGAAGAAGAAATTATTACTACTTAAAAAATAAAAAGCATAACATGAATATTTATTATAGTAGTAGAAAACAACTTTTAATCAGTCTTTAGTGCATGTTCATGGTCAATGTTATCTATATTTCCAAGAAATAAAAAAAAAGAATATATCATAAAATAAAAATTAATAAAAATAATGACTAAAAATTGGGGAATATAAATAAAATTTCAAGTTAGACCCTCTAAATGAGTGTTTCTTTATATAGTTCAGAGCTAGATAGTTATAGTGTTTTATCTCTAATTTAATATGGGTGAGGTTTCTTTGAAAAATACTTATTGAACTTTTGATAATGATTCTTTATTTTTTTCAATATATAAGAATGGTTTTTTAATTCATTTAAGATGGATGAGATGATTGGAAATGAGTTTTGATAGTGTTTTGAGTGGAATAGAGAATGATGGAATTGGGTTTTGAAGTTTTTAAGTTGATTTTTTTGAATATTGACAAAGTATCATCTATTTAAGAGTAAATTGCTCTTATATATGAATAAACCCTTGATATGTAAGAATAAGAACATGTAAAGTAACTATGTATGAATAAATCTACACTACTTAAGAAGAAATCTTTAACAATTGATCTTGCATAAAAATAAATTTAAGTATTTCCTAGATACTTATGAATAATTTTGAGTTTTTTTAATCTATGTTATTGTAACTCAACCTTCAGGAAGGGTACATATGATTAAATTAGAGATACATAAGAATAACCTAATTCTTCCTAATTTTGTACAATATTAACCATTTTATTCTTTGAGGTGAATAAGAGTAAGAGGAAACTATGTACGAGTAGCTTGAGGTTGTGCTAAAATAAATCAAGAATCTCTAGACACTCACGTGAGAATAAAATAAGTTCTCAAGTGAATTTTAAACCTTAAATTAGATTATGATAATATTTTAATTAGTGATTAAATACCAACATTATTGTTGGTTATGATATTATTTTAGTTGAGTCTATTGGTGAGTTTTGAAGTGGGAGATTGTACTATGAAATGAGACTTCACACTATGATATTATTCTTTATATGTTATCATACACATATGGAAAAGAATTTTTGGATATTATAGTGGATTTAAATGAGTAATTTTAGTGAATAATTAAATGATAAAATGATGAGGGATATCATTGGGATATCTTTAATGATCCTGGTACTTTTTTATAGAGATTTAATTAAAGAATTATACTTTATAATTTTGGGAATATTATTTGACCAGAAAATTAATAGAGAATTAAATAAAATTTTAATTGAATTATTCATCATGATATTTGAATAATATTTAAATAATTTAAATATAATGACTTGAAATTCATTTATCAAGATCAAAAGTAATGATGATTTATCAAAAATTTCTTGATCAGTTTAAAATATAGATCTTGATGTCGATTTTAATGGTATTTACATATTTGAATTATGGAATTTCATTTGGGTGATAATTATGTGTTTTGGATTTAAATAAAATGTGAAGTAATTGATGAAAAAGTGATAAAATAAATTGAGAAAATACTGAAAAAAAATACGAGGAAATAGAGAAGAAGGAGATAGTCTATGGGATTGTTGTATAACTAAGGAAGTATAAGATCATTATTATTCAACTCATTGGTGTCTTGTGATTTCACTCGTGATCTTTATTCATGAATATTTATTCTATATTTCTATATAATAGGTTTTTTATTGTGTTAACTGGTGGGTAGAAACATTATTGAAGGTTCAAGGATATATTCATACTTCTTGATTTAGCATGGTAATAAAAGGGAATTTGTTTGTGGTTAGGGATAATAACCACCATATACCAAGGACATAGTCATCCATATTGGATATGAACCTCATTAAAAAATCCATTGTGTTCTTGATTTATTTTCTTTATCTAGGTTTGATTAAGAGAATTTTTCTAAATAAAAAAAGAGAGTGACTATTTTGAAAAGATAGTGTTGATCACATTAGCAGGTGATCCTAAAAATTAGTACCAAGTCCATAGCTCTCTCTTGAGGTCTCTATTGAAATAATTATGTATCATCATAGCCTAGTCAACAACAAAGTATTTATAACTTTTTATGGAAAGGTTTTTCATATTTTTGAAGGAATAAATGTTACTCGATCTTATCTTTCTGGGGTTTTATTTCCTTGAGTCTAATTTTTAATGATTCATAATACCAAGTAATATTGTTTCATGGAAATTTCTAGGTAAGGTGAATATTGAGTTCCATGGTGCAACGACACAGTTTTATCCCTATTAGAGTTTGGAATATTCCTATGAATATTTATAGATCTAGGCATTGAGACGACGTGTGATTCCATGGCCTATTGTGTATGGAATAAATTTTATAAAAAATATTAAGTATTTTTTATTCTATGAACATATCAGAAATAGGTTATCTCTTAAACGATAGCTTGGATTAGAAATTTGAGGGCACTGTTGCATCCAGATCATGTTGTTTACCCTAGGAGGGGTATATGTTTTCTCAGTATGGGCCTACTGTAGAAGACATTATCGAGGGAATTTATATAAATAAATTAAATTAATTAATTTTGGATTCCGTATCAAATAAATCTTGAATAGCGTCTTGGATCAAATTTTTGAACCTTCGGTTGGGTTTAGAATGTCGTGTTTACCCTAGGCGCAACATAAAGTTGTATGTGCCGAGTTTTTTGGACGAAGGCGTGTTGACGAGGAGTTAAATGGGGGAAAAGTTTTATTTTTAAAAAAATAATAAATATCCATTATACTCCGCCACCCCTTGAGATTCACACAAGAGGATATTCCTCCCACTCCCTTTGGTGATGAACCAGCCAATTCAAACAAACAAAGCGTCGTCGATCTCTGATCTTGACGACAATCACTCCTGGATCATGCAGCAGCAACAATGGAGTATGGATCAAGCCTCGAAGCTTCGAAGATCCACCATGAGGTAGGAAATTTTGTTTTTAAAATCCTAATCCTTATTTATATTTTATTTATGTGAAAATATTCACCGCGTCTGTGTAGATTGGGATCTGAGGATCCCAGATCTGGTCTCGGATATGTTTTTAAACCACCGGAGTGTTCCCGGTGGTCTGAAGAAGTTGGTGGTGGCATTACTACAGCAAAGGAGGATTCAGAGAGGAATGGTGGTGTGAAGGAGGTCATTAGATGCATAGAAAAGGCTATCGTAGGGTGGTGGGGGTTGTTGGGCGGCTGAGCGGCACAGACCGTTGGGGGTCGGCAGAGCGCGGGGCACATGCGGGTGTGAGAGATGGCACAACGGTGTGGTGAGGGGCATGGAAGAGGCCGACAAGTTTCTAGTTTGGAGGGACATGGGCCATAGTGGAGTGGGCCACTGGAACGGTCTGGACATAGCTAGGTCACGACCTAGCCAGGCGGACCGGCCAGAGCAGGATGATCCAACCAGTTTTAGTCCAGGGGAGTTTTAAACCCCCATAACTCTCAAATCGGACCTCTGATTCATGCGACGTCTATGGAGATGCATTCCTATTTATAAGGAAAACCTTTGGGGGGAGATTTTAAGAACTTTTTGTCTTGGGATTTATTTTCAATGACAAGAAACATCCATTAATGATAATAATAATAATAATAATATTATTATTATTATTATTATTATTATTTGTTGGGGTTTGGCTTAGTGGTAAGCACCCCGTAATCCAACATGAAAAATGGGGTTTCAAAACCCATGGGGTGAAGGTATTGTAGCATTACTGTAGCGTACTATAGCAGTGGTGGCACTGTAGCAATGGCGGGTACTATAGTGGTGGCAAGTCAATGTAGTGGCGGCAGGGTACTGTAGCAGCGGCGGGTACTGTGCGGAACTGTATCAGGCGGGTACTGTAGCATTACTATTCAGATAATGGGGCCAAAACATTGGACCTACGGGTCATGTAATGGGTTAAATGCCCACTGGGAATTTGGGCTATGTAATGGGTCTCCCTCTAAACAGTTTAAAGAGGTCTTTGCTTTTCTTTAATAATAAATGAGGCTTCGGCCCCAACCTTTAATATATATATATAATTATTATTTTTTGAAGAATTTTGTATCGGACGTATCTCCTACGTCTGATGTCATATTGACGCACCGCCAGCGGCATTGTGACCATGAAGTTAAGGTAGAAGTTTCAAGAAAACTCTTGGGTGCTTAAACTGAAATTAGGGTGCCAGAACCAAGAGACCTCATTTGGGTGTTTGTGGTGAAACTAGACTTTTTCACTAGGTGTCCATTTTAGATGAATGAGTAGTTGATTTTGTGTTTTTTTGTGTGGATCACAATGGTGTGATCCATCATATGTATTTTGGGATTGAGGTGTGGTCCCCATGAGGTCCATTTTGGTGTCTTGTGGTGAAAATCACCCTTTACACCGGTTTCCCGATTGTGGCAAGTAAATAGTCTATCCGGAATGTTTTCTAAGTAGAATGTGTTTTTGGCCTTTGTTATAGCTTCTGGGACAAGAGGTGATGTGAACCGAGCAAAAATCTTGTGGGGCAGTGCTGGGATGATGTCAGATATTAGTGGTTCGTGAAGAGTGACATTAGGTCAGGTACTCCCATGTGGCACCAGGGCACAAGTTTCCCTTACCTCTCTACTTAGGTAGAGATGAGACTCCCCATGATGTGGGTGTAGCTTCGTTGCCTTTGGGTAGTTTTCCTCCTGGTTTGTTACTCCCCTGATGGATTAGGGTGTGGGTTTCCCCATGATATTTGTGTAGTTGGACTGCTCCCCTATCATATTAGGTTGTGGGCTCTCCAATATCGTTGGATGGTAGAGTCAGTAATCCCCTAACATACCTTCTCAGTGTTGTGCTCCCCTATCTTGGTTGTGGTATCACGTTACTTATAGTGGTGCTCCCCTACCATGGGTGCGGGCTCATGTCTCTCGTAGTTTTTCTCCACTGCCGTGGGTGCAGGCTCACATTTCATAGAGTGGTGATCCCCTACCATGGATGCGGGCTCACATCTCTCATATTAGGGCTCCCCTACCATGGGTGTGGGCTCACGTTTAAGGAGTAGTGTTCCCCCATTCTTGAGTTATAGTGGGGAGCAGGTCCCTCCACTTTTTATGTGTGATTCTTGGTTAGGATATAGCGTTCCCTCAACGCACTGAGGTACGAGCCCTCTAGATATGAGAAAAAGAGGTTATTGTGGGTTGGTTTAGGAGCCAGTTCTCCCTCGACTATGGGGTAGTGGTAAGGATAGGGGCTCTCCACAGTTCTTTCGAACCTATACAGGGAGTAGGTCATCATTGGTGGCTTTACTTGGTTGAGTGCCATATGGGATAGTATGGTTGGATCATCTATTTCAATTTTTCGATGCTTTCCCCCCTTTCATTTTGCGAGTTGTCTAAGATGGATTGGATCTTGTTACTATCTATGGGGTCTGTACCTCGTGAGACTATTGTGAGTGTTGCATTGGAACCTAGATTTTTTCTCCATGGAAAGTATATGGTCGGGACCATGAGACATGGAGCTGATTATATCTGGGAGTGTTTTGGGCGTCTCTGTATTATGTTTCATTTTGTTGAAATTATAGGGACATTAAGATGACTAGTTATTTATTGCTGAGTATGGTCTCGATATGGGGTTTCCCTCTCTTATGGGTTCCCTTTGGCTAGGTCGAGTGGACAGTTTCCTTTTAGTTTCTCCATTTTCTTTCGAGGTTTTTAGGGTGACTACTGAGTATTATTATACTCACCCATTCATGGGATTTTCTCACACATGTATTGTGTCTTGTGTATACCACATTTCCTTTGACAGAGTCCTAGTTGGACCTAGAGTAGGTATAGAGTAGTATTTGGATTGACCAGGGTTTTCAACGGAGCTTGGCCGAAGAGCTTACTGGAAGGTGTTTGAAAGTGATCCCCTCCTTCAGTGCAGGTTGGATGCTTTTGCATTTTTCTTTTGGTGAGACCTGTATTAGCCCTTTTTTTACTTCTATTGTACTCTGTTTTGGTATATATATATATATATATATTCATGCATTTTAGTTTTCAGTTTGTGTATATCTCTCTACACTGTTGTATGGAGGTGTATGTGAGTGCGTTCATATTGGTACTTTAGCATAAAGCCTCCTTCTTTGTGATAGCCTACTCAACACTAGATGCCAACCCTTGGACTTTGAAGGTGGTATTTGGGAGTCTCGGTTTGATCCCTATTGGTTCAAGTCGTGATAGAGTGGTATCAGAGGAGGTTCCACCATTGGGACCTCAGAGCGTAGTTGGTCTAGTTGTGAGTTTGGTTTGGGTTGCATAGCATCAGTGTTAGGATGTTTCAAGTTCATATTTTAGTATTGGGACTCCAATGTTGGTATGGGTGGTCAATGTATCCATACACCAAGACTCTGATAACCTACCTTTCTACTCATTACATTAGTATTGTTGGCCCATAAGAGATTGTTTTCCACCCTCTCTGATTTTAATAATAAAAAATCATTTCAAATCTTAGTAATCATGTCTAATCATTTCAATCATGTTTATTTAAGTTTCAATATGTGTAATTATTATTATCTATGATCACATATAATTTTAACACATTCTGATAATATTTATGTTGTAAGATAGTCCAAACAGAAATATTTCCTATGTATGAGAAGCCGACACCGATAGACAATTGAGTCACCGATGCTGACAGAATAAGTTTGACTCCCTGATGCCAACATTAAAAAGTAATCACTGATACCAAAAGACAAAATGTATCACCGATAGTTAAAACGAGTCACCACCAGTTCAATTGTCTCACTGATAGAAGGACTGACCTACCGATGCATGGTGCTACCGCCGCATGGTGTTACCGATGCATGGTGCTACCGACACATGGTGCTACCAATGCAAGGACTCACTGATGCATGGACACACTGATAGAATGAGACACCAATAGAATGAGACACTGATATTGATAGAAGGAATCACCAGTAGAATGAGTCACCAACACATTATTCACCAACAAAGGGGTCACTGATAGACTGTTTAAATTTCATTTTATTTAATACTATTTCTAACAATCATATTTTGAGTTTTTTAATAATGCTGATTAATTTAATGATTTTTTCATATATCTTTACTGAGGATGTCAGAATTATGAGGTAAAACACCTATCTAAAACATGCACATTTTTAGGATGTATAAAATAAAATAGAAAATCTCTAAAGCTAAAAAGACATAAAAAGATACATGTTGACACAGTAGCAAACCCACATGAGCAACATACATAAAGAAAGAACACATGCTGAAATCTTTATTCCTTCTTACTGTGAACTAGAGAACTATTGTCCACCAAATTTTCAACATCTCTACATCATTCAACTGAACCTAAGGAGAATAACATCTCATCTTCCTAGAAGACAGAACATAGTGCTCCACGACACTCGGTTTCAGTGTATGCTTCTAGAAGAGGACTCCACCTTCAACTATGATACATCAAAGAGACCAAAGTTGAACCGATTAACTCACAAAGACTTATAAACCCTATATAATATTTATTTCTCTGTTTTGTGTCTTTTTTTCATTTTTGAGAAGTTTGTTCATCTGTCTATAAAACACACAATTTATCCTTCACTGAATTCGTGTATACTAGATATCCTCACACAACTATCTTTTTACACTTTTATATGCCACATAGAACCGTGGTAGAGTTCCTGTGTGACCTGGTTGTATTTTTTTCCCACAAAGAAATGTGGTAGAGGTCAGGTTATCTGGATAGTTGTAAACTATTGTGTAAACCCTAATCCAAGGTGTGGATCAAAACCATTATCTATATAGATTTCTTGGTGGTAAGTGATCACCAAGATTAGAGTTCTAAGTCTCAACTTGATATTGAAACTCTTGTTTTATATCCACTATGTTTTCAAATTTAGTTTTCTCTATTTTTAACTATATTTCATAAAACTGGATTTCACTTTGATAGTTAGTCTTGGTTAGTGTTTATAGCTATTCTGACTTATTAGATTAGTTTCAAAAGTTTTATCAATATCTCTTATTGTTATAATTGGGAAATAATCAATCTTTTGAGAAGTTAGTTAAACAGTTAGCCTATTATAAATTCCCTACATTGATTAATAGGTTTGATAAGTTTTAAAATTAGTGTAATCTTTTAAATAAACTTTTTAACAAAAATTTTTATAGGAACTTGATTCACCCCACTCTTGAGTTTCTTACTCTGACCAACATTTTGTATCAAAGGAAATTTCTTTAAAAGATTTTTCAAATATTGTTAACTCTGATTTAGTTTTCTTTTAAAGATCCCAAAATTTCTATTAATTATAAATTTTTGAATATTTAAAAATATTTTCTTCAATATGGATAATAGATTTGAAGGTTCTTCAAAAATCATACCTCCCTACTTAAATGGAACAAACTATACCCAGTTGAATATTAAAATGAAAATGCATTTAGAAAGTATGGGCTTTGATATGTGGGCAGTCATAGAAGAAAAATATGAAATACCAAAGACTGATAGGAATACCTAGAGGGATGTTCTAGAGACTTCTTATAATAACTATTATAAAGATATGAATGCTATGTTTTGTGCACTAGGCGATAAATAATTTAATATAATATATTCTTGTACATATTTTTATGAAATATGGGAAACTTTTTCTCCTTCACATGAAGGAACTTCTAATGTTAAAGAAATGAGACTTAAAACTCATACTATTAAGTATGATAATTTTAAGATGAATCCTGATGAGAACATTTTTGACATGTATCTCGGGTTTAATGAAATTGTGAACACCATGATCTCTCTAGGAAGAGCTATTTAATATAAAGATAAATTCATGAGAATACTCAGATGCTTACTAGATAGATGGAGAGAGAATTTTGTATCAATAATAGAATCTTGTGACTATAACACTTTTTTAGTGAAGGAGCTGATAGGAAAGTTGATGATGTATGAGGAAGAACTAAAATTAAACAAAGAAGAGGATGATGAAACCTAAAGAAAATCTGTTGCTTTCAAATCTACAGCATCCAAACAGAAGGAAAAAGTCCAATATGAAACTGAAAGTTCAAGTGATAAACAATCTTCAACAGATAGTAATGAAGAAATGGCTCAAATATCTAGAAGGTTTAATAAATTCTATAGAAATAAGAAATTCTTTAGAAAGACCAACTATAAAGGAATGTATGATCATAAGGTACATTAAAAAAAATATTTTAAAAGATGTGACACTTCAAATGAAATCATATGTTATGAATGAAAAATAAAGGTACATGTAAAGTCTGACAACACCAAGATAAAGTACTAGAATAAGTATGATGATAAGGACAGAAAGTATAAAAATAAAATGAAGGAAACATGGAGTGTTTTTAAGGAAAGTTCAAGTGACTTAAAATCATCTCATGATAAAAAGGATAATAAGGAAAATATTTTTTTATGAAAAACACATATAAGGTAACACTAAAATCTCTTGAATATAATACTTACTATTCTGGAGATGAAAGTGATTATAAAAATCTGACAAATGAGAAATTGTTTTAATATTGAAAAATGATTGAAGACACTTATAATGAACTAAAAGATAAATAAAAATATTAAAATAAACAACATCCTTTGACTGCCACTGTTAAATCTGAACTTATTGTAGAGAAAGAGATAAATGATCAACTGCTTAAGGGAAACAATAAGCTTAAATTGTCAAATGAGAAATAGAAAAAGGATTTAGAAAAAATTTCTAATGGTAAAAATACCTTGGTTCAAATTATTCGTATACAAATAGATCCTAAATATACTACTGGAATAGGAAACTAACCTGAAAATATGAACATATCTAAAACTCATTTTGTATCAAAATATGGAAAATCTAGTTTTGTTCCCAGTGCTGGAAAATTTTCTACAAATTCCAACCATGAAACATCTTCTGTTGTTTCAAGTTTTTCTATACCAAATAAATTCTATTTTTCAAATAATTTATATACTACTTATAGGAAACCCATGAATCAAATATGGGTTCCCAAAGCTCTTATTACTAATGTTATTATACCCAAACAAATCTAGGTACCAAAAGCCTTTTTTTCTAATCTGGTTTTGTAGGAAATCTATTTGAAGAGATCTTATAAAAGCCTTTGGTATTTTGATAGTGGATGTTCAAGACACATAATATAATATTATTCATGATTTATGAACTTGATAAATATTGATGGTGGGCATGTCACCTTTGGTGATAATTCTAAAGTAAAAATCATTGGTCTTATCTAGATTGGCAACTCTAACTCATTTTTAATTTATAAGGTAATTTTTTATGGATTATAATATGACCTAAATAGTATCTCTTAGTTATGTGATGATGGTTTTAATTTTAAATTTTAGGATTATTCATGCAATGTTTTAAATTCTAAAAATGAGTTAGTATTTTATGCTTTTAGAAATGAAAATTTTTATGTTCTTGATTTAGATTATTTAATTTCTATAAATGTTTTCTGTGTGAGTGATTTTTATAAAGAGTCTTGGCTTTAGCATAGGATAATAGGGCATTGTAACATTCACTCACTTAGAAAGATTACTAGAAAATATTTAGTCAAGGATCTACCCAAACATTAGTTTCCAAATGAAAAAGTTTTTAATCACTGTCAAAAGGGAAAATAACACAAAATATCTTTCAAACCAAAGAAATAAGTTTCAACTTCTTTATTTGGTTCACATGGAATTGTTTGTGCCATATAGAGATTCAAGTCTAAGTGGTAATCACTGTGTCTATGTTCTAGTAGACGAATACTCTAGATATACTTAGACCTTCTTGTTAGCTCACAAAAGTTCTCTCATTTCACCAAGTATGATAGGACTGTAGAAAATATTAGTGCTCTTTGAATTAAAACCCTAATAATTGACCATGGTCATGAGTTTGAGAACCAAGAGTTTGAATCATTTTTCTCACAAAATGGATATAGTAAGAACTTATCTGCTCCTAAGACACCCTAGAAAATAGAGTTATAGAAATAATAAACAGAACCCTGTAATAAATTGCTTGAACCTTTCTTAGTGGGAATGATCTAACTATATACTTTTTGGAAGATGTTTTCAATACAACATGCTATATAATCAATGGAGTCTTGATTAGACCTATCCTTAAAATAACACCTTATGTGTTGTGGAATAATTGAAAACCCAAGGTTAACTACTTCAAAGTTTTTGGTTGTAAAGTCTGTATTCTTAACACTAGGTATAATCCGAAAAAAATATCTTCCAAGAGTAATGAAGGAATTTTCCTAGGTTATTCAATTTCTAGTAATGCCTATAGAGTCTTCAATAAAAGAATTAAATGTATGGAAGAATCTATGAATGTCAAGTTTGATGAGATAGGTCCACATGAGTCAAAGACATATATTGAAAATATTGGGGATGATATGTCAAATTTTAACATCAATACTAAATATTATGAGGATTTTATTAAGGAATCTATTAAAACATCCAATTCTGGAAATTCTCTAGACTCTAGCATGATGAAACTGAACCTGTAGAAGAACCTCAAGTGACTAGACCTTCTTTTTCTAGACCTATTAGAAAACTCAAGAACCATCCTTTAGATTATATAGTTGTATATTTAAATAAACTCAAACTAGATCTTCCCTATGAAATCAGGTAGAACATCAATCCTTTTTTGTCACAACTTGAACCTAAGAACATAAATGATGGTATGAATGATGAATTTTGGTTGATTTCTATGCAAGAAGAGTTAAATTAATTTGAAAGAAACAAATTATTGAAACTTGTAGACATACCCAAAGAAACCTTGACTCTAGGAACTAAATGGGTGTTTAGGGATAATGTAGATGAATATGGTAATATAGTTAGAAAAAAATCTAGATTGGTTGCAGAAGGTTATAGTCAAGAATAAGGGATTGACTATAAGGAAAACATTTCAGCGGTATCTAGACTTGAGGACATTAAAATCATTCTTTCCTATTCAAAACATCTAGATTTTAAACATTATCAAATGGATTTCAAAAGTGCATTCTTAAATGGTTATATAATTAAGGATGTTTTGGTTGAACAACCCCCTGGTTTTAGAAATCCCCACTTTCCAAATCATGTTTTTAAATTAACTAAATATATATATGGTTTAAAGAAAGCTCTAATAGCTGGGTATGATACGATCAACACTTTTCTTATTTCCAATGGCTTCACAAAAGGTATTATCAATCCTACCCTTTTTATAAAAAGAATTTACAAAGATGTTTTAGTAGTAAAAATCTATATAGATGATATTATTTTTTGATCCTCTAAAAATTATTTATGTGCTGATTTTTCGAAAAAGATGAAAATCAGATTTGAGATAAGTTTGATGGGGGAACTCAAATTATTTCTTGGATTTAAAATATTTCAAAATAAAGAAGGTATTATTTTGAATCAAAGTAAATATACTAAGAATATTTTGAAAAGATTTGTATTTTAAAGCACTAAGATTAGTGATACTCTAATGATTACCACTTGTAAGTTGGACCTTGATGAAGATGGTAAATTTTTTGATCAAACCACTTAAGAGGAATGATTGGGAGTTTACTCTACTTAACTGGTAGTAGGCCAGATATTATGTTTAGTGTGTGCATGTGTGCATGTTTTCAAGAAAACCCAAAATAATCTCATTTAAATGCTATCAAAATGATTTTTAAATGCCTCAAATAAACAACCAATTTAGGATTGTTCTATCCTAGAAGAGAACCTTTTGATTTGGTTAGTTATTCAAATAATGACTGGTGGCTATAAGTTAGACCAAAAGAGAACCTCTGGAACATGTCACTTTTTGGGAAAGTCTCTAGTTTCATGGTGTAGTAAAAAACAAAATTATGTTGCATTATATACTATCGAAGCTAAATGCATAGCTTCTGGTAGTTTTTGTGCACAAATTTTGTGGACAACACACACATTACTAGACTATAGATATCAATTTAGACATGTCCCTATAAATTGTGATAACACAAGTTCTTTTAATATTTATAAGAATCCTATTTCACATTCTAAGACAAAACAAATTGATGTAAGACATCACTTTTTAAGAGACCATTATAAAAAAGGTGATATAACTTTAGAATTCATTGGTATTGAACATCAACTTGATAACATTTTCACAAACTAATTTAATTCTTAATGAATGAACTACATCAGTCATGAGTTAGGAATGATCAATCTATAGGGCCTTATATTGTTATTCCTTTGGTAAATTTTAAGTGAAGTTTTCATATCGAAACTGGAAAATTCAAACAGATAGTTTCATGTCGATACTAATAGTATGAAGCTGACATTGTCATGCCAACATCGATGCTATGTTATGCTGACACTAATGATATTTCATGTTGACACATTTTTCATGCAGACACTGACTCCTTATCATGCCAACACCATTAGGGTTATGTAAAATTTTTCATGCCGATACCGATGACTCATTATTTTTATCCATTTTATGTTTTTACCAAAACAATGTTGTTTCATTTATTTTATTGAACCTGGTTCAAAATTTCACATTTTTACATGATCTAAGCCCTAAATGATATAAATTTGAGTCTATCCACTCTACCCCTTTACCCTGACACTCACTCTGTCATTTCTCTCTCTCCACCCTCGACCTTTCACCTCCCAACCTTCAAACTAAACTGTTAGAATAACGCGTGTGAAGAGAGATATTGAAGGTAGTTTAGGCAACGAGTTTCATGTAACTAAGAAAAAAGGGGAATCAAGAAAATCTTATGTACCTATGAATTATGATCTGTAAAACCATGTAGTTACTCTAGAAAAGGGGGTTCTTATAGAATGGATGTTGGAAAGCAAGTATTTACTGCTCGGGGTATTATAGGACCCGGGATGGATTGAGTGGTTCTTAGATAACAAAAGAATCTATTACTTGAAGTTAGTACGTGAATTTTATTTGAATGCTAAGTTTCTATTGGAGAGTAGTGATGTTTGAAAGATTAAGTCCATAATAAAAGGGAAGAGAATTTATTTTTCATCAAGTTTGTGGGATGAGTGTCTTAAAGTCCCTCATATGGGAGTGTTTGATGATTACCGGGGTACCTCTCTACCTAATAATGATATTTTCTACTTTGAGACGACTCTGAAGAAGATTACTGATAATGATGAGCATGGGAGGCCAATTGCTACAGAGTTGGATGGGGAGTGCAGAATTCTATGTAAATTTATTCAGTACCAAATCTGTCCCAGGAAAGGGGAATTTGATTCTTTAAAATATCAAAATGTATATTTAGTGTAACTACTAAATAATGGAATTAAGTTAAACCTATGTAAATATCTCACGGTTCATATCAGTGATATGATCAAGCCTTCTTGAAAGACCAGCTCTTTATTTTACTCTTGGATGATCTCAGCCATGTTGAAAGAGAAGGTGGATTATTACTTCAAGAATATTATTACTAAGCATCATTTGAAAATACTTTTTAAATATTTGATAGACAATTTGAAACTACCTCCAGTGACTAGAGCCTTCAAAGATCAAGTTCAAAAATTTAATTACATCACACCTCTACTTGAAAATTTCATGGAGAATAAAGATTACTTTGATAAAGCTATGAAATATGGTGAAGAAATAATTAAGGATTTCATAAAGCTGTTGAATCCATACCATCATGTGAAAAGTGAGGCCATTGTGGTGACTACTACTACACTTATTGGATCTTATGGATTAGTGCCTCCACCTTAGATGACAGTTTCTCAGGCTTTTAGTCAGATTCATCCAATTATCACCGCACAGGATCAACCTCCTATTTTTTCACAACACAAGCCTAGAATTTCCCCTACTATTCCAAAAGGAGTTATCCTACCTCCTATAAAGATCAATTCAGACCCTCCTACCTCTCATCATCCACCATCTTCTAGACCTTCTATTGATCCCTCCGAGAAAGGGAAATCCACTCTTGACCCTAATATGTAAGGTGAATGACTTTTGATAGGGATGATGTATTTTACTATTGTTGTCTTTCATTGACTATTGTAATATATTGTACTTAACTATTTTATAGAATTCAATGCTCTTGTCTTTCCACTATTTGGTTTATATGTATTATTCTTTGATACATCTTATTTCTTTGATACATGTTTCCTTTTTGATTATTTATTTGATTCCATTTCATTATTGATTTTATCCTTTGATACCCTTGCACTTTTTGATAATCCCAAAAGGGGGATAACATTTTGGAATTATCCTTATTTATTTTAAATTTGATACCACTCCTATGTATTTTATTTTCCATAACTATGGTTAAATATGAGAAGAAAAGGTATTAGTCTTTGATACAATTATTTTTGTTTCATTTGATACCATTACTATTTATTTTACCTCTAAAACTTATCTATATATTGATAAAATTTATCATTAATGGGAGATGATAAGTAGAATAATTATATTACACATCACATTATTTTACTTTATAATGCCATGATTTGTGATCACCAAAAATGGGGAGATTATTGGCCCATAAGAGATTGTTGGCCACCCTATTTGATTTTAATACTCACAAATCATTTCAAATATTATTAATCATATCTAATAATTTCAATCATGTTTATTTAAGTTTCAATATGAGTAATTATTATTATCTATGATCACATATAAGTTTAACACATTTTGATCATATTTATGTTGTAAAATGGTTGTTTCGTAGTTCCTTGAAACATGTGTTCTAGTTTTAAGAATCACTATTTCCTGGTGGTTTCCATTGGATTTATTTATGGAATCAGAAACTCCCAATAGTTCTTTATACAAAGGAGACCTGCTTTCTAAAGGCAGGTGTTCATTAAGTTTGAACTTTATGATACTTAAGAACGTGCATTGGTTGAGAGGATGGGAGGTCGGACTCATCACACCCTTGGGGGGGGGGGGATTATTGTCTACTCCAGGACTCTCTTTGAAGATTTAAGATATTTTCATGAATCCTTATTAATTCACCAAGTATATCATAAGTATCCCTTGTAATTTACAATCACTTATTAACATATATAAAAATTAGAATCATCATTATGCATTCAAGGTTCTTCATTAATGGAAACATCTCTATGTGTTCGAGGTTTTTCATCAATGGTATCCTCTAATATACTGATTAGAGATTTTTTTAATCATCATTGTGATGATACTGGTTTTTAAGGCACTCGGTGGGGCACTCTGGAATTTATTGTCATCTAGGGAGATGAAGGTTTTTTTTATCTTGGGATCATTCTCATAAAATGAGCTACCTACGTATCCTTGTGAAAGGAATCAGAACCCTCATAGTTCGGTGCCGCTTAATAGGACACATCATACCTTTTAAGGTCATGTGATAAGGACCTCTAAGCAAAATGTTCTTAGTCAAAACTTAGTGTGGGACTTACGCTGAAGCAGCCCAAGGAACATTGGAAAGGATATAGGTTTCCAAGTAGGATCAGACCCTATTGGGAATATGGCCCAAGGAGAATAGGTTTGATTTGAAGTGTTGGTTTTGAACCTCAAGGAGGCTTCCTACGTATCCCATATTAATGGGAATCAAATCCCATGTAGTTCTATAAATATCATAGGAGATTATAGTCCTCTGAGAGAGATGAGTTTGGGATTACTTCCTGAAAATGATGCATTGATGATTGAATTCAGGTCTTACTTCCTATGGAGGATGCCCAAATTGGGGGAATTTGGGTTAGATTCTTGAGGAGAATATCCAATAAGCTCAGGCCCTGAAAGAGATTCCTACATATCCTAGTTTGAACAGGAATCAGAGTTCTCGTAGTTCCTTCAATGATTGTTTGGGCATATGTTGTAACCATCACATATCTCTAAGCCCATGGGAGTCATGCTCAGAGTGAAAAACAAGAGGATGTGAAAGATTCAATAATGAAACTTCACACTTGTCCTCCTCCGCTGATGGAAGAGGGAGCGTTGACCGTGGAAGAGGGTGAGGCGATGAGCCTTCCCTCTATTCTATTAACATTGGACAAGGGTCTAATGTAAGGAGGAAGGGATGAATATGAGGGGCTTATACCAGGAAGGCTACCCTGAAATTGGTTCTGGTAGGGGAGGGAGACTTATCCTATGCTTGCATAGAACAACAAGTGCGAAGTGTACCTTCTTTACCAGAGACATGAGGTTTTGGGTCACCTCTTTGAGAAGGGCGAGGCTCGTAGCCAACCCTCCTCCAAACCGGGAACTTCCCAAAACTGTTTCTAGGAGAATGGTCTATAGGATTGAAATAATGATGTAGATGCTAAATATACAAGAGGGGGGGGTGAATTGTACACTTTAAAGATTCCTTTGGAACCTTTAAAGTTGGTTACAGATAACTATGTTTTCCTTATACAAGGAAAGATCTAAGTTTAACAAAGTTAAACTGAGAAAATTCACAACACCTCTAGTCACCAACTAAATAATTAGAACCAAGGTTTACAATAAAAGATTATACCTTAAAGCATATAGAATCTAAACTAACCAGAGTACAAGTGTAAGGAAATACAAGAAGGTTATACATTTCTTACAATAAAATATGCAGTGGAAACAAAACAAGTAGTAAAACTATAAGTAACAAACAATAACTCTTTTAACCCGAAGAGAAGGGTATCCAACAACCTTGGATAAAGGTCCCTTGATTTATACTTTCAATCAATTCTGTCTTACCCACACCAGGGTAATCCCTCGATAAAAAGATCGGAATCTCTGTCTTTCTATCCCCGCAAGCCCTCAACTTTAAGGTAGTTGGAACCTCTGTCTTCCTCAGCAAGGAATCCCTCGAACTTCAAGGTAGTCGACACATCTGTCTTCCTATCCCCGGAAGTCCTCGAATGTAATCACCAACATTCGGAGTCGCACGAAGAAATCTAAACGAGCAGTTCAGTACGCACAAGGCATAAAAATCCTCTCTCTCTAGAAATCACCTTAACAGTGTGTGGTCTCTAGATTGATCACCTTGTTTCTCTATGTATTGAGATCTTTCAAATGAGCTCCTATTTATAGGCAAATTTCCAATGGTTTGCTCCCTCCTCCAATGGTCATATTTTCCATGAAATTTGGAGGGATTTTTACATGTGTAACTCAACCAGCGGTTAATTTGAAACAGAATGAACAACATCGTTTAATAATAAATCATGTATAACTGAATGCACGACATCATTTTGAAATGAGGCATATGTAAGTAAAATCCATAAAAAATTTCGGAGTGTAAGCAAAATAAAAGTTCGGAGTCTAACCAAAATGAAATTCGGAGTCTATGTTAAGAAATTTTCAGATTCTGTTTTATAGGAATTTGGAGTCTGGTTTCACTAGAGATTGGAATCTGAACTTGCAGAGTTCGAAGTTGAACTAGTAAAAGTTCGGAGTCGAACTTCATAAGAGTTCAGAGTCGAACTACTTAAGAGTTCGGAGTAGAACTTCATAAGAGTTCGGAGTCGAACTACTTAAGAGTTCTGAGTCGAACTACTTAAGAGTTCGGAGTCGAACTTCATAAGAGTTCGGAGTCGAACTACTTAAGAGTTCGGAGTCTAACTACTTAATAGTTCGGAGTCAAACTTCATAAGATTTCGGAGTTGAACTACTTAAGAGTTCAGAGTCAAAATTCATAAGAGTTCGGAGTCAAACTACTTAAGAGTTCGGAGTCGAACTACTTAAGAGTTCAGAGTTGAACTACTTAAGAGTCCGGAGTCCAGAATTCAGATTGGAACTTCATTACAGTTCACATCCAGATTCCGGATCCTAAAAACAGAATTCTCCAAATCTTTACATTATATGACTTTTGGGATTTTGGGTATGAATCTGGTTTTTGTACTTAAGAAAAATATTTCTAGGTATAAGAAAATCTAGGTTAGGGTAAATTTTCTTAAAGAAGTAAATTTTCCTTTTGAAGGTAAAATTTATATTTTCTTAAGTATAAGGTGTTTGTTATTTTCAAAATAATAAGGAATGGAAAAATCATAAGGAAAACCTTATTGACTCAACAATCTCCCCCTTTTTGGAAAGCACAAACATCCTTTTGAAAAAGCATATAAGGATTTTGAAAAAAATTCATTAGACTTTGAAATTAAACACTTATCTCCCTTTTTTATGGATGAAAATTGAATACAACTAAATCCCCCTTAGGCATTGAAACTCTAAGGATTGTATTCTGAGTTTCCAGAGTAGAGTTTTCATTATTGCAAGAATGAAAAACTTCATAGTGGGAAGCTCCCCCTTTCTTTAAGGATATTTCACTTAGAAATTTTTCCTTTCTCTTCCTTATGAGTAGTTCTTTTTCCTTCTCCCCCTTTTTGATTTTCAAAAAGAATTGAAGGGAATGGAAAACAAATTATGGTACCTAAAACATTAGTATATGAAAAGATACAACCAACCAAATAATCATTTCATTAGAGTTGAAAAATTTTACAAAGAAATACAATTACAATAAAAGATCGTAGTGAGTTCATTTGTCTTCATTCTCCTTTGGGATGAGCTTCTTTAATAAGGTTTTGAGTTTCTTCAAGTCTCTTTGGTCTTCCTCGCCTTGCCTCTCCAAGGATTTTACCCTTTCTTCTTAGACTTTTAATGATTTTGACTGAGCCTCCAAGGATTCTTTCTACAACTTTATTATCTCATCTTGCTTTTCCAACTTCTGTTGAAACTCAATCCGAAAATATCTTTCA
Source organism: Viscum album (assembly GCA_963277665.1). Lineage (NCBI taxonomy): Eukaryota > Viridiplantae > Streptophyta > Magnoliopsida > Santalales > Viscaceae > Viscum > Viscum album. Next base: position 1,636,045,563 of record OY728145.1, on the reverse strand, counting down.
GTTTTCCAATTCTGAGATACTGAGTTAAGCTTCCCATTTAGGTCCCTGACCTGTTGATTCCGAGAATTTTGCTCTTGAGTCAGCTTTTCATAAATCTCGATAACCTTTTTATCCTCCATTTCAAAAGCATTTTGAACTTCAGCCTAAAAACTCTCAAACTGAACTAAATCTTCATCAAATCTCTTAGAACACTTTGTTACCTTACTGCAGGACTTTTTATGCACATCATAATCGATAAGAAAACTTTTCTGTTCAGCTTACAACTTCACAAACTTATCCATGATCATGGATAAAGAATCTGATTTCTGATTCATACATTGTTGCAGCATCTGGAATCTGGAATCTATTTTTGGAAAAAATTGGAATGGTGTCCACCAACTTCCTCAGAGATTGAACCACAAAAACATTCCCATGAGATGATGATTCTGAATCAGAAACTTTGCTTGGAGACTGATCTTCTTCAGCTTGCACCAACTTTCTTCTAGAGGTTCCACCAACCTCTTTCTTCATGATGAAATCTTTTAAAGGTGTCTCCATGAGATTTTGCTTCCCCTTATCAGCTCTCGGAATTAGTTCCTTATTTGGGGATACTTCCTTAGATTCAGACACTTGAATGATCTAGTCTTTATATGGTTTTTGTTTTTCTTGTCCTTCCTCAAGAAGATTCCTCTCATAAGATTCTTTCTCATCATACAAGATATTCTATTCTTCTTGTTGTTGTTGTTGATTATCATCATCCTTACTAGCTTCCTGATCTTCCTTTATTGGAGTTACTAACTTTTTGGATTCAACCTTATCTTTATAGTTCTGTACTTGCTTGATCAGGGTATCCAAATCTTCACTTTCCTCTTCTTCTTCTTCTTCCTCAACTTCTTCCTCTACTTCTTCAGCAACTTCTTTCTCAGCTTATTCAACTAATTATTTTCCCTTGGATTTATCTGGAGTGACATAGTTCTTGGCTGGAGTTTCTGTTAAAGAAGGTTCAGAACCAAACGTTTCCGAAACGGGAAGTATTCTGGAAGCAAACTATGTAGCTTTCAGCAACGATTTCACTACTTCAGCTTTAGACATCTTCTTTTTCATTTTCTTTTCCTTCGCCTATTTCTCTAGCTCCTACATAGATTTTTCCTTTAAGGCCTTAGCCTCTACAGGGTCCAATCTGAATTGTGGATCCCATTCTTTCCTCTTCTCTTTATCTTCCCTCCACTTAGATTCTACTTCATCTGTATATGTTTTTTGCTTCTTCAGCTTGGGGGAGCAGATTTAGTTTCCTTATCCTTAGGATTTTCTTCATCAAAAACCACTTCCTTGACCTTCCTCTTCTTCCTTTGATTTTTGGATGGTTCCGGACTCTGTGTCTCTTTCTGAGCTACTTCAACCTCTCCCACAGATAGAGGGTAAAATTCTCCGGATTCACTAGAAAACCCCATCTTCATCCTCTTCAAGGTATCATCAATAACCAGCATAAGCTTGCAATTCCGAAATTTTGATTTGCATGCGACCTTGAAAGATTCTAAGCACCAAAATATCAGCTTAGATAGTAAGGCAGGGAACATGATTATCTGAGCTCTCAAATTGCCTTCTTTGATGTTCTTGATCGTAACCAAGACATGTCTCATCAGATTTATCTTTCTTAGATTTACCAAGAAATCTAATGCATATATATCACTTTTCTTCAAATTTTATTTATCACCTCTTCTTGGAACCAGAAAGCCTTGAACACAAAGATGAAGGATTCTATTGTTCAGAGTGAGATGAGAAATATTAATAGTTGAATCATCCTTAAGACCAAGACACTTCAGTGCCTTCTCCTTGTTGAAACTTCCTTGCATATCGGGAAGTTTGTGTGAGAAAAATTCAGCTTCTCCTTCATAGGATAAACCAACCAAGCTCTTGGACTTGGTGTAAGATAGCTTATAAGTATTCCCATAAGACTTGAAAGAAAACCACTCTCTTCCATCTTCCATCTGGAAGGAAACAAACTCGTAGAACTCGATCAGCAAATCAGTATAAACCAGATCCTGTTTATCTGACTTTGCTACACAGAAATCTTCCCATCCATTCAATCTAATATTATTTGAAATAAGGGAATCAAGCTTGTAGAAATCTGGATGAACTAACCTTTCCCTGAAGACTAACCACTTAGAGATTGGTTTCGCAGTTGACATATCTTGAGATGTAGCTTCTACAGACATTAGGAGTGAAGAAATCTGAAAGATTTGGAATGGCTTTGCAAGGTTTGGAACTAGCCTTAAAAAGTGCAGCAGGGCTTCGAGATGCAAAAGCTTGAAAAACTGATGTGGGAAGATTATTAGGGTCCCCTTTATATAGGCGATGGATGTGACCTTTGGTCTTCCAGAAGCCATCTAATGGTTGGAAAATCTTTGACCTAATCTGACGGTTGAAAACACTCCTGCAAGGAAAACTTGACTCCGATATTTTGAAGTTTTAGGGAAAACATCCAGATTTGAGGAAAAACTAGAATCCGAACATTTAAAAACAAGGAAAATACCAGTCAAGAAAAATATAATTATGAAACTATAAGTAAGGAAAACACAGCTCTCGGATTGGCTAGAAAGATTTTTCGCAATTGGTAATGTTTTTCTTGAAGAAATGTATTTAAAAACAAACTCATTACAAAAGTTCCAGTATAAAAATCTTGTTACGAAAACACCAGTAAGAAAATATCCATTCCAGAAGTTCTCAGTACGAAAATCTCCATTCCGGAAGTTCTCAGTACAAAAATCTCCATTCCGGAAGTTTTCAATCCGAGAATTTCAATCCTGAAAATTTCAGTTCCGGAAATTCCCTTTATAGAAATTTTAGTTTCAGAAATTCCAATTCCAGAAACTTCAGTTCCAAAAAGTTTTGAAAAACTAACTACGAAAAATTTTAGTTACACTCAGTTTTTTTTAAAAAAATGAATTACGAAAATTTTAGTTACACTAACAATCAAATGTACTCCCCCTATGAAAAAGAGTTTATTACTGTTAGGAGAATTATTCAACAAGAAGTTAATGAAGAATGATTACCCTACAGTTATCATTCCTAAATTTTGTTTAATATATTCAAATATATCTGAGGGTAATGATTTTTTGAAAATATCAGCAAGTTGATCGTGCGTTCCGATAAACTGAAGAATGATATCTCCTTTAAGTGTGTGATCCCTAAGTAAGTGATGCCTAATATCTATGTGTTTTGTACGAGAGTGATGTGCAGGGTTATTACTTAGGGCAATGGAACTTGTGTTATCACACGAAATTTGAGTCTTAGTAAAACTTAGGCCATAATCTGTGAGTGTGTATTACATCCACAACACTTGAGCACAACAACTTCCAGCTGCTACATATTCAGCTTCAGTAGTGGAAAGTGCTACAGAATGTTTCTTCTTGCAGGACCAAGAAACTAATGAATCTCCTAAGAAATGACAAGTTCCGGATGTACTCTTTCTATCCATTCTACATCCACCAAAGTCATCATCTGAAAATATTTTTAGAATAAAATCATTTCTGGTAGTATAAAATAATCCTAGATCCACGGTTCCCTTTAGGTAGCGAAAAATTCTTTTCACCGCCTTTAAGTGAGATTCCTTAGGATTGGATTGATATCTTGCACATAAGTATACTGAAAACATTAAGTCTGGTAGACTAGCTATAAATTAAAGTAAACTTCCTATCATACCTCTAAAAGATGTTTGGTCTACTAGTTTCCCAGCTTCATCAAGATCTAAAGAGTTTGGGGTAATGATGGGAGTACTTATACTCTTAGTATTGAAAATTCATCTGTGGTTATATGTACGATTTCTTGGGCTCCTCCTACGGAACCCTCCCCGACTCACTCCCCTCCCCCGACGCACTCCCCTCCCCGGACGACCGCGCCTCCCCCCTCCCCGGATGACAGCACCTCCCCCGACGCCGACGGACTCCCCTCCTCCCCTGACGCACTCCCCTCCTTCCGGCGACCTCTCCTCCCTGGACGACCGCGCCTCCCCCGACGGACTCCCCTCCTCCGGACGACCCCGACGAACTCCCCTCCTCCCCCGACAGACTCCCCTCTTCCCCCGACGGACTCCCCTCCTCCCGACGGACTCCCCTCCTCTGGACGACCACAACTCCTCTGCTCCCGACGGAATCTCCTCCTCCGACAAACTCTCCTCCTCCCGACGGCCTCCTACAGACGACCTCATTGCCGGTATCTTTATCATTCCATTTTTTATCATTTCTAGTATCTTTATCTTTAACAATAGTATTTTCAAAATCCATATCAGTAGTAATTAGATCCTTCTCAAGAATATTTCCACTCTTTTAGATATAACTTGTCAAATTCAAACTCTTGATATACCCATAATGAATATAGGGAACCGATCTGAAATTACTAATAAAATGAGGGGGTGAGAATTAGAGGGTGATCCACCCAAAATCAGGATACAAATGAGAATCCTATTTTAGAATTTCCAAGTCCTAGATAATAAATACATATTTAGGTATCATAAGTTATGTATTAGTCTTTATTGACCTATTATAATTGGGATTGAAGATCTCAAAAAAGTTTTTTCTAATTGCCTTTCTAATTTTAAAAATATTGGCTTCACATTATTAGGTTTTTAAAATAGTTTTTTCGATGTCAAAAGTCATTGGGTGTGGGTTAATTATTCTCTTTTTGACCCCATTTTGGTCATATCAGGCAACCAACATGTTAGTTTCTCTTTTTCTGATTTTGGATTCAAGTTGGATTATTCTTTAATTTATGCTAGTAATAGTTATCTAGATCGATGAACTCTTTGGGGTGAAATTGGTTCTCTCAAAAACAATATTAATGATCCTTGGATCATTCTTGGGGACTTTAATTTGATTATCAATCCGGAAGAAAAAATATGTCCTATGAACTGGTCAATTTATTTTAGTGAATTCAATGGTTTTATTATACAAAATGATTTGATTGAAGTGAATCATGTTGGCGAAAAGATAACTTGTTATAAAGGGCACCCCAAATGTATGATGGCCTGTAAAATCAATAGGGATTTTTTTAATTATTTTTCTTTACATTCTTGGGATTACATTTCAAGTATATCATTATCTCATCTTTACAATGATCATCAACTTATTTTTAATTTTATCTCAGGAAAGGGTATTAAGTCTCCATTACCCTTTAGATTCAATAAAAATTGTGTTATTCATCCAGAATGTGAAAATGCTGTTTGGGAAGTTTGGTGTTCAGTAGGTGGTAAGAAGAATGAAATTTCATGTATTATTAAACAAAATATTCAGAAGGTAAATCATTAACATTGGAGTAAGGATATGTTTATTCATCTTGACATGGACATATCCAATCTTGATTCCTCTCGTCTGTCCTTCCAGGAGCAGTGTACCCATGATGATTTCTCTAGTGTTGTTTCATTGGAATCTGAGATGACTCTTAATCTTAACTATTTATCCAATATTTAAGATGTAATAAAAAATATTCATCTAGATATAATTGAAATAAGGATTGTGTTATAAATTACAATTTCATTAATAATAGTCAAATTGTTCAGAAAATTTTTAGGCCTCTTTCTTTACTAAAAATAGAAGATCAAATTCTGGACAATAGACATGACTTTTTAGAGCACATTATTTTTTATAATGAATATCACATTAATGACTCATCTACCATCCCCCACAATAGAGGATATTATACCCAAATTGGAAATTCATAAAGATAATACAGAACTTTTATCAATTAATTTGGAACTATAAATCAACAATGCAATTTTCAGTTTTAGGTTGGAAAGCTCCCAAGGTCCTGATGGAATTATAAATTTCTTTTTTCAGAATTATTGGGAGATCATTGGTGAAGATGTTTTCAACCATGCTCTTAATTTTTTCAATTGGGACCTTCAACCTAAGGAATTAAATTCTCAATTCCATTCCCAAATTCCAATGACAGAAAATGAAAATGAGATACACTTATTCCGGCCTAATGCTCTTATCAACACTTTAAAAAAAGTTATTAAAAATATCATTTCAATTAGACATTCTACCATCTCTAATAAAATTGTTCCTTCTAATAAATTTTGATTCATTAAAGGAATGACAATTGATGATTGTATTGTTATGGATTTAGAGTGATTCAATCTCTTTAAAAACCCTATTCATGGGGGGGGGGGAATGTTGCCAATAAATTAAATATTAAAAAGGATTTTCATACCTTGTATTGGGGTTTTATATTTAAAATTATTCTCATGTTTGTTATTGAGGACACATTAATTAATTGGATTTTGATTAATTTTACATCTGGTCATATCTCATTTCTTGTAAATGGATCCCCAGAGGGATACTTATCTTGTTCTAGAAGAGTTAGGCAAGGTTATCCACTTTTTGTTATTATTTTAGTTATTTCATTAAATTATCATTTTTGATTGTTTTCCATCATGGATAAAAATGGAAAGATGAAGGCTATTAGTGTTGGTTATAGTTATTTTACTTCTACCCAACTACATTATGCTGATTATATCATCCTCTTCAATAAATGGGATAAAATAAATATCGAGAATATCATGAAATCTCTTCTATAATATGAGAATATTTCTAGGAAACAACTTAGTTGGAATAAGTCCATTGTATACATTGGTAGAAATATCTCAAAAATTATTAAATCAAAAGTCATCACGGATTTGGTTATTAGGAATGTTTTTCCATCTTTCCATATCTTGGTGTTCTGATGTTCTGTGGCCGACCGAAGGATTATTATTTTCATGTGATAATTAGTAAGATCAACAATTAGCTTGAAACATGGAACGGAAAATACATTTTAATGGCTTGTCATGTCTGTTTGGTTAAAGCTATTATTGTTTCTAAATTTTTTTATTCCCATATGGTTTATAAATGGCCTTGTTCTCTTATCAAGTCTATTACTGTGGCCATGAAAATCCTTATTTAGATTGGTAGTATTTTGGAAAAAAGATTAGTAACCATGCCTTGGAACACCTGTTGCAGATCATTTTATAGGGGGGACTTGGTATCGAAAATACCAGTCTTTATAATAAACCCTTTTACGCTTGTTTAGTTTGGAAACTAGTAATTGACCCCTCAGAAGCTACTGCATTCCGATCGTCTAAATTCGTTATTATTCTCAGAAGTGAAAACATAAATTAAATATATTCCTCTATTTGGTCTTTCTATATATCTGAATTTTCCCTTATTGATGTTGATGCTAAATGGAATGTCTCTTAGGATTCTTCTCCCATGGTTTGGAAAGATAATTGGACAGGTGATCCTCTCGTTGATTCTCTTATTCGTGATGTTTCAAACATAGATATTGATGTTTCTATTAAGGGTCATTTTGATAATATTTTTTATTCATTGGACACTAGAGGATCTTACACTATCCAACTAGATTCACATTAAATCAGTTTATATAGGTGAATAGACCTTAGAGGCCCCACAACTCTTAGAGATTCCATGGGGGGGGGGAATCTGATTGATGGACTTGATCATCTCTGGGTCAATCTCGATGACCATATATCTTGTTGTAAAGTGGAGAAACCTAATTGAGGTAACCCTGAATGTGAACTTCAGGGAGTTTATCTTAAAGTGTATGAAATATAGGAAGATAAACAATTTCTCAAGATCCTTGAGATGGTCCAAATATGGTAGGATTTTTCCACCAAATAATCCTAGTAGCATTCCACAAATTTCATGATAATTGGCTTGAAGATGTGGTGCATGGACAGTTGATAAGTGGATTATGCCTTATTCTATCCCATGAGAATCAATTAAAAGTAGAAATTCCCCTATGGAACCATAATTATGGGAGACTCTACATCCTTGGGGGGCATCCATGTCTGATTATACCTGGAGTATCCATCCATAAAAGATAGGGCCTGGAACCCTATTATAGCATTGATTAATAGCTTTTTCATTGGAAGGGAAAAACAATACTTTAGATAATGGTGGTTGAGTTATAAAAAGTCAATATTGATGATTACTTAATATCTTTTGAAACAATACATATACTGTTAAGTCATTTTCTAGATTATTTATCTAATGTATGTTTATCTGCCTCATGATGGATAGATACTGGATGTACAACATTGATCGGATCACTGATGAATTTCATAAGGAGTTACAATATTTTTTGGACTTTGCATTCACTAATGATTCAGATGGCGGGTTGATTCGATGCCCATGTTTTGATTGTGTTGGAAGACCTTGGTTAACTCGTGAGGAAGTGAGTTACCATATCACTAAAAGTGGTTTCCAAAAAAATTATCATGTGTGGTATCACAATGGAGAAAAATCTCAAGTGTTTAATGCCATCGATTCAGCGGAAAATATTGGTATGAAAAATTTGATTTCTGATTGGTTTCCTTTTGTTTCTGAAGATAGCTCCTCATGTAGACCAGTGCAAGAGGAAATGAATACTGGAACACAGTTCTCATCTATTAATCAGTATGATGATGTTGAGAGTGTTAGAAAGTTGATGGAAGATGCAAATACCCCAGTATATCAAGCATGTGGAAAAATGAGAAAACTTGAGTTTTTAATGAGATTATATCATGGGAAAACAATGTATGGATTTAGTAATACTGTGGTCGACTATATCCTTACATTTATTAAGGATTTACTACCTGATGATGCATGTATTCCAGAAAATGATTACATGGCATCAAAGTTGGTTGACAAATTTGGATTTTCATCTAGTAAGATTCATTCTTGTCTCAAAGACTGTTGTTTGTTCTGGAAGGAGAATGCAGACTTGAGTCAGTGCAAATAGTGTGGCACATCAAGGTGGAAGACTAATAAAGACGGATATCAATCTCACATACCACAGAAAGTGATGTGGCACTTCCCTATAATTCCTAGGATTCAAAAAAAATTATGTCAGAACAAATGGCAAAGAATATGAGATGGCATGAAGATGAAAGAAATAAGGATAACGATGAAATAGTGCATCCTGCAGATGGGTTGGCTTCGAAGAAATTTGATAGGTTACATCCTGATTTTGCAGCTGACCCATGAAATGTTATATTGGGATTATCCTATTATGGTTTCAACCCATTTCGCCAAATGCATACTTCACACAGTACTTGTCCTATTTTCATTCACATTTATAACTTTCCTTCATGGATGTGTATGAAGAAGACATGCACTATCCTGAGTATATTGATATCTGGACCCAGTGATCCTAGAAATGATATTGATATATACTTTCATCCATTAATAGAGGAGTTAAATGAGCTTTGGATTGTTGGTGCACAAGCGTATGATGCATTCAGAAAGGAGTACTTTATGTTTCGTGCAGCTTTATTATGGACGATAAATGATTTCCCTGCCTACGGAATGATGTCTGGTTGGAGTACTAAAGGGAAATTATCCTGTCCTATTTGTATAAAAAATACATGTTTCTGAAGATTAATGTTTCGATGAACATTCAGCTTCATAGGGCATTGACGTTTTCTACCAATGGATTATCCATACAGGAAAAATCGGAGATAGTTTTATAATTCCATCAAGACAGATGATACACCTCAACGAATGTCAGGGACTGATATTGTTAAAGAACTTGATGATTTGAATTATGTTCTTGGAAAAAGTCAATCAAATATCAGAAAGCGAAATCATGCTAATTTGAATTCCAACAGCAATTGGAGAAGAAAATCATATTATTTGAGTTGCCGTATTGGTCATCAAATTTATTACGTCATTGTTTGGATGTAATGGATATTGAGAAAAACATTTGTGAGATTTTACTTGCTACTATTTTAAATGTCAAAGGCAAAACAAAAGACGATTTGCGGTGTCGTCGTGATTTGATGGATTGGGGTATAAGATCAAGACTTCAACCTGAGTTAATTGGTCAAAATAAGTGGAAAGTCCATGTTTCCTGTTATTCGATGAAAAATGTGGAGAAAAAACAATTTCTTCAAGTCTTGGAATGTTTGAAGGTTCCGGATGGTTATTCAAGTAATATTTCGAAAAGGGTGAATACACAAGATGTGAAACTCAAATCTCTTAAAACCCATGATTACTATGTCTTGTTACATGAGTTGATTCCCATTTCCATTCATCATTTACATTCACATAATTTTAGAGTTGCGGTGATTAAGTTATGTCAATTTTATCGAGATCTTTGTGCCAAAAGATTGAGCAGAAGTGTTGTTCAGAAATTGCAGAGAGATGCACTGATTTTTCTTTGCGACTTGGAGAAAATTTTCCCACCGTCTTTTTTCACAATTATGTTACATTTGACTGTGCATCTTCCCACAGAAGTTCTCTTTGGTGGTCCTGTTTCAAGTCAATGGATGTATCCTACCGAAAGAATGATGTTTACATTGAAATCTTATGTGAGAAATAAATATCATCCTGAAGGATCTATTGTGAAATTCTATTTAGCACAAGAATGCATGGATTTCTGTTCATCGTACCTAGATAACATCACTACGAGGTATAATAGACTAATGAGAACTGAAGATGAGCAATATGATCCCATTGAGCCTGCATTTCCTTTAATGCCCCAAACAGGGGGGATATCTGGATCGTACTCATTGTGTACTTTAAGCAGGGAAGAGTGGGAAATGGCACATCGCACAGTATTATTCAACTGTGGTGTGCTTGATGATTATATGAAGTAAGTAAACTAATAAATATGTATTTTTTTCATTGTGTTATTTCTTTATATATTGTGACATTTTAATTATTTCATATCTGTAGAGAACATTTTGAAATTATAAAAAAGAGACATCGCTCTTTATCTATTAAGAGGAAGGAACTGTTGCACAGCAAAGAATTTTCTTCTTGGTTAAAGTCAAAGGTAATAGATTTATTTTTCTTCTTCTCATAACATAATCACATGTCTCTGTTTAATATTCTATGTTGGTATATTTTAGGTTTTAACTCTACCAATGATTGAAGTATCAGATGAAATAAAAGCATTGTCCTTTGGTCCAAACAATGTGGTGCGTGATTGTAAGTCAATGGTTGTCAATGGATATAAATTTGTTATAAATAGTTGTGCAAAAAAAATGGCAACACAGCATGACGGTGTCACGATAAGTGCCACAATAGATTGTTATGTGAGTGCATTGGACAGGAAGCCTCGATCAGAAAATATATCATATTACGGTGTTGTTGAAAGAATCATTTTATTAGATTACTATGCACATGGTCGTGTCGCAATGATGAAATGCAAGTGGTTTGATTCAATGACACGACAAGGAATGCATATTGATAACTATGGATTTAGAGTGATTGATATGAACCGCCAGCTTCGTACCGATGAACCTTATATTCTTGCGTCACAAGCTAAACAGGTGTTTTATGTAAGTGACCCGTTACAACCACAATTTGGTGTTATTGTTGATGTTATTCCTAGACATATTTTTGACGAAGGCATGGATGACAATGATGTTGTGGATGAACCTGTTGGTATTTATTCGAATGTTGCATTTGATGATATGGATGATGCAATTTTCAGAACAGATTGTGAACCAGAAATTGTCACAGACCCCACATAGCATTGACACATTTGTAAGTATTTACCTGATATTATTGCAATATTGTATGTGTTTTTTTAACTTTCATACATGATATCAAAATAACTAGTATATTTTATACCATTATTGAATATAAAACTATTAATATCCTCACCAATTTATGTTTAACCACTTATCTAGTAAATCTTGAACATAGAAAATTCTTGATATTTTATCAATATAAATATCCCACATGAAAATGTATCTCATTGTTTTATGATAAAATTGTATTATTTATCATTTTGCATTATTTATATTTATTTGAGAATATTTTTTTAAACTTCCAGGTCAAAATGTCTGATTATGATGATACTAGAAGGAGTAGAAGAATACTGAGAAACGAACAACGTAGGTCTCCTCTTGGAAACAATGTAAGTACAAATTATGTTTGAATATTATGGTCTTTCATATTATTTATCTTGTTATCATTCATTTTATTTTATCATCTATGTTATTTTAGACTGTATCGTTGAGGAGACGCTTGGATTATGCCATTGAGGATGATATTGTGGAGGGGGTACTGATTCTACATGTAACACCCCGAGCTTCCACGATACGCTTCTCATTCAATAATGAAATAGCTTGCATTGAACGCAAATTCGAGTTCTAAAACACCGCGACTAATCAAAGTAGCCGTTATGAATAGTAATAACCACTTTTTAAAATTATAGAAATTTTATATGTCAAAATGGACTTCATTTTTGTATTCGTAATATCGAAATTAGCCTATGTTGAATTTTTGGTATTTTTCTGAGAACTTCTAAAATTTTATAAATAGTGAAAAATACTTAAAACAACTTTTTTAATCAAAATAATTTATAGTGATAAATTATAATATTTGATGGTTTTAAAGTATAATTAGAATATATTTTTACCATTTTATCCAATGGTGGTCATTAGAATTAATTTAACATTGAAATTGGACATAAACAATTGCCAATCTTTTGATATAAATTGTTTCTTGAAAACACGCTATTTGTCGTAACAGCGGGAATTAATTATAAAATTAATTAATGCAACTTATATGTTTGGAATTTTGTAAAATAGACATCATTTTTGAATTCGGAATATCAATTATAGCTTAGGGTGAAATTTTGGCATTGTTCTGAAAAACTTCAATTTTTGATGAATAGTGAAACCACTAAGTGGTAGTTAAATAACTGATTTTTCGTTTAAATGAAATATTACCACTTCTGTGATTTGATTTTCAAAAATCCGACATACATGGTTGTCATTAAGAAGTAAAATGTGGTTCAATGGGATAAAAATAATTTTTTGGTGAATAGTAACTTATTAAGTTTTAATCGCGATTAGTGGTAATTAGTGTGGTTTAAGGTATAAATAATACTTTAATAATATTAAATGACCTAGACACATGTACCAACCTCATTGGTTGTTTCATGTCCGACCAAGACAAGCCATGGCCTAACTTGGGGACCCCATGGATCCACTTTTGTTGGGAAATGACATAAATTAGTTTTTATTTAATATTAAAGTGAAAATGACACTTACATAAATTGTTTTACTAAAACAATTTTTAAGTAGGGTTACACAAGTCCAAATTTTGACTATAAATATTCATTAGAAAGCTAAAAAGATTTCCTACATCATAGTATTTGTTTTATAATTTTTAGACATTAAATAAATTAAATTATTTATGACATCATTATGATGTGGCGATGACCTCATTATTTAACAATTTAAATAAAATGAGAAGATAATGCAAAATCCAAGGCTTACACTTGTCCAAAGCCTATTGGATGAAGATATTTCGAAACCTTATCACCTTAGCCTCGAATTATATGAATGTGGGACCTTTAGAATCCGAAAATCATTTTGAAATAATGTAACATTTCAATCTTTCCAAAAGTGCCCCTCCTCTCCACTTATAAAAGGCCCCCACCTCTCCCACTTCATTTACACTTTCAAGCCATTTGGATCGGCCAACCTCTGCCCAAATACTCTCCCAACATTCCTCCCTTACTCCTAGAAGCCTCACTTTGGGCAGAACTCTTCCCAAGGAAGCCTTTAGCTCAAATCAAAAAGAGTTACCCGATTTTGAGGTAATGTCTTTTATAATGTTGTTTTGTTTTATTTTTCTTCTCCAACCCCCTAAACTCTTTTTATTTACTTCTTTTGTAACAACACCAGTATCTTCAATATACTAGGATGTTGTTATAAGATTTATTTGAGCAACACTCTCACACAACTACATCAAATGGTTAAAGAACATACGGTTTCTGTGGATGGCGAATTTCTGCCTCACGAAGCGATGATTGTTCAACACTCGTATAACACCTTCAAAGGTGGCCATTAAGATGTCACTATTTTTATATATGATATATAATATGTTTTTGTTTTACTTATGCTTCTGTATTTCTCATTTATGGCATACTTTATGATTTCCATTATGGGTAAAACGCGATAATTTCATTTTAGGAAGTGCGGACTACCGCCCCCTCAAAGTGATTTGAATCGTAAATGCCATATGTGGGATGTATAAAGGATGGAGTAAATGGTATTATACACTATATTATACTGGAATTAAATTATACATTTATATCATTATGATTTAGTTCCATTAAATATGAAATTGAAATGAAAGTAGCGTTCATGCGTACGTACGGCTTACCGTCTCCATGAACGGTGCATTTCATTTCTTACCTCTAAATGTTACGTAATATTATAAATGAATGTATATACTGTATATATATGATATATATGATATCTATATCATTAATATAATTCTGGATATAATGGATATTTCACCACATGAACAACTTGTAATTATAAGAAGTTTATTTTTGACTCAAGTACCAAAGATCGACAAAACGACCGTTATTAACTTAAATAATTACATAATGTTCATAACATTGTAATAAGTGATATAAAAAGGATAATGAAAATGAAAATGGTTCTTAATAAGGTAGATATTAACTCTAGTTTATTATTCAGGAGGTTAAAGAACGGTTGAGTCAAGTCGGACACAAGGTAAGGGAACTTCTTAACCCAATTTCCATTCTTTGGGTTAATCTCCTACTTTCAAATTATGTCATGATGTTATTATGTCCTATTTTGTATTTTTACTTTCTTTATGTGTACCTATAGTGAATACACATAATATATCTATTTTATTTTAAAAATGATCTTTTTAAGGACTTCGTCTCAATCTCCTTTCATTGAGGCATATTTTGTTTTATACACAAATTTCTTTTATACGGTGTATAAACCCCTTTGACTTTTACGTTTATTCAAAAGGAATCTTTTTTATACGAAGCGTTTTGCTAAACGACAAAAGGGAATGTTTTTCTTTCCGTACTTATGCGGCGACAACGACTTCTCCGCTGCCGTGACCATTATTTGAGTTTCGGCTTCCTCTATAAGCCATCATTTTCTTTTTTAATGAAAAATAAATACAAAGTTTTAACATTCTTTTATTTTGGTATTGAAAATGGTTTTGAAAGCGTTTTTATTATATCAATGTGTTGTATTGATATCTTGTGATTGAAATGTGGAAATGTTATGTTTCCTTTATGCATGTTTTATGTGATACGATTATGTTATGGTTTATGATATGTTTAAACCTATTCATATGAGGAATGTATTGGACTTAATATGTGACGGGTGGAGCCCGCTATAGCTCCTCGATGCATCGGTAGGTCTCATGAGACAACTAGACGTGGAATTGGCCGAGGCCCTTTCCCAATTTGATTTATGGTTTTGGCCGAGGCCTTAATCATTTTAGACGTCTTGGCCGAGGCCTTGACAAAATGTTTCAGAATGTCCGGCATTATACATTCCCTCATTATGAAAGTGGTTATTGATATTGCATGTGATTATTCGACCAGGAGAATATCCATGTGAAGAAGTAAATGGCATTATCTCATTTTACTTTTGCCATATTATGTTGATGTTCAAGTTTAAAAGGCTTTTGTTTTAGTTATACATTGCCTTAAATGTTTATGTTTATTTATGAAAGCTTCCGCAATATTGTTATCCTTACTGAGCATCTGAGCTCACCCCTTTCAATGTTTTAATATTTTCCAGGATGTGAAGATGTATTTTATGAATGACCTGCAGGGATAGTCAGAAGAGGATATGAGTGTGGACTATGGAGACTTTGTTATTGTAGTTTTTTACTTTATGATGTAATGTAACGTTTACGAATGTATCTAGTGTTTCCAAGGCTACTAAACTAATCGGTCTTTCGAGACTTGATCTTTTGTGATCATGCCAATGTTACGAAGTAACACACCGGCTCTGGGTAGCTGGGGTCGGGGCGTTACAGTTGGTATCAGAGGCAGTTTAGTACTAACCTTGGAAGCTAGATTTAGATAAACTCTGATTAGAGCACATAGCCCAAAGATATACTTTGAGGATTAGTATAGAAGAACTTCCTAGAATTTTGTTAATGTAAAGATTTTGTGAGTTTTCCAAGCAATACATCCCTGTCTGGATACGAGCAGGTAGAGGCGGCTCTGGCACAGATGTACCTAGGGGTAAAACCCGAAAACACCGCTTTGAGCTAGACTCGAACGGGAACTGGTGCACGACAACGGGCCTTGCTGCACTCTTGGTTACGACACTCCCAGGGGATATGCTTAGGATAATTCTCATTTTACTTACAAACCACTATGAAGGGTTATGAGTACATACTTCCTCAAAGAAAACATTTCTTTTTATGATTATGGATTATATCCATAAATAGTTCAATTTATGTAAACTGTTTTACAAGTATGGAATTATGTATTTTGATTCATAAACTAACCTAGTTTATGCCATTGTATAGAAATGGCGCCCAGTAGAAGGAATGTGAACTCCAACAGTACGTATGATCCAAAGAGTAAGAAGGATAGTATCTTTCACGGTATTAAGCCAACATTTCGAAGGGAAATAGTCTCCCATGTGTTCTCAACATATGAAGAAATAGTATCATGTGTTAATAGGATAAGTAAAGAATTCTCTGAGTCCTATGGCTTTGAAGCGAAGCAAGAGACGAAAGGGATGGAAGAGAGAATGATGGATAAAGGGATAAGGGGAAAGAAGAATTTTCCAATATGTGGTAATTGTGGGAAGAAACATCATGGAACTTGCCTAAAGGGAATGGGAGTTTGTTATAAGTGTAGAGAAAAAGGACACAAAGTGCGTGACTGCAAGGGTAAGAAAATGGTTTCAAATGTACAATGTTTCTTCTGCAAGGATTGGGGACACTACGCAAACCAATGTCCAAATCGTCAAAGTATGCCCCAAATGATGTTATTGGATAATAATCAAGTTATGATACTACCATAGATGAGGAGTAATGATTAGAGTTCTTATGTTGTTATTAAAGAATTTTGTAATTTGAGTGTTGTATCAATGATGTACTGGTTATAATAATTATGGAGTATATAAGGATTGTACTGCAGTACTATTTCATCAAGGACTTGAGATTGTGTGGAACCAAGAACAGTGACTCCACAGTAGGTTAAATTTTTGGAAAATATATGGTTGAGAGAAAGATAAACCATAATATGGTTCTGCTACTGAGATTGTGATTTTGTAATAATACGTGATTGATTTGGATAAATTATATTGGATATACTTAACTTCCTTGAAACTGATTGATGTTTTGTATACATTTTTGGATAGAAGGAGTATATTTAGTATTCTATAAGGAATAAGGGATCATGGTAATTCAGTATGTTTAAAAAGAATACATGATGAAGGTGTTCACATGTTGTTACGTGGGAAAAAGGATCTTCATCATGTTTACCTTCCTTATAAAATTTGGACTGTGAGTTGGACAGAAGTATTTTGGATAACTATAAAGGTTGGAATGGATTAAGTTTATCTTTGGATAGTATTGTTTAAGGTTAAAAAATTTTCTGAAGATTATTTTTGGAATATTATAATACTATAGTTTTAGAAAAAGGGCAACCTGCAGGGTGGGGCATAACCCGTCGTGTCGGACAAAGCTGCAGGAATCGAACCCACAATCATAGTGCGACAGGCCTTTATTTCCTACCACTAGCCTACAGGAAGTCCCTGGTTATTACAAAATAATTTTACTAATCTAAATTTTATGTGTTAACAATTGGAACCTTATACAATTAGGATAAGTATAATATTTTTGGGTTCTATTATCTTTTTGAGTGAAAGGTGAGTTGAAGGTTGAAACTCCAATTGTCAGGCATAAATATATATATACCTATCTGTTATTCAATGAATAAATTAATTCTTAAACTTTAGTAAAGGGATATTAAAACAAAAAAATGTGTTATCCTAATACCTTATGTCTTGTTGAACTGATGATATTTTAAATCAACATAGATTGAAGGCTTTGAGGCCCTCAATTTGACAGTTGATTGTGATTGATGACCTCAATCACTCCCTACAAATATTTACGTTTTTCCTCCAATTATATTTCTCTAATTGCCACCAATGTTCTCCTTATCGAGATCATAATTTGGTGGTGACTTTCTTATTTCCATTTTCCCTCTTATTAAGGCTAAATTTTATTAACCTTATTTCCGATGTGGGTTTTCCACAAAGGTATTTTCTATTTTCAACCTCTTATTTTTAAAGAAAAATATCAAATTGCGAGGACGCAATTTATTGAAGGAGGGGAGAATGTAACACCCCGAGCTTCCACGATACGCTTCTCATTCAATAATGAAATAGCTTGCATTGAACGCAACTTCGAGTTCTAAAACACCGCGACTAATCAAAGTAGCCGTTATGAATAGTAATAACCACTTTTTAAAATTATAGAAATTTTATATGTCAAAATGGACTTCATTTTTGTATTCGTAATATCGAAATTAGCCTATGTTGAATTTTTGGTATTTTTCTGAGAACTTCTAAAATTTTATAAATAGTGAAAAATACTTAAAACAACTTTTTTAATCAAAATAATTTATAGTGATAAATTATAATATTTGATGGTTTTAAAGTATAATTAGAATATATTTTTACCATTTTATCCAATGGTGGTCATTATAATTAATTTAACATTGAAATTGGACATAAACAATTGCCAATCTTTTGATATAAATTGTTTCTTGAAAACACGCTATTTGTCGTAACAGCGGGAATTAATTATAAAATTAATTAATGCAACTTATATGTTTGGAATTTTGTAAAATAGACATCATTTTTGAATTCGGAATATCAATTATAGCTTAGGGTGAAATTTTGGCATTGTTCTGAAAAACTTCAATTTTTGATGAATAGTGAAACCACTAAGTGGTAGTTAAATAACTGATTTTTCGTTTAAATGAAATATTACCACTTCTGTGATTTGATTTTCAAAAATCCGACATACATGGTTGTCATTAAGAAGTAAAATGTGGTTCAATGGGATAAAAATAATTTTTTGGTGAATAGTAACTTATTAAGTTTTAATCGCGATTAGTGGTAATTAGTGTGGTTTAAGGTATAAATAATACTTTAATAATATTAAATGACCTAGACACATGTACCAACCTCATTGGTTGTTTCATGTCCGACCAAGACAAGCCATGGCCTAACTTGGGGACCCCATGGATCCACTTTTGTTGGGAAATGACATAAATTAGTTTTTATTTAATATTAAAGTGAAAATGACACTTACATAAATTGTTTTACTAAAACAATTTTTAAGTAGGGTTACACAAGTCCAAATTTTGACTATAAATATTCATTAGAAAGCTAAAAAGATTTCCTACATCATAGTATTTGTTTTATAATTTTTAGACATTAAATAAATTAAATTATTTATGACATCATTATGATGTGGCGATGACCTCATTATTTAACAATTTAAATAAAATGAGAAGATAATGCAAAATCCAAGGCTTACACTTGTCCAAAGCCTATTGGATGAAGATATTTCGAAACCTTATCACCTTAGCCTAGAATTATATGAATGTGGGACCTTTAGAATCCGAAAATCATTTTGAAATAATGTAACATTTCAATCTTTCCAAAAGTGCCCCTCCTCTCCACTTATAAAAGGCCCCCACCTCTCCCACTTCATTTACACTTTCAAGCCATTTGGCTCGGCCAACCTCTGCCCAAATACTCTCCCAACATTCCTCCCTTACTCCTAGAAGCCTCACTTTGGGCAGAACTCTTCCCAAGGAAGCCTTTAGCTCAAATCAAAAAGAGTTACCCGATTTTGAGGTAATGTCTTTTATAATGTTGTTTTGTTTTATTTTTCTTCTCCAACCCCCTAAACTCTTTTTATTTACTTCTTTTGTAACAACACCAGTATCTTCAATATACTAGGATGTTGTTATAAGATTTATTTGAGCAACACTCTCACACAACTACATCAAATGGTTAAAGAACATACGGTTTCTGTGGATGGCGAATTTCTGCCTCACGAAGCGATGATTGTTCAACACTCGTATAACACCTTCAAAGGTGGCCATTAAGATGTCACTATTTTTATATATGATATATAATATGTTTTTGTTTTACTTATGCTTCTGTATTTCTCATTTATGGCATACTTTATGATTTCCATTATGGGTAAAACGCGATAATTTCATTTTAGGAAGTGCGGACTACCGCCCCCTCAAAGTGATTTGAATCGTAAATGCCATATGTGGGATGTATAAAGGATGGAGTAAATGGTATTATACACTATATTATACTGGAATTAAATTATACATTTATATCATTATGATTTAGTTCCATTAAATATGAAATTGAAATGAAAGTAGCGTTCATGCGTACGTACGGCTTACCGTCTCCATGAACGGTGCATTTCATTTCTTACCTCTAAATGTTACGTAATATTATAAATGAATGTATATACTGTATATATATGATATATATGATATCTATATCATTAATATAATTCTGGATATAATGGATATTTCACCACATGAACAACTTGTAATTATAAGAAG
Source organism: Viscum album (assembly GCA_963277665.1). NCBI lineage: Eukaryota > Viridiplantae > Streptophyta > Magnoliopsida > Santalales > Viscaceae > Viscum > Viscum album. The sequence continues at coordinate 1,636,025,172 of OY728145.1, read as the reverse complement.
TTTATTTTTGACTCAAGTACCAAAGATCGACAAAACGACCGTTATTAACTTAAATAATTACATAATATTCATAACATTGTAATAAGTGATATAAAAAGGATAATGAAAATGAAAATGGTTCTTAATAAGGTAGATATTAACTCTAGTTTATTATTCAGGAGGTTAAAGAACGGTTGAGTCAAGTCGGACACAAGGTAAGGGAACTTCTTAACCCAATTTCCATTCTTTGGGTTAATCTCCTACTTTCAAATTATGTCATGATGTTATTATGTCCTATTTTGTATTTTTACTTTCTTTATGTGTACCTATAGTGAATACACATAATATATCTATTTTATTTTAAAAATGATCTTTTTAAGGACTTTGTCTCAATCTCCTTTCATTGAGGCATATTTTGGTTTATACACAAATTTCTTTTATACGGTGTATAAACCCCTTTGACTTTTACGTTTATTCAAAAGGAATCTTTTTTATACGAAGCGTTTTGCTAAACGACAAAAGGGAATGTTTTTCTTTCCGTACTTATGCGGCGACAACGACTTCTCCGCCGCCGTGACCATTATTTGAGTTTCGGCTTCCTCTATAAGCCATCATTTTCTTTTTTAATGAAAAATAAATACAAAGTTTTAACATTCTTTTATTTTGGTATTGAAAATGGTTTTGAAAGCGTTTTTATTATATCAATGTGTTGTATTGATATCTTGTGATTGAAATGTGGAAATGTTATGTTTCCTTTATGCATGTTTTATGTGATACGATTATGTTATGGTTTATGATATGTTTAAACCTATTCATATGAGGAATGTATTGGACTTAATATGTGACGGGTGGAGCCCGCTATAGCTCCTCGATGCATCGGTAGGTCTCATGAGACAACTAGACGTGGAATTGGCCGAGGCCCTTTCCCAATTTGATTTATGGTTTTGGCCGAGGCCTTAATCATTTTAGACGTCTTGGCCGAGGCCTTGACAAAATGTTTCAGAATGTCCGGCATTATACATTCCCTCATTATGAAAGTGGTTATTGATATTGCATGTGATTATTCGACCAGGAGAATATCCATGTGAAGAAGTAAATGGCATTATCTCATTTTACTTTTGCCATATTATGTTGATGTTCAAGTTTAAAAGGCTTTTGTTTTAGTTATACATTGCCTTAAATGTTTATGTTTATTTATGAAAGCTTCCGCAATATTGTTATCCTTACTGAGCATCTGAGCTCACCCCTTTCAATGTTTTAATATTTTCCAGGATGTGAAGATGTATTTTATGAATGACCTGCAGGGATAGTCAGAAGAGGATATGAGTGTGGACTATGGAGACTTTGTTATTGTAGTTTTTTACTTTATGATGTAATGTAACGTTTACGAATGTATCTAGTGTTTCCAAGGCTACTAAACTAATCGGTCTTTCGAGACTTGATCTTTTGTGATCATGCCAATGTTACGAAGTAACGCACCGGCTCTGGGTAGCTGGGGTCGGGGCGTTACACTACAGGTCAGCCTACTACTATGCCGCTTGAGACACCAGGAGGCCATCCTCCCATTATGCCACCTCCATATTATCCATACCCACCTTTTCCGTATCCCTTTTTTCCCGCACCCACATCGGATGGTAGTTCTCAGACTCCCATCCCTCAGTTTCCATTCCCACCATCCACTGTACAGGGTACTGTGCCCCCATATATCCCACCGCCATATCCATATCCATATCCACCCTCATCTGTATAGGGTTATCCATCAGTTTTTCTGCCTCCATCAGTACACTTTGCATCTACTATACATAGTACTCCTGTAGATATCTCACCTACCATGGAGGCTGCCCCCCCTCCAGACGCAACACTTCAGGGGTCAGCAGATCCCCCATCTATTGGTATTTTTTTAAACATTACTGTTACTGATTAATGATAAATTCATATATATTATTTTCTTTTATTTTGGTTTCATGATTAGCTCCATCCTCTACCAGACGACGAGGCCACACAAAAATGCGTGAGGTTTGGAATCGAAAGACGCAAATCATAGTTGATTAAAATGAGGACAATGCTATAATTAATAAAAATGGCACGGAATGTAAAAGTTTAATGGGAACACTTGCTAGACACAGCAATATCATTCCGGTTCAACCGATAAGTTAGAATGCAGTTGGACAAAAAATAAAGGAAAAAGCCTGGGCAGAGATTTGGGTAAGTAATGTTAATCACCTTATATATATATATATATATATATATAAATTTATAATATTTTCTTAACAAATATTATGTCCATTGCAGCTTCGATATAATTTTCCCGATGGACAAAATGCAAAGGCTGCAAGGATAATGGATTTTGGTGAAATGTGGCGAGCCTACAAGTATGATTTATATCTTGGGTGGAAAAAGAGAGTTGGTACAGAGCTTGAAGTATTAGTGATTAAATATTTCCCAATATCACAGTAGAAAGAGATGATCAACTATTGGAAGAGTTCAGCGTTTAAGGTGTTTGTTAAAATTATATATATATATTCATTTATTTATTTAAAAATGATTTTAAATTACTTTTTTATTTATTTTAATGAATTTATATAATTATTTGTTTATAGAAGAAATCAAATAGAAATAAAAAAACAAGAGTGCAATGAAACACATTTATACTCGCGGACACACTTCATTACCAGATTATGAGCAGACGCAGGTAATTTAACATTTAAAATATTTAGCTTTGTTTTGTGTAATTTTTTTAACTTCCAATTTTGATTTATTTCTTTGTTTTTTTACAGAAAAAGGCATCAAATATTGAGGGTCGCGTTCCTCGCTCAACTTTGTTTTGTACAAGCCGGAAAAAGAAAGATGGTACTGTGCCAAATCCCGACACTAAGAAGGCGATTGTAAGTATATTTCAATTTATTTGATTTTTACTGAATTTAATTCCTTATATTATTTTATCATTTTAATTTATGTTATATATCAATCAACAGAATGCTTTAGAGGCATTGGTACGAAAATAACCTGACAATTTGGGCCCAAACGATCATCTACATCAGGTATTAGGATATGAGCATCAGGGTAGAGTGCGTTGTCGGCCTGGAAAGAAGATTGTACCATCTCGATATTGGTCTACTAACGTTTCTTCGAGTACTGGTTCTGGTTTTGTCACAGTGGAACAAATGAATGCCGTAATCAAAGAAGCAAGTCAAAAATCAGAACAGGCGATAACTGCAAATATGATGAAGTTTATGTCTACCCTTTCTTCTACACTTCCACCAGAAGAAGCTACAACAGTTGATGCATTTTTTATGTCGATGCGTTCTGCTAATGTAGATTCTTCTATTGGAGCCGGAGCCGGACCTAGTGCTGGACTCGGTACTGGTGCCGGTTCGGATGCAGATGCCGATGTCGATGATGATGTTGGTGGTGTGAGAGGTGGTGATGGTGTTTCTATAGGAGGTGTGGATGAGGGTTATCATGATTCTGATGATACTGATATTGAGACTCACTTTTGATGTAAATTGTATTTTTTGATTGGAAATGTATGATGAGTTCCATGCATCCGATTACATTGCTTTTTTGATCAATATCATTAATATTTACCATATTTTATTGGGAATGAGAATGACTACTAACCTGTATAGTTATCATCAACCAAACCACAAATAATTTAAGTGGTATCCACATTTGTACCACAAAATAATGATTTGGAATGCATCATATTCTTTTACAGTGTGATTTTACATTGAATCTTTTTATGTTTAAATGGTTTGGAATGCAACATATTCTTTTTATTATCTAAATCAAAACATTCTTAGAGATTTTAGTTATGAAGATGATGATATTGGATCCTCCAACACAAGAACTAGTCCTGGCTATCCCCCAAAAATCTGAGTGTATGTATTCAAGTGGGTTGGCAGCATTGAAATAAGACCTATTTAATGATGATCTAAGTATCTCGTTTCGGAGGGAAACATATATAAGAGTCTCTAAAATAGATTACATCTTAATGGTTATCACAATTATTATCTCAGTACCATTGAATTAGTTGGCATCATAGTAGTGGAGGCTATAATGGTGGAAGGGGCTTCAATTGGAGTAGAGGTAAACTCTACATTATCATGTGTTAATGCCTCCTAAATCAAGAGGTAATCTATGTGCCTTATAGTGAGATAAATGTATGGAAAATCCATGTGTAGATTAGAAATCTACCACTTACCCTTAATTTGGGAATATAACTCTATTAGGGGGGTCCAGGTGGTGTCCAGGGGTAGGGGGACTAGAAGGGGACTGGCAGGGTGCCTGGCAGGGTGCAGGGGGGACTGGCAGGGGGGACTGGCAGGGGGCAGGGGGGACTAGCAGAGCCTCTTTATCTTACTATGGCCTTATCTTTTTTTAATTACTGAATCCAACAATTTTAATTCAGGTTTTATTACTTAGTTCTCTCATTTATATATCTGTTTAATTTGTATATATTTAATTCATTTCTACTTATTATTGAAATATTTCCATTCAGGGGGCGGGGTGTCCGGCAGGGGGCTGGGGTTGGGGGCTGGTGGGGGGGGGGGGCTGGTGCAGTTGGGGGCTGGGGTTGGGGGCTGGGGTTGGGCAGAGGGCTGGTGGGGGGCAGGGGGCTGGGGGCTGGGGGGGGCTGGTGGGGGTAGGGGGCTGGGGGGGGGGGGCTGGTGCAGCTGGGGGCTGGGGTTGGGGGCTGGTGCAGGTGGGCTGCGGGGGGGGGGGGGGGACTGGTGCTGGTGGGCTGGGGGGTGGCAGGGGGCTGGTGCAGCTGGGGGATGGGGTTGGGGGCTGGGGTTGGGCAGGGGGATGGTGGGGGGATGGGGGCTGGGGGGCTGGTGGGGGGCTGGGGGGTGCTGGTGCAGCTGGGGGCTGGGGTTGGGGGCTGGTGCAGGTGGGCTGTGGGGGGGGGGGCTGGTGCAACTAGGGGTTGGGGTTGGGGCTGGTGCATGTGGGATACGGGGGGGGGGGGGGGGGTGGAGGTGGGCTGGGGGTGGCAGGGGGCTGGTGGGGGGCAGGGGGCTGGGGGGGCAGGGGGCTGCGAGGGGGCTGGGGGCAGGGGGCTGGGGTTGGGGGCGGCAGGGGGCTGGGGGCTAGGGGCTGGGGGGGCAGGGGCTGGTGCATCTGGGGGCTGGTGGGGGGGGGGCTGGGGGCTGGTGGGGGGGCAGGGGGCTGGGGGAAGGGGGATGGGGGGGCTGGGGGCAGGGGGCGGGGCTGTCCAGCAGGGGGCGGGCTGTCCGGCAGGGGGCGGGCTGTCAGGTCGGGGGGGCGGGCTGTCAGGCCGGGGGGTGGGCTGTCACGGGCTATCCGGCAGGGGGGAGGGGTGTTCGGCAGGGGGGAGGGCTGTCCAGCAGGGGGGGTGTCCAGCAGGGGGGAGGGGTGTCCAACAGGGGGAGGGGCTGTCCAGGCAGGGGGAGGGGCTGTCCAGGCAGGGGGCGGGGCTGTCCAGCAGGGGGGAGGGGCTGTCCAGGCAGGGGGAGGGGTTGTCCAGGCAGGGGGCGGGGCTATCCAGCAGGGGGGAGGGGCTGTCCCGCAGGGGGGAGGGGTGTCCAGCAGGGGGGGGGGGGGGCTGTCCAGCAGGGGAGAGGGGCTGTCCTTGAGGAATGTCTAGCTGAGAAGGAGCATGAATAGGTGTAACAGCAGTTAGAGTAAAATGTGGTATCCCTATTAGTATATGTCATGTGTAACCTATAGGGCGAGGTCTGTAATGATGGTCCTAGACATGTTCTGGTTGTGTAAAAAATGTTGGGAACAATCTATTTTCTATTTCTTGATTCATGTGTATTAGTTGTTGGTACCCCAGGTGACCTCTTTTTAACCTTCTTTGTATTTTTTTCTAACATAGTGTTTGGTATTAATATTTTTCCCTTTCAGAGCATCTTTCAACGAAGTATTAATAGAGGATAGCTTGCAGAATTTCTATACAATTCTGCACTTATCAGTGGCATGGGGGGGTGTCCAGTAGGGGGAGGGGTGTCCGGCAGGGGGGGTGTCCAGCAGGGGGGAGGGGTGTCCAGTTCCATAGCCCAGGGGTCCCACAGTACCAGTAATGTCAAATTACATGTTATGTAACCTGTGATTTTCCTGATCCCATGGGGTGTTCCTCTAGGTATTACTACACATTTCTAGATCTCCAAACCTCATCAAAATAGGTATATCAGGGGTCATCCAATCCTCTAGTCATCACAGATTAGCATTCATTTCTTTAAATATTTCGAGAAAACATCCTCTCATGCCATTCATATCATCCTATTTGAAACTAAGTGGAAGATGTTGCCTCGTGGATGTCGTTGGACTGGGCCAACACGTTGTGGTCACGTTGCGGTCACGCCGCGGTCACGCCGCGATCACACCATGATTTTGCCCTGCTCCAGGACGACACCCTGCGGCGATTACTCCTCCAGGACGACACCCTGAGGCGGTCATGCCACGGTCACGCCGCGGTCACGCCGTGATTTGGCCCTGCTCCAGGACGACACCCTGCAGCAGTTACTCCTCCAGGATGACACCCTGCGGCGATCACGCTGCGGTCAGGCCGCGGTCACGCCGCGGTCACACCGTGATTTGGCCCTACTCTAGGACGACACCCTACGGCGGTTACTCCTCCAAGACGACACCCTGTGGTGGTCACGCCGCGGTCACGCCGCGGTCATGCCGTGATTTGGCCCTGCTCCAGGACGACACTCTGCGGTGGTTACTCCTCCAGGACAACACCCTGCGGCGGTCATGCCGCAGTCACGCCGTGGTCCTGCTGTGGTCACGCCGCGGTCACGCCGCTGTCACGCCGTGATTTGGCCCTGCTCCAGGATGACACCCTGCGGCGGTTACTCCTCCTTAGATAAACATTGAATGGTTAGCTCTATAATTTTTCGTATTTCTTCATTCCTAAACTATATCTCCTCTCAGCGCTGCCTCTCATCCATCTTTCCACAAAACGTGCAAAGCAGGTGGTACAAAGGCTCAATTCAACTGAAAACATTGGTTTGGAATTGTCTGGAATATTTTATTGTACATGTATCACATAATATTTGTTCAGTAATTCTTCTTTTTCCTCATCCTCTTCACATGTTGTCTGATCCAGATCATCCTCATCATCTGCACATTTCATCTGAACCGGATCATCCTGTTGTGATGGAAATTAAATGTCTGCTTTTGGCTGTTTTAGATGAAATTCCTTCCATAATTCCCTCATCTCATGTAGCACTCATTGGAGGAGGATGATCACTGCCAAGTTGAGTTTTAAAGGCTGCACACAATCTGTTTGATGCAATTCCAAAGAGGCTGTTCTATTCTGAGGGATTATTTCATGCTGGAGTTCCCACATTTCCCCCACAAGCTGGAAAAGGGAGGTCAGTTTGGACCTATGCAAACAAGGCTTGTTTTTTATGGACAAAGATGCAACTGGAGACCTAGTTTGCTTGAAGATTTTCCATGAAGGGTCTTCACTGTAGAGGAGACTAGCTCTGGTCTGTATTTGGTAGTTGCTTCCATGATGGTTCCCACAACCGTTTGACTGAATTTCACACCAAACCAAGCCCTTCTAGTGACTATTTTTCGACGCACTATAAAAATCCCATGGCCAACCCACCAAAATCAAACCAGCTATTCCAGGGCCATTTCCACTCTCACTAAAAAATCCAAACTCAAGACCTACTACAATTCCAAGCTCCCAGTTCAATTTAGCCACTATGAACTCCTTCCCAGTCCCCCACCATTTTTCAATCCACCTAGGCAACCCATCCACAACTTGACCACCAATCAGGCCTACCCACAACTCAACTTCTAAGCCACAAACCCCACATTTTCCACCAGGCATCCCACTTTAAACCATTCCAAACCTCACCCAATTCTAACCAATTAAACCAGACCCCTTAACATTTGAATCCCTCATCTAAATTCATGTTCCAACTCACTTATTTTAGACCCAATCAGCCCTGCCACTTCAGAAAAACAAGAGCAGCCTACTTAAAATCTAGTCCAACTTAGTTTCCTTCATGCTTTCCCCCATGCGTCCACAGCCTCACCTCAACAAAATTATTAACCACCTGGACACCTGGAAGCCACAAGAGGAGAGAGAAGGTTTATAGATTTTTTTGTAATATTTTATTCCATTGGAAGAGAATTTGTTGGATGATACCACTTGTAATGAGGTACTTAATTTCCTCTCCCTCTTTCTTCCATTAAATATTAGACAGATCCTATGTAAAAAAATAATTCTCCACCTCCGGGGAAGGAACTCTCAGCTACCGTTCTTCTGTTCTTCTTCCTGCTGATGAATAAAATTCCCCAAGTATATTGGGAAAATTTTATTCAATTTTCTTCATTTACCTCTTCTTACTTACTGCTGATTTCAGCAGCTGGATTCGGTCTTTTAGCAATAGCCCATGACATCCATCCGTTTTCTAGGGGTTCCAGTGGGGGGGGGGGGGTTCAGTGGGGGGGGGGGGGTCTGTCCTAGGGTGTCCAGGGTCTGGGGGGGCTGTCCTGAGGGGTCTGTCCATGGGGTGGATGTGTGTCCAATGGGGCTGTCCAGTTGGGGCATGGGGGCTGTCCAGTGGGGTGCAGGGGGCAGGGGGCAGGGGGTAGGGGTGTCCAGTAGGGGGAGGGGTGTCCAGTAGGGGGAGGGGCTGTCCAAGCAGGGGGGAGGGGTGTCCGGAAGGGGGGGAGGGCTGTCCAGGGGGTGTCCAGTGGGGCTGTCCAGTTGGGGAATGGGGGCTGTACAATGGGGTGCAGGGGGCAATGGGGGACTAAGGGGGGCATGGGGGGTACAGGGGGTGTTCAAGGGTATTGTACAGGGGGTTGCAAGGGGGTGCAAGAGGGCTGTCCAGGAACCTAAGCCCATGCAGGTTATGAATGTCTCTATAGAGAAAATGAAGTGTTGTCCAGATCTGGAAAATATCATAAAACATCCCATAGATACTTCACAGGCACCGGGTATAACTATTTCACCACCTATAGATAGTGAGCACGGTGCTATAAAATCTGGTAACTCTATTTCAAATCATAATTCCAATGTTTTTTTAATGCAGTACTACATGAAATGCAAGCATATTTTATCTGAGGATGAGCATGTGTGACCATGATTTCACCAAGTAGTTTGTTTAGTTGATAAACAGTTTTTCTGTTAATGTTTTCCAATTTCAAATATGTTTTATTTTATTTCCATAAACATTTTATAGTTTATTCTATTTTATTTTCCAGACTGATTATATGTATGCTTTCCTAGATTACTCATATATAGCTACTTTTGAATTTTGTTTCAAGTGTTTCCCAAGTCCTACTAAGAACTTATAGTATGGGGTGGTCCTACTATGAACCTATAGTATGGGGCTAGTGTCCATCAGGGGTCCAGTGTCTAGCAGGGGTAAATATGAAGGGGGAGTCCAGTGTCCAGGGGGGAGTCTAGTGTCCAATAGGGGTAAATATGATTTGGGCATCCCAAGAACTAGTTTCCAGGGGGATTCCTGTGTTCAGCAGGGGTACAAGGGGGCTGGTAGGGGTGGGGGAGTATGGGTCCAGTGTCCAGCAGGGGTCCAGTGTCCAGCATGGGTAAATATGCAGGGGGAGTCCAGTGTCCAGAGGGGAGGGAGGGGGTGTTGTCCAGGGAGGGGGGGGGGGGTGCTGTCTAGGCAGGGGGGTGTCCAGCAGGGGGCGGGGTGCTAAACATGGTCTGTAAATCTGATGTAGTTCAGTCTGTTCCTGTCTTATCTCATGCTGCTAAACATGTTAGAATTGGTGAATTGGTAGCTGTTAAACCTGAATCTGGTAGTGCTGAAGATGTTGTGGTTATCAGATCAGATAAACTTGGTTATCAGATCAGGGGGCAGGGGGACTACCAGGGGCCTAGCAGGGGGCCTAGCAGGGGGCAGGGGGCCTAGCAGGGGGCAGGGGGACTAGCAGGGGCAGGGGGGCTGGCAGGGGGCTGGCAGGGGGGCTGGCAGGGGGCAGGGGGGGCTGGCAGGGGGACTAGTAGGGGGGATTGGCAGGGGGTGGCAGGGGGGACTGGCAGGGGGCAGGGGGGCTAGCTGGCAGGGGGGCAAGCAGGGGTGGTAGGGGGGAACTAGCAGGGGGCAGGGGGTAGGGGGGGCTGGCAGGGGGGTGGCAGGGGGACTAGCATGGGGCAGGGGGAAAGGCAGGGGAAAAGCAGGGGTTGGAAGGGGGGAGGGGTGTCCAGGCAGGGGGGAGGGGTGTCCAAGCAGGGGGAGGGGTTGTCCAGCAGGGGGGAGGGGTGTCTAGGCAGGGGGAGGGGTTGTCCAGCATGGGGGAGGGGCTGTCCAACACGGGGGGGGGGGGGGGGGGGGGTTGTCCAGTAGGGGGGGAGGGATGTCCAGCAGGGGGGAGGGGTTTCCAGCAGGGGGGAGGGGCTATCCAGTAGAGGGGAGGGGCTGTCCTGCAGGGGGGGAGGGGTGTCCAGCAGGGGGGAGGGCTATCCAGTAGGGGGGAGGGGTGTCCAGCAGGGGGGAGGGGTGTCTAGGAAGGGGGAGGGGATGTCCAGCAGAGGGGGAGGGGCTGTCCTTGAGGAATGTCTAGCTGAGAACAAGCATGAATAGGTGTAACAGCAGGTAGAGTAAAATTTGGCAGCCCTATTAGTATATTTCATGTGTAACCTATAGGTTTAGGTCTATAATGATGCTCCTAGACATGTTCTGGTTGTGTAAAAAATGTTGGAACTCTCTATTTTCTATTTCTTGATTCATGTATGTTGGTTGTTGGTACCCCATGTTGATAGGATGTTTCATCTTAATTCTAGTTGTGGTAGCGAACCCTCTTTGATAAGGTGCTCAAGTTGGGAGTACGAGTTGAGGATATGCTTATAGAATATATCCAGCAGAATTGTTCTTTACCAGTTTCAGCATGAACACATCCTTGGGCAGGGGGGGCTGGCAGGGGGACTGGCAGGGGGCAGGGGGGCTGGTGGGGGGGACTAGCAGGGGCAGGGGGGGCTGGCAGGGGGACAAGAAGGGGGAAGGGGGGGTTGGTAGGGGGACAAGCAGGGGGACTGGCAGGGGGCAGGGGGGACTAGCAGGGGGGGGTAGCAGGGGGCAGGGGGGACTAGCAGGGGGGGGTGGCAGGGGGCAGGGGGGACTGGCAGGGGGTGTCAAGGGGGGACTGGTAGGGGGTGGCAGGGGGGACTGGCAGGGGGTGGCAGGGGTGGCAGGGGGGTGGCAGGGGGTGTCCAGGGGGGTGGCCAGGGGATGTCGAGGGGGTGTCCAGGGGGTGTTGAGGGGTTGGGGGGTATTTTTTATGGATTTAGACACCCTATAGCCACGGTTCTAAACTGTGGCTATTGTTTTATTGCCACGGTTTTTAACCGTGGCTATAGACATAATTCCACGGTTTAAAACCATGGCAATTAAGTCTTTCCGGCCTTTAGTATAGCCATGGTTGAAACCGTGGCTATAGTGTTAAAGCCACAGTTTGGAGCCGTGGCTATATACCTATAGCCACGGTTGCAACCGTGGCTATAGTGTTAAAGCCACGGTTCGGAACAGTGGCTATAGGTCTAGGCATATAGCCACGCCAAACTTAGCCACGGTTTGAGGAACCGTGGCTATTACCTATAGCCACGGTTTGAGGGCCTATAGCCACGGTTTAGAACCGTGGCGATAGCCCGAATTTCCAGTAGTGGTTGATATAACCATTCTATAGCCACAGACTTATAAAACCGTGGCTATAGGTCTGTGGCTATAGCTTCATTTTGTAGTAGTGATAACCATACTTTTTAAGAAGATCTTTAATATACTTTTGTTGAGATATATAGGTTCCCTCCGGTTTTTTAGAAATTTGAAAACCAAGGAAAAAATTTAACTTACCCATCATACTCATTTCAAACTCAGATTTCATTAGACTTTCAAAATAATCAGTTAAAGATTGTTTAGTTGAACCAAATATGATGTCATCAACATAAATTTGAACAACCAAAACATTTTTCTTATCTTTCTTTATAAAAAGGGTTGGATCTACATTTCCCTTAACATAGTTATTTTGAAGCAAAAATCCTTTGAGTCTATCATACCAGGATCATGGGGATTGTTTAAGAACATACAAAGCTTTGGTAAGTCTAAAAACATGATCTTGATGTTTTGTATCTTCAAAGGCAGGAGGTTGTGCAACAAAAACTTCCTCTTGAACAAAACCGTTAAGAAAAGCACATTTCATATCCATTTGGAAAAGTTTAAAATTGAAGAATGCTGCAAAGGCAAGTAGAATGCGAAAAGATTCAAGTCTAGCTACTGGAGCATAGGTTTCTTCATAGTCTATTCCCTCTTGCTAGTTATAGACTTTAGAAACAAGTCCAGATTTATTTCTTACTATGACTCCATTTTCATTACACTTGTTTCTGAAGACCCATTTTACTCCTATGATAGAAGTTTCATTAGGTCTTTCAACCAAGGTCCAAACTTTATTCCTCTCAAATTCATTTAGTTCACCTTGCATGGCTTTGATCCAATCCTTATCACCTAAATCTTCATAAGTGATTTTTGGTTCTAATTGGGAAAGAAATGCTAGATGTTCTACTTCATTTATTAAGGAACCTCTAGTCCTTACAGTTTGATTTACATCACCAATGATACTATCACTGGGATTATTCTTAAGAAACACCTGACTTGGGTTTTGTAAAACATGTTCATCAAAATAGGGTAGAAAGTCTTCTGGGGTAAATGTTTCAGAAGTATATTCTTGAACATTTTCCTTATCAGAAGGATCTTCTATCAAAGGTTGAAAATCATTTTTTGAAAACACATCCGAGGATGTAGGTTGGGATGGTTTGAAAACAAAAGGATCAGACTCATCAAATTTTACATGCACTGTTTCTTCAACAGTATAAGTATTTTTATTGAAAACTCTATATGCCTTAGAAGTTGTGGAGTAGCCTAAGAAAATTCCTTCATCGGATTTTAGTGCGAATTTATGTAGATTATCTATAATATTCAGAATGAATACTTTGCAACCAAAAACCTTGAAGTAGTAAAGTCTTGGTTTTCTACCGTTCCATATCTCATAAGGAGTTTTATTAAAAAAAGGTCTAATCAAAACTCAATTTATAGTATAACAAGCAGTACTTACAGCTTTATCCCAGAAATGTCTAGCTATAGAATATTCACTCAACATGGTTCTAGTTATCTCTTGAAGAATTCTTTTTTTTCTTTCAACTACACCATTTTGTTGAGGAGTTCTAGGTGCTGAAAATTGTGAGTAATACCTTTTCTACTATAAAAAGTTTCAAAATCAGAATTTTGAAATTATCCTCCATGATCACTATGAATAGTTTTTAGTGGAAGATTTTTCTCATTTTTAACTTGTGCTCTAAAACTTTTGAAATAAGAAAAAGCTTCAAACTTTTTTTCTAGAAAATATACCCAAGTAAATTTGGTGTAATCATCAACTAAAACAAACACATAGTATTTGCCTCCAATACTTCCAGTTTTTGTTGGAAAAAAAAGATCCATGTGCACTAATTGTAATTCATCAGTCATTGTGACTTCACCAATTGATTTAAAACTATATTTATGTTGCTTTCTATATTGACAAGGATCACAAACTTTAGAGGAATCAAATATAAGATCCGGTAGATCTTTAACTAGTTTCTTCTTAGAAATTTTACATAAGTTTCTAAGGTTACAGTGACCTAGTCTTCTATGCCATAACCAGGAATGATCTTCCATTGCACTTAGGCAAGGTAGTTCTTGACTCCTGAGGTCTTATAAGTTCAAAGTGTAAACATTCTATTGCCTATTGGATGATAGAATAAATTCTTCCTTTGAATTGTGTACCAAGCACTTATCATTCCTAAAATTCACAAGGTATCCTTCATCACATAACTGACTTATGCTAATGAGGTTGTGATTAAGACCCTTAACAAATAAAACATTTGAAATCAAAGTTTTACCAAGAAGAACAATATTACATATACCAACAATTTCTCCCTGAGCATTATCTCTGAAGGTTACCTTTCCTCCTTTCGTTTTGATAATCTTTTCAAAATAGCTTTTGTTACTAGTCATGTTTCGGGAACATCCACTATCCATGTACCATGTATTGTTGTTGGTACTTCCTCTATCTTCCTGAAAATAAGAAAAGAATTAGACTTTCGGAATCCAAACTTTTTTGGATCCGAGATTTCTAGACAACAAAATTTTAGGAACCCACACTTTCTTGAAAAATAGGATATATGAAAACCTAGAGATTGGGTTTTATTTAAAGAACAATTCTTTGTCCAGTGACCACCACATTGACACTTGGTACAAAATGGAGCACTTTTTGGAACAAAGTAGTTGTTACTAAAAGTTGGTTTTGCATGGGTATATCCAAATTCGGATTTGTTTCTTAAAGGTCGTATTTGAGAATACATTTTATCAAAATTTTCTTTACCATGGGTAAAGTTTGATAAACACTTATTTAAGGAAAAAATTTTGGACTTGAGTTTAATAACCAAGTTTTTATCTCCAAAATAATTAGATTTAGGACTAGAGATAGGCTTGAAAACACTTTTCTTAGAAATTACTTGTTCTAACTCTTTAGAAAGTTTGTTCTTCTCAGAACTTACTTCCTCAAGATTTTTTGAAATCTTTACAAAATCAGCATTTTTCCTATCAATATCTTTAGAAAGATCTGATATCTCTTTTGTAAGAATAGAATTCCTAGAGTTTTCCTTATCAAGTTTCTTATTGAGTTTAGAATTCTCTATCTCAAGAAGTTCAGCAAACCTAGAAACTTCTTTATAGGTAGGTGAAGTATTTTCTTCATCAGAAGAAGATTATTCATCTGAAGAGTTATAATACTTACTATCATTGGAATTTAAAGATACATTGGACAATAATTCATCATTCTGTACCTTATCCATAAAGTAATGATTTTTGATGGGTAATCTGGCTATAAGACCAATATTCTTCTATTCTGAAGATTTATAATCAGAAGATTCATCTGAAGAGTCACCACCACTAGCACTCCAGGTGTCATTTTCTTTCAGAACTTTCTTAGCTTTGGTGTTGTAATACTTCTTCCAGTTCCTTTCTGAATGCCTTTCTTTCCTTTATTTCTTTTTGAGCAAAGGGAAATCTGGTCTAATATGCCCAGCTCTCTTGCATTCATAACAAGTAACTTCACTATATTTCTTGTATTTCCTTTACTTTTTCTTATACTTGGATTGGAAACTTCTCTGGCCAGCTATCTTGTTCATCCTTTGAGCAAGATTTTCTAACTCATTTTATGAGACTTCACTTTCACTAGAATCTGATTGAAAAACCACCTTCTTAGACTTGGATCTGGTTACTCTCTCAGGAGTCTTAGCTTTCATATGATTTAATGTTGTTGTAAAAGAAATAGTACCATTTCCATTCTTCTTTTTGATGTTTTCAGCATCTCTCTTCATTCTTGTTTCATGTTGGAGAAGAGTTTCGAATAGATCATCAAGAGAAATTTGAGTGACCTTCCTGTTCTCATCTATAGCTGTTATCTTTGATTCTCACTCATTGGGAATAATATCAATTATCTTATCTACAAGGGCTTCATCATCTAACCCTTTTTCTCCCATAGACTGAAGACTATTCACTATAGTCATAAATCTATGTTGAACTTTACAGATTGGTTCCCCATAAGGAAAATTGAATCCATGGTATTCACCTCTAAGCATTGATCTCATAGTTTCAATCACTTTAGAAGTACCAAAGTGTGTAACTTCTAACTTCTTCCAGATATAATTAGCTTCTTCACAAGAATAAATTTGGCTATATATATTTCTATTCATTGAACATAATAGAGTATTTCGTACCATATAATTGAGTTCCTACTCTTTCTTTTCCTGGTTAGTGAAAGTTCTAACTTCCTTATCATGAATTTTATAATCACCAGTAGGCATAAGGAAATTATCCACTCCAGTATTGATAATAATAGTCTTCATTCGATCTCTCTAGTATTCATAGTCATTATCATCAAATATTGGTGGTCTTGTAGGGTTTAGATTGTCAATAGAACCAACATTGATTCCTGCCATTATTAAAACAACTCTGGAAACCAAACTTGTTAGTAGAAAAAGTTCGTAACCACAATGTTCGGAATGACAATTCAGAATGATATAGTTCGGAATGACAAATTTCGGAATGACAAAGTTTGGAATGACAAAGTTCGGAATGACAAATAACTTTCTAAGAAAGGATGAATAACAATGAAAAAGTGATCAAGAAAAACATATACGTGAGTACAAGTATTTCTGATACCTCCTCTGATACCAATTGTAGGATCGAAATAACGATGTAGATGCTAAATATAAAAGAGGGGGGGGGGGGTGAATTGTACACTTTATAAATTACTTTGGAACCTTTAAATTTGGTTACAGATAACTATGTTTTCCTTAGAAAAGGAAAGATCTAAGTTTAACAAAGTTAAACTGAGAAAATTCACAACACCTGTAGTCACCAACTGAAGAATGAGAACCAAGGTTTACAATAAATGATTATACCTTAAAGCGTATAGAATCTAAACTAATCAGAGTACAAGTGTAAGGAAATACAAGAAGGTTATAATTTCCTTACAATACAATATGCAGTGGAAACAAAACAAGTATTACAAATATAAGTAACAAAAAATAACTCTTTTAACCCAAAGAGAAGGGTATCCAACAACATTGGATAAAGGTCCCTTGATTTATACTTTCAAGAAAGTATTTCTTACCCACACCAGGGTAAGCCCTCTATATAAAGATCGAAATCTCTGTCTTTCTATCCCCGTAAGCCCTCAACTTTAAGGTAGTTGGAACCTCTGTCTTCCTCAGCAAGGAAGCCCTCGAACTTAAAGGTAGTCGACACCTCTGTCTTCTTATCCCCAGAAGTCCTCGAATGTAATCACCAACATTCGGAGTCGCACGAAGCAATCTGAATGATCAGTTCAGTACGCACAAGGCATGAAAAGATTCTCTCTCTATAAATCACCTTAATAGCATGTGGTCTCTAGATTGATCAACTTTTTTCTCTATGTATTGAGATCTTTCAAATGAGATCCTATTTATAGGAAAATTTCCAACGGTCGGATCCCTCCTCCAACGGTCATATTTTCTATGAAATTCGGAGGGACCTGTACATGTGTAACTCAACCAGTGGTTAATTTGAAATAGAATGAATGATATATTTTAATAATAAATCATGTATAACTGAATCCACGACATCATTTTGAAATGAGTCATATGTAAGTAAAATCCATACAAAATTTCGTAGTGTAAGCAAAATAAAAGTTCGGAGTCTAACCAAAATGAAATTCGAAGTCTATGTTATGAAATGTTCGGATTCAGTTTTATAGGAATTCGGAGTCTAGTTTCACCAGAGATTGGAATCTGAACTTGCATAGTTCGAATTCAAACTATTAAAAGTTCGGAGTCGAACTTCATAAGAGTTCGGAGTCAAACTACTTAAGAGTTTTGAGTCAAACTTCATAAGAGTTCGGAGTCGAACTACTTAAGAGTTCGAAGTCTAACTACTTAAGTGTTCGGAGTCGAACTTCATAAGAGTTCGGAGTTGAAATACTTAAGAGTTCAGAGTCGAACTTCAAAAGATTTTGGATTCGAACTACTTAAGAGTTCGGAGTCGAACTACTTAATAGTTCAGAGTCGAACTTCATAAGAGTTCGGAGTCGAACTACTTAAGATTTCGGAGTCAAACTTCATAAGAGTTCGGAGTCGAACTACTTAAGAGTTCGGAGACGAACTACTTAAGAGTTCAGAGTTGAACTACATAAGAGTTCAGAGTCCAGAATTCGGATTGGAACTTCATTACAGTTCACATCCAGAATTCGGATCCTAAAAACAGAATGCTCCAAATATTTACATTATATGACTTTTGGGATTTTGGGTATGAATCTGGTTTTTGTACTTAAGAAAAATATTTCTATGTATAAGAAAATCTAGGTTAGGGTAAATTTCCTTAAAGAAGTAAATTTTCCTTATGGAGGTAAAATTTATATTTGCTTAAGTATAAGGTGTTTGTGATTTTCAAAACAAGAAGGAATGGAAAAGTCATAAGGAAAACCTTATTGACTCAAAAAGGTCCATGTGACTGTGGATATACAAACCCAAGACACTTCATGAATCCTAACCCCATTACGAAAAAAATGTGGGAAACCTCTTACAATAAAAATACAAACCCAAATAGAAGATACACTGATTTTCCTTTCCCAAAGGTTTGATAAGTCAGGAGGTTTTGGTGGAGGCTTCAACACAGTCCCTTTTGAATAAGAGAACCAAGGAAGGATATACCCTGTCATGAATGGATTTTAAGAAGGGTACTTTATTTGGTCACATAGGTCCCTCAAATAGGTATACTGTGAAGTTATGGTGCGCAGGTATACCGCGTAGGTATGGTGCGCAGGTATCGCTCGCAGGTATAGCGCACAAGTATGGCATGAAGGTATACCGCGTAGGTATAAATGATGACTAAAGAATGTGAAGACTTTCAAAACATGCTTATCCAGTATAATTATCTCTTCTATCATGGTTTAGAGAGCTACCTGAGACAATTTGATGGATCTAGGTGAAAGAGCTATGCAATGGGAGCTTCAAAGAGTCTTTCAATTTGTTTTAGTCTTGAAATGGGGAGCCCAAGGGCTCTATTTATAGGCACGGATGGGCCTAGTCAAAGAGATGTCGCCCGCGCACGTATTTCGCACAGCTTCTCCATTCAAGTATTCTGCATAGGTGCACAAAGCATCCTTTGGCATAGAGCTCTGCCGCATAGGTCAGTCACGCAGATCCGCCGCATAAGTCAGTCGCAGCTCTTCTGCGTAGGTCAGTCGCACAGCTCTTTGGGAAAATTTTGGTTTTTTTCTTTTCACTATTAGAACCTTGTTTTGGGTTACATTCTCAAGTAGTGTCAGCAAAATCCACCCCTATGGATTGGATATAAAACATATAGAGAGAGTTGAGTCCTGAGGTGAATGTTTCCGAATAGCGCAGGCTTACCGTGTAGGTTTACCATGCAGCTGCTTCGCAGAGGTATGACGCGTACAGGGTGCACGTAGTCCAGACACGTAGGTCTTTAGTTTCCTATAAATAGGTCTCACCTTTCACGATATTTTCTTCATCTGTGCTTTCTCCGAAATTTTTTAGCTCTCATTGCGTAGCTCGTTTTCGCAGCTCTTATTGCGTTGTGATCTCACGTAATTTCTTTGAAACTTCTTCAATGTAAAATTAATTACATGATGGATCTATTACAAAGGACTTAACCGATGGGGTTGCACTAGGATCCTTAGAGAAGGAACTACGCAATGGACCTCATCGAAGGACCTACACGATAGGCCTCGTCGAAGGACCTACGTGAACAGTGTCCTTTGCCAAAAAAAATTGATTTCCTCTTTAAAATTCTGACCTGGAAGTTTGGTAATTCTTTTGCAGGAAATAATGACTCATTTTATGACTCATACTGAATAATATAAGGCTCACCAAAATGAAATTATGTAGTTCTTCAGACCAGACTATTATGATATTGTTGAGAGTACTCTTCTTGGGCTATGGAAGGGTCTAATTCTGTACCAATGTGACTACGCACAAAGCCCTTATTTTCCCTTGTACGGGCATGGGATTTTTCAAGATGCCCATGTTCCATCTGTTAAAAATTAATTTCCAAAGAATTTGTTTCTTCAGTATCCCAACTATAAATGTATGAATATTAATTCAAGGGGGTTCCAGTACAAGAAGGAACTGTCCCTATTAGTTGCATCCTTCATCACAGTGGTTGCACTCCCGATATGAAGGATCACGTTGTAGAGCCAAGACCAAATTTTTAGGATTCCACTTTTTGGGCTTCTTAAACAGATCAATCTAATGGTTGGAAAGGATATTGGGACCTTCGTTCTGGAGGGGGTGTAAAACCCAAGTGGATGTGGGCATTCTAGGTACATCGGACTTGTGCAGAATTTAGAAAAGAGTTATCAGATGTTCAAATCTACGAAGATATCTGGATGGGGCAAACTTGTGTTTATAAAAATGAATTCATTCCTGAATTACTCAAAAAATGGAGTCCACAAATGAATTCATTTCATTTAAAACATGGGGAATTTGGTATTAGTCTCTGGGATATTTACCAAATAGTTGGAATTCCCATTCTTGGGGAAATGTATGATGAATTCATTCTGCCTACTACAACATGGGGTGATGCTTCTAGAACACCACCACTGGATCATGAATTATTTAAGATAGCGAATAATTTACCTAAGGAAAAGAAAGATATCCATGCTATAGTGTGGATGTAATCCTTCTTAGAACCCACAATAAAGGATGGTCCAACCTGTAGACATCCTACTGTCTGTCCTTCTACAGATAACCGAGGAAGTTCAGGCACATATTAGCCTACTCTGGAAAGAGGCGATTATAAGCACTGGGGATATAAATTCCAAACCGATATAGATGAAAAATTACACTTAGCTTCCTTCCTTGCTATGTGGCGAAGCATTTATTTTCTTCCAGTCCGTGAATCCGGAGGTGGTGTAAGATCCGGGACTTTCATCATTGTAGCTAAATTGGTAGGAGGGAAGTATATTGGGCTACAAATCCCTATATTAGAAATAATTTACCATCTCCTGAAACATTTATACAATGGGAAGGCTCCATTTAGGATTGAACGGCCATTATAAGTGTTGTGGGGCTGGATTGAAGCACATTTTTATTCATACTTGGTGTTGAATTCAGTCAGAGTTCCCAATGGTCAATTCACCCCAATTTTATAGAAAGTTTATGGTATTAAGCTTCTGAACTTGAGACCTGATGAGGTGCTGAAGATATTGAATGTATCATAAGAATTCAGCTTCTTTCCTTTTGGTAACCCATAAGTTGGAACATTCATTGATTATGGTAAAGAAAAGAATTATGAGTTGAGATTTTATATAATGGAATTCAGGGATGGCGTATTATTAACCAAGATTGATGGTGAAATTATATGTGAGGCTTATGTCCCCTATAGTTTTGCTCGTCAATTCATATGCCATCAAAATCAAAAACTTTTCCACCCACACATGTTAGAAATGAAAAACACTCAATGGTAGCGTGACAATTATGGATTCTAACGGGTTTAGAGGTATCCAAATTGTCGATTACATTACCTCCATAAAATGAATCAATCGGGTTAGAAGCTGGGTATGCCAAAGCTTGGGCTTCTTCATATCCTCAAGGGGATTTAACAAAAGGAATATATAGAGGGCGGCTACAAAGACTATTTCACATGGAAATTGTTATAAGAAGTCCAAGGCTGGAGATGATACAGAAGTTTCATATGTTTCAAAGCCCTCAAAATGTCTTCGTAGGAGGTATACTAGGAAGACCAGGGCTAGAGAAGCAAAACCTCCAATGCCAAGGCGATCCAGTCGCCACTATCAAACAGAGATTCATGTTATATATGTTGAACATTCTGAAGAATGGAGGCCTGAAGAATATCTCCCATCAGAAGGAGTTGAATCTCCTCTACAGTCAACCATACCAAGATTAAATCATGTGCTACCTTCAGCCATTATTCATTGGGATATTGTAACCCATGATCTTAGGGATTCATGGGAATTTCTACAGCATGGCATTCGAATACCAGATATTGGTGACTTCAAGGCATCTTCTGATTGCAATCCGTACAATAACTTGTGTAACACCCCGAGCTTCCATGATACGCTTCTCATTCAATAATGCAATAGCTTGCATTGTACGCAACTTCGAGTTCTAAAACACCGAGACTAATCAAAGTAGCCATTATGAATAGTAATAACCACTTTTTAAAATTATAGAAATTTTATATTTCAAAATGGACTTCATTTTTGGATTCGGAATATCGAAATTAGCCTATGTTGAAATTTTGGTATTTTTCTGAGAACTTCTAATTTTTTATGAATAGTGAAAAATACTTAAAAACAACTTTTTTAATCAAAATAATTTATAGTGATAAATTATACTGTTTAGTGGTTTTAAAGTATAATTAGAATATATTTTTACCATTTTATCCAATGGTGGTCATTAGAATTAATTTAACATTAAAATTGGACAAAAACAATTGCCAATCTTTTGATATAAATTGTTTCTTAAAAACACGCTATTTGTTGTGACAGCGGGAATTAATTATAAAATTAATTAATGAAACTTATATGTTTGGAATTTTGTAAAATATACATCATTTTTTAATTCGGAATATCAATTATATCTTAGGGTGAAATTTTGGCATTGTTCTGAAAAACTTCAATTTTTGATGAATAGTGAAACCACTAAGTGGTACTTAAATAACTGATTTTTCATTTAAATGAAATATTACCACTTCTGTGATTTGATTTTCAAAAATCCGACATACATGGTTGTCATTAAGAAGTAAAATGTGGTTCAATGAGATTAAAATAATTTTTTGGTGAATAGTAACTTTTAAGTTCTTAATCGCAATTAGAGGTAATTAGTGTAGTTTAAGGTAAAAATAATGTTTTAATAATATGATATGAGCATGACACTTGTCCTACTCCTATTGTATGAGTCATGGCCGACCAAGACAACCCATGGGTCAACTTGGGGACCCCATGGAGCCACTTTAGTTGGAAAATGACATTAATATATATTTATTTAATGTTAAAATTAAATTGACACAAACATGAGTTGTTTTACTAAAACAGTTTTTAAGTGGGGTTACACAAGTCCAAATTTTGATTATAAATATTCATTATAAATCTAAAAAGATTTCCTACATTATAGTATTTTTTTATAATTTTTAGACATTAAATAAATTAAATTATTTATGACATCATGATGATGCAGCGATGACCTCATTATTTAACGATTTAAATAAAATGTAAAGATAATGTAAAATCCAAAGAGTACACTTGTCAAAAACCTATTGGATGAGTAGATTTAGAACCCTTATAATCTTATCCTTGAATTATATAAGTGTGGGACCTTTAGAATCCGAAAAGCATTGTGTAATAATTTAACATTTCAATCTTTCCAAAAGAGCCCCTCCTCTCCTCTTATAAAAGGCCCCCACCTCTCCCACCTCATTTACACTTTCAAGCCATTTGGCTCGGCCAACCTCTGCCCAAATATTCTCCCAACTTCCCCCTCTTACTCCTAGAAGCCTCACTTTGGGAAGAACTCTTCCCAAGGAAGCCTTTGGCTCAAATCAAAAAGAGTTACCCGATTTTGAGGTAATGTCTTCTCTAATGTTGTTTTGTTTTATTTTTCTTCTCCAACCCCCTAAACTCTTTTTATTCATTTCTTTTGTAACAACACCAGTATCCTCAATATAATAGGATGTTGTTATAAGAAGTATTCTAGCTACACTTACACACACCTACATCTAATGGTTAAAGAACATACGGTTTCTGTGGATGGCGAATTTCTGCCTCACGAAACGATGATTGTTCAACACTCATATAACACCTTCAAAGGTGGCCATTAATATGTCACTATTTTTATATATGATATATAATATGTTTATGTTTTACTTATGCTTCTGTATTTCTCATTTATGGCATACTTTATGATTTCCATTATGGGTAAAACGCGATAATTTCATTTTAGGAAGTGAGGACTACCGCCCCCTCAAAGTGATTTGAATCGTTAATGCCATATGTGGGATGTATAAAGGATGAAGAAAATGGTATTATACACTATATTATACTGGAATTATATTATAAATTTATATCATTATGATTTAGTTCCATTAAATATGAAATTGAAATGAAAGTAGCGTTCATGCGTACGTACGGCTTACCGTCTCCATGAACGGTGCATTTCATTTCTTACCTCTAAATGTTACGTAATATTATAAATGAATGTATATACTGGATATATAAGATATATATGACATCTAAATCATGAATATAATTCTGGATATAATGGATATTCTACCACATGAACAACTTGTAATTATAAGAAGTTTATTGTTGACTCAAGTTACCAAAGATCGACAAAACGACCGTTATTAACTTAAATAATTACATAATGTTCATAACATTGTAATAAGTGATATAAAAAGGATAATGAAATTTAAAATGGTTCTTAATAAGGTAGATATTAACTCTAGTTTATTATTCAGGAGGTTAAAGAACGGTTGAGTCAAGTCGGACACAAGGTAAGGGAACTTCTTAACCCAATTTCTATTCTTTGGGTTAATCTCCTACTTTCAAATTATGTCATGATATTATTATGTCTTATTTTGTATTATTTATGTGTACCTATAGTGAATACACATAATAGATATATTTTATTTTAAAAATGATCTTTTTAAGGACTTCGTCTCAATCTCCTTTCATTGAGGCATATTTGGTTTTATACACAACTTTCTTTTATACGGTGTATAAACCACTTTGACTTTTACGTTTGTTCAAAAGGAATCTTTTTTATACGAAGCGTTTTGCTAAACGACAAAAGGGAATGTTTTTATTTCTGTACATATGTGGCGACAATGACTTCTCCGCCGCCATGACCATTATTTGAGTTTCGGCTTCCTCTACAAGCCATCACTTTTTATTAATGAAAAATAAATACAAAGTTTTAACATTCTTTTATTTTGGTATTGAAAATGGTTTTTAAAGCATTTTTATTATATCAATGTGTTGTATTGATATCTTGTGATTGAAATGTGGAAATGTTATGTTTCCTTTATGCATGTTTTATGTGATACGATTATGTTATGGTTTATGATATGTTTAAACCTATTCATATGAGGAATGTATTGGACTTAATAAGTGACGGGTGGAGCCCGCTATAGCTCCTCAATGCATCGGTAGGTCTCATGAGACAACTAGACGTGGAATTGGCCGAGGCCCTTTCCCAATTTGATTTATGGTTTTGGCCGAGGCCTTAATCATTTTAGACGTCTTGGGCGAGGCCTTGACAAAATGTTTCAGAATGTCTGGCATTATACATTCCCTCATTATGAAAGTGGTTATTGATATCGCATGTGATTATTCGACCAGTAGAATATCCATGTGAAGAAGTGAATGGCATTATCTCATTTTACTTTTTCCATATTATGTTGAAGTTCAAGTTTAAAAGGCTTTTGTTTTAGTTATACATTGCCTTAAATGTTAATGTTTATTTATGAAAGCTTCCGCTATATTGTTAACCTTACTGAGAATCTGAGCTCACCCCTTTCAATGTTTTAATATTTTCCTGGATGTGAAGAAGTATTTTATGAATGACCTGCAGGGATAGTCCGAAGAGGATAGAAGTGTGGACTATGGAGACTATGTTATTATAGTTTTTCACTTTGTGATGTAATGTAACATTTATGAATGTATCTAGTGTTTCCAAGGCTACTAAACTAATCGGTCTTTAGAGACTTGATCTTTTGTGATCATGCCAATGTTACGAAGTAATGCACCGGCTCTGGGTAGCTGGGGTCGGGGCGTTACAGTTGGTATCAGAGGCAGTTTAGTACTAACCTTGGAAGATAGATTTAGATAAACTCTGATTAGAGCACATATCCCGAAGATAGACTTTGAGGATTAGTATAGAAGAACTTCCTAGAATTTTGGTATTGTAGAGATGTTGTGAGTTTTCCGAGCAATACATCCCTGTCTGGATATGAGCAGGTAGAGGCGGCTCTGGCACAGATGTACCTAGGGGTAAAACCCGAAAACACCGCTTTGAGCTAGACTTGAACGGGAACTGGTGCACGACAACGGGCCTTGCTGCACTCTTGGTTACGACACTCCCGGGGGATATGCTTAGGATAATTCTCATTTTCTTTACAAACCACTATGAAGGGTTATGAGTATATACTTTATCAAAGAAAACATTTCTTTTTATGATTATGGATTATATCCATAAATAGTTCAATTTATGTAAAGTGTTTTACAAATATGGAATTATGTATTTTAATTCATAAACTAATCTAGTTTATGCCATTGTTTAGAAATGGCGCCTAGTGGAAGGAATGGAAACCGTATCAATGCACGCACTCCGTGTAGGGGTTTCCCTCCTGCTCAAGATAATTATTGTGGATCTGGAGATACAACTGGTGCTGATCAACTTATTACCATACTGGGACAACTCACTCAGGTTATTAATAATAACCTTACTCGTATGGAGCACCCTGATCCGCAACATGGAGGATCAATGCTAGATCGTTTCATGAGGCAACAACCACCAACCTTCAATGGGAGTAAAAATCCTATAGTATCTGAGCAATGGATAAATTCCTTAGAGAAAATATTCCATGCCTTGGGGAGTAGTGAAAGGGAGAAGGTTGTCATGGCAGTTTACCGCCTCACTGGAGATGCCGATCAGTGGTGGTCGCTGATTCAAAACACAAAGGAAGATGATGAAGTATCAAATATGGAATGGAGGGAGTTCAAAGAGCTTTTCTTAGAAAAATATTTTCCTCGTGACCATCGAGCAGATATGGAAAGGCAATTTCTGAGTTTGAGGCAGAAGGAGGATGAGAATGTCACAAAGTATGAGGCTAACTTTACAAGGTTAGCGAGGCATGCTGCCGATTATATACGTAACCCAAGGAGTAAGATTGATCGTTTCTTTGATGGGTTAAAACCATTTATCCGTCGAGCTTTAGTATCACAATCCTTCTCATCATACGAAGATATTGTCTCGTGTGCTATCAAGACAGAAAAGGAATTCTCTAAGTCTTATGACAACAAGGTAAAGCAAGAGAAGAAGAGAACGGTGGAACAAGAGACAGATAAAGGGAAAAAGGGAAAGAAGGATTTTCCATTATGTGATAATTGTGGGAAGAATCACCCTGGTACTTGCCTAAAAGGAATGGGAGTTTGTTATAAATGTGGAGAAAAGGGTCACCAGGCTCGTGATTGCAAGGGAAAGAAAGAGGCTGTCAAAGTTGAATGCTACAATTGTAGGGAAACAGGGCATTATGCAAATGAATGTCCTAAGCGTCAAGGAAACTTACCTCAGAAAAGGCCAAGGGATCAAGGCCAATCTTATGCTGTGACTACAGTTGAAGCGGAATAATTAATGTATTGGTGCTTTTGGACTCAAGGATTATATTCTGGTTATAAGAATAATGTGATATATATATATGGATTGTACTGCAGTACTTGTTGATTTCAGTAAGGTTTTAATATGATTAAGGTAATCATATTTTTAGTATGTGACAATAAGAGAAACTTTTCTTTGTTTGGGGAATCTGATGTTACAATTGATTTTGGAATTTAGAGACCTTTTAGAGAAAGTCTGGACGGAGGTATTTTGGATAACTATTAAGGTTGGAATGGATTAAGTTGAACCATGGATAGTATTGTTTAAGGTTAAAGAATTTCTGAAGATTATTTTTGGAATATTATAATACTATAGTTTTAGGAAAAAGGACAACCTGCAGCGTGGGGAATAACCCGTCGCGTCGGACAAAGCTGCAGGAATCGAACCCACAACCATAGTGCGAAAAGCCTTTATTTCCTACCACTAGCCTACAGGAAGTCCCTGGTTATTACAAAATAGTTTTACTAATCTAAATGGTATGTGTTAACATTTGCAACCTTATACAATTAGGATAAATAGTATATTTTTGAGTTCCGTTACCATTTGGAGTAAAAGTTGGGTTTGTGGTAAAAATTTATTAACGAATGAAAGTATACATTAGAAGTATGTATATTCCCTTACGTTCTTAGTAAATCTCCTAAATAAATTCCTCAACATTATAAAAGGTAAATTAAAACAAAAATGTTGTCGGTTAACTTTTCCAACTGGGGATTCAATGACTGTTTAACCAATCACAAGTTTGTGATTTTCTTGTGGTTAAACTTTCTCCTAATCCTGTTTTCTATAACTCTCCATCAGACCTTGATGGTTTGTTTCTCCTCCATATCCATATTTTCATATAATCCTAGAATGGGCTATATCGGGTGACCTTTGTACTTATCCTGCTTTCTTTTAATGTTATATATTTATTAACCTTATTTCCGATGTGGGTTTTCCTCAAAGGTATTTTCTCTTTTCAACCTTTTATTTACAAATAAAAATTTCAAATTGCGAAGACGCAATTTATTGAAGGAGGGGAGAATGTAACACCCCGAGCTTCCATGATACGCTTCTCATTCAATAATGCAATAGCTTGCATTGTACACAACTTCGAGTTCTAAAACACCGAGACTAATCAAAGTAGCCGTTATGAATAGTAATAACCACTTTTTAAAATTATAGAAATTTTATATTTCAAAATGGACTTCATTTTTGGATTCGGAATATCGAAATTAGCCTATGTTGAAATTTTGGTATTTTTCTGAGAACTTCTAATTTTTTATGAATAGTGAAAAATACTTAAAAACAACTTTTTTAATCAAAATAATTTATAGTGATAAATTATACTGTTTAGTGGTTTTAAAGTATAATTAGAATATATTTTTACCATTTTATCCAATGGTGGTCATTAGAATTAATTTAACATTGAAATTGGACATAAACAATTGCCAATCTTTTGATATAAATTGTTTCTTAAAAACACGCTATTTGTTGTGACAGCGGGAATTAATTATAAAATTAATTAATGCAACTTATATGTTTGGAATTTTGTAAAATATACATCATTTTTGAATTCGGAATATCAATTATAGCTTAGGGTGAAATTTTGGCATTGTTCTGAAAAACTTCAATTTTTGATGAATAGTGAAACCACTAAGTGGTACTTAAATAACTGATTTTTCATTTAAATGAAATATTACCACTTCTGTGATTTGATTTTCAAAAATCCAACATACATGGTTGTCATTAAGAAGTAAAATGTAGTTCAATGAGATTAAAATAATTTTTTGGTGAATAGTAACTTTTAAGTTCTTAATCGCAATTAGAGGTAATTAGTGTAGTTTAAGGTAAAAATAATGTTTTAATAATATGAGATGAGCATGACACTTGTCCTACTCCTATTGGATGAGTCATGGCCGACCAAGACAACCCATGGGTCAACTTGGGGACCCCATGGAGCCACTTTAGTTGGAAAATGACATTAATATATATTTATTTAATGTTAAAATTAAATTGACACAAACATGAGTTGTTTTACTAAAACAGTTTTTAAGTGGGGTTACACAAGTCCAAATTTTGATTATAAATATTCATTAGAAATATAAAAAGATTTCCTACATTATAGAATTTTTTTTATAATTTTTAGACATTAAATAAATTAAATTATTTATGACATCATGATGATGCAGCGATGACCTCATTATTTAACGATTTAAATAAAATGTAAAGATAATGTAAAATACAAAGAGTACACTTGTCAAAAACCTATTGGATTAGTAGATTTAGAACCCTTATCATCTTATTCTCTAATTATATAAGTTTGTGACCTTTATAATCCGAAAAGCATTGTGTAATAATTTAACATTTCAATCTTTCCAAAAGAGCCCCTCCTCTCCTCTTATAAAAGGCCCCCACCTCTCCCACCTCATTTACACTTTCAAGCCATTTGGCTCGGCCAACCTCTGCCCAAATACTCTCCCAACTTCCACCTCTTACTCCTAGAAGCCTCACTTTGGGCAGAACTCTTCCCAAGGAAGCCTTTGGCTCAAATCAAAAAGAGTTACCCGATTTTGAGGTAATGTCTTCTCTAATGTTGTTTTGTTTTATTTTTCTTCTCCAACCCCCTAAACTATTTTTATTCATTTCTTTTGTAACAACACCAGTATCCTAAATATACTAGGATGTTTTTATAAGAAGTATTCTATCTACACTTACACACACCTACATCTAATGGTTAAAGAACATACGGTTTCTGTGGATGGCGAATTTCTGCCTCACGAAACGATGATTGTTCAACACTCATATAACACCTTCAAAGGTGGCCATTAAGATGTCACTATTTTTATATATGATATATAATATGTTTATGTTTTACTTATGCTTCTTTATTTCTCATTTATGGCATACTTTATTATTTCCATTATGGGTAAAACGCGATAATTTCATTTTAGGAAGTGCGGACTACCGCCCCCTCAAAGTGATTTGAATCGTTAATGCCATATGTGGGATGTATAAAGGATGAAGAAAATGGTATTATACACTATATTATACTGGAATTATATTATACATTTATATCATTATGATTTAGTTCCATTAAATATGAAATTGAAATGAAAGTAGCGTTCATGCGTACGTACAGCTTACCGTCTCCATGAACGGTGCATTTCATTTCTTACCTCTAAATGTTATGTAATATTATAAATGAATGTATATACTGGATATATAAGATATATATGACATCTAAATCATGAATATAATTCTGGATATAATGGATATTCTACCACATGATCAACTTGTAATTATAAGAAGTTTATTGTTGACTGAAGTTACCAAAGATCGACAAAACGACCGTTATTAACTTAAATAATTACATAATGTTCATAACATTGTAATAAGTGATATAAAAAGGATAATGAAATTTAAAATGGTTCTTAATAAGGTAGATATTAACTCTAGTTTATTATTCAGGAGGTTAAAGAACGGTTGAGTCAAGTTGGACACAAGGTAAGGGAACTTCTTAACCCAATTTCTATTCTTTGGGTTAATCTCCTACTTTCAAATTATGTCATGATATTATTATGTCTTATTTTGTATTATTTATGTGTACCTATAGTGAATACACATAATAGATCTATTTTATTTTAAAAATGATATTTTTAAGGACTTCGTCTCAATATCCTTTCATTGAGGCATGTTTGGTTTTATACACAACTTTCTTTTATACGGTGTATAAACCACTTTGACTTTTACGTTTGTTCAAAAGAAATCTTTTTTATACGAAGCGTTTTGCTAAATGACAAAAGGGAATGTTTTTCTTTCTGTACATATGCGGCGACAATGACTTCTCCGCCGCCGTGACCATTATTTGAGTTTCGGCTTCCTCTAAAATCCATCACTTTTTATTAATGAAAAATAAATACAAAGTTTTAACATTCTTTTATTTGGGTATTGAAAATGGTTTTTAAAGCATTTTTATTATATCAATGTGTTGTATTGATATCTTGTGATTGAAATGTGGAAATGTTATGTTTCCTTTATGCATGTTTTATGTGATACGATTATGTTATGGGTTATGATATGTTTAAACCTATTCATATGAGAAATGTATTGGACTTAATATGTGATGGGTGGAGCCCGCTATAGCTCCTCGATGCATCGGTAGGTCTCATGAGACAACTAGACGTGGAATTGGCCGAGGCCCTTTCCCAATTTGATTTATGGTTTTGGCCGAGGCCTTAATCATTTTAGACGTCTTGGCCGAGGCCTTGACAAAATGTTTCAGAATGTCTGGCATTATACATTCCCTCATTATGAAAGTGTTTATTGATATTGCATGTGATTATTCGACCAGTAGAATATCCATGTGAAGAAGTGAATGGCATTATCTCATTTTACTTTTGCCATATTATGTTGAAGTTCAAGTTTAAAAGGCTTTTGATTTAGTTATACATTGCCTTAAATGTTAATGTTTATTTATGAAAGCTTCCGCTATATTGTTAACCTTACTGAGAATCTGAGCTCACCCCTTTCAATGTTTTAATATTTTCCAGGATGTGAAGAAGTATTTTATGAATGACCTACAGGGATAGTCTGAAGAGGATAGAAGTGTGGACTATGGAGACTATGTTATTATAGTTTTTCACTTTGTGATGTAATGTAACATTTATGAATGTATCTAGTGTTTCCAAGGCTACTAAACTAATCGGTCTTTCGAGACTTGATCTTTTGTGATCATGCCAATGTTACGAAGTAATGCACCGGCTCTGGGTAGCTGGGGTCGGGGCGTTACAACTTGGATGAAGTACATAATTATATTATGAAACTAGAGGTTTTTATATATGCAACTGATGAACAAATCCCAGCCTCTAAACGAGTATCTCATATGCTGGACTTAAGAGTCCGTGAAGGGGTAATTATCGACTCTGAGGAGGAGTGGGATATTTATGTTAATACTGAGAATGTATTTCCTTTTTTCTTTTACCTCAACTATGATTTACCATTTATCATCATTAATCTTGATGAAAAAAAATGTATTTTTGCAGCTTGAATGTAGAGAAGGAAGATCTGGACCAATTCTCGAATCACCCAAGTATGGTCCTGTAGGCTCTCCTATTGACGTAACAAATGATCCACCTAGGTCACCAGAACTTTCTCCAGGAGAAAGAATCATGACTGGGGTAATGGAAAAAAATAATCCTCAACCATTACCAAAAGTTTCCCCTACTAAGAGGAGTGTTTCAATATCTCCCCAAGATTTTGAACAAAAACGCAAGAGAGCAATGATATTGATTCAAAGTGTTCACTGAATGAGTAAGTATTTAAAAGATACTTTGGGTATAAAACTTGCTCAATATATTCTGGTAACCATGTTTTATCCTCTTTTAGGATCTATGTCTCTTTCCTCTCTCAAGGGATTAAGAGATGATTCTTCAAGACTAGAAAAAGAAGCCTTAGGGGAAACTCATGTTCATGCTAACGAATCTACAATTTTAGTAGATAAATCATCAAAATATTCAGCTATACATGCTCCAGGATCTACTGAGAGAGAGGAAATCCATGGTAAGATTAAATACATTCCTCAGTTTCTTTTTTCAAAGGATCCTGATATAATCAACACTGATATTCCTATTGCTTTAGAGGAAAGGAATAAAGATCCAGGGAAATCTAAGACAATTACTGATGTTGACCCAAACTTGGAAAGACCTGATTCTACCATACCAATGGAAGATTCAACGGAACAAAATGTCAGCGGAGCCAATTTGGGAATCAACCAATGTTTGTTAGATATCTTAAATGATGAGGACGTTGTAACATTTCAGGCCATATACACTGAAATGATGGACACCCTTAATCCAAATATTGATATTCCATGTTCCATCAAGGAGTTTGGGGATTTAAATGAGTAATTTCAAGGGTGTAAGTCCCTATTCTTTCATTTTCCATACATAATTTGTTCTTTAACTTGATTATTTGCATCAAATTTTACTTTATGCAATTTTATCTATAGAAAATGTTGCAAAGGATATTCAAGAATTAGGTGTTCCACTTTATCCTTCCATTGGGGATAGAGAAATACCTATAGAGTATCCTTCATCTAGAGATGTTCCAAAGCCTTCAAATTTCATAACTAAAAAAATTCAAGGAAATTCCCCTTCTCAAGAAACATCTGCTCAAAACATTGAGGCTAAGAATATGGGGAATGAATCCAATCGAGTAGCTCACTTATTATTTGGTAAATATAATTAGTTGTTTGAATCATATTTATTTCCTCCATTTGAAACTAATAATGACCTTGATTTATCATTTATGGTTATCAGTTACTAGATCAAAAGTTGAATCTTCTACTATCCCAAGAGAAGTAGAACAAGGAAATTCTTTAAGCGACCTATTTCCAGAGTACATTTTACCTCATGGTAGTGACTCAAATTCAGACATAGAGATGTGATATGCTCTTTCCATGGAAAGTAAGAATACATGGTAGTATATCTAGAGCATAATTTCTGAAAATCCTTTAGATGAATTGTTGTCCCATTTTTCAAAACTCCCAACATTATTCTACGTATTGGGATTTGGTGGATTTAATTATCAACCAGTCTATGATGCCATGAAAGAGACTATTCACCGACGGGAGTAGGAGCATAATCTGTGATAAGATTTTGAAGAGGCTAAACAACTCATCAATATTGTGGGCTTTCAAACTGCAGTAGTTGAGGCGGAGGCAAATCATAACAATAAATCACTCGAAATTAGCAAACAAATCAAAGATACCATGAAGGAGTTGTTATATCATCAACAATAATTAGATTTTGTTCATAAAAAGCTTGATTAGTTGAATCGGACATTGGGAGAAACCCAATTAGAGGTAATAACTACCATTTCAACCGCCAAGGAAGCACTTCGTCAGGATGAGGAGACTGGAGTTTCTCAACTATCTCAACTTCAATAGGCAGCTGATAGAGCTTATGAAGTGGTCCAACAAATGAAAATTCATGTTGAGAGTTTATTCTAAAACATGATAGAGAGGCTCCATTTTGTGGATGGCCCTCTATTTTCATATGAATGAAAGAATTTTTTTTTCAATCATATAAATCTTCATTTCTGCTTTTCATGATTGCAATATGAAAGGTAAATAATGATAATGATTCCTTTATGTTAAACAATCGTTATTATTATAACAAAAATGAAGTGCTCAAAATTTTCTTATTAAGATGAGTGACCTAATGAGCATAATTTTATTTTTTCTAGGGTTATATGGATAACCCCACAAATTTTTTATCTTTTGACATCTTTTTTTATTACTCAATGTTACCTAAATCATACAAAAAATGTATGTTTAGTGAGTTTGGACTCGACTTCTGTTCAGAATTCCATTCACGGGTTCTTAATCTAATGAGTACCAAGTCTTTTGTTGTTTGGCAGTTTAGAGTCATGCATGTTTTACTATAAAGGGATAATATTTAGGGTCGAATAGCTTTGACAATAAACTTTGAATTAAATCCCAAACAAAACCTTATGGCTAATAATTTCTTTAATATTCTTTAAACATTTCCAAGGGGAATCTTGGGCCATGATTTTTTATGGATTCCAAATTTAAAGCTTGTATCAACATAATGGGTGTCTTTTCCAGGAATTAAATTACCATTATTTGAAAAAATCGTTATAGGGGCTACATTATGAAGGGCCAACTAGGGCATATGCTGCATAGCCAAATAGTGGAATCTTTTTGACTGAAAGGCATGTTATGTAGGAAACTTATGCAAGGCCACCTAAGGGCACATGCTGCATTGTCAAGTAAAATAATTAATTAGGAATTTAAAGTTTTTTTGTTGATATATTGGATAAATAAGATTTGGGTGACCCAATACCATAATGGGTGTTTTTTGTATGGAAATTAATTTTAATAATAAAAGATTTATTTTATATAGACATATATCATGAATAGGAAAGCTATTTATATAAAAATTTGGTGTATTAGAAATGGCTAAAGAAATTATCAGAAAATGAGAGATTTATAATATCGTATTGTGCAGTTTTAAGTCAGTAAAGACATTGGTATTTTGCAGTTTTAAGTCATGAAGTGAGGACATTGGTACTGTGTAGTTTTAAGTCATGCAGTGAGAACATTGTGTGGCTTTAATTTAAGGTATTTAGCTTTGACCAAAGGTATGAGAAAACTCTCCCAATTTCTTGATAATTTGTTATAAAACATACTATCATATTCAGGTATGGAAGGGAAAACTGTAAACTGTGATTTAGAAATTTCTGGAACAGAGGAATGATATGGGAAAAGGGATAAAAGCATTAGAGGAAGTCTTTTCTAAGAACAAAGTTACCATTACTTGACAAACCCGTTATGGAAACAGTATTATGCAGGGTCAACTAGGGCATATACTGCATAGCCAAATAGAGGCATCTTTTGATTGACAGGCCTATTATGTAGGCAATTTATGCAAGGCAACCTAAGGGCACGTGCTACATAGTTAGGAAAAATAACTCTTATAAGTATAATGTTCTATTTCTAAAAGTCAAAGAAATTTTATGGAGATTCAGATTTTCCAAAGCATAGATTTTTTTTATAGAGATAGGTACCTGAATATATAAAGGTTATTTCTAATCAAGATATCCAAAGAATCGAAGGAATGAGAATTTTATGAAGGTCTGACCCAAAAGTAAGAGATATGGTGTCTGTAGTTTTAGTTCATACAACTGGGACCAGAAATAGAAATAATATATAACATGTGGCCAAGTGGTTTCAAGGTTATTCCCTAGTGCATCGAACACATGGTGAAGGTAATGTGTAAACCATGGTGTTAAATATTTTCAGAATGTGAGAAAGATAATGGGGATGACTATTTTAAAATGAAGATTCTTGTATATTGTCATCAAAGATTAAAGGGGATAAAGATATTATAAATAAGAATGAAGTTACCATTACTTGAAAAACCTGTTATGAGGCTTATATTATGCAGGGACAACTGGGGCATATGCTACATAGCCAAATAATGGCATCTTTTGGTTGACATGCCTATTATGTAGGCAACTTATGCAAGGCCGCCTAAAGGCACATGCTGCATAGTAAGGAAAAAGATCTCTCAGGTATTAGAAATCCTATCACCAGAAACTATAAGAAAGATTATGAGGATCTGGAAATATTCAAGATTAAGAGTGTGAAATATGGACGAGGGTTTATGTTCAATGTTTATGAGAAATATTTGAATCAATATTGACCATGAGTATGATGTCCTTTACATAGATCTGAATCATATGTAATATGGAGTCTTTCTTTGTTTCCTTTAAATGAATATGGTGATGTGCAGTTTAAAGTAATGCAATGAGGACATTATACTATGCATTTTTAAGTCATGCAGTGAGGACATTATACTATGCAGTTTTAAGTCATGCAGTGAGGACATTATACTATGAAGTTTTAAGTCATGCAGTGAGGACATTATTAACACCATAAGAAATTAAAACACCTTATATAAAGAAGCCATTTAACCAATTCCTAAGCTCACGTGAGCTATGCTCAGTGTGAGAAACAAGGAGGAGTAAGGTTTCTTTTATAATGAAAAGGTGATGCAAATGAATAATAGGGGTATTAGATTTCCATGCAGTTTAATATCATGTGGTAAGGATGAAGATGAACCGATGTGAAAAACAAAGACATATTGTAACTGGGTTAAGGGATAACACCCAAGTGTCACTATATGTCTTACTGGGGAAAGGATCAAGTCATACGTAATTCCTAAAACATTTCCTATGTTGATTTGATTCCTATACAATAAATAAAGGGGGGGGTTTATTGCGGCTGGGCCCAAGATTGGATATTTAGGCATCTCTACGTATCTCAAAATAAATGATAATCAACCCATACGTTATTCTTTAAACAATCATTCCTCACGCTAAGTTTGACATGAAAAATGGGGGCTTTTAACATGTTCTGAGAGAGCGGTAAATCTTTAAGACATAAAATGGTATAAGGACCAAATTATATATCTTAAGAAAACACACGTTGTATAGATATGATTCATATACAGGGGGAGAAAAAAAATAAGAAGATTTTGTGATTGTGGCTGGGCCCAAAATTGGAGATTTAGGCGTCTCTACGTATCTCATTGAAAATGAGAATAAAACCATATTTAGTTCTTGAAGCATGGTCTCTATGCATATCTAACTCCAACATAGGAAAGAGAGGGACTCATGTACTACTAAGGAGTAGTGATGACATCAATGACGTTTTCTTATGGAAACTTCTAATGTCTTATAGAGAAAACATTAGTTTTATAAATGATGTCATGCAGTTTAACACCATGAAAAAAGAACGAAGATGATACACACTTTAACATAATGAAGCATGGGTGCTTAGAGTTGTTATACAGTTTAATGTCTTGCAACTAGGACATGGGGGATGTGTAGTTTTAAGTCTTGCAGCAAGGACATGGTATTGTGCAGTTTAAAGACTTGTAGTGAGGGTTATGGTACTATGCAATTTAAAGTCTTGCAATGAGGACTATGGTATTGTGCTGTTTAAATTCTTTTAGTGAGGACTAATGCGGTTGTTTTGCAATTTAATGCCTTGTAACTAGGACATGGGGGCTGTATAGTTTTAAGTATTTCATCAAGGACGTGGTACTATGCAGTTTAAAGTCTTGCAGTGAGGACTATGGTACTGTGCAGTTTAAAGTCTTACAGTGATGACTATGGTACTGTGCAGTTTAAAGTCTTGCAATGAGGACTATGGTACTGTGTAGTTTAAAGTCTTGTAGTGAGGACTATGGTACTATGCAGTTTAAAGTCTTATAGTGAGTATTGTGGTACTGTTCAGTTTAAAGTCTTGTAGTGAGGACTATGATGTATAATTATACAAAGTATTTCTTCAATAATCTCGCATTGTTTGGAGTTGTAATGAGCTCTCCATACATTGAGATTAAAGCATAGGCTCCATTTGAATAGACCTTGTGTATGGAATAAGTTCCTTCCCACTGTGGCTCAAGTTTTGGAGGTTTCTTTACTGGTATCATTGGTGTCCTAAGGACCAATACCAATTCTTATTGAATGAATGAATGAAGTAAAACTTTTTTACTAAAATATCACACTATTCTATTTTGATAGACTTCTAAATGATGCAAAGTATGCAGTATTTTCTCATCTAATATTTCCAACTCATTGAACCATTTCTGAGACCTCTCATCTCTATAAAATTGATCACAGATTGCAACTCTAAGTGAAGGCAATTGTATTTCAATTGGAGAAACTTCTTTAGTTCCATATACCAATGAATAAGGAGTTTCTTGGGTAGCAGTATAGATAGTTGTCTGATAAGCCCATAAATCATTCAAAAGTTTATCAGGTCATGACTTCTTATCTTTATCCACAATATTCTGGAGTATATTTGATAGAGTCTTGTTGAATGCCTCTATCTGTCCATTGGTCGCTACATGATAGTGAGATGAGTGTTTGGAATTGATATTATGTTCCTGATACAACTTTTTTACTTCAGCAGAACAAAAATTGGTTCCATTGTCCATCAAAATAGTATGAGGAACACCAAATCTAGTGATGATATTAGTTTTGAGAAAACTAACAATGCTTTTGGATCCGACTTCCTTGAGAGGTATTGCCTCAGCCCATTTAGAGAAGAAGTCATTAGCAGTAAGAATATACTTGAACAACTTAGTCGTGGCTGGAGGATAAGGCCCTACTACATCCATTCCCCATCTGTAAAATGGCCAGGAGTATTTAGTTGTATGTAGAAACTCTAGGGGTTGATGAATGAAGTTGGCATGCACTTAACATGGGTGACATTTTTTAGTGAAATCTTTACAATCTTATTTCATTGAAGGCCAAAAGTATCCAAGCCTTCAGATCTGATCGGAGAGTCTGTGCCCAGATTGATGGGCACCACAGGATCCTGAATGTACT
Source organism: Viscum album (assembly GCA_963277665.1). Taxonomy (NCBI): domain Eukaryota; kingdom Viridiplantae; phylum Streptophyta; class Magnoliopsida; order Santalales; family Viscaceae; genus Viscum; species Viscum album. The sequence continues at coordinate 1,635,986,336 of OY728145.1, read as the reverse complement.
TCTTTCATGAAGGGTATGGTCTCTTCTCCATCAATACAACTAAAGAGAATTACATCAAAGTCTCACTTTCAAAGAATGTTTTGGTGGTCTGGAAAATCATAAATAGTAAAATTGGCCACTCTTCATCGGATCTGCTCCTTTTCATCCCTATTTAGTGGAAGTATCTCATTTTGACAATATTCAATGAAGGATGTTCTCCATCCCGTGGTATGACCATATGGTTCATAAATTGGGCTAATTTCATTAATTTCCTCCCTTATAGTTTGAAAAAAAGGTGAAACCACATGGAGATGGGTTATGTTGATAACTGTCTCATCCCGATTTGGATCTGCCAAGGTTGTAGCAGCATTAGCCAGTGCATATGCTTGGGCATTTTTTGATCATGGGACATAGGACAATGTAGGATCTGAGGGAAATTCAGACATTAACTCTCTAACTAAATCACACTAAGGGATTAACTCTTCTTTTCTGATAGAGTATTCCCCATTGATTTTTTTGATTACCAATTCTGAATCACCTTTCACCTTTAAATGATTCATTTTCACCTGAAGTGCTAATTCCAAACCTGCGATGAGAGCTTGATATTCTGCTTCATTGTTGGTACCACCTTCCAATAATAGGAAATAATAATGCAATACTTCCTTTTTGGTGAAAATAAGGACAATTCCTAATCCAACCTTGTTGAGTTTAGGGTTTTTTGGTCTTTTCAATATTGGACTTCTGGAAGCACCATCAAAATACATTTCCCATGTTTGGGGATTATCATGAATAGATAAGACCTCTTCATCAGGAAGTTCTGTATTAAATGATGTATCTTCTAAAAATGGATGCTCAACAAGGAAATCAGCCAGATCTTGGCCTTTTATTATCTTTTGAGGCAAAAACTAGATATCAAACTGTTTCAAAATAGCCACCCACTATGCCAGATTTCCTGTAAGAATAGGAAAACTGAGGATATATTTGAGTGGTTTATTACAAGACACCAATTGGACCTCATGATGTTGTAGGTAGTTCCTTAATTTATGAAGTGAAAAGATTAATTCCAGGTAGCACTTATCAATACTCGAATACCGAGTTTCCGCGTCAAGCATAGTTCTACTGAGATAGTAAAGGTTTTTTTCATTCCCAACATCTTTCTTTTGGGTGAGGAAGGCACCTAGTGATCGCTTTAAGGCTGTCACATAGAGAATAAGTGGTCTTACTTCAATAGTTGGCATCAATACCGATGGACTCAAGAGATATTTCTTTATGGAATTAAATTCTTCTTCAAAATCATCAGTCCATTGGTAAGTGACTTCCTTCTTCATTAATCTGGTGAAGGGTAAACACTTGCCTGCCAAATTGGCAATAAAGCGCCGAATATAGGCCAAGTTTCCATGGATTCCTCTTAATTATTTTAAATTTCTAGGAGGTTACATATCAAGAATTTATTTTGTTTTCTCAGGATCAACTTTGATACCACTATGGCATACAACAAAGCCAAGGAATTTTCTCAAGTTTATCTCGAAAGCACATTTCAAGGGGTTCATCTTCAAATGGTGTTGCCGAAGTTTATTGAATATAGTTTCCAAATAATCCAAATGATTGGAACTTTGTCCAAATTTGACTACTAAATCATCCACATAACATTCAACAAATTTCTCTAAGAAGGGTTTGTAGATATGGTGTATGGCACGTTTGTATGTTGCGCCAACATTCTTTAAGCCAAAAAACATTAACCGATAGAAAAACACACCTTGAGGGGCCCTAAAGGCTATAGATTCTTCATCCTTTAGGTTCATTTGGATTTTATTATACCCAGAGTATCCATATATAAAGGAAAGAGCTTCATAGCCTACTGTTTCATCAATTATAAGTTCTGTAATTGCGACTAGAAAATCATCTTTAGGACAATGCTGTTTAAGATCTCTGAAATCAATGCAGACTCTAATTTCCCCATTCTTCTTTTTCACTAGGACAATATTGGCCATCCATTTGGGATAATTAAATTCCCTGACAAAGTTAGATTTTATAATCTTATCAACTTTAGCTTCAATTTTAGAGGCATGAGTTTGGTGTGTCTTTCTTACTGCTTTCTTAAATTCATGATGTTCTTCTGGAAAACCCAAAAGATGGGTGGCTACATCAGGATTAAGACATTGAATTTTTGTATAATTCCAAGAAAATATATCTCAATGTTGCTTTAGAAAAGAATTATACACCTCTTTTTCTTCAGAGGTCATGGCCGCACTAATTAGAGTTGGGTGTGGATCTTCTTCTGTTCCCATATTTATTTCTCTAAGTTCATACACGGTGGTAGAAACACCTTCTTCAAATGATAGAGGATCATCCCAGAGATCTTCCTCTTCTTATTCATTATGTGTTACCTCTTCTGTTTCCATTTTCATGGTAGATGAGAAGACAAAACTCCCAGAGTTAGGGGAGGAGTCAGTATTTGAACATTTCGAAGAAGAGGCCACCATATTTGACCCTACTGATGCCGTAGGGTTTTCCTGTGGTAATAAAGAGGGATTGATGGATTGATAATCATCATCTTTTTCTTCCCCAAGCATTGCTACAATTTATTCTACTCTAATTGATGATGTAAAGTCCTTTTGTAGTTCAGTAGATGAAATGAAAACATATCCATTTAGGCTTCTATCATTTCTTGGTTTATCAATAATTTCTCCCATGTTGTCAAGCTCAATTGCCGCAATTTACATTATGGAAATTACTGGATAAGTGCATGGATTTGGTTTTACCCTTTCAATTTAATTGATGGGTAGCACATAATCTATACTCAAATTCATGAATGGATTTTCTGGAATCTTTTCTAGTCCATTTGAAGCATTAACTCTGGTTATTTCCTTCATCATGGGCTTTGTTCCTTTTGTGTGATAAAACTCGGCCTCAATGTATTGAGATTCACATGTTATGAATGGATCCTTGTCACTATAAAATGTTTATATTTGACCATTGAAATAGTATTTTAGACAATGGTGGTATGATGAAGGTATGGCTGCATGTTGATGCAAACAAGGCCTTCCAAGCAGAATATTGAAGGTTGTGTCCTGACGAACAACCATGAAATATGAATTAGACACAAGATCTCCAAACTGAGTTCTAAGAGTAATTTTTCCCATAGGTTATTGTTCATTCTTGTCATATCCTTGCAACATTAAAGTTGAAGGAGATAGTTCAGATTCAGTCAGGCCCAATTGACGAAGTGTACGAACGGGAATGAGGTTAACCCCAAATCAATTATCAATGAAGGCTCATCAGATATCTATGTCATTGACCTTGACAGAAAGATACAATGGTCTTATATGCCTATGTACTACATGGTCTTCATCTTCATCTATAAAAGATATGATTGCATGACATTCTGTAAGATCATTCTCTATACGATAAACCTCAGTAGTAGCAACTTCAGTTTCAAAATCACGAGGACTTGAAAAAGCCTCAATGAGCGCCTCTCTAAGATCTTTTGATAGATTCAAAGTATCCAGAATTGACAACTTGGCTGGTACTTGGTCCAATTTTTTCAAGACTTCATAATTTTGGTCCAAAGGTCTGCGTTTCCCAGCATGGAGATGTGGTTTTTCAGGTGCTTTAGAATTTTATGTGTCTAATGTAGTCATATTCTATGTTGAAACAGAAGCGGTGGATATTTTTGACTTTGTAAGATTAGACTGACTAGGTCTATTCACTTGCTGAGAGGAAGATGGCGTTACTTCTAATTGGTCCTCCAAAATAATTGTGTCAGAACCAAGTTTGTCTTTCATAGAAGAAACTCCTTGTTCATGTTGTTCCCGTTGAAAGGATCTTCCACGAGTTTCTGCCGTATATATGGTTCGAGTAGGTCCCAATTAGGCACAAGGAATTTCGTCTCACTATAATTAGAATCACCATTAGCATAAGGATCCATTAAATGGATAATATTAATAGAACCAAAGATTAATTTTTTATCTAATGAAGATACTTCTTGATACGTTAGTTTGGGTTGTACTATTTGGTGGGGTGGTGCTTGTGCTTTTGAAACAGATGGCATAAAATATGCCAGGGTCAAGGATAACTTTGGCCTTGAAATAAGCTCATCTTCTTCTAACTTCTCTTTTTCTTTATGACAACTTTGTTTCTTTGAGGAATGACCTTTTGATGAAGATGGTTTTGTTGTGGTAGGAGTGGTAGAAGACACAATTGGTTGTTTCAACTGTGTTTGTAAAATAGCATGAGTCTGGTTGATCATTTTCCTGATCATCTAATTATCATATTTTTTCACACTTTTACTTTTAACCTCTATCCATTCTTCATCTTCCTCTGAATTGGTAGTAGTAACACATGCTACTTGAGCTGATGAACTTTTCAACTTCACTTGTCCAGAGTCTACCATCTTTTCCAGAAGGTATTTGAAAACAAAGAACTCCTAAATGGGGTGTCCCAAAATCTGATGAAAGGGACAATAATTCGGACGATATTCATCTCCATATTTATTTGGCTTCTTCGGCCTTGGAAACTGAACCAAATTGGTTTACAAGGATAAGATGAAGTTTCCAGAAACTTTCTCATTCTGGAAAAAATAAACTTTATTGTTTAAGTCCTAAAACTGTTTCCGCCTTTGATCTCTTTGATCATCTTGATGAGGTGGTCATTGTTGCAGATGCTCAGGAAGCGGAGCCCTTCGGTATGATGAAGGTCTTGAAGTAAAAGCAGGTATAGGTTCCTGTTTGAGTGTGACTGTAGCAGCTTCTTCCTTTCTTATTCTCCTTCCTAAAACAGATGGAATTAGATGAATTTTATCCTTAGTTTCTATAATAGAGTCTTATATCTTCTGAGCGATTAAAGTAAGGTCTCGAAACCCTCTTGTGTATTTCACAGAGATTAATGGTGTGCGTAATTCATCACATTGATTTTCCACACAGATTGGCATAAACTCTTCTTGATGGAGTGCTAAACTTAAGGAATATGTTAATACCTTCCATCGAGTAATGAAATCTGGAACTCTTTAATTATCCCTTTTTTTACAATTGGTAAGATCAAAAAATGTCATCTTTGGTAGCATTGAACTAAATTTAAGAAGGAATTTCTGATGGAGATCTTCCCACCCAGTAATTGATCGATATTGAAAACTTATATACCAGAAAAAATTTGGTGGGGGAGGAATTGCATCTACCCATTCTGGGTAAGCTCTCTTTTCTGGATGAACTGGTGCACATTATTCCTCCATAGCTTCCAACTGAGTCGTTAATGCCTAAATTGTGTTCATAATCATTTGGGGAATATCCGGATGAGTTGGATTCTGTGCAGGTATAGCAACTGGACCTTGAGCTAGTGAAACAACTAGTAAAACCACTGATGGTGGTGCTGATAACTACCTTGGTTGTATAGTCAATAGAGGGAATTAATTATCTGCATCTGTAGTTACTACAAATCCCCTTCACTGAGGAGATCCTACAGGACTTTCAAGTTTAGGACTTTCCTGGGGAGTATGTCTAGCAGAAATGTTGTTTCGAAGTGACTATGTATTGAGTTTTTTCAACTCCTTCATTTCCTCTTCTTTCTGTGAAAATCTATCTTCAAGAAAAAGATATTGTCCTTCTCTAGTGGAAAAGTGAGATGAAATATGACTTTTTTCCTTTACCCTTGTTAGATTCCTTTCAAAGAGGTTGGATTTGGTTATTTAAAGGCATGCCTAAATTCTGGGTAAGCCTATAATTTTGGGTACGCACATTTTCTTCATTTTCCTCAATTTGTACCATATTATGGACAATAACTTCATCTTCTGATTCCTCTAAACTAAACTTATTTTCTAGAGGATCTTTTGCAATGGTGTTAATAACATTCACTGACGCATAATTCATTGATAGAATTCTGTCAGTGTTTCTTCTAGATCGTCTCCCTTTTTGTCTTTCACGAGACTTCGTTCTCCTATATGAATAATTCCCTCAAACTGTTTGGTGGATAGTAACATGAAGGGAATAATTGGATAGTTCAGTTGTACTCTTTATTTGTGGCTTCTTCCCTAATCGAGAGAAAACTGACTTCTGTTGAGGAGGGGATTGTAGATGTGAAAAATCCCCCAGCCTTGTAGGCTGGGGTTGATCTAGTTATTCTTCTTAAAATCTTTGAACATTGTTTAATGAATTTGAAGGTTGGATTAAATGATCCCCTATCCTAGAAAGTTGGAGTGATTCTTGAACTGCTACAGCTGATATTCGTATAACTACTCTTCTAGTTTTGCAGATTTTGGTTCAGACATTAGCTGGGTGCATCATCCGACAATCAATAAAATCATCTGTTTCAGAAGATCTTTGTGATATTTTAGACATTTTCATCCTCTGATGCCTGACATCCTTTAAATTGGATGCTTGCTCAAGTTTCTCAGAGGCTTGATGTAAAAGTAGTACAACAACTTCTTTTCTTTGGGCATGATTTTAATGAGAACTGGTTGAGGCTAGTTCTTGAGCATACATTTGATTACATACAAAACCCATTGATTGTGGTCATCCATGGGCAATAACATAGCATGAAACCACTTTTGGAAGACTTTTCTGATTTTGGAGTGCAGTGAAATACAATACTCCATATACACCTTATCCTCTAATGCGAACACTATATGGGGAATCCGAAATTAATTGGCGTAGCCTCTTTAGAGCATTAATACATGTGTGCTGAAGGGTTCTTTGTTGTTTTTAAACCCTTTGATGTTCGGAAACCGAAAAAGATTCCAAATCAATTTGGCGTTGTAACCCTCCTATTACCTTTACATGATTTTTATATTCATAATATGGTAATACTTTAGTTTTCAAATGACGAAGAGTTTTCTATAAGTTGAGACGAATGTCATGAATTAAATCTTCTGTCATCAATTCTGGAATATTAAACTGAGAATTTTCCAAACTCCAAAACATGACAGGAATTTCTTCTTTAGTTAATTGTTTCCTCATGTTTAACACATCTTGATCATCTTTCACAAGAGGTTTATCCACATGATCTCACCAGAGTGGATGATCTATATTAGAAGATAAATGACTTAAAGGAGGTTTGGAGAATGATTGTTCCCTTAATATTTCTTCTAGTTGAGAAAATTTTTCACCCATCAGTTACAAGGCATAAGACATGACTGGACTTGTGTTTTCAAGTTCCAAGAGATAGGAGGGATTTATCATCGCTATATTGTCAATTATGGAATCATTTTGACAAAGATAAATACTACTATGGAGTGGACTTTCACAACGAATTCCATCATGGGGAGGATCACTATGGTGGATTACAACAAGGGATAAATCTTCTTGCTCCTTGGTCTTCTGGCCCCACAGAGGATTTACATGGCTCTCATATGGAGATAGACACTCTAGATTAACTGAAGTTTAATGAATCTAGCCTTCATGATAAAGTGTTCGACGAGGAACTTCATATTTACAACTACCACTCCCAAAATTTAGTAATTATAGGGTATGATCTTAAGCTGCAATAGATAAATGTCTGAGGGCTTCAAGAACTCCAGCATTAAGAGGAGCTAAATCATAGCTTGACTCTTGATTTTCCAACGGTGTTTGGCAAGATTTCTTTTTGGATGTTCTCTTATACTTAGTTGGGGCCACCTTATAGAAGAAGTGGTTATAATGGGCAGATATATGTTCCAGTCTTGGACTAGTTATTGAAAAGGACCGATTAACTCCAATTGGAAAGTGTGTATGTTCCTGATCCTATTGTCCGTATGATATGGGGGAATATGCCCCATGACCCTCCTGGACTGGAACAGATGTGTGTATCTACTCTGGGATGGCATGCCAATGTATCATCCCATGTGTGGGGATAGATTTATATGTATGTACCCCAGATACTGCTAAATTAGTTGTTAAAATATCCTGGAATGCTTTAATAATATGGACATGGATATGCATTTTCCCTTTCACCATTGATAAGATGTGTTTGGTGACTTCAGTGGATGGAATGGTAATATACATACATTCTGTATCTAGAGTAGGTGTATATGCCTACTCATGTCCTCCTTTTCCTATCAATGGGTATTGAAAGTACTCATGCATGGGGTTAGAGAGTTGGGTGTGCCCCAAATTTTTCATTGGAGCTTTCCGACTGACTTCTCCGGGTGCTACCAAATGAGACTCTTGGCAGGCTTGATGAACATTGGAAGGTGTGTGTGTCTAATGGTTCTTTTCCGTCAAGTATGGTTGATGGAATTCCTTCAATACTGGAAGACAAGACTACTGACAGAATTAGTGATTGTAAACATGTGTATTTTTCTATTTACCAGTTTCCACAATATTAGATTGGTGGGCCTCTTTAAATGCAGTCATATGAGCCTTCTGACTGGCTGATAACTTGTGAGAAGGTTTATGTGCATGTTCACGATACTCCACTGGGTTTATCTGGTGGGATTGGTGGGTTTCTGTTAGATGAGACTGCTGAGCAACAAAATTAAGACAGACAATTGTATATAACCGCTCGTTTTTTTCCATCAAGTTAGGTCAATGGACTTCTCTAGAAGGGGTGGAGGTAAGGACCTTGTCCCTATTGACCGGAAGTTGTCCCTGGAATTTCATCTTGTGTTCTCAAGTCTAAGAGACCTGGCCCAAACATCCAGAGGCAACACCCCCATCATGTTGGGGGTGCACTACTGCATGATTCTTCTGGCGGCAATTGCTGATGGGAGTTCTCAAGAAATACTCTTGCATTCTTGAATTGAGGCCTTGAGTGACCTTTTGATCCACCTTCCTATAGTATGGGAGGGATTGGTTATTGTGTTCTGGGGATAAGGACCCGAAACGGTTGGAGACGATGGTTTTCACCATCTTCTTCTTGATCATTGGTCATCTTTGGCCAGATGATCGAGGATTATTGTTGACATGGAGGGCCTATTGAGCAGCCTCCAAATTCGGGATTGTACCGTGATAGCGATATTCTTTCACCAGAACATTAGAGAGCCATAGTTTAATACATTGGGTTGGTGATGATGTCCTTCCTATAGATGAATATCCAGCTTGAGCAGCGGTCGGGAAGTTCACATAAGATTTCTTGGAGAAATCCATTCTTTGGATTAAAGAGATTTTTGGGAAGAAAAACTGAGACAAAACAAACTCCATTAAAGCCACATATTTTTAGATGGATACATGCATGATTGATTCCATTGTCTAGCCTTACTTTATCAATCGATAGGTTCCTAACAGGTGGATAACATTATTAAATTGGTTAAGGATTCATATCTGGTTCACCATTTTTGTTTCATAGTTCCTTGAAACATGTGTTCTAGTTTTAAGAATCACTATTTCCAGGTGGTTTCCATTGGATTTATTTATGGAACTGGAAACTCCCAACAGTTCTTTATCCAAAGGGGGACTTCTTTCCAAAGTTAGGCGTTCATAAAGTTTGAAATTTATGATACTTAAGAACATGCATTGGTCGAGAGGATGGGAGTTCAGACTCATCACACCCTTTTTGTGGGGAATTATTGTCTACTCCGGGACTCTCTTTGAAAATTTAAGATATTTTCATGAATACTTATTAATTCACCAAGTATATCATAAGTATCCTATAGAATTTACAATCACTTATTAACAGTTGTAAAATTTAGAATCATCAGTATGCATTCAGGGTTCTTCATTAATTGAAACATCTGTATGTATTTGAGGTTTTACATCAATGGTATCCTCTAATATACTGATTATAGATTCTTTTAATCATCATTGTGATGATATTGGTTTTTAAGACACACAGTGGGGCACTCTATAATTTATTATCATCCAGGGAGATGAAGGTTTTTTTTGATCTTGGGATCATTCTCATAAAATGATCTACCTATGTATCCTTGTGAAAGGAATCAGAACCCTCGTAGTTCTGTGCCTCTTAATAGGACACATCATACCTTTTAAGTTTATTAGATAAGGACCTTTAAGCGAAATGTGCTTAGTCAAAACTTAGTGTGGGACTTATGCTGAAGCAACCCAAGGAACTTTGGAAAGGATATAGGTTTCCAAGTAGGATCAGACCCTCTTGGGAATATGGCCCAAGGAGAGCACGATACATTTGAAGTGTTGGGTTTGAACCTCAATGAGGCTTCCTACATGTCCCATATTAATGGGAATAAAATCCCACATAGTTCGATAAATCTCATAAGAGAGTATAGTCCTCTGAGAGAGATGAGTTTGGGATTACTTCCTGAAAAGGATTCCTTGATGATTGAATTTGGGGCTTACTTCCTAAGGAGGATGCCCAAATTGGGGGAATTAGGGTTGTATTCCTGAGGAGAATATCCAGTGAGCTCGGTTCCTAAAATATCTTCCTACGTATCCTGGTTTGAACAAGAATCAGAGTTCTCGTAGTTCCTTTAATGAGTGATTGTGCATATGTTGTACCCATCACGTATCTCTAAGCCCACATGAGTTATGCTCAGTGTGGGAAACAAGAGGATGTGAAATATTCAACAATGAAACTTCACACTCTTCCTCCTCCGCTGATGGAAGAGGGTGTGGTGTCCGTTGAATAGGGTGAGGCGATAAGCCTTCCCTCTGTTCTATTTACATTGGACAAGGGTCCAATGTGATGAGGAATGGATGAAGGTGAGGGGATTATACCAGAATGGCTTCCCTGAAATTGGTTCTGGTAGGGGAGAGAGACTTTTACTATGCTTGTGTGGAACAGTAAGTGTGAAGTGTACCTTCTCTACCAGAGACCTGTGGTTTCGGGTCGCCTCCACTACCACAAAAATGGGTAAGGCAGGCGCCTGCCTTTATCAGCGCTAACGGAAAAGCGCTGATAAAGGGGTAGGACTTTATCAACGCTAGATAAAAGCGCTGATAAATATACCCTTTATCAGTGCAAAAACAAGCGCTGATAAAGGTGTAGCCTTTATCAGTGATTTTTTTAGCGCTGGTAAATGATACATTTATCAGTGCTTTTCTTAGAGCTGATAAAGGTTACATTTATCAGCGCTTTACTTCATATGAAATTATTATATTTATATTCAAAAATAATGTTTATTGTATACATTAAATAAAAAACACATGTTATAACTATATATATATATAATTAAATAATTATAAGATTAATAAATATATTTATTAGATTTATAATATTTATTAGATTTATAATATTTATTAGATTTATTAATTCATTATAATTATTATATTTATTAATTCATTATATTTAATATATATTTATTATATTTGTTTATATTTAATTTATTTGTTTTATTTATAAATTTATAATACTTTTTAATAAATATGTATAATTAAAATTATTGAATATATGTGTGTTTTCCAATGAATTGGGGTCAATGAATATATCATGCATATATATTATGTGATCATATATGTGCATGAATAATGTTCCTTTATAGATTATAATTACATATCACGTTGATGTGTTATTGATTTATAATTAATTATGTTACCCATATAAAATATATGTTCTAAAAATGTACACTTACAATTAAAATTACATTATATTTAAAAAATAAATATATATATATATTGTTATAATTTCAATGATATATATATAAATATACCTTTAAAATACATTTGTAATTATAATTGTAATTAAATATATATAATTAATGTATTTATAATCTTTTAAATATATATAATTAATATATTTATTTTATATATTTATATGATTATAAATATAATAACTATATTTCTTATAATTTTATAAGTATAAATAAAGATATATTTATTTAGAGTTATAATTATTAATAAATACATATATATATATATATCATAAATATCATTTTAAATAAATATATAATAATAAAATCAAATTATTAAATTTATACATTTATCAGTGCTTTTATTAGCACTGATAAGGTATGGATTTATCAGCGCTATAAAAGTGTTGATAATGTGGGTCTTTATCAGTGCTAAAATGAAAAGCGCTGATAAAGACACACTTTATCACCGCTACAAAAGCTCTGATAGAGTCCTACCTTTATCAGTGCTAAAAAACGCTGATAAAGGGGGTCTTTATTAGCGCTTTTCATTTTAGCATTGATATATTCCCCCTTTATTAGCGCTTTTACTAGCACTAATAAAGGTCCCCTAGGGATTTACAAATGACACCGGGTCCTCCTCATCCTCCCCGCACCCTTTCAAGCTCTCGCGGAAGCACTACCCTATGCCTCCACCGCTGCCTCCTCTTCGCTGCTGCCTCCTTCTCCTCCTCCTCTGCTGTGGCCACTGCCTCATTCTCCTCCTCTGGCGCCTACTGCTCCTCCTCCTCCTCTTGTCGTGGATCCTCCTCCTCCTCCTCCCCCGCGACTCCTCCTCCTCCTCCTCTGCCAAGGCTCCTCCTCCACCACCACCGCGGCCTCCTCCTCCTCCTCCTCCACCTCTGCCTCCTCCTCCTACTCCTCCTCCTCCGCCTACTCCATTGCCTCCGTTGCCACCACTGCCTCCGAGCTGGCTCCACGGCCTCCACTTCCTCTGCTGCCTCTACTGCCTCCGCTGCCTCTGCTACCTCCGTGATGCCTCTATTGTCGACGCCTCCTCCTCCTCCACCACCGGGTCCTCATCCTTAAGGTGAGTAAAATTGAATTTGAATTAATTAATTATGTTTTCATTAATTGTCAATATTGATATTAATTATGATTTGGCATGATTATTATGTGTGATTCTTGTGTGTTTCACACATGTATATGTGGTTGGTTACTTGTTTGATCTTGATTATCTCTCCCCACTATAGCCTTGTGATATAAACCTGAATAGAGAGAGTATTTTTTGTGAAATGTTGTTACACTAGATTAGGATTTCACTCCGTCTAGTGGCCCTTAGTATGGATCTTTTTCTGATTTTGGATACTACCCCATAGTTAGGCCAGGTAGGGTTTGAACCGTCTATGTTAGTGAATTCATGTCATCAGGTGAGGCATGCCAATGGGATGAGACATATGTTTATTATGTTCTATATTGTACACTATATTGTACACTATTCTCCTTGGGTTTGAAAAAAACAAACCTTAATAGGGTTTCTACCAATTCCTGCCCACTACCCACTCTCTATGGGTTGGGTCATATACCAATTTAAATATAACATCCTTTCTTATAACATAACAGTGCCAAAACCTCTCACATTGGGTGTGATTCACATATCCTGTAATTACAAAACATAGTAGATTCTCCCCTCTCACTTACAGTGGGTCTCACCATCACATCACATAAAAAACAATTTGAGTAGGGAATCTCTATAGACAACCTCTCACAAAACTACTCCAAACCAATACTAAGTGATCCCCATTTCTATATATCACATCATATTATCATACAAAAAATGATCTAAGGAGGGAATCACAATATCCAACCTCTATCACAAGTCAAAATTCACCATCAATAGGTGGATCCCATAGAAGTCACACACCAATCCCCTTTGACCAATGCCTTCTCACTCAAAGTAGGGTCCTACCAACACCTTATCACTTAAATAAAGGCCATTCATCTTGTCTCATGCCACAAAACATATAAATATTAATCTAAGTAGGGTATCTAGATAGAAAAACTCTCGTACTAGCTAAACCACATCATCAATAGGTGGTCCCCATGGATGATCATACTTCAACTAGGTGAAAGTCATATGAAGTCCCAATCTCTTAGTCGGTCTGACCATAAATGATAAAAGTCACCATCCAATTAGCCTTTCATAATAATCTCCTTAAAACCATCTTGGTTATACATGAAAATTATTCCAAACCTATCAACATTCTAATTCTGCCTATAAGGGAATCTACTAGGTTCTACAAACCTAACCCATCTCTACTCATTGATACCAACACACACTCATCTCTACATGGTAATGTCACAACCCACATGCTATACTTGATCTAGGGCTTGATAGTCTAGACTATATCATCTTCTAATTCCCACATTAAAACTCATTAAAACTAAATAATGACCATCCTAAGAAACTCACACTAAGATCCTTGGATACCCTATGCTAAGTCATCCAGACTGTTACCATGACCCTCACTTTGGTACCATATATTATCTCCCCTTGGAGATCTCTTAATCCAATTATAAGGAGGAAATCCTCTATGTCACACTTCACCAATCCCTATATGGAATATCCTACTCATCACACACACCATGACTCTTATATATCCTTAAGAGGGTGTTCCCCATCATACGTGAGATATAAAACTATATTATCCATCTTCTTTAGGCCTAAGACTCTAATACCTACTCAAATAGCCTTATAAAACCTAACTAGGCTATAAAAATCTCATAGAAAACCTGATCCTCCCATAAACACAACTAGAAACCTCACCTCCATGGAGACATAATCTCTAGATGATCACAAAATCGCAAACATTCAATAGAACCCTCACTCTATCTCTTGGTGGATAAAAAACCCCTATTTATTTACCTAGGTTGCTCTTGATTTCTGTCCCTTTCACTGGAACACATATACTCATGCATGAATGCACAATCATACATAAATTGGAACATGGTTTTGTATTATAGGGTCCACCTACCTCAAAAAATGGAGCAACCCCCTCATCAAGATCAACTCATCCTCAACCAAGACTATACATGCCTTATCTAATCTTGTTCCAATGATTGAGACCCAATCTCAAGGCACAATTCCCAAATTATTAATTATAGAAACTTATAATTAATTTTTCACCTTAATATAATTAGTAATAATATTTTAAAAACTCACTGGGAAACACAACACCACATAAACCACACAAAACATGGTGTGTTCATCATACGAGGATAACCTCTATCCAATACAAACAAAATCTACTTCATCTGAATTGATTTGAAGATGATATAGTGAAATCATCACAAAAATCCTAGTTAAAATCATCCAAAATCATAGGGAAATAAAGGATAATAGTAATAGAAGATGTATGAGGGAATAACTCACTAACGCACTATAAAAACTCCCAAGAACCACCCCTCATTAGGGGGATTGAAGAGAGGAAGAGAATGGATGAATCCTTAGAACCACCCAAGATTTTCTATTAATGAGCACGTCCCCCACCATTTTTTGAAGTATCTAGTTTTTATATAAATTATACTCATATTCCTTCTCCCCTAACATATATACCCATAATTTGGATTTCAAATAGGATGAATATAAATAAATAATGGATGAATGCCAATTGGTTGACAAAAGAGTATGAAGAAGGCATGAAATAGTTTATCAAGCTTGCAAAAGATCATGCAAATGAACCTTCTCAAATCCTTTGACCATGTTTACATTGTTGTTATTCAAAACAAATTAGTCCATAGGAGTTGGAAGAACACTTGTTCTATCACGGAATAGATCAGAGTTATACATGTTGGAATAAACATGGGGAAACAACGAATGTAGGTAATGGCTGGGATAACACTGCGTTTTATGGATCATCTGATATGATTACAAGCGTGAACAATGAAGATGACCGTATGGAGGATGTAATTACATATGTGAATGATGATGAATATCATATTGATGAAATGACAAGGACCGTCGAACATGAACTTCATCATTGCCCAAAATTGTTTGAGAAGTTAAAAAGTTGTGCAAATTCTCCATTGTATGCTGGTTGCACTAAATATACATCACTATCAGCCATACTGAAGCTGTATAATTTGAAAGCAGAAAATGGGTGGAGTGACGCCAGTTTTACGGAACTACTTGCTCTTCTGAATGACATGCTCCTGGAAGATAATGAGCTCCCAAGCCGAGCATATGATGTGAAATGAATTCTATGCTCGATGGGTATGATCTCTGAAAGAATACACGTCTGCCAGAATAACTGTATACTGTTTCACAAAGACCACAAATCACTTAAATAATTCCCAAAATGTGATTCTTCTCGATACAAGAAAGATGAATCCAGTCCTACTAAAGTTGTATGGTACATTCCAATAATTCCAAGGTTTAGGCGCCTATATAGAAGTGAGGAGACTGCAGGACAATTGACATGGCATGTAGACAAAATAATTAAAGATGGGATACTACGTCACCCGGTAGACTCTCCTTAGTAGAAAAGAATTGATAATGAGTATCCTGAATTTGGAAACGAGTTGAGAAACCTTCGTCTTGCGTTATCTACAGATGGAGTGAATCCTTTTGATTTTCAAAGCAACAGTCACAGTACATGGCCGGTTATGTTGGTAAATTATAACTTACCACCATGGTTATGCATGAAATGAAAATACATCATGTTATCTATTCTTATATCAGGACCAAAACAATCGGGTAATGATATTGAAGCTTATTTAGCTCCATTGATCGAAGATTTGAAATTATTGTGGGATTCAGGTGTTACATTGTATGATGCTTACAAAAAGGATGATTTCACTTTGAGAGCCATGTTTTAAAGTATGATAAATGACTTCCCTGCTTATAGAAATTTGTCAGGATATAGCATTAAAGGAACTCAAGGGTGTCCCATTTACGAACAAGGTACACAATCAATTAGGTTGAAACATTCATTGAAAACTGTGTTTATATGACATCGTAGATTTCTACCCTGACGAAATAAGTACCAATCTTGGACGACATCATTCGATGGAAGTTCAGAAGAATGTACCGCACTGTCTTCATTAACATGTGATCAATTTTTTGAGAAAGTTAAAAATGTGGACACTACTTTTGGTAAACTGGCTTCAAAAAACCTTACAAAAATCGATTGGAAAAAGAAATCTTTTTTTTTGAATTACAATACTAGAATTTTCTATATGTGAGACATTTTCTTGATGTTATGCATGTAGAAAAAAAAATTATTTGATAGTGTCATTGGCACGTTGCTAAATACACCTGGAAAAACAAAAGATGGAATTAAGGCTAGGTTGGACATGGTTGAGATGGGAATACAAGAAGAGTTGGCACCAGTGAAGGGTGAAAAATGAACATTTCTTCCTCCTTCTACTTACACTCTTTCCAGGAAAGAGATATATCAGTTTTGAAACTTCTTGAATAACATAAAGGTTCCAGAGGGGTATTCGTCAAATATCAGGAACCTCGTGTCAATGAGCGACTTGAAGTTAAAAGGTCTAAAATCACATGACTACCATGTTTTGATGAAATATCTCATTCCTATTGCTTTACGTTGCATTTTTTCCAAGAATGTCTGCCATACATTAACGAAACGGTGTTTCTTCTTCAATGTTATATGAAGCAAAGTTATAGACCCGACAAAATTGCCAACTATGGAAAGAGAAATTGTCATCATATTATGTGAATTTGAAATGTTCTTCCCGCCTTCATTTTTTGATATGATGGTTCATTTGATGGTCCACTTGGTGAGAGAGATTCAACTATGTGGTCCTGTATATTATAGATAGATGTACCCCATTGAATGGTATATAAAGATTTTTAAAGCGTATGTCAAAAATCAAAGTCATCCAGAGGGTTTTATTATAGAGCGATATATTGTTGAGGAAGCCATTGAATTCTATACCGAATACCTGTCTGGTGTGGAAAGCATTGGCCTACCGAAATCTCGTCACACTGGGTGGCTTGAGGGTAAAGTAATTTCTGGAATACAGGTTGTCATGATCAATATTACAGATCAGGAGCATGCCCACCTTTATGTTTTTCATAACAGTATCGATGTTGTCCCATATGTTAAAACCCACAAAGAAATTCTTAGGCATTTAAATACATATAGGGATGAAAAATGGATATTAGATACACATAATCGATAGTTTATAGGAAGGTTTTATGACCATATTTTTAAGAAGTCAGATGAAAATCCAGAGTAAATTTCAGAACGACTTCAATGGCTAGCTGGAGGACCAAGTGTGTATGTATTATCTTACAATGCTTATGTAGTTAATGATTATACATTTTATACTAATGAACATGATGAAGACAGTACCATGCAGAATAGTGGGGTTACACTTGTGGATGAAGTGATGCATGTTTCTAATGTTAAGGACAGAAATCCAATTTATACGAATATGTCATACTTTGGCATCATCAAACAAATATAGGAGTTGGATTATATAGAATTCCAAGTTCCTATTTTTTAATGCAAGTGGGTTGATAACAGGAGTGTTGTTAAAATAAAAGAATTGGGATTCGTGAAAGTTGATTTCAGTAAGGAATGTGAGAAAGACAAACTGTTTATAATGGCATCATAGGCAGTGCAAGTATTTTATGTTCCAGATCCCACAAACCGAAACTGGTCAATTTTTCTGTTATCGACCAAAAAAACTAAAGGGTCAGATGAAAATTTAATGGAGGATAACCCTTTCATTGGGACTTTGCAATCATTTCCCAGTGGTCCCAATGTAGATGACGTTTTTTATGTCAGAGGAGACCACAATGAAGGGATATGGATAGTCAATAGAGGGTTCAAATCCCTTCATCCTTTAAAAAAAGAGAGTTCAATAATCCGGTTATTTTTTTTGTAATATAGATCGTGTTACATTATGTTATTATATGTTTTCTACTTCTTTTATGTGATCTAAATTAAATGTTAAACCACTTCCACAGATAATGACTTCTGCACCTGCTGATGCACCCAATCCCGAGAGACAACAGGTTTCTCAACCTGTTGCAGCTAGTCTCACTACTGAGGTACAATAGGTCTCTCAACCTGTTGTAGTTGGTCCCACTGCTGAGGTACAATAGGTTTCTCAACCTGGTGTTGATGGTCCCACTGCTGAGGTACAACAGGTTTCTCAACCTGTTGTTGCTAGTCCTAGTGTTGATGCTAGCACTTCAGAGGAACATATTGACGATGCAGAAACTGAGTAAATGGTAGGCAATGAAACCCTGGTGGCACACAAAAAAATAGGTGCTCCATAGTTTGAAAGTTTTATCCAAAATCCTTAAGGCAAAAGAAAAAGGCATCAAATATGAGATGGGATGGATAAGCGAGGCCAACATGTAAACCCCAACAAAGCCATGTTTAGTAGCAACATTGGAATCATCACTCGGCAATACGTGTCGATTGATGTAGAGTCATGGCACCATGTTGTCAGCAGGCAGAAAACATTAATGTGGGAAGAGATTAAGGTAACATTATGATATCATTTATTTAATTTATTAAAATAAAATAAAATAAAATACTTAAATATTGACTAACTCTTCATCATCTCTTGCAGAGTGCATTTATAGTAGATGTCTCGCACAAAGAATATGTATTAAGCCTGGCAGGAAGGGTTCATAGAGGCTTTCGCAAAATTTTAACGAAATGTCATCTGAAAGATGATGAAGGGAAAATCAAGCCGCACCCACCTCCTCTTTATGCACACTTGATATCCCAAGGAGCGTGGGATGCGTTTTACAACCATCGTGCAGAGCAGACTTTTAAGGTACATTGTGTTTGGTAACACGTTATTTAACTTTTCTTGTATTCATCACTTTGATTGATAGTTTTTTATTTATTAAACAAAAACCGAGTACTGAAAATAAGGAACGGGCAGAAAAACCAGCGTACCCCTACCGTAAAGCAAGGCTGGGGTATGATTCAATTGAAAAACAATCGGTACATATTTTAAAAGTACTATAATACTTTTATGTGATATAAAACAACATTGTAACCATGTTTCTCTATTTATATGCAGATTGATGAATCAAAATCCCAAGCCACTTCCATCTCATTCCATGTGCTATGGAAGGAGGCTTGTGTTAATAAAGAGGGGAAACTGGTAGATGAAAACACCCAAAAAGTGTGGGAAACATGTGTAAGTATGACATAATATAAATTTGTTTTTCTTTAAATCACTATTACATAATGATGATTACTTATTTTTCCATATTTTCTATTTTACATAGTCACAGGAATCAACAACACTCGTACCGGATGCGGACATACTTTCAGCGGCCTTGAAACAGCCAGAACAGTATGGACGCGTCAAAGGTGCAGGTTTTGGGGTGACACCCCAGACATATTTTCAGAAAAAAAAAGGAGGAACAAACTAAATAAATGAAAATGAGGAGAGATAGACTAGATACCATTGAAGAAAAATTCCAACGTCTGGGAGAGTTGCTAGAAACTTTGATGGGGGAGAGCCGAAGAGAAGAAACAAATCAAGAACAACCCGCGTGAGAAAATCCCACCCCACCCACCACCAGCTTTGAGGCAAACCATTACCCTAAAAGACCTGACTAAACCGAGGTAATCAATGTTATATTATTTTTTTCTGTAAAATTTAAATCACATAGACACTGATACCTTTATTTTAATGATATTCTACAGGGTGAAAATGACTATGATTTATATCTGTCAACTCCCACCCATCGCCTTGTAGAGAGGGCTACGGTGTTCAATATGTAGAATGACACGCTACACTCTAGTCCACTTCCAAACAGTCATGTAAAAGTGTTGATTAACATATCTCATGAGCTGAGCGTCGAGCTACCTGTGCCAAATAACGACGATGACATTCATACGGTGGAAAAATCTGTTGGAACATTCGTTGCATGCCCATCGAATCTTGTAAAAAAATATGTCTACCAAGAGGTATTCATTTCCAATTCATTTTTCAAGAATAACCTTTAACATTTAATTAGAAAAAGGCTGAACTGATGAATGTTATTACATAAGGACAAAAGGAAGGAGATAAAATGAAAGAGCGGCTCAAAAGGATCAACCAACCGATCAAAACGATCTACTGAGAGAACCTTCACCCCGCCCATTCTATATCCACATTTAATATCATTGCAAGCTCATGTGGATACGAAAATGAAAGGAGGCAATAATAACACAATTGTTTGTGAAAAAGATATGTTCAGAGAGGAAACATTAGATTTTGTTAGTGCTGACGTTGTAGCTGAAATCATCACATACGGCTCGCTAGGCCCCTCAGTTATAAATGTATACATGAGTTATGTTTTCATGATTTGATTTTACAGAAGATGATATACTATGATAATTATAGATAAATACATTTCATATTTTTCACAGGCATATATATGAAAAAAATTGAAGGTATTTTCCCATGAACACAAATTTGGACTCGTTAGTCCTCACACCATGTCTACACAACAAAAAGAAATAGATTCTGATTTTCAAGATGAATAAATGTCAAACCTTCTCAGAACGTTTCAATGAAAAATTACGACTAACATGCTCTTTTTAATACCAATGTTGTAGGGGTAAAACTCTACATTTTAATCATATCAATTATATTTTTATTTCTATCATTACTTATTCCTTTTTTTGTTTTTAGGCAGCATTGGATGCTCATTGCAATCAATTTAGATACTCTAATGATTTATTTTATGGATTCTCTGCATGGATATCCAACAAAACGACCACACGTGATGGCGATTGTCAATTTTTAATATACTAGATCCAATATTTTAGAACTAAATATCTATTTATATAATTTATATTATCTTTTAATGAGGATTCTGTTATGATAGGGCGCTGCATGAATATCGTCTAAATGCTGGAATGAATCTAGGGCCTAAGGACGACAAGGCGCACGAGATATACAAATGGATAAGTATCAGGGTATATATTATTATATTGCACTATCCAAATACATATCAAAATAGATTACTTATTTTTCTTGATGTCTCTGTAGTGTCTGAAACAAACAAACGGAAAAGACTGAGGTTATTATGTTTCTAAATTTATGAAAGAGGTCATATTTCATGAACAAACTAGAATCCCTGAAGTGGTATTTTTGAAAATAATTACTAGTTCATTTAAAATAATTATTAATCCTTTGTGAATTTATATTTTTTCAGTACTACTATGACTGTCACAAAAACTCTTATTCACAAGATGATATAGATGTGTTTAGAAATGAATGGGCAGTGTACCTAATGAAAGAATGTAATCAAATAGGACAATGAAGGTGAATTCCTAATACTTATGTTATCTTTATATGATCATTGATATCTACCTTGTTTACAATTATTGAGCATCCATGATCACCCTTTCTTATGTTTCACATCCTTAGATTATGAAAAATAGTTTTAGAAATTATTTGAGTTTCTAGTAATGAATAACTTAATGAGAGACTCTTATGAACTACTGACATATGGAATACCAATCAAAGGTGTTTGGATTGTTTTGATACTTTAGGAAAACGATTCATGACTCATTTGTGATGTGTATGAATCTACCGTACCTCAATCCGATGCACGGTGTGACCGGTATGGATAAAAGTGTCTGGTATCAGTTTGAAATTGACATTAACTTTAGAAAACAACACAAGTGACATATGGAAAACTGAGAAAACATGTTCGGATTATTTTGATACTTTAGGAAAATGATCCATGAGTCATTTGTGACGTGTAAGAATCAACCGCACCTCAATCCAATGCACGGTGTGACCGGTATGGCTAAAAGTGTCTGATATCAGTTTGAAATTGACATTAACTTTAGAAAACAACACAAGTGACATAAGGAATACCGATCAAACGCATTCGGATTGTTTTGATACTTTAGGAAAATGATCCGTGAGTCATTTGTGATGTGTATGAATCAAACACACCTCAATCCAACATAGGGCATGACTGATATGGCTAAAAGTGTATGATATCAGTTTGAAATTGACATTAACTTTAGAAAACAACACAAGTGACATACGACAAACTGAGAAAATGTTTTCGGATTGTTTTGATACTTTAGGAAAACCATACATGAGTCATTTTTAACATGCATGAATCAACCGCACCTCAATCTGACGCACGGTGTGATCGGTATGGCTAAAAGTGTCTGATA
This sequence comes from Viscum album, assembly GCA_963277665.1. Taxonomy (NCBI): domain Eukaryota; kingdom Viridiplantae; phylum Streptophyta; class Magnoliopsida; order Santalales; family Viscaceae; genus Viscum; species Viscum album. Next base: position 1,635,963,719 of record OY728145.1, on the reverse strand, counting down.
TTAGTTTGAAATTGACATCAACTTTAGAAAACAACACAAGTGACATATGTAAAAGTGAGAAAACGAATTCATATTGTTTTGATACTATAGGAAAATGATCCATGAGTCATTTTTGATATGTAAGAATCAACCTCACCTCAATCCGATGCATGGTGTGATCGTTATGTCTAAAAGAGTCTGATATCAGTTTGAAATTGACATTAACTTTAGAAAACAACACAAGTGACATACAAAATACCGAGAAAATGCATTCATATTGTTTTGATACTTTAGGAAAATGATCCATGAGTCATTTATGACATGTAAGAATCAACCACACCTCTATCTGACACACATTGGGACTGGTATGGCTAAAAGTGTCTGATATTAGTTTGAAATTGACATTAACTTTAGAAAACAACATAAGTGACATACGGCAAACTGAGAAAACATGTTCAGATTGTTTTTATACTTTAGGAAAATGATACATGAGTCATTTTTGACATTTATGAATCAAACTCACCTCAATCGAACACATAGTGTGAATGGAATGGATAAAACTTTCTGATATCAGTTTCAAGTTGACATTAAATTTAGAAAACAACACAAGTGACATACGGAAAACTAAGAAAACGCATTTGGATTGTTTTTATACTTTATTAAAACGATCCATGAGTCATTTTTGACGTGTACGAATCAACAACACCTCAATCTGACGCATGGTGTGACCGTTATGGCTAAAACTGTCTGATATCAGTTTCAAATTTACATTAACTTTATAAAACAACACAAGTGACATACGGAAAATAGAGAAGACATGTTCTGATTGTTTTGATAATTTAGGAAAATGATCCATGAGTCATTTTTGACATGTACAAATCAATCGCACCTCAATCCGATGCACGGTGTGACCATTATAGCTAAAAGTGTCTGATATCAGTTTGAAATTGACATTAACTTTAGAAAACAACACAAGTGACATATAGAAAACCAAGAAAAAGCATTAGGATTGTTTTGATAATTTAGGAAAACGATCTATGAGTCATTTGTGACATGTATGAATCAATCGAATCTCAATCTGACACACTGTGTGACCGGTATGGCTAAAAGTGTCTGATATTAGTTTTAAATTGACATTAACTTTAGAAAACAACACAAGTGACATATAAAAAACTGAGCAAACACATTCGGAGTGTTTTTATATATTAGTATAATGATCCATGAGCCATTTGTGATGTTTACAAATCAACCGCACCTCAATCCGACACACGGTGTGATCGGTATTGCTAAAAGTTTCTGGTATCAATTTGAAATTGACATTAACTTTAGAAAACAACACAAGTGACAAACGGAATACTGATCAAACACGTTCGGATTGTTTTGATACTTTAGGATAACGATCCATGAGTCATTTTTGACATGTACGAATCAACCACACCTCAATATGATGCATGGTGTGACCGGTATGGCTAAAAGTGTCTGATATCAGTTTGAAATTGACATTAACTTTAGAAAACAACACAAGTGACATACGGAAAACCGAGCAAACACATTCGGATTGTTTTGATACTTTATGAAAACGATCCATGAGTAGTTTTTGATGTTTAAAAATCAACCTCACCTCAATCCGATACACAGTGTGACCGGTGTGGCTAAAAGTGTCTGATATCAGTTTGAAATTGACATTAACTTTAGAAAACAACACAAGTGACATACTGAAAACTAATCAAACACATTTGTATTGTTTTGATACTTTAGGAAAACGATCCATGAGTCATTTTTGACATGTAAGAATCAACTTCACCTCAATCCGACGCATGGTGTGACCGGTATGGCTAAAAGTGTCTGATATCAGTTTCAAATTGACATTAACTTTAGAAAACAACTCAAGTGACATATGGAAAACTGATAAAACGCGTTCGAATTGTTTTGATACTTTAGGAAAACAATCCATGAGTCATTTTTGACATGTAAAAATCAACCGCACCTCAATCCGATGCATGGTGTGACTGGTATGGCTAAAAGTGTCTGATATCAGTTTTAAATTGACATTAACTTTAGAAAACAACCCAAGTGACATAAGGCAAACCGAGTAAACACATTCGGATTGTTTTGATACTTTAGTACAACGATCCATGAGTCATTTTTGACATGTACGAATCAACCACACCTCAATCCGATGCACGGTGTGACCGGTATGACTAAAAGTTTCTGATATCAGTTTCAAATTGACATTAACTTTAGAAAAAAACACAAGTGACATACAGAAAACTGAGCAAACGCATTCATATTGTTTTGATACTTTAGGAAAACGATATTTGAGTCATTTTTGACGTGTACGAATCAATCACACCTCAATCCAACACACAGTGTGACCGGTAAATCTTTTCATTAGATAAAGAATCATTATTTATTAAATGAGATAAATCATCCAAAAACATATTGATTTTACATTATTCTCTTTCATTGTTATCAGAATGAAAAAATTTGAGTTTATCATTTCCATATTTTTTTTCACATTTCCATATTAATGTATTATTTCATGTTAATTTTTTAATTTATTTCATTATTGTATTACTAACATAATATTTGTTTTCTTATATAGGTGAATTTTTTTCCTTGAGTTCAGATGCTTTGTTCAGCAACAAATACTGTGGAACACAATTTTTTAGAGGGGATCATGGATATCAAAGGATGAAACATTAATGTTTATAACAGTTGTTGGATAATTTTAATTGTAACCATGTAAAACATTGTTTCAAATATATATAGAAGTTTGTTTTTTTTATTCATGATGTTAATTAAATGTATATAGCATTGTTTTTTAAAATATTGTGTGCGTTGTGTCGTCTTTCGGTTCTTGGTTTGTGTGCAGGTGCTATTTTGTGCCGGTGTGCAGGTGTGCAGGTGCTGGTTATGTAGGTGCAGGGGCAGGTTCATTTGTCAGTGCTTTTTTGAGCACTGATAAAGGATTCCTTTAACAGCACTAAAAGAGCGCTGATAAAGGGCCTCGTTATTAGCGCTCAAGATAGCACTGATAACGTCCCCCCTTTATCAGTGCTAAAAAAGAACTGATAAAGGACCCCCTTTATCAGTGCTTTTTTTAGCGCTGATAAAGGTGGCCTTTATCAGCACTTTTCAGAGCACTGATAAAGGGGACCCCCCCCCCCTTTATCTATGACAACATTAACAACGCTTTTCTAGCACTATTAATGTTAGTTTTTAGCGCTGATAAAAGTCCAAGTTGTAGTAGTTCTCTTTGAGAAGGGAGAGGCCGGTAGCCTACCCTCCTCCAAATCGGGAACTTCCCAACACTGTTTCTGGGAGAAAGGTCCATGTGAATGCAGATATACAAACCCACAGACACTTCATGAATCCTAACCCCATTATGAAACAAAATGTGGGAAACCTCTAACTAAGGAAATACAAACCCAAATAGGAGACACACTGATGTGCCTTTCCCAAAGGTTTGATAAGTCATGAGGTTTTGGTGGAGGCTTTAACTTATTCCCTTTCAGATAAGGGAACCAAGGAAAGAGATACCCTGCCATGAATGGATTTTAAGAAGGGTACTTCAGTTGCTCGCGTCGGTCCCTTGCACAGGTATACCACGCAGGTATGGTGCGCAGGTATGGCGCGCAGGTATGGTGCCCAGGTATGGCGCACAGGTATGGTGCGCAGTTATGGCGTGCAGGTATACCGCGTAGGTATAAATGATGATTGAATAATGTGGAGACATTCAAAACATGTTTATACCATTTAATTATCTCTTCTCTCGTGGTTTAGAGAGCTACCTGAGACAATTTGAGGGATCTAGGTGAAAGAGCTATGCAATGGGAGCTTCATAGAGTCTTTCAATTTTTTTCAGTCTTGAAATGGGGAGCCCAAGGGCTCTATTTATAGGCACGGATGGGCCTGGTCAAAGAGATATCGCCAGCACAGGTATTTCACGCCACTTCGTTGTGCAGGTATTCCATGTAGGTGCACAAATAATCCTCTGGCATGGAGCTTCATCGCGTAGGTCAGTCATACAGATCTTCCACGTAGGTTAGTCGCCCAGCTCCGCCGCGTAGGTCAGTCACATAGCTCTTTGGGAAAATTTTTATTTTTTTCTTTGTACTCTTCAAACCTTGTTTTGGGTTACTTTCTCAAGTAGTTTCAACAACAGTCCAAATAGAAATATTTCCTAAGTATGATAAGCTGAAACCGATTGAAAATTGAGTCATCGATGCTAATAGAATAATTCTAACTCACCAATATTGATAGCACAATGGACTCACTGATACCGAAAAATAGAATGTCTCACTGATAGTTCAAATTAGTCACCAATAGTTTAATTGTCTCACTGGTAGAAGGACTGACCTATCGATGCATAGTTCTACCGACGCATGGTGCTACCAACACATAGTGCTACTGACGCATGGTGCTACCGACCCATGGTGCTACCGAAGCATGGTTCTACTGACGCAAGGACTCACCGAAACACAGATATACATAGAATGAAACATCAATAGAATGATACACTGATAGAATGTGATACTGATACCGATAGAAGGAATCATGTATGGAATGAGTCGTTGATGGATTGTTCCAATTTTCTTTTATTTAATAATATTTCTAATGGTCACATTTTCAGTGTTTTAATGTGATTGATTAATTTAATGCTTTTTACAGACATCTTTAATGAGGATGTCAGAAGTATGAGGTATAGCGCCTACCTCAAACATGCACATTGTCAAGCTGAATAATATAAAAAGAGGAAATCTATCAAGCTGAAAATATATACAAAGATGTGTTGTGACATAGTAGCAGACCCACGCGAGCAACATAAAGAAAGGAATAACACACTAGGAACTCTTCATTCCAACTTTTTGTAAACCAAAGAACTATTGTCCACCAAACATCCAACATATTTGCATCATTCAACTTAACCTAAGGAGAAGAAATCTCAAATTCCTGGAAGACAGAACATAGTGCTCCACAACACTTAGTTTTAGTCTCTAATTCTAGAAGAATACTCCAGATTCAACTCTAATACATCAAAGAGTCCAAAGCTAAACTGCATAACACACAAAACCTTCTAAACCCTATCAAATATTTATTTCTCTATTGTGTGTCTTTTTATTACATTTTCAAGAAGTGTGTGCATCTTTCTGTAAAACACTCACTGTCTTCTACACTGAATAGGAGGATACTAGATATCTTCGCACAACTATTGTTTTACACTTTTTTATCCCATGTAAAACTATGGTAGAGTTCCTATATGACTTTCTTGTATTTTGTTCCGACGATGAACTGTGGCAGGGGTCAGGTGACCTAGATAGTTGTAAATTGTTGTATAAACCTAGATCCAGGGTGTGGATCAAAACCTTTATCTATATAGAATTCTTGGTGCCATGTGATCACCAAGAGAAAAGGACTAAGTATCGGCTTCATACTGGACCTCTTGTTTTATATCCACTGTGTTTTCATATTTAGTTTTCTCTATTTTTATCTGTATTTTAGAAAACTAAATTTCAATTTCATAGTTAGTCTTGGCTAGTATTTATAACTATTTTGTATTATTATATTAGTTTCAAATATTGTATCAATATCTCATATTATTATAACAAAGAAATAATCAATCTTATAATATGTTAGTTAAACAGTCAGAGTATTATAAATCCACTACTTTGATTAATTGTCCTGTTAAGTTTTAAAATTGGGGGAATACTTTAAATAAAAATTTTAACAAAAATTTTTATAGGAAATAAATTCACCCCCCCTATTGAGTGTCCTACTCTTACCAAAAAGAACACTAGTTTTAGGGGAATAATGGTACATACATCATGCAGGACTAGGTCTTGGGTTTTTCCTTTCCTTCTTGAGTCAGCTCCCCATATATACTCTTTTATCATGGTGTGTTTTGGATTTTTTTCAAGATGTTTCCACAGTGGTAGACTTAGAGGGTTCCCCAAATGAGTTTTGTGTATGACCCGATGAATAACAAGGTATCCTTAAAGGGGTCTGGTCATGAGGAAAGTTCTCCTCTGGCTGTATAGTTGGTGGATCCATCACCCATAGAGAATTGCGTAGACCCACCTTCGAGGGTTCATATGGAAACAGCCTATTAGACTGAGTTGTGGATGGATCTGTTGGTGTTGGTGTTCATTGATGTTTCTTCAACTACATAAGAGAGAGGGATCCTTCCCCCACTGAGATGAATTTTTGTGATGCGGTGAAAAAACATGCGGGTGAGTTAGTCCCGCCCAAAGATAACAGTATCAAGGTGTGGTGGTTGAGTCCTTTTGAATTGTGTACCTGAGTTTGGGAAGCGTGTCGGTAGTCGAGGTCCTAGTAAGACCCAATTTGAGCATCTAGACTGGACTTTTTTTCATTTGTTCCCTCATGTGATGGGCATCAGCTTGTACGCAGGATGCTTGAGGAAGTTATGGTGTGGTTCATTGTGTCTTAGAATTCACAGGAATGAAGGACACTTCCCCAACTAAGTCGTGTCCTTTAGGCATGATACAAAAAATGTACGGGTGAGTCATTGCTGCCCAAATTGAATAGTTTTGAGGTTCAGTGTATGAGTTCCTTCGACTAGCGAGTTTGAGGTCCGTTTTGTGCATTGGAGGTGGTTTTGTAAGGGATTGTAAGACTCAGTGTGTACACTTGGGAAATCCTATTTGTTCTCCTTATAGCGTAGGTTTTTCTTGTGAGGTTTTGAGGTTTTTTTGCGAGGTATTGTGTGATAGGATTTCTAGTGGGTGTGTTTTTGATATATTTTCCAAAAGGTGGTGAGTACGTTAACCTTTTGAGGTTTGGAATTGGAACCAATAACGGGGAGAGACATGGTGCTGAGGTGGTATTTTTATTTTCATCATGTTTGTGTTTGAACAGACCTTTCAGATCTAGTTAGGGTCTGTTAGGCCTCATTCCAGGTGGTTATATACTGATTAGGGTATCCCTAGGTGTTTGGTGATGAGGTATTGTGTTTTTTTGGATTTCATTTAGGGTTTGTAGTGTTAGTTGAGGCATCAAGCTACCTATGAGGTTTGTAAACCCTCTCTTTCATTTCTAGTGTTGTGGTTCTTCCTGGTGTGTGTTTGTTACAGCACATGAAACTTTGATGAGATTGCTGGTGTGTGAGTCCTAGTGTAGAGCTTAGGTCCTTTCCCTTTTTCTTAGGATTTTACTTTTTGGGGATGAAAATTCTTAAGGTGGGGTGGATATGGCGAATCGGATTTAGCCCTGTCAAACATTTGAATATTCCTACAAATATGTCCAGGGTTAGGCACTGAGACGACATGTGATTCCATATCCCGATGTGCCCATAATAAATTTTATAAAAATTATTAATTATTTTTTATACTATTCACATATCGTAAATGGGTTATCTCTAAAATAGTAGCTTAGATCATAAATCTAAGGGCACAGTTGGGTCCAGAGCATGTCATTTACCCTAGGCAGGGTATAAGTTTTGTCAACACAAGCCTTCAGTGGAAGAAGTTATCAAGGGAATTTCCATAAATAAAGTAAATTAATTAATTTTTGGCACCAGATCGAATAAATCCTGAACAGATTCTTGAATCGAATTTTTGATCCTGTGGTTGGGTTTAAAACATCATGTTTACCCAAGGTGAGACATAAAGTTGTTTGCACCAGGTGTTTTAGATGGAGGCATGTTGACGAGGAGTTAAATGAGGGAAATGATTTATTTTAAATAATAATAATAAATATACCTTCTCCTCCCCCACCCTTTTCAATGCACATAGGAGGCTCCTCCTCCCTCTCCATTAGGTGACGAACCAGCTGATTCGAGCAAATGAAGCATCGTCGATCTCCGATTTTGACGGCGATCCCTCCCAGATCGTACAAGGGCAGCAACAGAGCGTGGATCTAGCCTCGAATCTTTGAAGATCCTCTATGAGGTAGGAAACTTTTAGTTTTAAATCCCAATCCCCATTTATTCTTCATTTATGTAAAAACCATCACTACGTATGTGTATATCAGGATCTGAGGATCCAAGATCTAGTATTGGATATGTTTTTCGACCACCGAATCATTCCTGGTGGTCTATTAAAGTTGGCGGCAGCACGACTCTAGAAGGGGTGGCTCCTTTGAGGTAGGCCGGTGTGGAGGTGGCCGATAGTATGGCAACCCGCCTTTTTATTACATAACTTTTCATTACATTTTACAAACAGAGGATCTTTAATGTCTAGGGTCTTGGAAATCAGGAACAATAAAACATGAAAACTTAAAACACTCTTTTAAATCCCATTTAAAATCTTCTTTAAAAGTTATTCCTATGTACATTTACTGCATATCATAACATGGAGACATACATCAAAGGAAAGGGTGAGCTAAAGGCCAAGTAAGGGTAAACAAGGGAATCAGTTTGCTTGTGATATCAATAAGAACTTGATAAAAAACATAAAGACATGAGCAATGGAAAAATAGGCACATCATAATAAAAATAACATGAATCATAACTTAAATATGTGTCTACAACATTTCATTTAGGCATTCATGAACATATCACCAAGTTTCATCCCCAAGGTGTCATTAAAAAATTACCAAGGTTATTCACCAAGGTATCGTGAAACTTGTCATCTATAGGGATTAAATTTTTTTCCCAATGCATTGGAGCACTATCAGGGAGCACCCTTAATATGTATTTATTTTCATGTGATACACATAGATAATAATCAAACATTTCATAAATAACCCATAGAGAATAAAATAAATGGGTTTCATTTCAAAATAATGACGTTTTAAAAGTTCTTAAAAACTTGATCGTTATGTCATTTATAACCCATGGAAATGGAGTGAGGGTTATATGTATGTCAATTTCAAAATAAAATAGATCAATTTTATGTATTTATTAATACCCCTAGAAATAAAAAAAGATTTTGGTATTCACATAAATAATACAATAGAAATTCATGATAAAAAATAGAGTGATTTTGGGGTGAAAATTATGCAGCATAACGACTATATAACATGGTTTTAGAAAACAATAAAAAGAGAGGGGAAAATATTATCCCATCCATAAATGAATAATTTCACAGTAGAGGGATAGAATAAAATAGAAATAAGATCATGGTGTGAAATGACATACCACATGAAAAGGAAACTTGAAAGAAAAGAGAAAATGTGATTTCTTTTACGAAAATCCGGCAGTCTAACGGCGTCACTTAAAAATTAAGAAAATAAATTAATGAGAGAAGAAAGGGTCTCTCATCATTTTTACATGAAATGTAAAGTAATAAGAATATATAATAACATACCCCCACATAAGAAGATGGAAACTAGAAGACATAACTTAAATGAAATCATGACTTAAAAGAGGAGGGTGAAGGGTTCCCTTACCTCGATGAGTGACTTCGAAATCATGAAGGTTGGGACCTTGGGGGCTTGATGGAACCTTGGGAGGACTCCTTGGGAGGTAAAAATACCAGATCTTAGTTGAGTAGGATTTTGAAATGAAATTAATGAGTGAATGGATTGGTATTTTTAGGAAAAGTGAGGGAATATTTAATTAATTTCCAAGGGACACCTCATCGGTGGTATTTGCAAAACCATGGGCTTTCCCTTGGTATTTTCCCATGGTATTGGCCACTTGGGACACCTAATAACATATCTTACAATTATCAAGTCGACCATAATGATTACATCATTATTACATCATTAATGATGTCATTAATCACATCGAAACTCAAAACTGTATTTTTACTATTCACCGAAAAAACAAAACATTTTATAAAAATATCATAAATTCACTGTAACCTAATATCGACGTTTTGAATTAAAAAATGAAATCCATTATATGAAAATAATTTTCTAAATATTTTTAACTTAATCTTTAAATAAAATCATTATTTATTCCAAATAAATAACTTTAAATCTATAAATCATTTTTAACACATTGAAAAAGTAATCAAGGTCCTATAAAATTATCATATAACCATAAGACAATAAAGTAACAATTTATGATTACATTTTATGAAAATACATTTCCATTTGAAAATTTTAAATTAATTATAAAATTGTAAATAAAATATTTATTACATACAAAAATACCAAAACTTATAATATTATCATTTTTTCACTTTTAAGATATCAAAATTCTATTTACACATTCATGGGTGAAGTTTACTATTCATTACTATTAATTACTATTCATAAGGGTATATTACTATTCACAGTTTACTATTCACTAAAAAATAAGTTGATCTTTCTAGACTCTAAATTTATTACTGGTCACAACTGTAGAAGACCATTCTTCGAAAATCATTTTACATTATTAATTATTTAAAGTTTACATAAATATTTTAAAATACCCTTTCTTCCAAAATTCATTAGTAATATGAAACTATAAATCCATCCTATATTTATCTGGATATTTGAAATTAATCAACTTTTCCATAATAAGAATTAACAATTTTATTTATACAAAAGGTTTACACAAGTAACTAAGGTCGCGTTACATAGAACCTTATAACACTTGCATAGGACCTAAGTGTAAGGTGTGTTATGGTGCACATGAGCCTCAGCCCAGTTGGTGAGGTATCTTTAAGTGCATCCATGAGACCCGGGTTCAAAACCAGGTATAGGCATATTTCTAGGGTACTGTAGCAGTAATGTAGCAGTACCATAGCAGGCACTATGCGGGTACTATAGAAGACTGTACACTGCGCGGTACTGTAGCAGACTGCACACTGTGTGGTACTATAGTAGGTACTATTAAATACTGTAGCAGTTGAAACTATTCACCTCAGGCCATCGATTTGGGCTTGGAGTCCTTAAGGCCTTTGGGCCACCTCAAGGCCTTCGAGTCACTTGCAGTTTCCCTAGAAAAACTCTACAAAAAAGGAGAATCCCTAGAAGAGGATTTAGAGAAGGTGTACTCACCATAGTAGAGCCAAATGGATTGTCAGAATGAGAGGGCATGAATATGCCATCGGGACCAACCTGTGCTTGCATAAGAAGCCTAGCTAGACGGTCATGCGAAGGTGGAGAGCTACTATCACGATACTGATGCTGGGGAGGGGTAATTCCTTGTAGATAGTATGGTTGAATTCCATAAGACATTTGGGTCATGTAATATTCTAAGACTATAGGCCTAGTAATCTCTGAGCCTATGGGCCTTTTAAGGGTTACCCCTCATCCCTTGAAAGAGGGGTTATCAAAAATCAATAAAAAAAGAAGGACTTCGGGCTATTCGGGATAAGGTGTGCTATGGTGATAGAATCTTGGGGCAGCTCGGACAACATTGCTTGAGTGGTGATTTCTATCAACTTGAACTTCTCTCTTAGGCAATTCCATTAAAGCTTCAAATGTTGAAGTTCATCTTGGGCTTGGTCCAAAGCAAAGACCAGTGATTCTAACTCCTTCCCAAGCTCTGACAGATGGGCTTCATATGGCCTGAGTCTACTAGATGAGTCCATTGACTCTTCTTTCTATATTAATTAACCAAGATCACTTGTATTTATATACAATAATCCTAACATTAAGATTTTAGTTTCCAACGGTATTATTGACCAACCATCATATAACATTCGAAACCCAAAGGTATCATTTTAATAATACTCGCTTCATTAATTAAAGGATATAGTTTTTTGGAGTATAAAATAAAATAACTCACAAATTTAGGAAACAAATATTATTCAAAATTTTGGGTCATTACATTCTTCCCCCCTTAATAAAATATCATCCCTGAAATTTTAACTCGTACTCTCAGAAGATAAAAGGTGTGGGTACTTCTGCCTCATAGACTTCTCTGGTTCCCATGTGGATTCTTCGTATATGTGGTTCCTCCACAATACCTTAACAAGGTGGGTAGAGTTGTTGCATAGAAACTTGTCTCTATGATCCAAGATCTTCACTAGCTGCTCCTCATAAGAGAGGTCATGTTCCAGTTGTACCACCTCTGGATTTAGTACATGTGATGGGTTAGGTATGTACTTCCTCAAGAGAGATATGTGGAAGACATCATGAACTTGTGCTATATTTGGAGGAAGTGTAAGCCGATAGGCCACTTCTCCTATGTGATCAAGGATTTAATAGGGGCTAATGTATCTAGGTATGATCTTCCCTTTCACTACCACAAAAACAGTTTTTCGCAGCGCCCCCATTTATCAGCGCTTGTTTAGTAGCGCTGATAAAGGGGGGCCTTTATCAGTGCTTTTTTTAGCACTGATAAAGGGTCGGCTTCAAAAAAAAATTAAAAATATATTAATATATTAATATATAAATATAGTTATATTGTTATATAAATATAATATATAATTTTTAAATATATTTTAGATAAGTATAAATGTACATTTACACTTATTATACTTAATATATAAGATATTTAGTGAAAATGGATTCTTAAAAAATTAAAAAAATATTTTTAATTAATATTTTGATAATAATTATGGAGTAATAGTCATTTAATAACAATTTGAGGACTAAAAAAATTAAAAAAATTAAAAAAAATCCAAAATATGTTGAAAACGCAACTCAAACTTCAAACGGCCAAAACTTTTGATCCGGGTGTCCGTTTGAGCTCTACCACATATCAAATCAAAGCCTGCGATGAGCTCTATGTCGTTGTGACTCAGGGGAACCCCGTTCAAGCGTTTTTCGAGGCCAAAAGAGGCTCAGAAGGCCTCTAAAACTGAGTTTTTTGTCGGGGTACCCAGATTTTTTAACATTTTGTGGATTTTCAAACTCGTTTAAGGGGGTATTATTGGCTTTTATTGGCGGGGACTGAATTTATTCCAAGGTATTACTTTCATATTGATATTATGTCTTTGAAATTTCATCCTTTTTTATAATGAACTGCTATTTATAATCAAATATATAACTATATGTACATATTTTTTATATATTCGCACCTAAAAATTAAATTTTTTAAATAAATAATTAAACATATTTACATATAAAGTATATTAGCTTTATCTAAATAATAACTAATATCCATTTTATTTAAAATACCAATATATGAATATTTATATACCTATATATTAATCTAACTATATATATATTAATCTAACTATATATATATATTAATCTAACTATATATATATTAATCTAATAACTATATATATATTAATATAACTACATATATATATATTAGTATTACTATAAATATATATATTAATATCACCATAAATATATATATTAATATCACTATATATATATTAATATAACTATATAAATATATATTCATATAACTATATATATGTTAATATAACTATATATATGTTAATATAACTATATATATGTTAATATAACTATATATATGTTAATATAACTATATATATATATTAATATAAATATATATTACTATACGAATAAATATAACTATATATATATATATATATAGATATATATTAATACCACTATATATATATTAATATTACTATATATATTATAATATAACTATATATATATATATTAATATAAATATATATTACTATACGAATAAATATAACTAAATATATAAATATATATATATAGATATCATTAATTGGAAAGAAAATCAAAATAGAGTAGTGGTAAGGGCTTAGGCGCGCAGGGGGGAGGTCTCAAGTTCAAATCCTGGTGGAGGCAGGGGTGCGCACGCATGGGGAATATTGGAGCAAGCGTTGTTAAAGGGTGGAGGGGGTGCGTGGGGTGCGTGGGGTGTTGTATAGGGGCCGAAAAGCGCTGTAAAATGGGGGGAGGGGTTCAACCGCTATAAAATCCCCCCCCCCATTGGCAGTATTTTTTAATTTTTTTAAAATTTTTTTAAATTTTTTAAATTTTTTTTAACTTTTATCAGCGCTTTTTTAAAAGCGCTCATAAAGGAAGCGCTGATATAGGACCCCTTTATCAGCGCTAAAAAATCACTGATAAAGGGGTACTTTTATCAGCGCTTTTTTGAGCGCTGATAAAAGACCCCTTTTATCAGTGCTTTTTTTTAGCGCTGATAAAGGGGTCCTATATCAGCGCTTTTTGGAGCGCTGATAAAGGGGTCCCCCCCCTATCTACTCTATCTTTATGAGCACTTTTCTAGCGCTGATAAAGGCCATTTTTAGCACTGATAAATGTCGTGTTTGTAGTAGTGTTTCTTCCCAATCCTCGTGACTCTCTTCCAAGGTGAAATTCAAAGAAAGACTTTATCACTAACATCAAACTCCAAGTCCCTTTAATGGTTGTCAGCATAGCTCTTTTGCTAACTCTGAGCAGCCTTAATGTGTTTTTGGATGGCATGGACTTTTTCTATCATCTCTTGCAAAAGATCAGGCCCAAGAAGCTTTCTCTCACAAACTTCATGCCAACAAGTAAAAGTTATACATCGCTTACCATATATAGATTCATAGGGTTCCATTTGAATGATCGAGTGGAAGTTGTTGTTGTAAGAGATCTCTACTAAAGGGATATGTTGATCCCATCCACCTTTAAATTCCATTGATCATGTTCTCATTATATCCTCAAGTGTTTGAATAGTCCTTTCATATTGGCCATCGGTTTGGGAGTGATAGGCCATACTGAAATTTCAAGTCAGTGCTCAGATCATGTTGAATAATTCTCCAGAATTTTGATGTGAACCTTGGATCACGATCATATATGATAGAAAGTGGAATTCTATGCACCCTTACCACTTCCTTCACATAAATCTTGGAAAGTTGATAAAGAGAGAAATCTTCCCGAATGGAGATAAATGGGCAGTCTTGGTGAGACGGTCTACAATAACCCATATCTCATTATTTTGTTTCAAGGTTCTTGGGAGATCAGTGATGAAGTCCATAGTGATAGTGTCCCACTTCCATGATAGTATGGGTAGTGGTTGAAATACCCCTTTATGAAGTTGTCGATATGCCTTCACTTGCTGACATACTAGGAACTTTGAAATGTGTTCAACAATCTCCCTTATCATATTATCCCACCAATAATGATCACGAAGGTCCCTATACATTTTTTTTCTTCCAAGATGTATAGAGAAATTAGATCTATGAGCATCATCCATCGGGCCCTTCTTTATTTCCGGAATAGATGGAACACATAGTCTTGTATGAAATTTCAGTACACCTTCTTGATCAATATAGAACACAGAAAACTTCTCATCTTTCACAGCCTCAAACTTCTTATGTAAAAAATGATATTCTTTTTTAGCTTTCTTGATCTTCTCTAGTAATGAAGGTTGGGAAATAATTTGTTTTAGGGTTGATGATGTCCCTTCCCTTATAATTCCCATGTCCATCTTTACTAGATCATTGATAAAAGGATCTCTTTGAATCCTCATCATGGAAAGAACAACTGGGTCTTTCCTGTTTAATGCATCAGTGACTTTGTTTGCTCTTTCAGGATGACAATGATGGTTCCCTTTTCCGTCCATAACTTTGAAAAATTCCTTCATATTCATTGAAACAAAAAATTTAAAAGTATGGATTTTAAAATTATTTCTAGAAATGAATATAAATCAATTAAAACTTGATAATTAATCCATTTTTTGATATTAATCCCAATTGATTCTAGAAACCTAAAAATTTGTCAATTACCCTTAAACATTTAAAATGGTGGGGATATATTAAATTAATTAGTATAATAATTCCATGTGAATGTCATACCTACCTCTCTAGAAATGTATTTCCCTCTCACTCAAGGATTTTCATATGAATATTTACTCATTTATAATGAATTCATGGCCTCTATAGGCTTTTTATATTCCTAGTATCTCCACTTCATGTCATCATAAATGTGTCAATAATGAGGGTTTTATCATAGGTTATTATTTGGATGAGGGTTTTAAGGTGAAAAATATGAAAACATGAGAATAAAAATGAGGAGGTTTAGGATCTAAGGTGAAGTAAATACAATATAATAGTTTCCCTCAAGAATTGTGTTATACACACTCAGCAAGAAAATTATTCACCTATAAAAACCTCTTTTTTATCCCTTGGGAAATCTGAACATGACCATTTTAGTTATATTAGAATATTTATTCTCTCTTCCCTTATTTCATTTGGTTTTTCTCCTTTACAAAATTTGGAATTCTAGCTCAAATTTGAGTCTTTAAGGGAATAGAGGATTATATTGATCTTAAAAAAGTATATAACTATCATACTAGTTTTTGAATGATATTTTATGCCATAAACTTATATTTACATCATAAAATTTCTCCCAAAAATAGTAGAAAGAAAGAGGAAACACTTTTTATTTGATCTTAAACAAATTATTAAACGACAGAAAAATACTTCCCATATTATTCCTCTAACACACGTGAGTTTATTAATAATAAATCATTTAACATATGTAGCTGGTTGTAAAGGGATAAATGTCTTGTAATTTAGATACCTAACAAGAAATTCCATGGATACTAGGGGCTTAATAAATATCAGATATAAGGGTGGGCCAAAATATGAGTTAAATGTAAAGAGGGTATTTCAAAGTTGTGCCTCAATCATACTTGAAACATTCCATGAACACTATTAGTTTTGATAAAGATAAAAAATATAAAAGTTATAGATCGCAAAACCTGACACTAGACTCTCAAGAAAAATATAAATGTAAAAAATATTTTATAAAGGTTTAGATACCACTCTATTTAGGGAATATATTCATTTTCGATGGTACTAGTGCACATGAGTTTCACAATCAATCGAACATCATTAAATGAAATAACTGAAAATTATGAAACATATTCTATATCATTAATAATTGAAATCCTTAAATGTTAAAATTAAATTGTGTGAAAAAATACCAAGATGGTTTGAATTTTCCAAAGTATTTAAAGAATCTCAAGAACACTAAAAAGATAAAAAATAAAACAAAGAGAAATCACAAACTACGAAGTAGGTTGAAAATCCCTCGACACTTTAGATATAACTATCCTTTATTTAATCTTATATGATTAAACAATAAGGTAGAAAAAAAGATATTAAATGACACATCTTGTGTTTATTTAGACAGTGGAAGCTCTAAGTTATGATCTTAAATGATGCCACTTTACATCTACGAAAAATCAATAACAAAAAATTATAACATTATTGAAATAAAAATAATGAAAAAGAAATAAAAAGGGAAAATAAATCTTGTTTTTAACCCTTAAGTTGGTACTAGTTTCTCACTACCTCCACTTGTAAGTTACATGTTTCACCCAAAGTCAAATGGTGGGTGTGGTTTGTGTGATTTGAACCACCACATTAGTTTCCTTCCAATGTACAATCCTTCACACTGGTTATAGTGGAACCTATGGATAAATTATTTTTGGTCTATACCCTTATCACACTACACCCACCTTATTTGAATTGTAATTACCCCACACTAAGACCTCTATATGCAGGGTAATAATATTCCTAAAGTCGACTAGGAGACCACTTTGTAGATGAACACTATCTAAGACAAACTCTACTATATTAATGACTTAAATGATAAAGGAAGGAATATTGATAAATAGGTAAGTAGAACAAAATAGTAATGAAAACAGGGAAACTTCTCACCATAATTAATTTAAATACTTTTGAAATTTTTATAATATAAAAAAGAAAGACATTAAAGAAAAACAACTCTATTCATTCACTGCTACTTTATTTTGAACAAATTCCAAAGTTAGTTATCTATTTTTATGTATATAAGAGATTTCGATGGGGGGAAAGTAAAAATAAGAGAGAGAAGTTAAAAAATATATGGATTTTAAAAATGATAAAAATTAGTTACAAAAAATATTAATACTAAATTTTTATCTCATCCAATAGGAAAATTGGTTTTTAATCTTTTAAAAATTATAGGGAAAAGCATGGTGTGTTTTGGGGTGTGAAGACATCATCTTTTGGAATGATAATTTTGTGGGTAGGTCATTGCACTATCTGGGATGCCCAACATCAGAATTTTCATTTTAAAAAGATATTAAATTTCATAATATTATCAATTCAATACTCATTGAGGATCAGTGGTTTATCTTTGGGGCCATTATACAGAAATTAGAGCATGACAGTTGTGTTTTTTGTGGATTCGTCAACTGGATTCTTTAACAGTTTGGATTATCATGCATGGAAACTTGAAAATTATGTATGAGAATTGTGGGATAGTAGGCTTTTGTGTAAGGAGATCCCAACAAATATTAATTTCTTAGTTTGGGGTTTAAAGAATAAAGTTATTCCCATGGATGAAAATATTCAAATTAATGGTATATTTTTTGTCTCACATTTCATGTGTTGTGAGGCACCTATTTTTTAAAAGATGTGGCATATTTTCTTCAAAGGGGATTGGTCCAAAAACATTTGGGATTACACTAGTATGTGAATGAGATTCTTTTTGATTGTAGACTCATTGATTTATTTTATGGAGGATTGGTTTCAAGGGGTTTTCCATAATTATAAGGGAACTAAAATTAATTGCTTGGTTTTTATTATTGTGTGATAGGTGCTATGGGAGGACATGAACATAGTTAAAGAAGGTGATCGCTTATCATTTTCTTACATTCAATTTTTAAGTGAGGTTTCTTGTAGCTGAACTTGAATTTATTTTTCTAGATGGGGCTTCTTCTTTTATTACTCAGGGTGATTCTTTCGCATTGATTGATATCTACTATTCCAATGGGTTCTAGTTCTCTATGGAGTTGGGCACATTGCATTCAACCATCCAGTGAATTAAAACTAAATTTTGATCACTCCGATGCTATGAGGGTGATGTGATGAGGTGGTATAGTTAGGTATGATAGGGTATCAATGGTTCTTGGGTTCAGTTCTTTTATGGGTCAGTTAATTCCATTAGGGTGAAGGCTCGGGCAATGTGCATTGGGATCACCTTGTGCAACCTATAATGAATTATTATTTTTATGGTTTAATCTGACTTTAAAATCTTGGTTGATATGCTTCTAGAGAAATTGAGAACCTCATAGGACCTGACCTACTTTATCAGGAAATTTAGGTTGATATTAGACTAGGGTATTGAGGTGAGACACACTTTGAGGTAGGGGAACTTTTTTGTGGATACATTGTCCAGAAAGGGTAGTTCTAGTAATAAACTCATTATTTATAATTACACTGGATCTATACCTCGGGATTGTAAACTCTTTGTTATTGGTGATTCACTAAACTTGCATTATTTTCTCCCTCCTTGAGATTCACATGTACTTTGCATCTTTTTTAATAAATAGTTACTTTTTAGTCTGTAATGTTCGAGTTACACAAGAAATTTTCTTTGATCACCAACAGTAACTTCACATGGAATTCTTCCTAGTAGAAATAGAGGAAGCAATTTGATTTATTTTAATATGAAACACTATTTTATTAAAATTTCACTATATGGAAACCTCATTTAATGGTCTTTAAATTCCACCCTGTGATCAATGATGTTTGATCTTCACATTAAATGATGATATATACCCCACTAAAAATGTCACAACTTCTTTCTATCAAGATAAATATGGGGTAATCTGTGGCATCTGAAAATATCTAATCCATTTTAATGCTCCTTCTTTTGACTAGGATGATCACCATGGCATGATGGTATTTGGTTGACTATTTTTTATCATAAATTTTCTTTCATGATGGGACTTCCTCCACGCTTGTTTTGAACCTTACCTTTTTTCATGAGTAGAAATCCCATGTAAACACCATTCAAAATTAAAATGGTGAAAATTTACGTCCATTTCAAAAACACCATGACTTGCACCACCTTTTTCCATACTTAAAACTCCATTAATTCTTCATTCATGTAGCACCATATTCACCACCATGGTCAGATAGTGCCTGTTTTGACTTTTTAATTTCTTCTATGAGCCACAGGAAATTCCTCAACAAAGTTTTGGTTCTTGTTTTAGTCCAAGAATTTAACAAGTTCCATAAAATTCATTGAAAAATTTTAAATTATGTATTTTTCAATAAATTCCAAAAATTAATAAAATTAAATTAAAAGGCAAGAATTAATCTATTTTTTATAATTAAGCCTAGTTTATTCCAAAAACCTGAAAATGTAAAAATTAAAGTTATATTGAGAATATAGTGGGGATATAACGAATTAATTACTATAAAATATATATGGAAATATGATCATCATCAATCATATAATGTCAATTAAATCTAAGTATGAGATTTGAGATTGTTCAAAAAAGGAATCAATTCAAACAACAAGATAATGTTGTAAAGTTTCTTTCTATCCATTCTTATATATGAAGCCAAGGATTATGGATAGTGTTTTATATTCAAACATTTTGTTATTTAAAATTTAAAAAAAATTACAAATATAATAAGGAGGATCTATTACATTTGGAAATGATAGCTCACCGAATATCAAAGGTCTTTGTATCACTAAAATTGGAAAGAGTTAGTTGAAATCCAAAAAATATATATTGATGGGATGGATCATTATTTTTTCAGTGTGTCAAAACTTTATGATTATATAAATCATTGATTTTTAGAAATAATGGTTATTTATTAAAGATGATTAAAGATAGAGTAGTGATATCAATAGGGTTGTGAACACATGGTAACTTATTTTAGGTTGGAGAATCCAAAACTGGTTATTACATGAGTATAAAAACTAATAAAAAGTTGTGTCATAGAATAAATAATAATATTGTTGAAAATAAAATTAATAAGTTTATCAGATAATAAGAAATGAAAAACATTCAAATTTTGAAAAAAGATGCTACCACTATTTTTAAAACATTTCAAAAAGGGAAGATAGTGAAAAAGAATCAAAATCGGGTTGAGATTCAAACTATAAGACCATTAGAGTTAGGTCACTATTATTTTTTTGGACTCATGATCAAGAATTAAATAAGTGGATATAATTTTATCATTACATTCATTGATGAATTTACTATAATAAAAAACATTATTTTTTATGTCTCACAAATCTCAATCATTGAGAAATTTTAAAAGTTACAATATACTTGTTGAGAAGAAATTGGTTTTCCTTTTAAGAGGTTAAGATCTAAAAATGTAATTGAGTATATAAAAAAAATAATATCTTGGTAAACATGTCATAAGATATGAGTTTATTGAAACATGCACTCCATAAAACAAATGGAATAACTAAAAGGAAAAATAGGATCCTTATTGATATGCCTAGAACCATTCTAAATGAGAATTAAACTTTAAGGTATTTATCATTGAAAGTTACCACCATATATATAATTATTAAAAATAGGTTATTATTATATCTAAATTAATATATGAGTCCATATGATATTCTATTCAAGAAAAATTCAAATCCAAAACACTTTAGTGTGTTTGAGCTTTTATGCTAGATCAAAAAGAAAGGAAAAAGTGATGGAAAATTTTATGAGAATGCTTGGGATAGAATATTTCAGGGATACAAATAAAATATAATATCATATATATGTTACATAAAAACTATTATAGGATAATTGATTGTGATAATGTGAGATTATTTGGAAATGAAGATGAACTAAAGAAATCAATTATAAATAATGATAAGAATGATGTTTCCACTGCTGAACCAACTAAATAGCTTGAAGAAAATATATAAATTCATAAAATTTATTTGTATTCATATTATTTAATTTATTATTCTATGAATTTAAGAAACATAGGTTTAAAAATACTATGAATTCATTTTGATGCTGAAAATATCATCGGAGTTCAAAATCGAGTGGTATAAACAAAAAGAAAAATTATAGGATCTCACCACACTAGTTTTATTTTAAATATAGGACAAAAATAGTTGATGATGAATAAAAATAAAAATAATAGATTGAATCAATGAATAAAAAAATAAATCATATTGAAATTAATGGGATATATGAGCTTTTACCCAGCCCAAAGAAATAATGTCATTGGCACAAAATGAGTTTTTATAATCAAGCTGACTGGAAAATGGGAAATTAAAAAAAACAAATCTAAATTGGTTTAAAATAGGTATTCATAAATTAATGGAATTTATTTTGATGAAATATTCTCCCATTTAACAATACTTGAGATCATAAGAATATTTTTTTCTATTATAGTATAATGGAATTATAAAATCATTTAAATGGATGTAAAGACTATATTTATGAATAGTGAGTTTTAAATAGATGTTTATATAGATAATAATAAAGGATTTGTGGATTATTAATATGGAATTAAATTGTGTAATTTAATAATATAGTTTAAATAAATCCTCAAGATTTTGGTATTTCAAGATAGATGAGTACTTTAGAAGCATGAAATTATACAAAAGGACAAGTGGATAACATTCTTTATTTGAGGAAGACTAACACTAAATCAATTATTATGATTATATATGTTGATGATATTATCTTTTCAAGTAATGAAGAAATATTTTATTAATAGTTTTCCACAAAAATAAAGAAAATATTTGAGATTTCCTTGATTGGTGAGATGAATTTATTTTTAGGTATGAAATTTACTCAAAGTATTGGACATGTTTTCATTTCCCAAGAAAATTATACTTAGGAGTTATTAAAATGGTTTGGAATAGAAAAATCAAGAGGAATTTATAAACCAATTCAAGTGGGCATAAATTTTAGTGAATATAATAAAAGGGAAAGTTTTCAATGAGAAATAATTTAGTATGTTGAATGGTCATTTTTTATTTTAATTCCTGAAGTCAATACATTTTTTCACTATTTATACTAAGTATCAATATAATCTAAAGGATTCAAATCTCTTAGAAGTAAATATAATTTTGATATATGTCAAAAAATATATATAATTATAGATTATTGTATGAAAAGGCGGATTTAATGAACTAATGGGTATTTACAAATACCAACTATGCTATCCATTTTGATGATAAAAAATATCACATCAAGAAGAGAATTATTCATTGGTGGAAAATTCATGACATTTCATTCTAATAAGAAAGTATCATTCACTTTAATATCTACTAAAGTTAAGTATATTGTTTTATCACATGCAACTAAAAAATTATTTAAAGGAGGACTCAACATAAGTAAATGCTTATTACTTGGGTATCCACTAGCTATTAGTTGTGAAAAAAAATTATAAATCTACCAAATAATATAGTGAGATAATCAAGATCAAAGAACGCTGATATCAAGTATCATTTATTAAAGTAGAGGGTGGTCGAAGTCTTAACAAAATAATAATTTATCCCATTGAAGGATAATATTGTTGATATTATTATAAAACCTATCTCAAATAATGATTTTGATAATTTTAGACTAAAACAATATATATGTATTATTCCCCAACAACACTCGTGTATGATTCTAAGTTAACTTATACTTTTAATAAGTTTTTTCTTTGGTATAAATGGGATGATATAACCTACAGAGGAGGAAGCTTTCTTATTTTTGAATATTTTTAGACTATTTTTTTAGTAGAGTACAAAATAATTCTTGAAAATTTTAATTAAATAATTATTTAAAAGGGATTTCCTAAGTTGGCATCGCATGATGAATTTATTTTATAGAAAACCCATGATTTCTAAATTAATATCTCTTGTTTTATCAACCAAACTCTCAAAACTAGACATAAAATTGATTGATTCATGGATCATTGCATTGAAAAGAGATGATTCCATCCCGTTTAAGAATCATTGAGTTTATTATAAATAAGGGGGAGAAAATTAGTCTTCTCCTGTCAACTTAATTGATTAAGGGGGAGAAGAAAATATTTCAGAAGTATTATTGAATTTGAGTTGTATGTATGAAATGTAACATATCGAAAAAAAATCTAAATGGATATATTGTAAAACCATTGTGGATGATGAGGTATTTTTTTTCAATATATATAAGTGAGTCACTAATTCATTTAATATAGATAAGATTCTTTTAAATCAATTATGAAGGTATTTTGAGTAGTGTTAAGTAGTTTGGATCTGAGTTTTGAATATTTTAAGTTGAAAATTTTTAAAAATTTGACAATATATTGGTCACATAAGAGTATCATGATTATATATGTGAATAATCCTACACTGTTCAAGGATATAACTATGTAAACTATCAATATATTAATGAATTTATATTTTATAAGAATAAATCCACAATAACTAATATTTCATAAGAATAAATTTGAGTTTTTCTTAGCTATGAATGAATAATCCTGAGTCTTCCTGAGCTATGTAAGAGTTACTTAAAGTTTTTGAGGTTATATATGAGTAATGGGGACATGTATGAATAACATGAGTTTTTCTAAATCTTTATAAGAGTAACGAGTTTCTCCACTATGGTATTTAATAGTAAAATGAATATATGTATGAGTATCTTGAGGCTACATCAAAATAAATCAAAATACCAAAGGCTCATATAATATTTAAAATGTGTTCTTAGGTTAATCATATGATTTAAATAATATTATGTGAAGTTTTTCTTTAGTGATTAAATATTACAATTATTTTTTGGGTTAATTTTTTATTCAATAAGAGTTTGTTAATGAGTTTTGAAGGAGGATCTTGTAATGTGAAATGAGACTCCACACCATGATATTATTATGTGCATGTGATCATGCACACATGGAAAATAATTTTCAAATATTTTGTAGGATTTAAATGAGGTATTTCAGTGAATAATTAAATTATTAAATGATTATGAGTATCAGTGGGGTATTTTTTTATGATATTTACACTTTTTTATAGATATTTAATTAAGGATTTATACTATGAAAATTTTATAAATATTATTTTAAAAACAACATTAATAGATAATTAAAAGAGAAAGGTTAAATGAAAATATTCATGATGTTATTTGAATGATATTTATGTATATTCCAATATAAATATTTGAAATTCATTTTTAAAGATAAAAAGTATAGAATATTTATTGGATATTTATTGATTAGTTTTAAAAAAATATCATAGTACTAATTTTAATGGGATTTCCATATTTGAATTATGGAATTTCATTTTAGTGATAATTTTTAGTTTTTGAATGAGATAAAATGAGAAATAAGAAATGAAAAAAAATAGTGTGGGAAAATGTATAAATATTATAATTAAATAGATAAAAAGGGGACAGCCCATGGGATTATTGTATAAGTTATAGAGAAGAATATCATTATCATTCATCTCTCTAGTGTCTTATGCTCTCACTGATGATATTTCATCAATAATTCTTTTTAAATATTTCAATGTAACAAGTGGTATCTTGTTTGAATTAGTTGTTTTTAAAATTATAATTGGTTTAAGGATATATTATTGTATATATCTTCAAATTGATAATAAAAGAGAAGTTTGAGGGATAATAACCACCATACATCGGGGACATTTTCATCCATATTGAAATAAAACCTCATTAACAAATATATTTTGATCTTGATTTATTTTCTACATTGAGGTGATATTGATATAATTGTGCTGAATTAGCAAGAGTTGGGATATTTTAGAAATAAATAGTATCAATATTGATTCACCTCCACCCATTCAATGTTTATCACATTGTCAAGTGATCCTAACAAAACAAATGCACTATTTTATTTCTAGTGATCCTTTCAAAAAAATAATTTTTGAAGTTTATATTTGTAATGAAATATTTTTCCACAACTTGTCTAGTGAAAATAAAATTATAAAGATAGGGTGGAAAGTGTAAGGAATCCTACATCTCTTTTATGTGATGATTTATGTAGCTCACTAATTTGATACTGTCTATACTAAATATTTTCTGATATGATTCAAATTTAGAAACCAATTCTTTATTTATATTTGTCTTAGGGCCATCCCCTTCATATGTTTTAATAGAAATCATAATTATATCCTCCATCCTATTTACAATAGTATCGACTTCTTATGTGGATTTATCTCCTTCATCCAAGGTAATAAAAATGGTTCTAAATTCATAAACTTATTCAATTAATACTATCATGTAATTATAGTTTAAAAATATTAAACAATGATGCATCTAGATTATATAAAAATCCATATAGTGTTTTGGGTAGAAAATCTAGCTTATGCACTTCCTTTTGTCCTTTTATAGAAAGTTGAGGTAGTGTGTATTCATTAAGTAGTTATTCAAACTCCATCAAATCTTTTTATTTATAGGACAAATGGATTTCTTTTATTGTTGGTGGAAGATATGAATCCTCTACTAAACAAATATAAAACTCATAAAAATACATAAATAATTCAATGATCTCTTTGGGAAAAGGATAGGGGTGATTGTTGGGCCTTAGGCCCATGAACTAGGCCTATCATCTTACATTAATTGGGTGATATAGAAAAAATGAATCACATTTTAAAAAGTATTCAAAAAAAAATTAGGATAAAAAATCGTGGGATTATGCAGATCGGCCCATGGTCTATGAATAAATTTTTCCTTTTTATTTTAATGTTATTTCAATTTAATGTATATTTTTTTATGAAAATAACATATATATTTTCTTAGATGTGGTGAATATATATTTATAAATTATAAATTATGTGGTAAATATTATGTGTTTAATATTCAATTTTCCCTAATAATAAGCATTTTTTATTTTTTTTTATTTTTTAAAATCATGATTTTAAATGTTGGTTATTCCATGGACCTGTCCACATAAAATATAGACTGGACTGGACTAAATTTTTTGAGCCCACATAAAATGTGGATCTAAATGGTCTAAGAATTTTTTGTCCTGGTTCATACAGGATTGGACTACTTTTCCCCACTAAATCCTATTAAGAACCCTTATCAAAGGTTCAAGGTAGTCAACTTCCAATATTTTCATTATATAACCAATAAATTCTCTAAAAACATTCATGTCATGTAACACCACATTGGCCTTAGAGGTGAGAATGAGATAAAGGATCCCATATAGGGTGCCTAGATTGTGATGCGGCCTATGAGACCTTGATCAATTCCCCAACCTTATGGAACCCCTAGGGGTAGAGTAAAGAGGCTAGTATGGTATAGCCTTTACGAATGTGATGATGAATATGGGTTGTGCACTTCAGTAGCCAACCTAAGATATGCTTTATGGATTCTATAAGGTTTCTGAATAGTGTGTGGATGATGGTTATATAAGATATCATAGGTGGAATCTATCCACTAAAAATTATATAAGATAGTATAGGGTGGATAATGACCCTTGGTGTGTTAAATGAGGTGTTCTCAGGAAAACCACTTAACCCCCAAATATTTTATAAGTTATTATCCAAGTGGATTGTTAGTCCCCACTACATTTTATATAAGAATAGTCAAGTAGGCCTCTATTCCCCTATTCATTGTGTATGATATTAGTCTAGTGGGTTATTATTACCCATTACACTGTATATATGAGATTTTGGGTGGATCTTCTCTTCTCCACAATTGTATATATCTGAGATCCTCATGTGGGCCTCTCTTTCCCCATGCATGTGTTATTTATATGAGATTGCAGATTGTTCCATTTCCCCCCATGCATGTGTTCTTTATCTAATATCTCTAGGTGATATGCTTTTACCCATGCATATATTGTTTATTTTAGATCACTAGGTGGGTCGCACTTCTCCCATTCATATGTTATTTATATGAGATTTAGGGGTGGACCACTCTTACCCTAAATATTTTTATATATGATATGATATAGGCAGACTGATTTTCTCCTCAATGATCATATATACCTATGTATACATATTCATGAGATTATGAGAGTGACATGTATATCCATGATGATTATGTGACATGCTCGAAGATATTCAAAACTTAATGAATTGTGCATGGTTAACCTAGGGTATCATATTAAAACCAGAGGATCAATGGTGATTATTTTATTATGCTTCTTCATTTATTTATTTATTCATTCTAATCATATCATATATACATGCACTGATTTACTAGATATGTTAGGGACATTGTTGGTAGTCCCCAACTTTATTTTACTAACACCCTTATTGGGAGGCCATGGAACTGGGGTACCTAAGAAAACCTCATTATTATAGGTTTAGATAGGGTATAGGAATGATATTTAACCAGTCAGAAAGATAGTTTGGATGAGCATGTGGAGATTAAGATGTTATGAGGCTCAGGGATAATAATAGAGACTTATTGTATTTTATTTCTTTTTTATTTTATATATGTTATCATCTTAGTGGGAAATTAGTTGGGATATATAATTTTATGTTTTTGAATTACATTTTTTATAACATTATTGTTTTATCAATTATGTGTACTCTAATTATAGACATGGGTGATATTTTGTTATTTTATATTGTTGTTTTAATATGATATGAGGGTATAGTATCTTCATAGAACACCATAGATGGTCGATGCTAGTGGGAATCCTCCGGTGCATGGAGAGGCTTACATGAGGTCACATGGAAACCCCTATCTTTGACACTAGTGAGTGGTCCAAGGTTGGTGGGGAATTACAAATTGATTTTAGAGAATCTTTTCATTATCTTGATATTTGAGGATATGATATAAAAAGAATATAGATATATCATAGCTTGTGATGGAATTAAAAATAGTATATCATGAATATCTTTTTCGATAAAAATTCCAGGTTACCAGGGATATGGGATTTTTGGTCTTGGTGTTCTCTATGATAGTTGAGATATTTAATCAACTATCAAGTGTGTATTTTATATTTTTATTGTGATTTTTTCTATTATCCCATTGGAAAGAGGCTTGTGTACATTTATAATTTAGGTAACATGGGATTCACATGGAATTCTCATGCTTGTGTGTGATTGATATCACCGATAATAGAGGGTTCATTTGTTTAAAGTGTCAACAACAACCTATATGGAATTTCCCATATAAATTGTTTGTGTAATTATACTCAACTGGGTCATGTTATATTTTCTTTGATGAAATATCATGTGGATCTTACAAAGGGATGATTCTTGATGATAACTATATAGTACCTGTAAATAAGGATGTATAGTGACCTTTAGTGGGTTGATATAGGAATTGAAATCCTTGATGATGAATATATTTTGGGTGATTGGAAATAGGTTCAGTTGTATAAAGTATCAAAAAAACCTATATGGTGTTTTCCAATATAGTTTCTTGGTGGAATTGTACATAAATGAACCATGCGACTGTAGATTTCTCAATGCAGGTTTTCATAGGGTGGTTTTGTTATATATGTGTGGATTATATCATGATCCTATAGGGGTAGTTTGGTATGTAGATTCCAAGTGATAATTAGTGCCCTCAAGTGGGTAGATGTCTTTTTATGTGATTATATATATATATATTTGTGTCTGTGAGCCCAAGAGTGGGTGGTTTGGAAAATGAGTTGTCTTGTGATATTTGATATGGGAGTAGGGATATTTCCTAATGAGTTGTGACATATGAGAGACAAGGTTTATGGTCTAGGTGGAAGATACTAGTTCCTTTTATATGTTTCTCAGAATATTGTTTAATTAGGTACTATGGTTGATATGTGATTAGATATATGGTGTTGACCCAATAGATGGGTTAGCTCGAGCTTGTGAGTGCACTTAATTATGGGAGGAATGGATAGATTCAAAGCATTTGAGATTTATGCACATGAAATCTCATCATATATGAGCTATAGGAATGAAGATGTATTATTCCATCATGGTGTAAAGTAGTTGAGAAGATCTGTTTTCAATTATGTCTTCATAGGGAAGGATTGATGGGATACTTGGCCGTTTTGATTTTATGGTATTTTTTTGATTATTTTGTAGATTATGATCCTATATGTTCGAAACTGATATGGGAAGATCGTAGTTTTAATATGAAACTTGTGTAATGAGTGAATGTGTGATTATACTTAACATCAATTGAGATTACTTAGGATTATTGGAATAAAACATCAAGTGATATCCTACTAGTTTAATGAGATTAACATGTGAGAGGATCATGGTTGGTTTTTTTAGTCTGTGATCCTAGGATTGATGATGTATAACTCATGGGAGAGTGAATCAAGTTTTGAAATTTGGTTGTATAGAAATGTACTCCTATTGGATTTGGATGACACCAAGATGAATAGTTGATATGAACCTTTGAGAAGGCTCTTTAGAGGACCATGTAGGACCGAAATAGTAAATGATTTACTATAAGAGGGGATGAATTGTAGTTTATAAAAATAATACTTACAATTTTCACCAAACTATTTAAGCGATTTATCGAATTAAGTTTCATACTAATTAACTTTATTATCAAATTTAGAAAAGGTTTATAAAAAATAGTATAAAACTTTTATATATAAATACAAAGAAAAATAAAAACTTATAAAAACAATTAATAGAAAAGTTTATAAATTAACTAAGAAAACTTATAAAGAACTTTATGAAAATGACTATACATATTAACCTTTAGTGTTAAGAAAGTCAATAAACTTGACTTAAAGTATTCACAATAGTCACCCAATCATTAGGTATAACTTCCTATACAAGGAATTCCTTGATACAAATATCAAACCCAATTTTTGTTTCCCTTTACCTTGGTAACCCTCCATTATAAAATTATAATAACCTCTATATTTCTTAACCAAGGAGTCCCTCAATCGAACCGGATTGGACATTGTAATTAAAAAATAAAAAGTTCTTAAGTAATTTATAATAGTATCATCATAATGGAATCCTTAATAAAAAGAATATATAAAAGATTACAATGAAGAACTCTCAAGTAAAAATATGATAAAAAATATTCATGGAAACATTAGATAATCGATGTTGTAAAATATTCTACCTCCTTGAATATAGATTTATTTATAAGAACACTCCCAATGGTCATATTCTATATTTCATGTAGGTGATTGAAGAATCATCAGACGATCTTTGTCTTCACTTGGAAAGATCATCATAACAATGTTCTATCAGATAGTCATCATGATTTAGCACCATTATAATACTTATAGGTTGTATTTAGTAGAATGTAAATTATTCATCCATTAGAATGTATGAAGTTCTTAATTTAGTGGTATTTATATAAGTTCATCTAATGTACGTGATTGTATATGTATGATAAATTATCTCCAGTAGACTTGGTATAACTTCATCTAATGGACTTTGTTATACCTTGTCTTATAAAATCTATAAACATTATTCTAGTTAACTTTTTAACCTTTCATCTGATGTAAAAAGTACATGTTCACCCAGTAATGATTTTTTTTCTAATACCATATATCCTAAAAACTTTAAGAAAGTTATATCTATTTGAAAGGATATTCTCCATTATGTAAAACAATTATCTTTCCCATAGAAAAAAATTAATAATATTTGGAAGTATAAAATTTATAAAAGTATAATTGTTTAATAAATTGGTTTGAGATTTTAAAAAGTAAGTTTATAAAGTGTTCAAAGTATCCATTCAAATCAACAATCTCCCCCTTTTTAAAAATCACAAAACAAAACTTTTAAAGATAAAAACTAAAATTAAAACTTTAAATAAACTTATTCTCCCTATCTTACATAATTTTGAAAATTTTCTATTTGATATACCAGTTAAAACTTTATTTATTTATTCCCATTTTTTCAAAAGTTTAAACCCTTTATACCAAACCTTTATATTAATTTTTTTATCCTTTCTCCCCATTTTTAATTTTTGAAAGGGTTTTTAGGAGGTAGAAAGTATTACCTAAAATGTTAGGAAAGAAAATATATAAAAAAAGAATTTATATGCAAGTAATATAACATTTAACTAAATGTTTAATAATTAAATTCATCCAATATTATTAGACATACATTCATCTAAATATATTGGAGAAAAAACATAAATCCAAAAATATTACAAAAATATCCATCCAAAACATACATCTAAATAGTATTGAGTTTATTTATAAAAAATACTTTCAAGAGTTCAAAACAATAAATATTTATTTTAATGTTACATGATTATTTTCTTCATCTTTATGATATCACCTTGATACTTCCCATAGTCATCAACAGTTTTCTTCATCTTCACAACTTCTTCAAAAACTTCTATTTTATTAATATCATTATGATTATTTTTTTATTCGGAACCTATTTTCTTAAACTTTTCAACTTCTTATTCTAAAACTTATATCTACTTCCCTTGTTTTGAAATATCGTTATATTTCTTAATAAATATTTATTTAAATCATAAATTTCCCATAAACTTTCATGTAATTCTATGCTGATGTTGTTCACAAACTTTGAAACATATTTTGCAACTCCTCTAAGTCCATCTACTTCCACATTTAAAAAATTTATATCACCTTCTGGGTTCTTTATACATTTGATATAAATTTTGATATTTATTGAATCCACTTTTTCATTTTCTTTGAAGTTATTAAAATCATATTCATTCTAAATAAATATTTCTGAAAGTTATTTCAATGATCTTGAGTTTTCTAGAAAATTAACTTTTCCCTGAATATACTTCCACCTATATTTTATGTTCGAAAACATTTTCACAACTCCTTAAATCTATTTATCAATTAATTGAAATGAATATTTATTTTTATTATTTTATTTTAAGATTAATTAGTATAGTCACTTGAAACATATGTTACTAAAGGTGTTACATCTCTTGAAGGTTGAGGATCTTCTCTTTTAACTAAGCGATATTTAGAAGCCTCTATATCATCAACTTCTTCATGAAATATAGATTTTTATGGTTTTTTTCAAGAATATTTCGGTTCATCCTCTTATGATTCTTTATCTTATAATTCAAAAAGATAAATAAGTTTTTGTGACTAAGAAGGAAGTTTAATTTTCAGCTAACATTTATTATATATCCAAAAAAATTCTTCAAATCTTTAATAATATCATCTTTTATTCTCAACTGAATCATCCCTGGGTTTTTAACAACTTTTTCTGATTGGAGATACTTTTATTCAAAAAAATTATTTCTTTATTGATGTGAATCAATATGGATTTCATAAAAAATAACCTATTTTCCTTTCCCTTTTATAATTTACACAACTTCTTTTGATTGAACAGTTATAGGAGGAAAGGATAGTGGAGGAATGGTATGAGGAGGAATGGACTAAAGAGAAGATTTTGTAGTTAAAACTTCAATTCTTGAATGATGTTTTTAAAATACCTTTTGTAAGTCTCTAGAAATATTTTCTTTTCATAAATTTTCAGCTTGACCCTTTTTCTTCACTTCCACTCAGAGTTTTTCATAAGCTTCCTCCTTCAGATCCAAAGCCTCTTCTTTATCCAAACAAAATGATGAGCTTTCATCTTTATTTTCACCCTTTTTTTTGATAAACATAGAAAATTCCTCACTAGAGATAGGTTTATATTTCTTCCTTGTAATTATATGATACTTTAAACCAAATTTTATTTTTATGTAAACTTTTTATTTAAGTTATTCAATTTCAACAACATATGCACTTTTTTGATTTGACAAAAACAAAATTCAAAGTCGGAATAAACACAAGATTCATTTTATTTATAGTTTTACCTATAAAATAAGAATCGTTTTCTAGTACTATATTTTCACCATTGAGAATGTTTTGTTCTTTCATAAATTTTATGAAAACATTATTAATAAATCTTGGGTAAAATAGGATCTTTAATTTTAGTGACCCAACCTTTACTAACTCAATGAATTTAAACATATGCTTCAATATGTTAAACTTTTTAATGTGTCATAAGAATTTAGTACATATATTTCTGGAACTTTTAGAGTATCTCTATCACCATTTCATAGTATTAGAAAGTTTTGAATCCAAAAAGATCTTATTCTTTCATATGGTGATAAATGATATTCTTTCCTCGCTTTTTCATATGAAGTAAACAATGAAGTTTATGCATGAGATTTCTCAAAATTTATATGATTTTTAAGAAACTTTTAGGTTATGATATTCACTTCTATTTATAACGGAATTTAAACTAGCTCAACTAATTTTTTGATATCTAGGAGGTAGGACTTTCCAAAAAAATGTAAATGAGATATTTTTGAGCCCATAAACTTCATTAAACTCATAATATGTATAAAATTTTTTAACAATCTCAAGATAGTAAAAATAAAAAACATATTGTGAAATAAAAAAATATTACCAACCTTGAAAATTGATTATAGATTTCAACAATGATTCATGATTTTTATACCACTTTATTTTTATTATCCTTTCCTTTACTACTTCTTTTTCTGTAAATTCACTGGAAGATTCCATTTCCCCTAATTGAAAAAACTTTGAAAGATCGAAAGAATTGAGAAATATCAAACAAAATGA
Source organism: Viscum album (assembly GCA_963277665.1). Lineage (NCBI taxonomy): Eukaryota > Viridiplantae > Streptophyta > Magnoliopsida > Santalales > Viscaceae > Viscum > Viscum album. The sequence goes on along the minus strand of OY728145.1, from coordinate 1,635,929,772 downwards.
AAATTGAGTGATGATATTTTTCCACTAAAAAAGTAGATAGTAACGGTTTTTTGACCTACTTCTCCTTTATATAGACCCAGAAGAGATAGTCAGCACAACTTACTCAAATAAAATGAATTATATTTAACCCCTTAAAAGATCAATAGCTGATTGTGTATCTCAAAGGAAGAGAAAAAATAAAAACGTTTGAACTTTTATAACTTTTAGTATAAGTTTATTGTACAAACATTTATTCCGATTAAACTTGAAAGGTTTTTAAAAAATTAGAAAAAAAATTCATAAAAAATATATATAATGTAGAAAAAAATTAATACAAATGATAGATAAATTTACAAAAAAAAATATTGAAAAATTTACAACTCAAGGAAATTTTTATATAAACTTTATAATGAAAGCTTTTCTGGTAATACAAACTTCTTCATTTCATAAAAATAAAAAAGGAAAGGGTCTATTTGATAAAAATTCGGATGAATCTTGGCTTGATGAAACTTAATAAGTTTCTTTAAAAAATTTGTCCAAAAATTTTATACAAAAACTTTTTCTATAAAAATTTTAAGGAAATTTTAAGTAAAAAATTTTCAAAACATGCATAAAAATAAAAAAATGTGTAGAAAATTTATAATTACAACATAAGAAAAACATTTTAGGTCATAGAAAGAAAATGTTCTCCAAATTTATCGATGATTTTTTTTATTTAAGGAGATATATAAATAAAAAGTTGATAAATGATCATTTTATCTTGATCATTCTAAGATTTTATCTAATATATTCAAATTTATCATAATTGAGAGGTTTTATAAAATTATCAGCAAGTTTCTCTTATTTTATGATTAATTGTGAAATAATACCTATTTTTTGTATAATCTTAAAGGAAATAGTTTCCCCTATATCTATGTTCTTAGATCAATATTGATGTGTTATGTTTTTACTTCAGGTTATGGAACTTCTGTTACCACAAAAAATTGGAGTTTTACTAAAAATCATGCAAAAATCAATGAGTGTGTATTGAATTCACAACTTGATCATAGTAACTTCTATTTATTAAATATTTAACTTTAGTAGTTCAAAGTGATACCGATTATTGTTTCTGACAAGAAAAATAAAAAAATCCTCTTATAATAAAATACAAGTTCCAGATGTACATTTTCTATCTAGTTTAAATCCACCAAAGTCATCATATAGAAAAAAATTAATTCAAAATCATTTATTGAGGAATAAAATAGTTCAAGATTCATTGTTCCATTAATTTAATTAAATATTACTTTTAAAGGTTTAATATGGGACTCTTTTTGATTATAAATAATTATCATACATAATCATACAAAAAACATTATGTTTGGTTGAATTACTGCAAGATATAGTAAACTACTAATCATTCTGCTAAAAATGATCTATTGGATTCCCATATTCATAAAGATCTAAATATTTTTAGGTATCAGTAGGAGTAGTAATACTTTTAGCATAACCATATCCATAAATTTTATGAAAACATTTTATATAAATTTTTTGAGATTGAAAGGTTCGTTTTGGTTTTTATGAAATTTAATACCCTATGAAATATGGAAGTTCACCCATCATGCTCATTTTAAACTCGTATTTCATAAGATCTGTAAAGGTATCAAAAACTGATTTTTGAGTTGATCCAAATATAATTTCATCAAAATAAATTTGATCAATATTCTAAAAAAATAATAATTTTTTTGGGATCCACGTATCCCTTAATAAAATTGTTTGGAAGTAAAAATACACTTAATATATCATAGCAGGATCTTGGGGATTTTTAAGTCTATAGAGTTTCTTAGTAAGTTTAAAAAAAATCCAAATATTTTTTTTATCAAAAAAAGGTGTTTGTTCTACATAAACTTCCTCATGAACATATACATTAATAAAATCACACTTTATATCCATTTGAAAAAGAATAAAATTTAAGAATGTTTCATAGGCTACAAGTATATGAATAATTTAAAATCTAGTTACTCGAGTGAAATTTTCTTTATAGTAAATACCTTCTTGTGGATTATAACCCTTATCAACAAGTCTAGATTTATTTCTTACTATTATTACATTTTATCATTTTTATTTTGAAAATCCCATTTTACTCTAATTACTGGAAAATATTTAAGGTGTTCAACCAATGTACAAACTTTATTACTCTCAAATTAAATGAGTTTATCATGTATTAATTTTATCTATTGTTCATCACATAAAGGATCGCCATGATTTTTATGTTTGAGTTATGATAAAAATCACAATGTTTACATTCATTTATTAATAAACTTCCAGTTTTTTTATTGATCTATATCACTATATTATTAGTGGGATGATTCCTTAATATTTTCTGATTCCTTGTATTTTTTAAACATTATTCTTCAATAATAGTTTAAATTTATTATATATGTATAACTTTAGAAAATATTTCTTCAATTTTTCAATCATGATAATAATTTTACAACATGGGTTGAAACTTAGTTTTGTAAAGATCATTTGAATATTTGGTTTCAAGTTTTTTAAAAATAAAAGGACTAGCTTCATCAAATTTAATGTGCACTATTTTCATAGCAGTACTTGTTCTTTAATTAAAAATAAGATAGGCCTTACTTTTTATAGAATTACCTAGGAAAATTTCTTAAACAACTTTTGGAGTGAATTTATATAAATTATCTTTATTATTTGGGATAAATAATTTTCATCCAAAAACTATAAAGTAATAAATTTTATATTTCTTACTATGCATAACTTATAAGAAGTTTTATTAAGAAAATATCTAAGTAAAACTCTATTTATAATATAACAAATAGTACTAACTTATTTGTCCCAAAAATGTTTAGCAAATGAGTATTCACTTGTAGTAGTTCTAGTAATCTCTTGAAGAACTATGTTTCTTTATTAAACTACACCATTTTACTAAAGGGTTCTAAGATCTAAAAAGTTGTGTATAATAACTTTCTTACTAAAAAATGTTTCATAATAAAAAAAATCAAATTCTCTACCATGATCAATATGAATAGTAACCAAAGGTAGATTTTTTTATTCTTATCATATGATATATAGTTTTTAAAATATAAAATATATTATGACATGTCACTAAAAAATAGACCCACATATATATAGTGTAGTCATCAAACAAGACATATACATAGTATTTTCCTCCAATACTTCCAATTTCTGTGGGAATGAATAAATCCATATACATTAACTATAATGTATCAAAAGTTTAAACTTAACTAATAGATTTAAATCTTGACTTATATATATTTCCAAATTGGTAATGATCAATAAATTTAGATGAATTAAACTTAATCTCTAATATATCACTAATGAGTCTTTTCTTTGAAATTTTAGATAAAGTTATAAAGTTTCCTTATCCTAAACTTCCTTTCCATCACTGAGATTGATCTTCTACTGCACTAAGGAAAGGTAGATATTAGCTTATAAGTTATTCTATGTTTATAGTTCATACATTATCATTCCTATCATAAGAAAGAATAAATTTACCTTTTTAAATTTGAATAATATATTTATAATTCCTTTATTTCATAAGATGACCTCCCTAACATCATTAACTTATGCTAATTGGATTTTAATTAAGTTTTATATCAAATAAAACATTTTAAAATTAATTATTTTCCTAAAAATATAATATCAAAAATACCATATATTTATCCATGAGAATTATCTTCAAAAGTAACACTTTCAATTTTCATTTTAATAATATTATGAAAGAAATTATTATTGCTAAACATGTTCCTAGAATAACCATTATCCATGTACAAAATATTTTGACTTTTGGCACTCAAATTTTCTCCTTTGAATATAAATATTATTTTTTTGTAACCTATACTTACTTTGGTCTATAATTGTTAGAAAAAAAACTTTTAGAATCCATATCTATAAAAATATTTAATGTTTTACATCTACTAACTCTATAAAAATATATGTTATATGAAAACCAAAATATTTAACTTTAAGGAAAATGTATTCTTCCAGTTTCCACCACTCTGACATTTTATACAAAAAGGAACACTTTACATAATAAAGTAATAGTTTTGAAAATGAGTTTTTGATTAAGTAAAACCAATTACAAAGATATTTCAATAATGTCTCAATTATCTGTATATATTATCAAAAACAATTCTTACTATAAGTAAATTTTTATAGATATTTTTTTAGACTAAAAAATTTATAGTTTCATTTTACAATGAAATATTTATTCTCATTAGTAGACATCATGAATAGATTTATTATTTAATTATAAAGTTGAAATTTTCAAGGAATGTTTTTAAATTATAGAATTATCTTTTGAAAGTTATGTCTTATGAATTTCATAGTTTAACATAACTCTACTATGTTATTTTTCAAGAAAAACAACATATCTTAAAACTTCCTAAAAACTTGGTAAAATAACATCATCACTAAATAAAGTAGATTTAAATTATTTAGAATAAGTAGTATTATATGCATCATCTAAATACAAATAATTAGTAGTTAAGGTCAAATTTTTTATGGATTTATTAGATATATTTCCCTTGAATCGTTGGTTGGTCTTTGGAATTCCATCATATTAACCTAGAATCATCTAACAATAATTTTTTTCATTTAAAGAGATTTTTAATGAAATATCTCTACCACATTAATTAAAAGTGTTTAAATATTTCATGTTTTTATTATCTTTTTCTCATTAAATTTTCTTTAATTCTTATCCTTTTTTCTCAATCTAGGGAAATCTATTCTTATATGACCAAGCTTTTTTCATTTGAAAAAAAAAATCATCTGAGAATTATCTTTCTTATCACTTCTCTATTTATTATTTTTCTTATATATATAACTAAAATATTTCTTTCCAAAAATAATATTAATCCTTTTGGAAATATGATAAAATTCATTCGCGCACTCTTATAAAGAAATAATTTCTTTCTCAACCTTGGCTTTCTTATTTTTAGAAGACCTTGTAATTTTTTCAAAAGATATCGATTTTTTAACTACTATATATGTAGAATAAAAAGATACACAATTATTCTTTTTCACTTTCTAAGTATCCCTTTCTAATCAACCCTCATATTCTATGATAGTTCCAATTAAATTATATAAACATAGGATTGTAAGATGTTATGTATCATCAATATCTATTCTATTAGATTCTCATTCATTTGGAATGATATAAATAATTTTCTCAACCATATTATCCTCTTTTAATTCATTATCTCTAAGAGATTACAAACTATTTACAATCTTCATAAAGCATTAATTCATTTATTAACTGATTGTCTAGGTAGAAAATAAAAATTTCTTTAATATTATCTCGTCATTGTTCTTATAGATTAAATAGATTTTTTATTTCCAAAATGTGTTAGTATAATTTTCTTCCAAATATTATTTACTACTTCACATAAAGAAATTTAACTATATATATTTATTATCATATAACATAACAAAGTGATTATTACATGATAGTTAAAGTGATATTCATCCTTCTCTTCACTTGTAAAAGTAATAACTTCCTTATTAGGAATTTGATAATTTCCAGTCACCGGTAAAAAATTATCCACCATGGTATTGATAACAAAAGTTTCATATGATCTCTCCAATACACATAATCGTCACCATCATAGATTAGCAGTCTTCTTGGATTTTTATTCTCAAGTTTCCCAATAGAAAAATGTACCATTTATAAATAAAGGTTCTATTTTCTACAATAACATGTTAGTTTAAAATTTTGTAACAAGTAAAAACCTCCTATAATTCCAAATTTATGATATAAATATTATATTTTTTACTATAATAGGGGGTTGAATTGTATTTTACAAAAAATACTTAAAATTTTTACAAAACACTTTTAGAAAGCTATCAAATGATGGTCCATACCGATTAACTTTATAATAAAAGTTTTAAAACGTTTATAAACAATATTATAAAACTTTTCTACATAAATTCATATAGGAATAATAAATTGGTAAAAAAATAATAACAAAGTTTATAAAGTAAGTGAGAAAACTACAAAGAAATTTATAAAAATGATTCCAGACTTTAACATTTAGTGTTAAGGAATTTAATAAACTTGACTTAATGTATCCATGATATTCACCCTATCATTGGTTCTACCTTTCTAACCATAAAATTCCTTGATACAAGGATCATATATAGCTTTTGTTTCCCTTTACCTTGCTAACCCTCAATCAAAATATTAGAATAACCTCTATATTCCTTAACCATAGAATACCTTGATCAAACTAGATCGTAAATAGAAATTAAAAAATGAAAAGTTATTAATGCAATTATAATAGTATCCTCACAATGGATACATTAAGAAAAAAACTTTTTAAAAGATTAGAATGAGGTGCTCCTAAGTAACAAGATATTACAAAATCTTTACAACAACTTTATAAATTAGATGTTGTAAAAGATTCTCCATCCATGAATACATATTTATTTATAGGTGCACACCCAATGGCTATATTATATATTTATCAAAGGTTGTTTCAAAGGTATCGGATGAAATCCATCTACACTTGGAAAATTCAGTGTAGAAATGTTTTGTTTGATAGTCGTCACAATGTAGAACCATTGAAATTCTTATAAGTACTATCTAGGAGAATGAAAATTATTCATCTAGTTGAATGTATGAATTTCTTCATATGATCATATTTATAAAACTTCATCTTGTATACATGTCTTCCATAATCTGATGAAGTCTTTCTAGTAGACTTGGTAGAACTTCGTCCAATGGAATTCGTTATACTATATATTCTAGACTCTATAAACCTTTGTCCTATGAAATTTTTAACCTTTCAACCAATGTATAAAGTGAATGTTCATCTAGTAAGGAATTTATATTTTACATCCTCAATCTAAAAACATTAAGAAATTTTCATCCATTGAAAAGGATATTATCTATCTAGTAAAATACCTATATTTCCTACAAAAACATCTTAAGAAAATTGGTAAATATAAAAGTTAGAAAAGTATAAATTTATAAGGAAGTGGTTTTTGATTTTCAAAAGTATGGTTCAAAAGTATTTAAATTATCCTTTCGACTCAACGGACCACTCTACCTCGATATAATAGAGTGTTTATAAATGATTTTTTAGGAAAATGTCCCGATATGAGAGTCCAAGTATGCACTAGTTACACATTGTTACCATTTGGGTTATGGATTGACGAATGACCATGTGTGCCCTAAGGACCAATGGATTAATTGAGGCATTTATAGTTATTGATGCCTAGGGTTTTGGATGATAATGGGAGGTTTTTTCTCTGTAGTGTATAGTGACGTTGTGGATAGAAGGTTCTGGGGGTTTATAGCATGGGTGAGTGTGGATCAGGTGGAAATACATGCATGAGATAATGGAACATATTGAGGCTATGATCAAGGAGAAGTATAAGTAATTCCATATATTTGGGAGCTCATCATTGTTCATTATAAATTATGACCCTCAATTTGGATGGAAATTCAATCAATGTCGAGGATGAAATTCTTGTGATCTGGGGGTGGGTAATAATTAACATTGTGGGTTGGTATTCTGTTTTGAGTGGGATAGTCAGGTTCAATATTTATTTGATATAATGGGTGGAGCATGTGTCATTGATTTACATAGGGTCATGGGTGTGATGATGCCATTTTTTGGATTATTGGGATGGAACTGGGACATTGTTGAGAATATTGATATGGTTTTATCGGGTTCCTTGTTGAATACCATATTCATGACTTAGATGTGATATTAGAAAAAAAATGTGGAATTAAGATCGAGATAAATTTAATATTATCTAAGTGTGAGTTGGATTGGATATTTTTTGATGCTTGGGGAAATTGTATGATGATTGTTTTGGTTATTTAAGGTTACCACTATGTAATTACACTGAGTGTTAGGTCTGATCTTCATTGTGGGTATTTGAATGATCTCAGAATTCCTTTAGAAATTTAGGCATTGTGATTGGATGATGAGGTAGCATATTGGTAGATGTGACATATAATTATATTTTTAATGGTTGTCCATATGATTCCCTACTAATTTATTTTCATGAAATTGGGTGCAATGAGATGAAAACTGCAATGATTATATCATTGGACCATTGGGAATTCATTTTCAGTTCATAATTCCAATGGGTGGGAGCACATGGATCATAATCATCCTTTTTGAGATAAGAATTATAATTTATAGAAACATATGTTTGGAGATGAATAGGTTTATGACACTATCATGTCTCTATATAGATGCATGTGGTTGATTTCTATATCATGATTATAAATGGAGATGAGTTAGTGGCTTGAATTTTGATGAATATTGTGCCTTGATATTTAGAGTTGTATTGTGAAAGATCATTTTGAATTTTAGGGTGTAATACAGTGAGTTAGTGGGGAAATTAAGACCAATATAGGTCAAGATTATTGGTTGAAAAACTAGTATAGATTATCAGGGATGATAAGTTCTATGTTGGGGAGGTTATAAGATCTTGTGTCTTTGTAAGTTTTGAATTTTAGGGGGAATTTTATTTTTTGGTTCTAGAGTAGGGTTAATTTTAATAATTAGAGTTCAAACTATGATTTTGGGATTTAAAAAATATCAAGGAAAAGATTTGGATATGGATCAAGTCATGGGGGAGGTCTCGGGTGCTCAGGTGAATGTTGGGTACTTTATATTGGTCATTGGAAATTTTGAAAGGGTTTTAACCATGGGAATAGTCACTAAATGGTTATGGAAAACCATGTGGGTGACTAAGGGAAACTATGTAAATGGTTTTTTCTTGGGATTTGATCCACACTAATTTTTCGTTATTATAAAAAATTATGTAGGGAAAAATGATCAGTTCTAAAATTTCAAAAATAGTGTTTCACTGTTGGTGTATGGTTTGGTAAACCATGCAGCCAAACCAAGCCAGAGGGTGTGTCTCAGGATAGTGTGATTCATTCAATTTTTGAATAGTTTATAAAATTATACATCCAAACTATATCAATGCCAATATTTCATTTAAAAGTAAACAATACCACCACTCCCATGGGCTTTAAAACCTTGTTCGCCCTTTCCTTTCCCCTTGCACGACTAGTCCAGGGAAATCCCTCCCTCTTTTTCCTTCAATTTAGCTTCGTTAGGGGTGGGTTATTTGATTATTATATAGTGTTTTAGAGGTAATTCCTTCTCATATTCTTCTATTCTTCTCTTCTCTTTATAGCCTCTACTTTTAGTTCCCTGACTTAAGGATTTAGTGATTATTTTCATTAGATCATGGTTAAAATCATCTAATGTGATGGGGATTTTTTATTTCGTATCTAGGGGATGTCCAATGATGAGGAATGGACATAGTTTCTATCCATTCCATTAGATATATATGACCCCATATATTTCTCTAGTGTTCTAGATTAAATTGATGAATGAATCTGTATTGCTTGATAGATATTTTGATTAGGATGGTGTTTAGAGTACTCCACAGATACTCTAGATGTGGTCGATTGTGGTTTTAGTGTGGTGAGATATATGAGTGAGTTTTTAGGAAATTATTCCTATTTGAATTAAATTGTAAAATTGATAATAAATTTTTTAGATTAATTAAATTGGATTTTATGTCATAAACTGGGATCTCAGGTGGTGATACGGGATTGGATGAGGCTTGGACATACTTGGGAAAGATTGGTTGGGATTTTATTAAATTGAGAAACTCTATATGAGGTTGGTAGTCCTTCAACATCTCCCTTGGTTTATGAATGTTGTTTCTGTGGATTGTGATATATGATCTCACCACTGTGGGTGATCAACCTTTTTAATTAAATAATTTTTTTCATTAATGTAAAATTATTATTGATAATTGAAGTGATAAGGACCACAATGGGCCCTTATGCAGTGTCTTTCTACCTTGGCCACCAATGGTCAAGGTATTTCTTATAAAAAAATGTGTTATGAGATACATGGAATCTGTAGAGATATAAATTTAAAATAATTAATGAACATTTTGGATCTTGAGATAGGTTCCCCTGGCTTTCCAGAGTATGGATAAGTGATGGAATAGGTATAGTCAATATCATATGTCACTTTAAAAACCATGGAAATTCCATGTGCAACTTGAGATACCTTAAAGACATGGGATAATTAACCAATAGAGTGGTTTGAGTGTTACTTCCCTACTGGTATGTGGGATTATGTGTAGTTTAGGTACAAGAGGACTAACCTATGACTTGGGAAAGGATTTAAAGATTACGCGATCTCTATAGAGTGATTCTAGAATGGAATTTCTTATTAAGAATGTGAGACCATAATATGATTAATGGGATACTGAAGGATGTTGTGCATTCAAAGTGATAGGCTTGGACCCATAGTTGAGAATGATATAGAGGAGATTATCTAGGGTGTCTGGCTTGTGATGTGGCCTATAGAAAATTGGTGGATTCCCTAGCCTTATGAAAACCCCAAGAAAGGTTAATTAAGAGAGGATAGTATGGGATAGTCTTTATGTATACGATGATAAATTTTGATTATTCACTTGAGTAGACAACATAATATATGTGTGATAGGTTATGGTAGGTGACTAACCCATGTGAGGATAATGATTATATAAGATATCACCAAGTGGATGATGGACCTTGATAATTATATGAGATAGTACTTGGTTGAAATTTTCCCCATATTTATTCTATAAGGTGTTCTTGGATGGGTTGGTTCTCCCCTCAGATGTTGAATATGATATTAGCTAGTTTGGGCACTATTCCCCCATAGATTTTATATGATATTATCCAAGAACATCTTATACCCCCATGAATTTCATGTAAGATTAGTTGGATAATCCTTTATTCCCCCATTCACTATATATATGAGATTATGTGTGGGGCATCTCTTCCCCCCAATTGTATATATATGAAATCATCAAGTCCACTACTCTTCCCCCATGCATGTGTTATTTATCTAATGTTGAAGGGTGGTTCACTCTCCCCACATTAATTTAGTATTTATATGATATTTTTAGGTGGCTCACTCTTCCCCTATGTGTGTGTTATTTATTTTAGATCACTATGTGGGACACTTTTTCCCCATGATTGTGTTATTTATATGAGATTCTATGGTGGGATACTACCCCCCCCCCCTGAGAGTTGTATATATGGGATGATCCATGCGGGCCTCTTTTCCCCCCTGAGTTATTGTGTATACTTATGTATATATAATCATGATATTTTGGTGAGTAAATGTATCCCCTCAAGGATTGTGTAACATGTTCAGATACATCTGCTACTATACAAAGTAGGTATGGTCAACCATAGTTGTAATCATAGAACCCAAGGATCAATGGTGGTTATTTTATTATGAATATAGTTTTATTTACTTATTTATTCTAATAATATCACTTGTTAATACACTATATTAATTTTTAGGTTAAGTATATCATTGGTGGTTCCTTATTTATTTTTACTCACACCTTACTCAGGTGTCCATGGCATTGGGGTACCCTAGAAGACTTCATTATTGCAGGTTTTGGTAGTGAAAACTCCTTAGATTGGATCATTAAGTTGGATATCTTGGATGAGTATGTGGATATCGAGATGTGATGACACTTAGGGATGGTAGAAGAGACCTAATGTATTTTATTTCTACTTTATTTTATATATGTGACCAGCTTAGTGGAAAATTAGTTGGATGAATGATTGTATGGTTTTTCATTATAATGCATGTCTGTCGTAGTGTGTGGAAAAAGAAAATTTAATTTTTCCTAATGCAGCACAGAGGATGACCAGATTCATCTCACTTGAGGAGCATCATAATCAATTCGATAACTAATTATTTTTCACTTAATCTAACTCCTTTTTTTGTATTAATTATTTATTTAAAACAACGGTTTTCGGTTTTAAGAAAATAATTCAATGTATAAATAAACTATCCTAAATGAAAATTAAAATGCATACATAGTGAAATTATGGAAGAAAGGTCTTGGTCATAGGGTTGGCTACACAGGTTCGTTCAATATTTATTGTTTATTTAAATTCAATTTGACAATCATTTTACATCATAAATGGATTTCTACTCTCTACCTTAAGTGGGTGTTTTTATTTCCTAGGAAACCACTTTGGCACAATAAAAGTTAATCTACTTCGGTAGGAAGTGTGAGTGAATTTGGGATTCATGTCATGGTGGAAATTCTCCCCACCCATGCATTTCACTCTTATCCACCAAAAAAATAATCATAACATTAAATAATTTAAAGTGAAATAATAAATAACACTACAAAACCTCACCCAAGGATAAGCCTTAGGTTAGTCACTTGTCATTCACAAAGTGAAAAAAAAATCATGGTGGGAAGAGAGAAGAGAGAGAGAATGTGATTAGGGTTGGAAGAAAAAGAGAGATAGAAGAATATGGAAACACTTAAATTAAAAGGTAAATGAATGCATTATGGGTTATGAAAATAAAAAAAAATAAAAAGGAAAATAAATAAATCCTAAAGATGCAGCATCCCAAGATTTCAATACAATGGTAGATCCTTGAGATCTGGCCCATCATTTCATCCCCCCTATCCATCTATTTATAGAGATAAATCCAACACTAGGCATGATTATTGGACCAATAAATGGGTAAAAAGTCATCTTGAGTCATCCTAGTGTCATTAAAGGGGTATCCTAAATTTATTACTTCAAAATTTCCCTTCTATCGGTCCATCTAAGGGTTACATTATGAATAGTGACTTCTCGATGTCAATATTATGGGTCCAGATCTTTGATTTTTGAAAGATTTCATGTTGTAAATAGTTGATTCATGATGTGTAATGTAAGGGTCCAAACTTTTCATGGTGTGTTGCACAGATTACTATCGCATCCTAAATACCTTCATATTATACATTTTTAAAGACATTCACAAAGTGTAATATTGTTTTCCAACAATATTTCCTCTATTTTTAGCTAGATATTTGGTTTTGAACCCCATAATTAGTCCTTCACAAGTCCTTTACTCTTATCCATCATCAATCTACATTTAAAAATCTAGTTTCACACCACACCACTTCATGACATGGCCTAAAGTGTCTTTGGCATGCTCAAATCAACAATTTTATGTCTTTTTCCCACAAATTTATCATATCCTTCATTAAATAACCAAAACAATTAAATATTAGAAATTTTAATCAATTATAGTGTAAAAACATTTTGTTTTATAAAAAAATATATGAAAATTATGAATCTATCAATTCCCCCAAACTTAGAACTTGTTTTCCCTTAAGTATGTAATCTCAAAAACATTTCAAAATAATTTCACTCTACCAATATTAAAATTTAAAAATTAATAGAATAAAATGTTTGATAATGGAATATAATGTCTTAAATTTTGTACAAAATAATTCCTTAAACTAATCATTTTTCAAAGAAACAAATAAATAATGTATTTTAATTTCCTGATTTTTAAATAACAATGCATCTCATTCCTTCCACATTAATTCTCAATTCATTATTCATGTGTATTATAATTTAAATATACCTCACATTAAATTATTTTTACTCATATCTCAATATACAAACTGTAATTGTAATTGTGCTCATACCTCAAGTACATGTCACTTTCCATAGTCTTGCAAGGCATCTAGCATCTCTACCACATAAAGTCAGAAATAAAAATTGATCGTGAGGGCTTTAAATTAAGGATCAAATGACTATGAGGCTTTAGGTTGTTAGGTATTGATGTTTTAAAATAAATCTAAAAAATGTGGCTTGAATCTTTAGCATATTTTATGATATAAACAACTAATCCTAAAGAAATACTAATACAAATTCATCTTCCAACCCCTAAAACTTATAGTAAGAATATGATAAAAATCAGTATAATAAATGAATTTCCCTCTCTTTCTCTTTTTTGTATTTTTCTTTTTCTCTATTTTTTTTAGTTTTTTGAAAGTTGTGCTTTAAAATAATACTCATATCCACTACATAACCACATATGATCCTAATATCGTTAGTCTATCAATGGTTATTTTTTATCCTCAAAAGACACAACCCATATTTTTCATTTTTTCATTTTTTTATTATTTTATCATTTTTCTTTTTTTTCTTTTTTCCAAGAGAGGTGAATAATAAATTAAAATGAAAACATGTCCTTTCCTCAAATCTCATGTGAACCCCCAATAAAATTAAGTGAATCCCCTTATACTATGGACATCCTCTCTTCCACACTTATCCGTTTAAATATCATGAAACGTACTACGAGTAGGGTAGGAATTGATATAATAGGCCTGTAGCATGGATCACTTCCTAACAAATATATTCATAGATTCTATGGTAAAAATTAGGATTTATGTCAAGGTTAGTCTATGGATAAAGGGTTAATCAATAACAATGCCTCAATTATGTTAAAATTTATTCTATTCAGTCATAGATTTAATAATATGTCAACCAAGTTATGGAAGAAAATATGCCATAGTCCCTTAATAAATATACTATGAAAAGAAATGGGAAATTTTGGTTCATAATTTTTCTCAAGTTTGAGAACATATGATTTCTCACAATAACACCTGAAAATTCAAAAAAAACAATCAATATCAATTTATGATATTCAAAACATTCCAAATCTAAGAATAATTCCATTTGAAAAAATCAACTTATTCCCAAAAAATCATGATTTGTAAAATTCATCCCCTAATTCTTGACCTTACTCATTCCTTTTATCATTTTACTAATCTAGTCATGTCGATAGTAAAAATTAAAATAGGGAATAATAATTATCCTAATAAACTTATGTATCCTAGATCGATATTATAGTACAAGGGTTTAAAGTGGGGTATTCAATTTTCAATTGATCTCTTAAAAAAATTTAAAAATAATGATATTTGTACAAAATAAGAAACATAAATCATACTCCCCTTTCATTTAATCTTCAGTCAGTTTCACATAGGTTCTGCTTTTTTCTACATTAGTTCATGATATGAATTCCTTTTCACATTGTGAATTTTTATTTCATAGATCTCTTCCTACCTTGTGTTGTCATGGTCCTACAAAATAAAACAACTCATGTAAGTACAAGGTCCATATCATAGTAAGATAAAAACATATAGAGGGATATATGGATTCATCCTAATTTAATCGTAAATTATGAATTAAAATTGAAAAAAAATACTTAGAAGACAAATAAAAGGATAAATCTTAGTTTGATCCCCCAAGTGTGTCCTAGGTTTTGACTACCTCTAGATGAATAGTATCAGCTATTATTTGTAATTTGATGGTGGGTGTAGTTTCTTGGATTTGAACCACCACATGTTGTTCTTCCCAAATATCACATATTCTTCTTCTTTTATGATAATTTCATGTTTACAGTACACCACATCTACCCCCTTCACAATGAGGAACATCTTACATGGTGGGGGAAAGATGAATTATGTAACCTCCTCCTATTTGTTTGTAATGTTTGAAGACTTTATTTTTCTATAAAATTACTACTCTAGGTATGCTAAATTAAAATAATATACAAATAGATATTTATCATGAAATTTTATTTTAACCAATTCTGAAAAGGATGAAATAAAAAAAATTATAACTTTTAGTGTAGGCAACTTGCATCTCTGGTTCTTCAGGAAAATCTACTAGGATCTCTTCATGTTGTTCCTCCAGTGGATGGTTAATATGTTCGGGGAGATCCATGCATTCATCAATAGGTGTATTTTATTTTTCATCATCTTCCTCTAGGTCATAATATGAGTTGGCCAAATATAAAAATTCAAAATATTTAGGAGTGATACTCAAATTAGATTCAATAAAATTAAATGATTTTGAGTTTAATAATGTATCATATCTCTATATTAGTTTTTCTTGAATATCTTATTTGGTGAAAATTTCCTCTTGGATTTGATCTTCACTGGATGAAGGTAGTTAGTTAGGCTCCTCTATTATTTCTTAAAATTCCACCACTTGGGGGGTTTTTTTTTCTTCCATGCCCAGTAATAAGTAGTTGGGTGTTGATTATTATATCTTATAGATTGGTAGATCTCCAGGAATTTCGTCATCTTCCCATTTACTCCAAAATTTATCTGAATATTTTCCCATATTCTTATTAGTGTAAGAGTATTCATATTCACTCTTTAGCTCTTCATGGTATTCTTGAATCTAGATCTCCAGATGGTTGGGTTGTAGGTAGTCTTCAAGTGTGTCCTCAACCTCTTGGATTTATTTAAAAAAATCGAGAGAAAGGCTAAGGTATCTTCCTTCAGTTTAGGTTTAGGATCCAGTTGTTTCTACTGAGTAGCATAGACATATTATGTTATCCAATCTATTTTTCCCTATATTCATTCCATGTATTTTTTAAGTTCCTTAACTTGAGCATTTTTTTTATTCTAAAATAGCTTCTTCTTGTTTTTGTTTCACCTATAAGTAGTCATTCCATGCATAATAATTTTAATTTTAATACATCATGGATTTTTTTATCCTTTTTTTAATTTTAAATAAATTAAATAAAATATTTAAAAAAATAAAAAAGAAAATTAAATATTTATATCTCCCCAAAAATGGTTCCAATTTTGACGCACGTCTTTCATAGGGCCTTGAAAAATAAAATTTAATTTTTCCTAATGTAACACAAAATCTGACCAAATTCATGTCACTTGAGTATATTCTTAACCAATTAAATCAATAATTGTATTCCACTTAATCTAACTCATTGTTGTTTTTATTATTTATTGAAAAAAGTGGTTTTGGGTTTTAAGAAAATAATATAGTGAAAAAATAAACTATCCTAAATATAGTTTCAAATAAAGACATAATGAAATTAGGTAAAAAGGTATTGGTCCTAGGGTCGGCTACATGGTTTCATTCATTATTTATTATTTTCTTAAATTAAATTTTACAATTCTTTTACACCATAAATGGATTTCTACTCTCTACTTTGAGTGGGTCTTTTTCATGCCTAGGAAACCATGTCAGTGCAAAAAAAATCACCTCCCTCGATAATAAGTGGGAATGAATTCGAGATTCATGTCTTGGTTTACATTTTCCATACCAGTGAATTTCACTCTCATCCACCCCAAAAAATATCATTACATTAATTAATTTCAAGTGCAATATTAAATAACACTTTGAAACCTCCCCTAGGTCCAAGCCTCAAGCTAGTAACTTTCCATTCAAAAAGTGAAAATATATCATAGTGGTAAAAGAGAAGATAGATTGAATGAGATTATAGTTGGAGTAGAAATAGAGATGGAAGAATATAGAAACAATTGAATTAAAATATAAATTAATACATTATATGGTATGAAAATAAATCAATATAAAAAGGGGGAAAAGAAATCCTGAAACAGAAACATCCTTATAGCACAGCAGAGTGGTGGATCCTTGGTATCTAGTATATCCTTTCATCCTCCCATGGTTGTCTATTTATAGGGATAAATCCAAAGTCATAATCCTTTAATATACTAATAAATGGGTAAAAATCCATCCTGGGTCGTCCTAGGGTCATAAAATGGGTCTCCAACATTTATTATGTTGAAACTACCTATTTCTTGGTCCGTCCAAGGGTTTCTTGTCATTAATAGTTATTTCATGATGTTAATAGTATGTGAATATAACTCTATTTTATGAAAGATTTCATTTCTTAAATAGTGGATTCATGATGTGTAATGTATGAGGAAATTATTTTCATGGATTTTTTCACAAATTGTTTCCACATCTTGAATCCCTTCATGTTACATGTCATGAAAGACATTCATGAGGTGTAATGTTGTTTTGCATAATTTTTTCCTCTATTTTCACATAGATATTTAGTTTTTAACCTATTACTTAGTCCTATAAAACCAAAAAAAGTTTTTAACAAAAAAATGACACCATGTCATCTAAAGTGAGTGAATCAAACTCCCCATTTTTTTATATTTTTTTACATTTTTTTATAATTTTTAACAAAATGAAGAATAAAAAATGAAAGTGTTTACCTTTATATGTTTTATCTGTCATAACAGTTCCAAATTAATGTTAGGTTATTAATATTATTCTTATTTTACTAAAGATTTTTTTATAGGAGAAACCTTAGTAGTGATCTCTCATAGAGGTACACAATCAATCATTGGTTCTTCTTATCACTTAATAATAATTAAAAAATGGTATAGAAATAAATGGTGGTGTATGTGTGAAAGAAATAAAAAATAAACATAAATATATGTTAAATAAAATTAAAATAGATAAAAGAAAAATAAAAAAGGGTTATTAAGAACATCATTATCCTTGGGAGATGACCAGTAGCTACATATCATAGTTTTAAAAAGGTATTAAAACTATCCTTATCCTCCCCCTATGAATAGATTTATTCCACTATTCACCTCTCTTGTTAACTTGTGAATTCCTTACACCAAAACATCAAACATGCAAGAGAAAAAACCTCCTAGATATAGTTTTTCAATTACATTATCATAAATTTGATAGATATATACCTTAAAACCTCTTAAATATGATACATGTGCGCTATATCATATTGTACGATATGGGAATTTCATACGAAACAGAATGCATGAAAATCTAGGTATATCATAGTCCTTGTTCTTAGAAATTTGTAAGGATTTCCAATACTTTTTCATGTCTATGAAATGTTAAAGATTAACATTTGTTTTGTCTTCCACAACTACATATCATTAATATAGGTAATGTGTGATAAATCAATGATGCTTTTATATGATAAATTCATGGATAGTTGAATAATTAACTCATACATTATAAATGAATGAGTTAATGCATGGAAACATCCTGATGGATATATAAGGATGTGATCACCATTTGATGATGATTATTTAGATCTATCTTTACTTATGCTAATTCTTCCATTCCAAAATCTCTTTATTGTATTTCCTTTGTATTAAAATACATTATCATTTCATGTAAAGGTAAGAGAGTCCCCCACACTATGAGTGATTTGGTTTCATCCCATGGATTCTTCCATTGTTTTTTTTTCATCAACCATTAAGATATAGATAATAATAGAACCTCATCCAGTGTAAGTTATGTGTTGTTATTCATTTTATGTATATGCATGATTTTTATATTCACACATGGAAAATATTTTGTTTTAGGGCTCCCAGTTTCTTCCATTGTGATAAACAAGTTTCATTTAATTTTTAGAAACATTTCAGTGGTATCAGAGCATTATCATGTGATTAGATTTATGAAATCATGTTTAAAATAGGTAAAAATATAGTATCTCAACGTATAAGAAAAATTGACATGTTTTATAAATTACCATTTTCATTGTGGTGATGTTTTAATATTAAGTGGGTCATATTGTAAACCGAAATGGATTAAAATTATACAGATGTCAACTACATTAGTTTAATCTAAAGTTGGCCTAGACAATGTGGTATTATTATCACATATATATTGTATCATGTATATCATTACTACACAAGATATTGTAGCACCTTATTATTTATACAAGAAGGTCATTCCATGACTTTAATCCCATGTGGACACTAGCCATGAAAAATTACTCTTATAAAGGATCAATCATTAGTTGTGATTACTGACATGGTGGGTTAATGGAACATGAGTCATTATTTATTGATTTTATTCTGATATAATGACTTATCATAATCCCGGATCACCATGTATAAAAACTTAATCTTATATAGCATCAGTGTGTTTACTATTACTCTTACATAGGCCCAACTACTGGTTATTCTTACAGGTTTGAGGGTTTTGAATATATAATTAAATATGATATATATATAGAAAAAAATATTATTTTTCTATATTTCAATTTATAATTGAATAATATGGTTTATAAAATGTTTATGTTATTGTAAAAGGTATTTTGGGATATTTATTAATTTACAAAAGTGTTTATAAATTAAATGATTGTAATTTTTTATATGTAATTATTAAATTCTTACAAAATATTTAATAAATAACTTTTTGTAAATATTTATTGTTAATATATAAATACCTTTACAAATTATATTAAATGACTTATAATTTATATATATAATATTTATATATAAGTATAATTTATAAAATGTTTATTATAAAATAAATCATAGTATAAAAGGAGTATATATTTAAAATTATGAATTATTCTTAATTATTTAATTTTAATTACTCAAATCAAAGTCCATATTTATGAAGTTATTTAAACCATATCAAAATAGGTTTTGATAATTGATATTATCAAAGGATTAAATAATTTTTAAAATAAAATATTTAGATAATGTAAATTGTTTGTATAATAGAATTGGAATATAAAATATTTATATTTAATTTAATATCATGTATTTAAATTAAATTTCATATAAAGGAAAATATTAAAGAGTTTATATTGAATGTGAATATAAATTATTTATATTTACTTGTTTATGGAGTCTCCAATGTGTATGGATAAACTATAAAGGTGTTTAAAATTATCTTTATTTATGAAATGTTTATAAATAGTTTACCTCATGTTTAAATATATTATTTATTAAATTATTTTATTTCCTTTTTTATTATTCATATTTATAATTCTTTTATGAATATGTGTATTTTTTAGTTTAAAATGTTTAAACTACTTATATAAATTGTTATAAATGTATCTAAGGTGTTACATGAAAGGTTTGACAAATTATTTAGTTTTCTTCTAACTTGAATCCAGCTTGTGTTAGGTTATGAGCTTGAATTTAATGATAATTTATACTGTAACCATATTATGTTTTATAATATTAATGAAATTGAAATCTATCTCTCATAAAGTATACATGGGATGAAGGACTTTGGGTTGGATTACGCATTAGCTTGGTGGCCTTTTCTAGAACATTTGGGGTTGGATATTTGTCAATCCAAATATACTCTTGTGAAGATTGTTGATTTAATTTGTTTCTAGGACTTTACATGAAATGGTTTCATGTACTATATTCATAAGATACATTTGGATATATATTAATATACTTGGATTTTAATTTGTGTTAGTAACACAAGCTATGAGTTGTGTAAGTTGTTACACATCGATATGGTTTGAACATATTGATTTGGTGGAAGGAATAGGATTCTAAACTAAATCGTTTGAAGCATGCATATATGCTAAGGTACTACATGATATAATATGGTGGTATTAAATCCCCTTTGAAAATACTTAGTGTTAGATTCCTTTCAAAGAATCATTTTTCAAGACCTTTAGCATTCAGTACGAGTGTCCCTAATGTTAGGTGACCATGGATTATGTTACATAAGTAAAGAAATTAATGATGTAACCTTAACTGTTAGTTTTCTCATTATTTATGTATACTTTGGGTTAAACTTATCCGGGAAACCCTAACCATTAAGATACCTAAGGAATCAAGTTTATATAGTCCATATAATGAATTAAGAAAATAGTTTCTCACTCAATTATCCAATGGTAATTTGTGATATGATTGACATTATTATCTATCAAATATAGTCATGGATTATTTACATGATTAACCAATGAAATTCTTGATTAAATATGAATCATGTCCCACTAATGGAAATGACGATTTTAAAATGGTTCATCATTTTTGTGGGAGCATATTTAATAAAATTCCTTATTAAATTAATGTAAAACATGATACTCATCTAATAAAATATTTTGTTGTAAATAAATAACAACATCGTCATCTAAATTAACTTTGAAAAGAATATTTTCAAATAGAATATTAATTTAAGAAACTTCTTAGACTAGTAAAAACTTAAGAATTTTTATTAACTAAAAATATATATATGTATGTTAGTAAAACACCATCCTGAAAAGATGAACCATTGAAGTTGTTCAATAAGTGAATATATATTCTTAAGATAGACAAATTTTTATACACTCAATGTTTCCATGAATAATGTTATTGATATATAACTCATTCTACAATCAAAGTTTAAAATTTTCTAACAGTGAGAATGAGCACAAGAAATTTTTACTCTATTTTCTCAAACTATTAATAATTAGATAAACTAGGGCATGTGATATCAAATTTTGGGTGTTTTATTTATATTATATTGGGGTAAAAGTTTAATTCGGAATAGGAATGGTCAGTTTTAAATTCCGACATTGTTTTTTCTAGAAGATTGTTAAGGTCACTTCAACCAAAAAATTGTTCCAAGAAGGAGTCTAATGATTCCATATGATGTATTCTTATGAAATATTTGAAGGGATTTGAGGAGCTCCATGGAATTTATATTTAATGTACCAGTGTTATAAATTATCCAATTTTGAATAGTGTATGATATTGAATATATGTTTCCCAAGTGTTATAAATATCAATGAAAATTTGGTGGAGCTTTTACTTTTTATTCAAATCATAAAGCAAAGAGTTTCAAAATCATGTATAAATGTAAAGTAATGTATATATCTTAGATATATATTAGTAAAGTATATGTATAGTTATCTAATTTCTATTATATGATAAGAGTATTTTTTAACAAATTTCTATTATAAACAATATGAGAACATGGATACAATATACATGGTTTATGATTCAAAAAATCTATAATATATTTGAAAAGAAGACAGGGATAAAAATGTTATATCTAGGATAAAAGTTTTTATCTATATGTTTTTTAAAATATGAGTGATGTGATCTCGCCACCATCAGTGAAATATTTTAAATAATAAATTATTATGTTCATAGTAAGGATTAAAACACTTAGAATACCATATAGGTTATAGATATAGTAGCTTATCTTTTAATTATTCCTAAAAAGAGTAAATAAATTTTATTTCCCAAATGATTTTATGTATCCTAGTATGATATTTTGAAAATAATTTAATTCTTAGGAGGATATTGGGAGTATGTTTTTACATAAATAATTTAAAATTTAAAAAATAAATGATAATTCCAGTCATAATACAAAATGAACACTATATATCCTAAAGTATTTTAGGATGTGTTAGTAAAGTATAATATAAATAATTGTATTATCTACCAAAATATTTCAATAGAAAATTTTTATGGAATAGTTCCATGAATAATTATGATGATGATGCACTTATAAAGTGTTCCAAGTAGACAACATAAGTTCTTAACATCATAACATTTAATATTGTGAAGTAAAGGAGTTTGAATAATTTTTTAAATAGTTGAACATTAGGAATATAGATTTTTTACTTTTTTAAAGAGTTCAACATTAGGAATATGATTCCTATGTCACTCCATTATGAAAACTTTCTTTCATCAGATATGTTACTCAGTAAAGAGTTAAGCCAATGAGATCGTACCTGAGTGGTAAGGGATCCTTTTTGGCATCCAAGAGACCCGGGTTCAAAACTGGGTGGAGGCGAATTTCAGGGTACTGTAGCAGTACTATAGAAGTACTGTAGCAGTCACTCTAGCAGTTACTGTTCAGTGTTGTAGCAGCTGGAACTATTCACCCAATTTGGGCCTTCGGGCCACCGGTTTGGACCTACAGGTCTTCAGGGCCTTCGGGTCATCAAAGGCCTTCAGACCATAGGGACTTCGGGTCATGTAGACCATGGAGTAGCCCAGTTCACACAGAACAGGCCCCCGAAGAGGATTAGAGCAATAGGAGTAGCAGCCACCAGATGCAGAGCTAACCGGATTGGAAGAATGAGAGGGTATGACAGCTGTCATCGGGACCAGGTACCATGCAGCTTTGTATGGGGCAATGCTAGCTGATCAGCAATGCAAGGTGGGGAGCTAAGGAGATCAATGATGCAAGATGCTGGGGAGGGGCGGTTCTAGTGGGCTGGGCATACAGGTCATGTATTGGACATAGTATTCCTCTGGGCCTTCAGGTCATGTATTGCGGGTCATGTCGGGCCTTGGGCCTTGGGCCTACGGGTCATGCACGGGTTCCCCTTCAACCCTTAAAAAGGAGGATTATCTATTATAAAAAAATAAAAAGAAGGCCTTCGGCCCATTAGGAGTAAAGAGTTAAAAAAGAGTATTTTATTATATAATGACATAAATATGTGGAAGGACTTACCTAAATATATAATTAGTTTAACCAAACCCTGAAAATTAAGTAAACATAAGGCTGATCTTATCATCTATCATTTGTGATATGATGAGACCAGTGCTTATGTATGGTTTTGTTAAAATTTGTAGAATAATTTAAGAATATGAAATGTATCATGTTATATAAAAATTAATTGATACTTTATCATTATTTAAGGTTTTCTTCATATGTATATACATTGATATATTTATCATTAAGTGGAATGATAATTAACCTCTCAATGTATGACTTCGAGTTAACCTTGCCTGATGATCTTCATGGAGTATTATAGATTGTGATGAATTGTTAAGGTTATCATGAGTATGACTTGTATAGAGATGTAGAATATTCTCATGAGGTACAAAAAAAGTTTTATACACTATATAACCCATGAATTATACCACATGGATTGTTATGAACTATTTCTTTTGTATACTAAGGTTGAATTGTTTGTATTTGGATTTCTTTATACTAGAGTATGGTAACATACCTAGCATGAGAACCTTCATAATTTGCTACCATTATTATTCAAGCCTTGAGACATAGCTAATATAGGGCTAGTTGGGTATATTATTAATTATTCCATTGGCTAAAGTTTGACCAAGATTGTATTTTCCCTCCCATATGATGATTGTAACATTTTTTCCCTCAATTGAGATATGTTGAGGATGTGTATGGTCATACCTAGAAAATATGTGTGATCTGATTATCTATTTAGGTGAGGGGAATGTGATGTGAACATCTATAAAGTAAAATAACATGTGATGCATTCATTGACTTGGTCAATCTATACTCAAAGAATCAATAATTTATGAGTTGAATATATGGTAATGACATACTCTGTGTCTCATAGTCATTTGATTTCTTATAAAATTAGATCATATGAAAATGCATGCTTGTATATGATGTATTTGGTATACACATCCATATATATACATGTTTTTTATAGAGATCATACTAGATCCATTTATTTCTTGAGTTATAATGAATATTTTCTAGAGTCCTCACTTTGGTTATATTTATGAGTTTGGGAATTTACATTTTTTATCATCACTAAAAATTACTATGGAGTCACACTAAGTGGTTGACTAAATAGGGATTGAGTTTAACTCAGAGAGTTACTCTAAAAAAGTTTTTGAGTTTAATATAATATGTGTTATATATTTATATTCACTATGGGTTAAATATGATGTGATATATGGTGAATTGGATGATAGATTTTCAAAACTGTTTTGGAAGATATCTGAAATGAATTTGGATATGATTTCACAATTTATTTTATATTATATAGTATAAGGTGAAATAGAACTAATTCTATGAGGATTTAGTGCAAGTGATATATTTATGGAGATATGCTCTATACCCTTATATATATGATGTATATAGGTCATATCATATTTTATGACATAAACATGTCATATGAAATGACATACATTAAAACCTAATCATATTATATACCTTGTTATTAGGATATCATAAGTCTTGAAAAAACCTTGGCATGACATTGGAACATTATAGGTTAGCCTCTAGGTTATCTTCCACAACTGTATATCAATAATAAAGGTAAAATATATAGAACATATGATACATTTACATAATGGATGCATGGATTTCCAAAACATTAACTCGTCTGTTATAAACATATATGTTAATGTATGGGAATATTACAATTTCTATATAAACTTGTGATCACCATGTGTTGGTGGTCATTCAGATCTATCATGCCTACTGATGATTCTTCTATTCTTGAATCTCTCTCGCATCCTTCATTTTTATTGTGAGACACTAGCTTTCCATGGAAATCTATGAGAGTCCCACCCATACAATGGGTGATTTGGTTTCATCCCATGGATATATCATGGAGAAAATATTACTTCAATTTTTATAGGATGGTATTCATCAACCAATGTGATAAAGATAATTGAATAATCTTGGTTTGTACTACCTCACATTTATATGGGGGGTTTAAAATTCAAGGGAATTTTAATTTTCAAACTAGTGGCTGGGAAAAATTTTGAACTAGGTTTAAAAGAGGGCTCCAAGTCATTGGAAACCTAAAAATAGGTGTTTTATGGATGTATTGGGGTTAGGGAGATGAAACGAGGCTTAAGAGAGTCTTAGAAAGTTTTAAGGTAGTTATTGTATCTAAGGCTACATCGTGACACCAGTTGGATGGTGGTGTCTGGAAGTATCATCAGTTAATTCCAGCGGCCACCATCCATCTGGTTGACTATTAAAATAGAGAAATGTCTTTTTACCCTCCTCTTTTAGAGGGAAACAATCCCCTTTTCTCTTCCTCTTTTGTGTGCAACTAGTTGACTTCTTCCCCTCCTTCCTATCTTCAATACCCTTCAATGGGGGTGTTCTGAATAGATTATACCATTGTTCCAAGGTACATTTTCAAACCCATTGTCCTCTATTTTCCTCCTCTTCCTCATATTTTAATTTCCATCTCTCCAACCTAGTTTTTCATTGGTGATTCCACCAGAGCAAGGTAGAATCACCCAACTTTTAAGGGGAATCCATACAACCTAGGATGAGGGTGTTAAGAGATTCCATCTACACCCAAACATTTAAAGATTCAATAATTAATGTACTCATTTCAATTTTCTAGAAGTTTTTGAAAACATTTAAGTTAAATTAATTGTGAAATAGTTGTAATTGGATGGGTATTTCACTCAATGTAGGTTTGACGGTGTGTTGAAGATGGACATCACCCAATAGCTTGTGGTCTTAATAGATGGATAAGGCTTGGTGATTTATCTGTCCTTATGAAAAGTTGGTTTTGGTTTGATTCATTAGTTATAAATTTTATATTTAATTGAATTCATGTGTTATAGTTTGAGATAAGAGATTGGGAAGTTAGAGTGGGTTCATATGAGCTTAGATAAAGCTGGGTGGGACTTGGTAGTATCTTATGGCCCTTTGAAATTAATTAGAATGCTTCAAAATTGAGTTATAGGGTCCCTTAAGACAAACCCATAGTTTTTTATGTTGTCTAAGGGAATTCATGGTGCGTTCAAGTAGGTTTATCCATGATTAACCCAATTTAAATTAAATTCTTGATCATGGTAAATTCATAATCACATCATATTTGGTTAAAGAGGTTAATTGGTTGAATCGATGGTTGTAAAATTAAATTTCACAACCATTGATAATTAGATACAAAATTACCCTTTTAATTAAATCAAACCCAATGTTTTAGTGAAGTTGAATGTTAATTTTTAGGTTTTATTAGTTATTTAGTATTAAAGAAATTGTCATTTAAAAGGGGAAATTTAGTATTGGTGTTTGAAAAAGGTAAAATAAATGTAATTTGGTTTTGGTTTGAAATGGAAATTGGAAATGGCTTGGTGGTGTGTGTGTGTTGTGTTTTAAAATATTTTTTGAGATGGTATTTGGAAATATGTTGGAAATTTTTTTACCCTTGGATTGAAAATGGTTCTTTGAAATGGTTTTGGAAATGGGGTTGTAGAAATGTTTTCATAATAGAAAATAGTTGAAAGACCTTAGTGACTTGTTTTATTTTTCTTTATTCATATGGATTTTTATATGTATCAGTTTCAATGTACATGTGATTACGGTTAAACTTGGGTGAACATGGATCTTGGGGGATGCATTGATTATGGTTAACTCGGGGTGAACATGAACCCAAGGAGACATCGTGATTATGGTTAACTTGGGGTGAACATGAACTCAAGAAAGGGTATATTACCCTTGTGCACTGGTTTAGACTAGAGATGGGAATATTACCCCTGGTTAGGAGATGTTTGGCATGGTCTACATAATGTTCTCAGAGACACCCCGACATCGGCCGAAGTGGGTATGTATCGTTCCAGGTATGAACACAACCCTCAGGTTTAGTGTTTATTTATATTTTAGTTTTAAATATTTAATGGTTGTACTTGTATCTATTTTCCATGGGAACCATCTATTTTCACTATTTATAGACTGGTTATTTTTGGGATATTGTTGGCGGTGGCCTGCTGAGTTGTACTTACACCCTACTTCATCCATCATTACACTTGGGTACCAGAGAAACATCCACATGTTATTGTAGGAATGGGTTCAAGACTGAGTCTTGGGTATAGATTTTTAATGGATAAGTGGGACATCACTTGTGATTTCAAGAGTTTAGGGTGAGGCATGGCTTGATGTGATAGAGGAGGCCTGGTGTTTTTTATTTTATTTTCACCTAATTTTCATTTTTTATACATCACTTGCTTAGTGGGTGGGGCATTTTTATGTTTTATATCATCATTTCATTTTTATTTCATGTTTTAGTTTATTTAGTTGTATGTAAATTGATGTGTATGATGTTTATTTATTTCATTTATGATTTCTCACTCTGATACAAGGGGTATAGCCTCCCCATGAAACCTTCGTATACTCCTTTAGGTATTTAGAAGAGTTTGGAGTTTGGGGAGGTGCACTTGTGGTTATGTGGAAACTATTGGTCTGGGAATCCATCAACGGTCTAGGGTGGAAAGACATTAAAACGTGGTATTAGAGCCTTATTTTAATTTTTTATTACCATTTTAAGAGTTGGTATACAAGATATATAGTGATGTGTTAGATATTATGTTGGAACCTAGACTGATGTGTCATAAACACCTTTTCCAGTGGATGTCCAGGTCACCTTGGGTATGGGATTGATGTTCTTGGTTTCCACCATTATGGTTATTGTGATTTCCACCTTGTGTGACACACATGCAATTTAAAATTTACGGTTTATTAGTTATTGGTTTTAATCTCTTGCCCTGTTTACATGGGGCCAATGATTGGTTTGAAACTATTTTCTTATAGAGTAAATAGGTGTATCATACATTATATCAATCATGTAGGATTCACATGATGTAATCCTACTAGTATGATTGTATTAAATAACGATTGAGGTTCATCTATTTAAAGTGTTAGAAACTTATCATATGAAATTTTCCCATATGATTACTTAGTTTAATTCTACTCATTTTGGAAAACTTTTATATATGTTTTATTATGGTGGTAGATCTTATAGATCATGTGGTGATGATAGTGGTATGGTCTCTTTGACAAAGGATGAGTAGAGAATTTTAGAGATCTGTAATAAACCAACCCATAGTACCCTCAAAAAATAGAATCTATATTAACCCTCCATTGGATTGAAGGGTTTTCTTGATCAACATATGCTAGAAACTAATTCCCTAGCATCACAGGAACATGCTTGGGAATGATTTCTCCCATCAACTTCATATATAATAAATAACATGATAGAAATAAATTTCAACAAGGCACATGCTGAGATATCAAATAGTAAAGAAGCATTAGAGGTTAAATGGAAACAAAAACAAGGATTTCAAAAAATACAACTAAAAACAAGGAAAAAGATACCAAACACCAATATCTCCTTGTGTAAGTGGGGGTAAAACAAAATGAACCCTCTTCAAAGTTCGAACCCAAATATATAAGGATGTCCACTATTCAATAAACTTATTAACCCTATAATATATTGGCATAAGCTAAAACCCTAGTAGTTTCCAACTATTTAACCAAATAATAACACTTTATAAAAGAATTTATATCATATAGGTTTGAAAATAATAATATAAAAATGGGTTTTCCAGTTTTCTCTTCAATAAAACAAGTGTTAAAATTTCCCTCGAAAACCCCCACTTTTTACAAAACCAAGCCTCATTACAAATAAAACCACAATTAATTTTCTTATATAAAAAAAATTAATTAAATATAGTTTTAAATAGTTTTAAAGGAACTCTAAAGAAAATGGTATATCATTTCACAATTCATAAATATAAAAATACCTTGGAAAACATTTATAAATCATCATCTTGGATACCAAAGGTGATAAAGGGCGACAGTCTCAAAAATAGACAACATGGTCATTTATGGTGTAAGATATCATATTTTTTTAGGTATGTATATCTTTCATTTTTGTTTTGAACCTATTTTTTGGATTTTTTTTCTTATTTAAAACCTCGTTTGTCGAGTCTCGTTCAGAGGTGGAAGGAATTTTATGGGTAAAATGACCTAATGTTCTGAGATGTATATTTTTTTGAATTAATGGAGTCTATATATAAACATTTCAAAGTGTATTATGAGGGTTCCCCATGATTTTGGAAGGCTTCGGAGGTGTTTAGGGATCTTCAGAAGAATCTAGGTTTAAATATTTCTATAGGGAATTTACACACTATGTAAATGATGCATGATGTGTAACAATCATTAGTTTGATGTTGTGAAATAGGTTCATTATGTGAAATGAATACACACCATGAAACTGGTTCATATCGTGTAATGTTCAACCAGGGTTATTTTAACCTAAGGTGATTAATTTTTTGGTATAACTCATAATTTTGGAAATATATGATGTGAAATTACTACACACCATGTATTTCATAGGCTCAATAGTTTTCACTAGTAGAAAAATGGTATTTAATGTTTGTGTTTAACACCGGTTTTTAGAGACTAACATTAAAAGTACTCCATGAGTAATTTCATGATTGGTTTTTTATATAACCAATGCTGAATCATTTTGACCACATATTGTTTTGCATCAGTTTTCATAAAAACCATTTCCAAAGGTTAACAAAACATAGCATTTGGCATCGGTTTTTTTCAAAAAAACCAATGTCAAATATTATTACCAAGATTTATTATTCTTCATAATCTTTGAATTTATTGGTATTAGAGAAAAAATAGTCTTATAGATCAAAATTTATGGATTTTTTAATTTGAACTTCTCTAAGAGAAGTCTTATAGAAGTCCAACTTTAAAAGGTCATAACTTTTGATCTATAACTCTATTTGATCTAAATGACCACTCAAATAAAATATTATAAGACAAGGTATAAGTTGGAAATAATTTTTAACATTGGTTTTTTTTTAAAACAAATGACATAAAATATGATTAAAAATATTTATTATTCTTCATAAGCTTCAAATTTAATGGTATTGGATCATAAACAGTCTTACGGATCAAATGTTATAGATGTCAAAAGTTGAACTTCTCTAAGAGTAGTCTTAGAGAAATATAACTTTAAAAGGTCATAACTTTGGATCTATAACTAAATTTGATCTAAATGGCCACTCAAATAAAATATTATAAGACAATATACAAGTTTAAGGTCCTTGTTTATATCAGTTTTTTGAAAAAATCGGCGACATAAGCTAGTTCTCTTAACTTTTCCCATCAGTTTTAGTAAAAACTGACGTAAAAAGTCAACCAAAACTAGATTTTGGCATTAGTGTTTTACAAAAACCAATATAAAATATTATTAAAAATATTTATTATTTTTTCTAATCTTATAATTTACTATTATTGGGGCCAAAACGGTCTTACAGATCAGAAGTTATGGAATTCAGAAGTTAAACTTCTCTAAGAGAAGTCTTAGGGAATCCCAACTTTAAAAGGGAATAAATTTTAATATATAACTCTTTTAGATCTAAATTACCACTCAAATAAAATATTATAATACAATATAAAAGTTTAAAGTCCTTTTTTATGTCTATTTTTTGAAAAAACAGATGTCATAATCTTGTTTTTTAACTTTTGGCTTCAGTTTTAGTAAAAACCGACACCAAAAGTTAATAAAACCTAGCTCTAGGAATCGTTTTTTTTCATAAAACAACATAAAAAATGACTTAAAACTTGTATCTTTTATTTTAATATTTTATTTTAGTGGTCATTTTGATCAAAAGTATTTATATATCAAAAGTTATGATCTTTTAAAGTTGGGATTCTCTAAGACTTCTCTTAGAGAAGTTCAACTTCCGACATCCATAACTTTTTATTTATAACTCAGTTTGATCTAAATTACCACTCAAATAAAATATTATAAGACAATATACAAGTTTAAATTCCTTTATAACATAATTTTGTTTTGAATAAACTGATTCTATAAGCTCCTTTTCTTAACTTTTGGTGTTGGTTTTAGTAATAACCGACACCAAAGGTTAACAAAACCTAGCTTTTGGAATAAGTTTTTTTCAAAAACCAACATCATAAAATACTTTTAACTTATATATTGTCTTATAATATTTGATTTTAGTGGTCATTGAGATCAAATGGAGTTATATATCAAAATTTATGACCTTTAAAATTTGGGCTTCTCTAAGACTTATCTTAGAGAAGTTCAATTTATGACATCCATAACTTTTGATCTATAACTCCGTTTAATCTAAATGACCAATAAAATAAAATATTAAAAGACAATATACAATTTTAGAGTCATTTTTTATGTCTTTTTTTAAAAAAAACTGATTCGATAGGCTCGTTTTCTTAACTTTTGGCATCGGTTATAGTAAAAACCGATGCCAAAAGTGAACAAAACCTAGATCTTGGCATCAGTTTATTCAAAAAACCAATGTCAAAAAGGAATTTAAACTTGTATATTATCTTATAATATTTTATTTTAGTGTTAATTTAGATCAAATGGAGTTATATATCAAAATATATAACCTTTTAAAGTTGGTCTTCTCTAAGACTTCTCTTAGAGAAGTTGAACTTCCGACATCCATTACTTTTGATCTTTAACTCTATTTGATCTAAATGACCACTAAAATAAAATATTATAAGACAATATAAAATTTAAACATACTTTTGGACATTTTATTTTTATAAAAAACTATTCCAAAACTAGTTTTATTAACTTTTTGCATCAGTTTTTGTAAAAACGGACATTAAAACTAAAATTTCAAATATGCAGTATCGGTATTTCAATTTTTTTCACAACACATGTTTAATTTTTCAAAATCATGCCTAAATTTTAATACTATTCCTTTTAAAATATTTACATTTACTATATATAATTTTTTATTCTCTTTATTTCATCATTTTTAACCTATTTTATTCAATCGATTTTTCAAAGCGTCTTCAATCGATGATTTGGCCACATTATGTGTTCTAATAATATAATTTATTTATTATTATCTTCATTCATTGATAAAAATCATGATAATTTTACTTATAATGATTCATTATTCTTACCATTGTGTTATGAATATAAAACATCAAAATTATATTAACCATCCAAGATGCAAAATTCATTATCGATCACCAGTTTCGTTGTCGCATGAGTTCTACCCTAAAAACAAGAGAAATGATGATAATTAAAATATCTATTTAACGTAAACTTATAAAATAATTTAATTTTTTTTAAACATGCATTTATTTTTTTCATTTCATTTTTTTAATTATCATTTATGTTTCTCATGTTTTCTTTGAAATGATTTGTATATATAAAAATATAGAGAAGTCCAACTTCTGACAGTCATAACTTTTGATCTGTAACTCCATTTAAGCTCCCGGACTAGTTAAATATAATATAATTGAATTATCTAAAACTTGATCATAACTTTTGGCATCTATTTTTTAGATAACTGACACCAAAAATGACTTTTAACATCAGTTCCCGAAAAAACCCAACATTAAAAGTCTTATATGAAGGTTTTTTGCATCGATTTTTCAGGAAATTGTGTTAAAAACCTTATGTAATCAGTCATTTGATGTTAGATTTTCAAAAAACCTATGTCAAAAGTTAAACATTTTAATTTTTGACATCGGTTTATAAAAACCAAGGTTAAAAATATCATTTTTTACGTCATTGGCTTAGAATCCGGTTAAAAAATGAAGTTAAAGACTATTTTTCTACTAGTGTTTAAAGTCACAATTCATGTATGATTTCATTCTTCATCACATGAATCCCTCATCTCTCATACCTTATATCATTTTTAAAAGATTTTGGAGTTCCTTATTCCCTTATGAACATCCTGATTAAGTGATCAAAATCTAATAAGTAGTTTAACTTGGGTTTTCCATTCTTTTCTAATTTTTCTTCATTATTGTAGTGTAATATTTTGACCACTGTGGAATCTAGTGTCGATATTGATCTTATATGATCTAGGTCCTTCTTCATATCCTCTTCACCTTCGTTCTTGTTGGCGTTACTGGTTGGATGTTTTGTCTTGATCACAATATAAAGGTATTTGGTCTAAAACCATACCCTATGGTTTGTTTTCTTTGTTTAAGTATGTGAAATATTGTGTGATTACACCAACATGACATGAGAATTACTTAATCGAATAATGGGTGATGATAAATATTATGTTGAATTATTCATTGGATCCCTTTAGATTCAATGATATTGAAACCAAGCTTGTGAATGACCATAAGTTAAGCCTACCCTGGAATAATAATTAACTGGATAATATCTTACAACATGTTCAGCATGACATGAAACATAGGGTGAATTTCTTTTGATCGATTCGCCTTGGAAAATGGATTACATGATTATTTATAATGGATAGTGAAACTGAATATGATATGGTTGTGTGCATTGGAATGTTAATGGTTAAAGACCTATTTTGATAAATGAAAGGGAATTTAAATATAAAATGGTAATTTTTTGAATTAACTATTATGTCTTATGAAATTTTATGTCCAGCACTTGTTGTTATATCTTATAAAATGATTATATAGAGGGAATGGACCGATTATGTTGTAATGCTTATAGATATTGACCTAGATATACTGAAATGCTTATATAAAGTGCTTATCCTGGTTATGCTAAAATTATTATATAGAGGGATTAGCCTGATTATGCTAAAATTATTATATAGAGGGCTTGGCCCAAATGATAAAATGCTTATACAGGGGTATTTTCCTGATTATGTGATTATGCTATGTGTAACTCTCCAACCCTAAATGCCCAGAGCAGGTGAATTATTATAATATACTGGCATGATTACAAGGAATAAAATCCTAAAGTATTAATCAGTTTAGTAGTCTTGTAAAAATATATTACATATATGAACCTTTCATTACAATTCAAAACATAATATGAAACATATTCCATTCTTTGAGAACACCATTACTCTCCTAGATTAACCCTATATATCAATAATAAAACACTTCTTGGCATCCTGGGAAAATAAAACATACGAAAGGGGTGAGCTCAGATGCTCAATAAGATTAAAAAATATAGCAGAAGCTTTCATCAATAAGTATAAACTTTTGAGGCAAGGTATAAAACTGAAATACAAGCCTTTTAAACACAATCCTTAGCAAAATATGGCAAGAATAAATCAAATAATTTCATTTAAACACTCACATGGATATTCTACTAGTCTAATAATCACATGTAATATCAATAACTAATCTCATAATGAGGGAATACACAATGTCGGACATCATAACTACACTGTCAAGGCCTCATGCCAAACATAAACATATCATTAAGTCATCATGCCAAGACACTAGTATGTCTCATGAGACCTACCGATGCAACAAGGAGTTATTGTAGGCCTTGAAGGTTCCAGGCACAGTGGAAGCTCGTGGGTGGATGTGCCCACTTGGCTTTTTTTCATTAGCAGTGATTAATCTAGGATCAATACGACGATAAACACCAGCCTCCACGGATCAAATTACAGAAATAGACAAAGAAGAAGGATAGTCTTGGAACCACAAACGAGGATTGTCATAGGTTGATTATAATTAATTTAATTAATTGAAAAGAAGTACCTTTTTGGGTGTTCTTTATTCTTTGATATTCTTGATCACGTTCCGATGTGATTTTTCGTTACATCACTGAAACCAAGTGTAGACTTCCTCTAGTGGTGATCCAAACATGCACCACATATCTCTAGACATCGCCAAAGGATTCTCCGGGTGCTAGGGTGGAGAAAACTTTTCTTGCATTGTCTGCCTTAGATCATTTTGATCTGATAGAGGAGGATCTCTCTCGGTCTTGAGAGCCTTCTTGGAGGAAGGATTTCTCTCGGCCTTGAGGGAATTCTCCAGAATTTGTGTGCACAACGATTGGGAAAAAGTGTTGGGGTTGTGATTATATTTATAATCGGGTATGAGGTAATAGAGTTATGAAAATAAATAAACATGTTATGCGTTTTATTTATTTAATTAACTCTTATTGAAACCCTCGTGTCGAATAATTAATTCCTTTACATGTTCCCACGCTGATTATAATAAATATCATTTAATAAAACAATATTATATCCTCAAAATCTTGACTGGAAAAACTACATGGCGTGCAATCATTAATACACGGCATGTACTTGTTTTTCATAAAAAACTACATGGTGTGTAATCATTAATACACGGCATGTACTTGTTTTTCATTTTCTTTAGAAAATGAAAACTACATGGCCTGTAATCATTAATACACGTCGTGTACTTGTTTTCAAAATAAAAACTACACGACGTGTAATCATTAATACACAATGTGTACTTGTTTTCATTTTATTCTTCCTCCAAAATTAAAACTATTTAGGATTCCTTGAATAATTATTAAACCATGTACGATGATAATCATTATTCTACTTGAGATACTTGAATACACTTAGTGTGTGACCCTCTAGGCCTCTTTCTCATTGGCATTAGGTAGGTTTGCCTAAAGTCTAAGATTACTATCAAGCAACGGGTCAAGGAACCCAAGAGAAAGAATTTGGCGTCGCATTGATGTATCACCTCATATGAATTCTTATCATGTAATTTAATCCCTTTGTATCGATATCTCATCAAACAGGTTTCATGGTAGTGTTATAAACCAAAATTTTTGATCTGCCATTCTTTTACATCCAGAAATAAACTCTTTGTTACACCATGGACATGGAATTTGGGAAATATTTCTATTTCAATCAAAGGGCCCGAGATATCTACTTCCATAAATATAGAAGGGAAAAATCCTTCCTCGACTTATCCATTAACAACATGTCATTCTTGATGCACCCAATGTACCCTACTTCCCACCAACTGTCTTCATGACAGTTTTCGTCATCAAATATAAGTGTGCGCGTCATGACATGAGTTAATGATAATATTCCAGTCTAAGGACCATTACACATGCTCATAGATAGTAATGTCTGATGATGCCAAGACATGCAGAATTACTTCTGGTGGGTCTGTTCTCATAATCTCCTATCTTAGAGATTACCAAGTGCGAACTCCATGAGAGAGAGTCTCATCTTCTTATGAGTACTCGCACATGACAGTCTGTATACTATGTTTCCTATCATAGTATGTCATCCAACCGTATAACATTATTTAATAATATTGTTATGGTATTTTAAGGTTCTCATCATAACAGGGATCTTCCATGACCTTATTAATGCAAGAAATATTCCAGTACATTATTATATTAAAGTCATGCAGAACAATGAACAATATATAATAAGTGTACATTCACGTAATCAAAGTAAAAAACAACTAGTTCTCAGGACACCAACTCTAACAAACTCCCACTTGGACTAGAGCCAACTACCTATGACTTTTAGTCCTCTAGACCTCACATGATGATCATGTTCTGCAGAGTCAATGCTTTAGTCAAGGGGTCCACCACGTTGTCTTCCATGGAAATACTACTTACTACAACTTCACCTCTCTGATAAAAAACCCTCAAGAGATGATACTTCCGAAGTATGTGCTTTGTCCGCTGATGTGACCTTGGCTCTTTTGCAAGTGCCACCGCTATAGTATTATCACAATAGAGTGTGATAGGATCTTTACTTCTAGGTACTACATCTAGCTCTTGGACGAAGATTTTCATCCATACTACTTCTTTAGCTGCCCCAGAAGCTGCGATATACTCGGAATCTGCTATAGAATATGCGTCCACACCTTATTTTGAGCTCTTCCAGCTCACTGTACCTCCATTAAAACTAAAGATGTATCCAGTCTATGACTTCATGTCATCTTGATTAGTCTGGAAACTAGCATCTACATGTCCTCTGATGACTAGTTCCTTATCTCCTCAATAAACCAGGAACATATCCTTAGTACACCTCAGGTACTTAAGGATATTCTTGACTGCCATCCAATGGTGGTCTCCTTGATCATCTTGATATCTGCCTACCGCACTTAATGCATAAGAAACATCTGGCCTTGTACATAGCATAACATACATGACTGACCCAATAGTGGATGCATAAGGGATCCTTGCCATTTTCTTTCTTTCCTCGTGTGTCTGAGGACACATTTTCTTGGAAAGATGAATGCCATGTAACACTCGCAACAATCCCCTCTTGGACTGTTCCATAAGGAATATCTTCAGTATATT
Source organism: Viscum album (assembly GCA_963277665.1). Classification (NCBI taxonomy): domain Eukaryota; kingdom Viridiplantae; phylum Streptophyta; class Magnoliopsida; order Santalales; family Viscaceae; genus Viscum; species Viscum album. The sequence goes on along the minus strand of OY728145.1, from coordinate 1,635,891,856 downwards.
GTCAATGTATATACTTTGACTCAGGCCCATCATTCTCTTGGATCTATCACAATGGATCTTGATCCCAAGAATATATTTTTCCTCGCCCAAGTCTTTCATAGAGAAGCATTTATCCAACCAAGCCTTAACTGACTGTAAGATATGTACTTCATTTCCAATTAGTAATATGTCATCAACATATACTATTAGTAAAACAATTGAACTTCCACTAAACCTTTTTTTGACACAAGGCTCACATTCATTCTTAACAAAGCCAAATTCTATTACGGCTTCATCAGAATTAAGGTTCCATGAACTTGATGCCTACTTTAATCCATAAATGAATTTCTGCAAATTGCATACCTTGTTGTCATCCTTTGGAGTCACAAACCCTTCAGGTTGTGTCATGTAGACATCTTCCTAGAGGTTCCTGTTAAGGAATGTTGTTTTGATATCCATTTCCCAAATTTCATTGTCATGGTAAGTGGTAATGGCCAATAGGATTCTGATGGATTTCATAATCGCAATCGGTGAAAAGGTTTTATCATATTCAATTCCTTAACACTGTCTAAAACATTTTGCAACCAGTCATGCTTTATAGGTTCTAACTTGTCCCTCCATGTCTTGTTTCTTCTTGAATACCATCTTATTACCAATAGTCTTTATTTCAACTGGAGGATCTACCAAAATCCAAACTTGGTTTTGGTACTTGGAATCCATTTCAGAATTCATGGCTTCTTGCCACTTGGCAATGTTTGTTCCTTCAACTACTTCATTGAACGTAAGAGGATCATCATTGTCAACCAATAATGAGTCACCATCCTCAGTGACAAGAAATCCATATCGTTACGGTTCTCTCACCTCTCTCGTGCTCTTATGCAGTTTCTGTGTCTGTGGAACATATTGTTCTTCCACAGGACTTTGTGAAATATGTTCTTGTACCAACTCCTATGTATCTTGAGCCTCAACTTAATCGAAGTCTATCTTGCTCCCACTATATATTTTGGAGATGTGCTCCCTCTCATGGGATATGGAGTGTCTTGCCACTGTAAAATTTTTATCTGAGGCGTTGTATAGGAAATATCCTCTTGTTTCCTTGGGATATCCTATAAAGATACACTTTCTGCCTCGGGGTGAAAGTTTTTTACCTGAAGAGGCCTTAATAAATGCTTCTCTACCCCACACATGTAAATTCGATAAAATGGCTTTGTTTCCACTCCATAACTCATATGGAATACCATTTATTGATTTAGTTGGTACTTGGTTTAGTATGTGTGCTGCTATTTGTAATTCATATCCCCAAAAGTATAATGGAAGACTCGCATGGCTCATCATTCATCTCAGCATGTCCAATAGGGTGTGGTTCCTCCTTTCACTTACACCATTCCACTACGGTGTGTAAGGAGGAGTGAGTTGAGATAGAATCCTAAACTCCTGTAAGAAATCAATGAAGTCCTAATTAATATATTCTCCTCCTATATCTGAGTGGAGTTTCTTAATATTCTTACCAAGCTGGTTTTCAACTTCATTCTTGTATTCTTTGAACCAATCAAAAGAATCCGACTTATAACTCATTAAGTAAATATATCCATATGTACTAAAATCATCAATAAAAGTTATGAAGTACAAGAACCCACCCCTTGCTTGAACTGAAAATGGTCCACACAAATCTGTGTGAACTAATTATAGAAGCTCTTTAGCCCTTTCACCTTTCCCACTAAATGTGGTTTTGGCCATTTTTCCATGTAGACACGCAAGACATACACCAAGTAGTTTTAGTTTGAAATAATCTATATACCCATCTTGATGTGATTTTTTCAAACGTTTCTCATTGACATGACCTAGCTGGTGATGCCAAAGTTGGGTGTTGTAAGAGTAATGTGAATTAACTTTGTCATCGATTTCCATTACTTGGTTTGTGTATTCTAATACATAAAGACCGTTATATAAATGTTCCCAACCAAAACAAATGTTATCTTTATAAAAGTAGAAACATTTGTTTCCAAACTTGAAGATGAATCCATAAGTATCTAATCTGGATACTGAAATAATATTTTTGGTTACATAGGGTACATAATAACATCCTTTCAATACCGAGACCATCCCAATAGGCAATGTGAGGTGGTAGTCTCTAATAGCTACAGCAGCGAGTCTGGCTCTGTTGGCGGCTTGCAGATCCACCTCACCTAGTTCAATCTTTCTGAATCTATTGGGTTCCTATATTTGGATACATATATAAGCACCAAAAGTAGTATCTAATACCCAATTAATATAAACAGATAGATTTCATTCAATAACAAATGCACCTGAAGATTCCCCTTGCTTCCTTGGCTGAGTGCAGTTTTTCTTCTAGTGGTCCTTCTTGCTACATGCGAAACAAACAGCCTCCTGTTCTCTTGCCTCCCATTTGATCTTCCTATTCTTGGATGGCCTTGAATAAGCTTGGGGATTAAATCTCTTAGAATTCCCTTTCCTTTTATTCACCATAAGTACCGAAGGCTTTTCATGCTTCATATAATTGTCCATTTGGAGAATGAGGATAAGGAGATCAGATAGAGACTTCTCAATGTTGTTCATGTTGAAATTTACAAAAAAGCTAGAGAAGCCCTGGGGGAGTGATGTAAGAATGAGAACGATACCCATTTATTTGGGTATTTTAAACCATAGAACCTCCAAGCGCTCAATGTACCCAATGAGCTTGACTACATGAGGCCTAGCTGGGGCACCATCTCCAAGCTTTCTCTTGAATAGAGACTTGCAGATCTCAAACCTTTCATGTCTTACTCTCTCCTGGTATAGACCATAGAGGTGCTCAAGCATGATATAGGCATCCATGTCTTAAGGAGACTTCATTAGCTCACTAGACATTGATGGTAGCATCAAACATTGAATGTCAAGTGCATCGTTCAAATGTTGATCATAGACCAGGAAATCTTCATCACTCACCCCTTGGGTGGGAAAATCAGGAAGTGAGGACTACAGCATTTAAAACATTCATTTATGGAGTAGGATAACCTATAAAGACCTGGAAATTTCAAGGAAATTTTTTTCTTAATTTCTTTGGGATTTTACAATAACGCAATTTCTGATGGCACCGGATTCCGAGGCCCGATGTGCCCGGAATCATTTTCCAAAGTTTAGCTTAGGTACGTTCAGTGAACAAACGAGCGAGTTTTCCTAACTTTTGAACTGGTGCTAGAAATCAAAATCTGAGGACACCAATGGAATCGCAGCGTCGGTAATTGCTTAGAAACACATTTTCCGGAGTTGCGTTTGCTCGGGTGTGGTTTTTAAATTTTGGGGTTAAGTAAAGGAATAAAATAAAAGTGGTGCAACCAATTTTATTTTATTTAATGTAGTTTAACCTAAGATAAGTGGATGAAGTGGGACCCACAATATCCTACCCACAAGGTAGGATAATTGTGAGGTGGTACCCACACGAGCCCATCGTTTCTTTTCTTCCTAAACCCCCTCCTTTAATAAGGTAACGCACCTGCACCCCCATTAATTGGAAGTCAACCCTTGCGTTTATCTGTTTATAAAACGCCTCTTTTAATTAGGGGGTTTAAATGTTTCTATTAATTCAATGAATTGATTGTTTCAATTTTGAATTTCAAAGACGTTGGCTTGTGTGTTAATAAAATAAGACAAGTCTTATTTTATTAAGAGGTTCATTGTGCGTGAAGGCTTGGGGAGAATTTGCTCAAGTTCTTGAAGTTCTTCTTCCTCGACAAAGAACGCGAAGAACGCCAACCTCCGATGAAGGTCGAAAAGAACGCCGGATCCTCAGAGATCGATGACGCGATGTTGAAAAATCTTTTCTCTGCAACGCGACGATCCTCCTTCCGCGATTCCTCCTTCCGCGACGTGCAATTCCGTGACGAGCCTTCGTTCAGCTACGCTCGAGGTAGGGGGATTATTTTCTTTTTGTTCCTGATTACTTCTGTCGCCTTTCTCCATTTCAATTTGAGACGCCTAATATCGCAATAATGGGAGGAGGCCGGACCGCATGAACACGGCCGACCCTCCTCCCCCTTGTTTGTTGACTTTTGTTGTGGCACGTGTCAGGCGGCGCGGTGCCGTTACACCACACGGAAGCTATGAGATTGGATGAAGAAGCACGGCGCCATCACGCCGCGCCGGAGAACCACAAAAGCACCACGGTCGAAGCGGGGCCGCGGCCGGAGCGGGGCCGCAGCGGACCGAGGCCGCGGCGGAGTAGGGAACGGCGGCCAATTTCCGGCCGCCGACGTCGGAGTAGGGGGACCGGCCCGCGCCGGTCCCTTGGTGCAGCAGTCGGCCGGCTGGAGTGGGCCAGCCGGTCAGGGGGAGAATCATGGGTTCGAAACCCCCGGCTGGAGGCAGGAGCGGCCCCCACGTGGGGGCCGCGTTTAATGAGACAGGGGGGCAGCCCCCCCCCCCCTTCGACCGCCCAGCTCGGTGTAACCGAGCTGGCCAGCGGTCCGCCAGCGCGCCGGGTCGGGCTGCCCAAGCCGGGCTAGGACGCGCCCCAGTGGCCGGACCCGGACCCGGGTCGGGTCGACCCGATTCGGGCCGAACCAAGGGGTCTCGGGCCAGGTCTGTCCAGGCCCAAAACCCCCATTTTCGGACCTCTTCCGGTATTTTGCCCATAACTTGGTCTACGGACCCCCGATCGACGCACCATTAACTGCGATGCGATCTTTGGATCGAGACGGTCGTTTCGCTATACTACACTCAAGGTTTCGGAGAACTTTGAGTTACGGCTGGGTTGGTTCGGATACGAAACCAACCGGGCCCTCGGAGCGGAAACGCTTATATCTTGAGCTCCAGACGTCCGATTGACGTGTCGTCAACTTTGTTGGATTCCTCTTGATGATACGGAACTTTTCGCATACTTCGACTAAGTTTTGGTTGCAGTTGGATAGTGGCCGGGTTGGATTGTACCCGAAATCCAACCAGGCCCCTGGAACGGAAAAGCTGATAACTTTCAGACCGGACGTCCATTTGACGAACCGTCAGCAGCGTTGGTGATCACGTTGAGAAACAGTCCCTATAATCATACCCTAGGAGAGTTCGGGGTACAGTTGAGTTACGGCCGGGTTGGTTCGTACACGAAACCAACCGGGCTCCTGGGACGAAAAGGCTAGTAACTCACAGATCGGGCATCCGACTGACGCGCCGTCTGTTGCATTGAGACCCCTATGACGAGGCGGTCATTTGAGATACTTCTTCATGGAACTTCGTGATACTAGGAGTATCGAATAGTAGATCGTGGAGTGGACCCTCCTGGTGATGAGCTAGCAGAGTGCAGAGACCTAGTAGCTGGATGAGACTTGACGACTGTTGATCTATTGACTCGGTGTGTTTAGGATAGCCCTATGGGGAGTGCTTGGTTGTAGTAGCAGGCCCACGGTGGAGGAGTGCTTGGTTGTAGTGGAAGACCCGCAGTAATCAACAGAAGGAGTACCTCTAGAGGCTATGAGGGGGAGCGCTTGGTTGTAGCGGCAGACCCACGGCGGAGGAGCGTTTGGTTGTAGCGGAAGACCCACGGTACTTAATAGAAGGAGTACCTATGAAACCTATGAGGGGGAGCGCTTGGTTGTAGTGGTATACCCATGGTGGAAAGTGCTTGGTTGTAGCAGCAGTCCCACAGTACTCGATAGGTGGAGTACTAAAGTAGTCCAAGGTTAGTGGGGCGCGCTTGGTTGTAGCAGCAGGCCCACTGTACTCGACAGAGGAGGATTTCTCCAACAGTCGTGGTTTCGACATCATGAATAAAATACTGGTTGATCTGAGTATATGACCTTTGTGTTTACCTCATGATTGAGATGGGTCACTTGATAACTTAGGTATATGTATGGGCATATACCTGGGTAGTGGTTATCTATTGATTTCATAATCTTTGTGTTTCCTCATGATTGAGATGGGTTACTTGATAACTTGGGTATATGTATGGGAATATACCTAAGTAGAGGCTATCTATTGAGATCTTATTTGTGGTTATCCTTGTTGGATTTAGTGATACCTTGAGGGTCTCGGGGTCCCTACTGAGTATCGTTATACTCACCCCTGTACGGGTTATGCCCGCACCTCGTTGTGTTGGTTGCAGACGATGGGAAGTGCAGACCGAGGCCGAGTGTTCGAAGACTGGATGGTACCTAGAGGTGGACCTCACGACGAGACAGTATCTGGTGGTGGACTTCACGACGAGGCGACACTCAGAGGAGGTTGACGGTCGAGAGAGTTGTGGAGGATATCTGTACCTACCATCCAGGTAGGATCCGAGGTGGATGATCCAGGAGCTGCGCTATCTGTACCTACCCTTCAGGTAGGATCCAAGGAAGACGACCCAGGAGCTTCTTCTATCTTCTTCCAGCTGCTTGTCTTTGTTGTAATTTCTTTCAGTTGTAGTTTTACTTTTGATTGGGTTTGTATTCTGACCCATTTACTTTTCAGAACTTCCTTTTTGTACTTAGTGTTTTAGTTCCGCTTGTACTATGTGGTGTTTTGTTACTTTTATAAAGGCAATGCCTTCCAGTTATTGGTATTTATTCCTTTGGTGCTAGTTGCCATCCCCTAGCCTATGGAAGGCGGGCTTGGGGTAGTCACGGCACAGGCCCCGAGGGTGGGTCGTGACAAATTGGTATCAGAGGAGTTCGGTTCTACCACAGAACTCAGGACTCTGATCCTTCTTCTATGTGAAGAAATAGTGTTAAGGTTATTGAGTGTGGTTATCAGTCCAGAGAGTCCAGTGTTGGTGCAGCGGCCGATGTATCCGTACATCAGGACCCTAACTTCTGATTTCCGACTCAATACACAAAAACATTGATTTCATGTGTCTTTTAAAAAATTTCTTTATGATTACTTTGTGTCAGCTCACCAGGTATACTTTAATAACCGTGGCGCACCTGTTTCTTTTCAGGATGGCCCCACGACGGCAGCCGGCTAGGGTTCCGAGCGTTGTGCGGGACGACAGCCCACCGAGCGACGAGGCCTCGGTACAGGGCCCTTTGACAGTAGAGGCACCGGCTGTACCTCTACCTGCCGAGCCACCAATGCTACCAGCCTCAGCCGCTGATGGTACACCTCGCCTTAGTACACTACACGAGTTTCAGCATCAGTGACCGCACAGGTTTCGTGGGGAGACGGACCCTCATGCAGCCGAGGATTGGCTGGAGGTAGTTGTATGAGTTTTCTGTTTGGTAGGGACACCAGCTGACCTTATGGTGGTCCTTACAGCGAGCCTCCTGCACACGGCAGCAGGCAGATGGTGGAGCTTGATGCTCCAGGTGCATGACGAGGCATCTCTCCTTTGGACGGACTTTGAGAGCCTTTTCCACTCAGAGTTCATCCCAGCCACCCTTCGTGTGGTGCGCATCTAGGAGCTACTATAGCTGCGGCAGGGCAGCATGACAGTAGCCCGGTATGCGACGAGGTTTACCGATATCTCGCGCTATTCCACAGACATGGTACGGGACCCATTATTTAGGGCCCGAACCTTCGAGCAGGGGCTCAGGCGAGAGATCAGAGCTTCAGTTGTTTCTCACAGCATTCCGACACAGACAGAGGTGTTGGAGTAATCCCTCTTAGTGGAGAGCTTCCTTGCTGAGCAGTCTCCAGCAGAAGGACCCACCACTAGCTGGCATGCGGCAGAGTCTTCTGCAGTGGGCCATAGACAGATGATGCAGGGGTCCAATAGGACTAGACCTACAGGTGGTCGACCGCATGACACAGGATCGTGTGTGCGAGGCACCCGGGGTGGACAACGACTTTCCATGAGCGGACAGTGTTACTCCTACGGCGGGGTTGGTCACATGGCTCATGACTGTCTGACCCACCATACAGATGACTAGAAGATGAACGAAGGACCTCCCAGGAAGAGGCAGAGGTTCGATCGAGGCAGACCACATGGAGTAGGAGACCGGGGCAGGGGAGTTGGCCGTGCAGCTGGAGGTGGATGAAGGTTCGAAGTGTTGCCACCACCACCACCAAGAGGTCCACCCTGACCACAGGGAACAGGTGGACATGGGAGAGCTCAGCTTCAGGAAGTTGAGGCCTACGATCATGGAGCTCCGGGAGTAGATGGGCAGGAGCGGGACTAACTCCAGACCTGGAGACTTTTGTTCATGTTTCTTCTAGCTTTGTTGATGTTTGTTTGTAGATGATTTGTGTCTTTTTACTTTGAGCTGCAGTAATAAAAGACACCTTTCTTGTGGCGTTTACCTTCCTGTCCTCTCTTTATGTTGTTACTAAGAGGTTCCGGTTTAAAAACAGTTGACTTGACCCTCACTTTGAGATACCTATTGGAGGAGACCCAATGACCACACACTGATGCCGACAGTGTGACTCAACCCTTGGTGGTGAGAGTAACGGTTGGATCTCTTGGTAGTAGTGTCGAGTCCTTACGACATCATCCTTTATATGGATTAGTATCATCCATGCTGGGATTGACTGTATTAGGTGAAGAATGTGGTTCTTCCAGGGGATGAGACTGGATTTCTCTTATCAGAAAATAAGAAATCTCAGCAACTCTTGTAGGACCAGAAAGGTCCAAGTCATCCAAGAGCGGATGAGGACAGCTCAGAGCCGGCAAAAGTCTTGTGCCGACAGGAGGCGGAGGCCACTAGAGTTCGAGGATGGAGATCATGTTTCCCTATGGGTCTCACCTCGACGTGAGTTACGGAGATGTGGCCGAGGCGACAAGTTATCTCTGAGGTTCAACGGAACTTTCTAGGTCCTCAGCAGGGTAGGCGAGGTGGTTTACCGCTTTACCCACCCACCTCAGTTTCACTAGGTGCACGACGACTTCCTTGTATCTCAACTGAGGAGATACGAGCTCGACCCTTCGCATTTCATCGACCATGAGGAGATGGACTTGGGCGATGGGGTGACCCTCACAGAGGTTCCAGTGGGGATCGAGGAACGACAGGAGCGGATCCTATGAGGACGGTCGATTCCTTGGGTGCGCTTTCACTGGCAGTACGGGAACCTCCAGGTGAGCACATGGGAGCGGAAGGCTCGGGTGTGTGCTCAGTACCGCTTTTGTATCCCAAGTTTGTGTTAAATCTTTATGGGGACGTAAATCCCTGAGGTGGGAGTAATTTAAAGACCCAGAAAATTCAAGGAAAATTTTTTCTTAATTTCTTTGGGATTTTACAAGAACGCAGTTTCTGGCGGCACAAGATTCTGAGGCCCGGTGTGCCCAGAATCATTTTCCAAAGTTTATCTCGGGCACGTTCAGTGAACGAACGAGCGGGTTTTCCTAAATTTTTAACTGGTGCTCAGAATCGAAATCTAAGGACACCGATAGAATCACAGTGCCGGTAATTGCATAGAAACACCTTTTCCGTAGTTTCATTTTCTCAGGTGTGGTTTTTAAATTTTGGGGTTAAGTAAAGGAATAAAATAAAAGTGGTGCAACCAATTTTATTTTATTTAAAGTAGTTTAACCTAAGCTAAGTGGATGAAGTGGGACCCACAATATCCTACCCACTGGGTAGGATAATTGTGAGGTGGGACCCACATGATCCCACCGTTTCTTTTCTTCCTAAACCCCCTCCTTTAATAAGGTAACGCACCTGCACCCCCATTAATTGGAAGTCAACCCTTGCGTTTATCTGTTTACGAAACGCCTCTTTTAATTCGGCGGTTTAAACGTTTCTATTAATTCAATTAATTGATTGTTTCAATTTTGAATTTCAAAGGCGTTGGCTTGTGTGTTAATAAAATAAGACAAGTCTTATTTTATTAAGAGGTCCGTTGTGTGTGAAGGCTTGGGGAGAATTTTCTCAAGTTCTTGAAGTTCTTCTTCCTCGACAAAGAACGCGAAGAATGCAAAGAACGCCAACCTCCGACGAAGGTCGATAAGAATGCCGGATCCTCGGAGATCAACGACGCGACGCCGACGAATCTTTTCTCTGTGACGCGACGATCCTCCTTCTGCGACGCCTCCTTCCGCGACATGCAATTCCGCGACGAGCCTTCGTTCAGCTACGCTCGAGGTAGGGGGATTATTTTCTTTTTGTTCCGGATTACTTCTATCGCCTTTCTCCATTTCAATTTGAGCTGCCTGATATCGCAATAACAGGAGGAGGTCGGACCGCACAAACACGGTCGACCCTCCTCCCCCTTGTTGGTTGACTTTTTTGCGGCACGTGTAAGGAGGCGCGGTGTCGTTGCACCATGAAGAAGCTATGAGATTGGGAGAAGCGTGGCGCCGTCGCGCCGCGCCGTTGATGTCGAACAAGGCGTGGCGCCGTCGCGCGGTGCCGGAGAACCACAAAATCACCGCGGCCGGAGTAGGGGCCGCAGAGGAGGGGTGCGGCCCCATTGCGCCGTGCCGGTCAGACCAAGGCCGCGGCGGAGCAGGGACCGGTGGCCAATTTTCGGCCGCCGGCGTCGGAGCAGGGGGACCGGCCCACGCCGGTCCCGTGGTGCGGCAGCCGGCCGGCCGGAGCGGGCCGTCCGGTCAGGAGAAGAACCGGGGGTTCGAAACCCCCAACTGGAGGCAGGAGTGGCCCCCATGTGGGGTCCACATTTAATGAGATAGGGGGAAGCCACCCCCCCCCCCGACCGCCCAGCTCGGTGTAACCGAGCTGGCCAGCGGTCCGCCAGCGCGCCGGGCCGGGCTGCCCAGGCCGGGCCGGGCCGCCCAGGCCAGACCGGGCCGCGATCAGGCCGGGTCGGGCCGCGCCAGCCAGCCCGGGCCATTCCCAAGCGGCCAGACCCGGAACCAGGTCGGGTCGACCCGGTTCGGACCGACCTAGAGGGTCTCGGGCCGGGTCGGTCTGGGCCCGAAACCCCCATTTTCGGACCACTTTCGGTCTTTTGCCCATAACTTGGGATAAAGACCTCCGATCAACAAACTGTCAGCTGCGATACGATTTTTGGATCGAGACGGTCGTTTCAGTATACTACACTCAAGGTTTTGAAGAACTTTGAGTTATGGACGGGTTGATTCGGATACCAAACTAACCGGGCCCTCGGAGCGGAAACACTTATATCTTGAGATCCGGACGTCCGATTGACGTGCCGTCAACTTTGTTGGATTCCTCTTGATGAGACGAAACTTTTGGCATACTTAACCTGAGTTTTGGTTGCAGTTGGATAGTGGTCGGGTTGGATTGTACCCGAAATCCAACCGGGCCCCTAGAACGGAAAAGCTGATAACTTTCAGACCGGACGTCCGTTTGACGAACCGTCAGCGGCGTTGGTGATCACGTTGAGAAACGGTCCCTATAGGAATACCCTATGAGTGTTTGGGGTACAGTAGAGTTACGGTCGGGTTGGTTCGCACACGAAACCAACCGGGCCCTGGGACGAAAAGGCTAGTAAATCACAGACCGGGCGTCTGACTGACGCGTCTTCTGTTGCATTGAGACCCCTATGATGAGGCGGTCCTTTGAGATACATCTTCGTAGAACTTCGTGATACTAGGAGTATCAACCAGTAGATCGTGGAGCAGACCCTCCTGGTGACGAGCTAGAAGAGTGTAGAGACCTAGTAGCTGGTTGAGACTTGACGACTGCTGATCTATCAACTCGGTGTGTTTCTGATATCCCTATGGGGAGCGCTTGGTTGTAGCGGCAGACCCATGGTAATAAACATAAGGAGTACCTCTGGAGGCTATGAGGGGGAGCACTTGGTTGTAGCGGCAGACCCACGGCGGAGGAGCGCTTGGTTGTAGCGGCAGACCCACGATACTCAACAGAATGAGTACCTCTAGAGCCTATGAGGGGGAGAGCTTGGTTGTAGCGGCAGACCCATAGTGGGAAGCGCTTGGTTGTAGCAGCAGGCCCACAGTAATCGACAGGTGGAGTACTACAGCAGTCCAAGGTTAGTGGGGCGTGCTTGGTTGTAGCGGCAAGCCCACTGTACTCGACAAAGGAGGAGTTTTCCAGCAGCCGTGGTTTCGACATCATGAATAAAATCCTGGTTAAGCTGAGTTTATGACCTTTGTGTTTACCTCATGATTGAGATGGGTCACTTGATAACTTTGGTATATGTATGGGCATATAACTGGGTAGTGGTTATCTGTTGATTTCATAATCTTTGTGTTTCCTCATGATTGAGATGGGTTACTTGATAACTTGGGTATATGTATGGGCATATACCTAAGTAGAGGTTATCTTTTGAGATCTTCTTTGTGGTTATCCTTGTTGGATTTAGTGAGACCTTGAGGGTCTCGGGGTCCCTACTGAGTATCGTTATACTCACCCCTGCACGGGCTATGCCCGCACCTCGTTGTGTTGGTTGCAGACGACGGGCAGCGAAGACCGAGGCCGAGTGTTCGAGGATGGGACGGTACCTGGAGGTGGACATCACGACGAGACAGTATCCGGTGGTGGACTTCACGACGAGGCGACACTCGGAGGAGGTTGACGGGCGAGAGCGTTGTGGAGGCTATATGTACCTACCCTTCAGGTAGGATCTGTGGTGGATGATCCAGGAGTTGTGATATCTGTACCTACCCTTCAGGTAGGATCCAAGGAGGAAGACCCAGGAGCTGCTTCTATCTTCTACCAGCCGCTTGTCTTTGTTGTACTTTCTTTCAGTTGTAGTTGTACTTTCAATTGGGTTTGTATTCTGGCCCATTTACTTTTCAGCACTTCCTTTTTGTACTTAGTGTTTTACTTATGCTTGTAATATGTGGTGTTTTGTTACTTTTATAAAGGAAATGCCTTCCAGTTATCGGGATTTACTCCTTTAGTGCTAGTCGCCATCCCCTGTCCTATGGAAGGAAAGCTTGGGGTAGTCACGGCACGGGCCCCGTGGGCGGGTCGTGACATAACCCGAAGACCCCTAAACCATTCCTGAAAGTTTCTACTGGTGAGAATATTATCTTTATCCAGAATTAATCGTAGAGAAAATGTGGTTGACGAGTTTGTCATATTTATTCTACAAATTAAAAGAGCATATTTATCAGTACCTTTCGATTAAATTTTTTGAAAAATAATAAATGAATTTATTAATTCTCCCACTATTTACCAAGTCCCAATGGACCTCACCATTGAACTTGGAATGTTCAGTTTCTAGGACATTCTAGGGGTAAGTATTCATATTCTCCTTCACATAACCCCAACAAGGGTTGTTCAAGATATTTGAAGGTATTTAGGTAGGTAGGTCTTTTCCAACTGTGAGCATATAGTTCCTTGATATGTTGAGTGGAATCCCCAATCCTGAAATCCTGACTTGGATTTCCTCAACACTTGCCTCCATTTTACCACAAGTCTAGAAAGGGCTACTCCTCTTGATGTAAAATTTTTAAGTCAACCCTAAAATTTCATAAGAGATTCCTTTATAAAAGTAAGTATCCCAACAAGGGTTGGTCAAACACATAGTTTTATTAAGTCTTGACCTTAATCAAGTAACGAAAGGCTTGGTCTAACTTAATATGGTGTTTGAGGGATTTTATTCTTTATGTATAGTTTTTCATTATCACATGCTTGTTAATATTAAGTGATGCTTTATTAAGTGATTAACCATGTTCTGATAATGTTTACGCATAGTCAGGTTTTTATTTTATTTCATCTTTTCATGCTTGTTTATTTCATTAATTATGTGATCGCGACAACACATATATAATAAATAAACCATGAAATCAGACAGAAATAAAATAAGATGGTATGATCATGATCTTGTATTGGTCAGCTTATCTAGAGGTTTTGATAAGATAACCTTGACCTAGGGAAAAACACCTTGAACTTGATGGTTCGTATTTTGTAGCTCCCACCTATCCACCTTTGTATCTTCTTGGGTTGGTTTCACCTCAGCTTCGGGTTTTGAACCATCTCCTCTGACTTGGGAGATCCTCCATTACATGGGGTTTAAATTAAAGAAATCATGGGCACACAAGCCCTACATATTATTGGAAGAAGGATCGTAGGCAATGAATTTAAATTAAATAAATTTAAATGAAACCATACACACACAAAGGGTCTTTGGTCTAGCTCATGATCATCCATATCATACAACTACATTTACGCATATTTAGAATTCAAATTCTTTTAATCATTCTTTTATTAAATATACGTCATGCTTGAATTCAATAAATATGATCTTATAATTAATCAATTATTTATCTTAAATTCCTTTCTGAATTTCCTTGAGATTCTTCTCATCCATATTCCTTGTACAGGTCTTTGTACTTTGGAGGAAACTTGGTGAAATTCCATTTCTGGAAAGTACATTGCGTGTAGGATATAATACATAGCATGTAGTTTTCACCCTTTATCCAAAGTACGCACCAGGGGATTTGGCGTGTTTTTTGTACTTTGTAAATTTTGGAGTACACAACGTGTAGATTAATATAACATGGCGTGTACTTCCTTGTTACATGGTTACCGGCCTGGAAATCCCATGTATGTGGTACATGGCTTCTTTTTATACACGGTTTCACCTGGGTTGGATCGGACTACATGGTGTGTTGATTCAACATACACGCCATGTATTCCAGTTTCTAGGTGTCGTTCAATTCTGGTCAATATGGTGTAATAAATACTTAGGAATGCTCAATTCACATGGCGTGGTTTGGTGGACCAATATCAGTTCATTGAACCTAAGTACACGGCGTGTAGTTTTCACTACACGATATGTACTCTTATGTTGTAAAGACAGAAAGAGCGGCTCCTATGGATGAGTTCCTCGTTTTTATTTTAATCAAAATTAAAACTAAAAATTTGTTTCTATGATATGAATTGAGAAATGAAGGAGGAAGAACAGATCTCATTCATTCAGTTTTATAGAACAATTTATCTTGAATTGAATCAAATATAAATGCGTAAATTATCAACGAAAATTAAATAACTATAATCAACATTGTAACCTCCCTCTGATATCATTTTAAGGTTCCAGGTGCAGTAGAAGATCGTGGTTGGATGTGCCCACTTGGACTTTTTTCATTAGCAGTGATAAATCCGGGATCAATACGATGATAAACGCCAGCCTCTACAGATCGAATCACAGAAATAGACAAAGAATAAGGATAGTCCTGGAACCATAAATGAGGATAATCACAGGTTGATTATAATTAAATTAATTAATTGAAAAGAAGTACCTTTTTGGGTGTTCTTTCTTTGTTGATATTCTTGATCATGTTCTGATGTGATTCGTTGTTGCGTCGCAAAATCCAAGTGTATACTTCCTCTAGCGGTGATCCACACGTGCACCACGTATCTCTAGACATCACCAAAGGATTCTCCAGGTGCTAGCGTGGAGAAACCTTTGCTTGCATTGTCCGCCTTAGATCATTTTGATCTGATGGAGGAGGATATTTATCGGTCTTGAGAGCGTTCTTGGAGGAAGGATTTCTCTCAGGCTTGAAGGAATTCCCCTGAATTTTTGTGCACAACGATTGGGAAAAGGTGTTGGGTTGTGAGGATATTTATAATCGGGTTTGAGGTTATTGAGTTATGACAATAAATAAATGTGTTATGCGTTTTATTTATTTCAATAACTCTTATTGAAAACCCCATGTCGAATAATTAATTCCTTGACATGCGCCCACGATGATTATAATAAATATCATTTAATAAAACAATATTATATCCTCAAAATCCCGACCGGAAAAACTACATGGCGTGTAATCATTAATACACGGTGTTTACTTGTTTTTCATAAAAAAACTACATGATGTGTAATCATTAATACACAGCATGTACTTTTTTTCATTTCCTTTCCAAAATGAAAACTACACGGCATGTAATCATTAATAAATGGTGTGTACTTGTTTTCAAAATAAAAACTACACGGTGTGTAATTATTAATACATGGTGTGTACTTGTTTTCATTTTATTCTTCCTCCAATATTAAAATGATTTAGGTTTCCTTGAATAATTATTAAACCATGTATGGGAATAATCTTTATTCTATTTGAGATAATTGAATACACTTAGTGTGTGACCCTCTAGTCCTCTTTCTCATTGGCATTAGGCGGGCTTGCCTAAAGTCCAAGAATACTGTCTAGCAACGGGTCAAGGCACCCAAGAGAAAGAAGTTGACGCCACATTGACGTGTCACCTCATACGAATGCTTACCGTGTAATTTAATCCCTTTGTCTTGATATCTCATCAATAAGGTTTCATGTCAGTGTCATAAACCTATATGCCTGATCTGTCATTCTTTGACTTCTAGAAATAAACTCGTCGCTACACCATGGCCATGGAATTTGGGTGATAGTTCTATTTCAATCAAAGGGCCCAAGATATATATTTCCAAAAATATGGAAGGAAAAAATCCTTCCTCGACTTATCCATTAACAACATGTCTATTCCCTTTGTCTCGATATCTCATCAAGTAGGTTTCATGGAAGTGTCATAAACCTATATGTTTGATATGTCATTCTTTGACTTCTGGAAATAAACTCGTCATTACACCATGGCCATGGAATTTGGGTGAAATTTTTATTTCAATAAAAGGTCCTGAGATATCTACTTCCATAAATATGTAAGGGACAAATCCTTCCTTGACTTATCCATTAACAACATGTCATTCGTGACGCACCCAACATACCCTACTTCCCTCCAACTATCTTCGTGACAGTTTTCGTCAGCAAATCTAAGTGTGTGGGTCATGACATGAGTTAATGATAATCTTCTAGTCTAAGGACCATTACACATGCTCGTATATAGTAGTTTTTGATGACACCAATACATGTGGAATTACTACTGGTGGGTATGTTCTCATAATCTCTCATCTTGGAGATTACCAAGTGTGAACTCCATGAGAGAGAGTCTCGTCTTCTTACAAGTAATCTCACATGAAGGTCTATATACTATGTGTCCTATCATAGTATGTTATCCAACCGTAGAACTTTATTTATGAATATTGCTATGGAATTTTAAGTTTCTCATCATAGAGGGGTTCTTCCATGACCTTATTAATGCAACAAATATTCCAGGATATTATTATATTATAGTCATGCAGAACAATGAACAATATATAATAAGTGTACATTCACGTAATCAAATTAAAAACAGTTGGTTCTCAGGACACCAACTCTAACAGGCCCCACCCATTACTTACTAAGTCCAATGAATTCCTCTTATGAAAGGGGTAAAACATAACCAGCATAGACATTTGTATTAAAACTAGCAAATGATGTGTTAATATATTAACCATAAACCATGAATGGTATCAAAATATAACATCCACAGTAAAAAATATCATAAACCCTTCAATATAATTTATCATAATAAATCAACCTTAGTTAAGTAGAAAATACAACAAAGGATGTTGACATAGATGAAAATAATCTAATAAAATCATTAAAACTATTTGAGAGAAATATATCTTTTTTTACTTTGAAATCATTTAAAATACATACAATTATAAAAGAAAACATTACTTTTGAAAATAACATTGTAATCTTGTAAGGGAATCTACAAAATGTTAAGGCTTCATAATGGCAGAAAATAGCTACTTGTGCATATAAGTTAAAAAACATTCTTTCCTTAATTTGTCGAAAAGGGTCATAAAGTACCTCATTTGGAAAATGATGAAATGATTCCTTTCAAAAAAAATTATAAAAATTCAAACATGGGTAAAAATGTATTTAAAAAAATTAGATAATATTTTTAAATATATTTTTAGAAACATGGACATGGATGATAAAGATGTCCTAGTAGATATTTATATATAAACAGCCTCAGATAATAATGAGGCTGTGAAATTAACACTTATGTAAAAACCTTAAAATATTTATTTTTGAAGAAATTTTAATAAACTTAAAAAAAGTCAAAAAATGTTCTTTATTATCCTTTATATAAATATAAATAAATATGTATAATGATATCAAGAAAATTAAAAAGGAGAAAGGATTAATTCTTTAAACATTCAAAGTGTCCCATACAACTTTGAACATTTAAATAATAAGCCCAATATCTTCAAATGAAACTTTAAATACCAATGAAGATAAATGTATTCATGATATTAAATATAATAGGGTAAATACATACACTATACACAAGAAATAGGTGTTGAACATGGCTTATATCTCTTGAAAATTAAAAGGGAGATGGAAATTTCCTTACCTTAAGTCTGATACTCTTCATATGTGTATAAAACTCCTATATAATGGTTTTAAACATATTATTAACTTATAAAAAAATAATAATAATTTTTATGATATCATATATGATTCGTTTATGGATTTATATTACCCGTGTATTAATAATTTCTAAGTTAAAGAAACATTTTGGGTAATAATCGCTTTCTTTATTGTACGTGTTTTGACTTGTTATTCTTGACCGTATTACTTATATCATGATTTAATTACTTCTATAGTATATAAAATAATTTATATATCATAAATATTCAAAATATAAATATATAATATATATGTATATGTATGAAATAGAATACACCGTTCATGGATATGGTAGGTCGTACGTATATATGAACGTTATTTCTGTTTTCTTATCGTATTAAATGGAAGTAAGTGAATGAAATATATGTACATACATATATATATATTATTATAGAATAATTATCATGTCATATATTTTATACTTATTAATAATATATATATATATTTATAATCATTCTTGAATGGAGAATGTGGAAGATGAATCTAATCACGTCGTGGAGACGGTAAGCCGTACGTATGCACGAGCAACGGTATCATTTTCTTAATGGTTATATTATATGGAATTGGATGAAATATTAATTTTGTAGAAAAAATATAATTTTATATTTATTATTTACATCCTTTATATTCATCTTCATACACATAGAAATAATGTATACATGAAAAATAGTTTACACCACGGCGTGGAGACGGTAAGTCATACGTACGCATGCACGGTGATATTGTTTTTCATAGGATGGGTAAAAGGGGTAATATGGTTGTACCATAATAATAAAAAAATATCATAATATTTTATATTCTACATTTATTAATTTATTATGGAAACAATATAGGAAGAGGAAGTAGAAGAAGAAAACAACATTGAAATAGGTTATAAAACAATTACCTCTTTTTCAGGTATCTCTTTTTGATTTTCACAAAAGGACTTCTTAGGATGTATTTATACCCAATTTATTGCCTCTAAGATTTAGGAAGGGTATTTTTGAGAGGAAATGGACAGGTTTTTGACTATACAAAGTGATTTGGAGATGTGAATTAAAGAGAAAGATAGGTTCCCTTTTATAAAAAAGGTAGTGGCACTTTTAGAAGATCTTAAAATATTAATTTATTATAAATTTATTTTCAGCTTAAAATAGGTAAAAAGTGATTTATTTCTAGGATAATATGAGGAAGTGTCTAAATAATCTCAAACAATAAATTTTACACATGTTTAGTTCATAAAATTAACCTTATCTTTTGAATTTAACCCTTAGTTAAACAGTTTAACTCTTATCGTGTCCTCTTGTATTTTTACACTATAGGGTTAATATAGTTACTATAAAATTTCAAACGAACACCAATTGAATAATTTATAAAATATTTGAAATTATCCAAGTTATTTTTCAAAAACTTATATTTTTATGTCTTTTATATCATTTAATAAAATATTATCTATTTTAAATTATCATTTATGTCAATTTTAATACTATTCAATATTTTCATTTTTAAAAATGTCAAACCAACATGATAACTTCGATAAAACACTTAAAATATGTCACTAAAATTTCTAAGTTATCTATAAAATTATTTTATGTCATTAATTAAGTCAAATTATATTTATTTTATTATTTTTAATATCATTTATTTGATATCTCAATTCATTAAACAATTAATATATCATCTTTGCGTCATTATTTAATTAATTTATTTAATGTATAAAAATTATAAATAAATTATCATGATATAGATAAATTTCTTATATTTCTAAAATATATTTATAGTTGACCATATCACTACCATAACCTCATATTAAAAATAAAATAGTTATTAAAATTTGAATATGAAATTTTTAACTCTTCTTTAAAGAAAATATAATAAATGTACTAATCAAATACAAGTGGATTAAAAAGGATAATATTTTTTACCTAAGGTTTATTTTGGTCGAAACATACTTATATAATAAAATTAGGACATGTTTTAGGACAATTGTATATTATTATAATATTATTTTTACCTTTAATTACCCTAAATACCTTTAACTGTGGTAAATAAAATTCAAAAGTTATTATTCAAAGAAATTATTTTGATCCTATTAGACCATATTTTTTATAATTATTACAACCTTGTATGTATTATATTCAAAATTTAATTCACAGAAGTAGTAAAATTACATTTAATGCCAATCTGCGAATGTTTCTAGAAGACGGGTAAAAAGACGTTAAAAAAGTTCAATGAATTTGTATGTCTAATTCTATTATAAAAATAATTCCAATGAACTAAATTGTGTTAAAATATTCATTATTTATATATTTTGACTTTAAAATAAATTTAAATTAAAATAATTATTTAAATGAAAAAATCATTTTTTAATAATAATGCAATGTTTTTCACTATTCGTCAAAAATTAAAAGTTTTCAAAAAATTAAAAAAAATCACCACTAGATAATTTTGATATTAAAAATTCAAAAATTAAGTATATCTTACCAAATTAAATTTATAAGAGTCTCTAAATTAATTTTATTATTGTTCACAAAAGAACATAAAAAGTAGTTCCTTTAAAAAAATAGTATTTTCTAAACATATAACTATTTTATCGAAACCTATACATTTAATTATAAATATGTTTTATTTATGTGAAGACATTATAAATAAAATTTAAAAATTATTTATTAATATTTATATTACTATATTTAATGGATAAGTTATGAATATATCATTTAAATAATTTTAACACTAAAGTGTTGTTTCGTAGAGACTCGATCTTGTGTGTTACACAAGCCAAGTCTATGTTGCATGAAACAAAAGTTACTAAATATAAAGTACCATAAAATATTAGGGTGTTACACCATGGAATTTTTTTATGGTTCTTATGGTTGTGGTAAATGCTTAGAGATATTCCAGCATAGTGTCGAAACATGTTTATTGTTGTATTGTATTAATTTATTAATTAAGAAAGTTTTTTATTTCATTATTTCATGCACTTATTTATCATACTAGTTTTCTTTATATAAAACGGTGTCAAAATATAGAGTTTTACTTACACCCTATTCAAGGATCCATTTGGTACCAAGAAGATTACATGGATACGTGTTTGGACAAGGCCAAGAGAATTTGTAGTTGATTATTTCTTGCTAAATGGGTTGGATCTTGGAGATGAGACTGACATGGGGTTCAGGATCGGGGTCTTGTTAGTTTATTTGTATCAATATGATTTTTGTATATATATTACCTTATTTTTACCTTAGATTTATTCTATTTTGACATTACATGATTACGTAATTATAGGGTTTATTAGTTCTTATTTTATCTTCCAGTTGCATGATGTACTATTTCTACTATTTTTCATTACTCTGATATTTATTTATATTGTTAATTTATGTTGTATTGTAACTATATACCAAGGGGTATAGTCTCCCCACTATAACCACTACACCCCCGCTACTAGTCGGAAGCCACTTGTTTATAGGGAGGCATGCTTGAGGTCCCATAACCAACCTAATTTGGCCACGTGAGAGAGTGTTAGATCGAGGGACATTACGGATGAAACAAGTCAGCATGATGAAAAATCAATGAACACATCAATTGACCTCACCCAAACACCTAGTCGTACCCTATCCTGACTTAACCAATAACACCCCAAGATTTCATAGTACGTTATTTCTTCAAAATAATTTAATAACTTGCACTACACGCAATACCGAGTTCTAGCGCACCACGACTTACCAAACTAGTCTTTCAAAAGTGGTTATGAATAGTATTAACCAAATTTTTAACTTTATATAATCCTTATAATTTTAGAATCTTAGACATAATGTAATAACAAATTCATTTTTTTTAGATAAAAGTAGTATTTTTCAAAAAATGCAATTTTAACGCCTTTTAATGGCGAACCTTTTTTAAATCAAATATTTGAAACTTTTATATATTAAATTTGACAAAATAAACTTATTATTTGGAATTGTGACATAATAATTTAGTTTAAATAAATTTTTGGTGTTTTTCTGATAAATTTCAAATTTAGCTGAATAGTGAAAATACTATATTTTAACTGAAAAAAACTTTTTTAATCAAAATAATTTGTAGTTTTAAATTATACATTTTAATAGTTAGGAAGTATAAATAGATTATATTTTTACCATTTAATCTAATTATATTCATTGGAAATAATTTCACTTTGAAATTGAACATAAAAAAGTATCAATCTTTTGTTAGTTATTATTTCTTAAAAACACGCTTTTTGGTTTTGACAATGGAAATTATTTTTAAATTAATAAATGCAACTTATATGTTTTGAATTTGGTAAAATAGACTTAATTTTTTGATTCATAATATCAAAATTATCTTAGGGTGAAATTTTGGTATTTTTCTGAAAACTTTCAATTTTTGATGAATAATGATAAACACTGAGTTATCGGTTAAAACCGAATTTTTATTTAAATAATTATTTATTTTATTTAAATTTATTTTAGGTAAAAATAGATACATAATACCTATATAAGTTTAATATAATTCATTGGAGTAATTTTATAATAAGTTTAGATATATAAAAATTTTATTGAACTTTTTACCGTCTTTTACCCACCTCCTAGGAGAATTTGCAAATTTGCATAAAACTTAATTTTACCGTTTCTATGAGTTGAATTTCAAAAATCCGAAAGACACGGTTAACCACAGTAAGTAAAATTTGGTTCAATAAAATAAAAATATTTTTTTAGTGAATAGTAACTTTTTACTATTATTTACCGCGGTTAAGGGTAAATAGGGTAATTCAAGGTAAAAATAATATTATAATAATAAGAAATTACCTTAACACTTGTCCTAAACTTATTGTATGAGTCATGACCGACCATGAGCATCCTTGGGTAGATTTTGGGACCCCATGGATCCACTTATTAATGATAATGACACTTTATTTTAATTAAATTAAAGTAAAGGAAAAAATGACATAAACAAATATCTTTTAGTAAATTAATTTTTACATGGGGTTATAAAAGTCATATTTTCAACTATAAATATTAATTTTAAAGATAAAAAATATTTCCTACATAATGGTATTTTATTTATATTTTTAAACATTAAATAATTTAATTTATTTATGACACAATGATGATGAAGTAATTACCTTATTAATGAAATATTGAAATAATTGATATTATAAATATCCAAATAAATGTAATTTGAGACTTTTTATGAATTACACTAATTTTATAGGTTAATATGACATGTTATGGATGATTAAATGAATTTATTTGGAAGTAATAATGCTGTTATAAATTTAAGAAAAACAAAATAGAAAATAGTGTCAGGATTGACATAAAAGAGTTTTTAAAATAAATATTATATTATTAATTGATATTCTATTCCTAAAAATCTAAGGTTCGTCAAAAGGTCCTAAATAATATTATATATATCATTAATGAGCAACTTTAGGTTCTCTTGTAAGTTTATAGTATGTTTATTAACCATATAATATAAAAATACAAAGAGACATGGTAAATGTCAAACTAATTAACTAAGAGTTAAATCTAAAAGATGAGGTTAATATAGTGACCTAAACCTGTATAAAATCTATTGGTTGAGTCGTTTTCGAACCATATCCACCTTAGACTCTAAATAAATCATTTTTTATCCATTAGAAACTGAAAATGACTTTATTATAAAATAATATTTCTATCTTTTCCTAAGGTGCCCCTCACCCCTCTTATAAAAGGGAACCTCTCCTTCTCTCTAATTCACACATTAAAATCCATTTGGATCCACCAAACTCTACCCAAATACCCTATCAACTATCCTACCTTAATCTTAGAGGCATTACTTTAGTCATAAAGCCAACCTAAGGATCCGTTTTGATCAAATCAAAAGGAAGAACCCGAAGAAGAGGTAATGATTTCACCACCCTCTTTCAAGTTCTTTTCTTCTTCCACTTACTCTTTCTTTGTTATTACCATACCAAAAAAAATAAATCAAGTACCTTATATATACTGTGATGTTATTTTAAATATGGCACAACAATATTCATTATTCTATCCATCCTATTAATAATAATTTCACCATGTGTGTGTACGTACGGCTTACCATCTCCACGTCGTGGTGTAATTTGTTATTCAACACTATGTTATTTGGATGGATATAATGATGAGTAATTTGTATATAAATAATGAAAATAACATGATAATGTCTCTGTAAAATAAATATACCATCCAATTCCACACCTTTAAGGAAATGATATTGTCGCTCGTGCGTACGTACGGATTACCGTCTCCACGACGCGATGAGATTTATTTCCACGTCCACCATTCATCGACGATTATAAAAATATATATTATTAATAAGTATGTAATATATGAAATAATAATGATAATGAAGATATATATATATTTATATATATGTATATGTATTCATGTAATTACATATATCTTATTCACTTACTTCCGTTCAATACGATATGAAAACAGAAACAGCGTTAATGCGTACGTACGGTCTACCATCTCTACAAATGGTGTTTTCCATTTCATATATCTATCTATTATAAATATTTATATTCTAAATATATATGATATATAAATCAAGTTTTATATTTCATAAGTATTTAAATAATTATCTAAATGATACGATCAAGAATAACAAGTTAAAATACGCATGATAAAGAAAGCGATTATTACCCGAAATGTTAATTTAACATAAAAATCATTATTAAATGGGTAGTATAAAGTCATAAATAAATCATGTATCATATAATGTGAATATGGTTTTGGTATAATATAATAACATACAATGGTTATTATACAGGAGGCTAAACGTACCCTCGAACAAAGTAAAGTGCAAGGTAAGGATTAATTTAACAATATTTTTATTATCTGAGGATGTTTTTACGTAAGTATCTACTGGGACATATTTATTATCCATGTCCATGTTTTATAAAAGAGTTTTCAAAGGTATTATTTTAAGGTAATTTTTTACTAAATCATCAATTTAAATGTTTTAAATATTTATTCTTCTAAATCATTCTCATTAATGTCCATGTTTTCAAATTGGTTTTTAAGGATTTATTTATATGGACATGAATGTTTTTAAAATGTTAATTACCTTGAAAAGTTTCAAATTGGTATGGGAAACTTTTATTCAAAAATGTCTTTAAATTTATTCTTTTTTAAATTCTGTGACTTTTAAATGTTTTCATGAAAAAGATATATTTCTATCAAAGAGTTTTACAAATCATTTTCATCTATGTCAACATCCTTTGATGGATTTTAAACTTGTTTGAAGTTGATTTATTTTGATACAAATCTTTCATATTGTATTGAAGGTTTTGTGATATGTTTGACTATGGATGTGTTTTTTATACCATTCATGGTTTATTGATAATGTATTGACATTTCATATGCTAGTTTTAATATGAATGTTTATGTTATGTTTAAACCTTTTCATATGAGTAATTCATTGGACTTAGTAAGTGACGGGTGGAGCCCACTATAGCTCCTCAATGCATTTGTAGGTCTCATGAGAAAATCTAGTGTCTTGGAACAAGGCCTTGACAAAATATTATTTGTAGTCTTGGCACAAGGCCTTGACTATGTGGTTATGAAAGTCTGGCATTATGCATTCCATCATTATGAGATTGGCTATTAATATTGCATGTGATTATTCGACTAGTAGAATATCCATGTGAGTAAGTAAATGGAAATATTTTGATTTATATTTTCCATATTATGATTAATTTTATGTTTAAAAGGCCTTTGTTTTAATTTTATATATTTCCTTAAATTTTTATGCTTATTTATGAAAGCTTTCGCTATATTGTTATCCTTACTGAGCATCTGATCTCACCCCTTTCTATGTTTTATTTTTACCAGGATTCCAAGAAGTGTATTACTATTGATAATAAGGGTTAATCTAGGGGATTAATGGCGTTCTCAATGGATCATTTATGTTGTGTTTTATTTTCTAATGTGTAATGTAATGTTCATGTATGTAATCTATTTTACAAGACTGCTAAACTGATCGGTCTTTCGGGACTTGATACCTTGTAATCATGCCAATGTATTAAAATAATTCACCGACTCTGGGCTTCTAGGGTTGGGGCATTACAGTTGGTATCAGAGGAAGTTTAGCAATAGCCTTGAAAACTAGATTTAGATAAACTCTTATTAGAGCACATTACCCTAAGATAGACTTTGAGGATTAGTATAGAATAACTTCTAGAATTTTGGTAATGTCGAGTTTTTTTTATTTTTCCAAGAAAATACATCCCTATCTAGATACGAGTAGGTAGAGGAGGCTCTGACATAGATGTACCTAGGGGTAAAACCCGAAAACACCACTTTGAGCTAGACTCGAATGGGAACTAGTGCACGACAACAGGCCTTGTGGCACTCTTGGTTACGACACTCTCAGGGGATATGCTTAAGATAATTCTCGTTTTCTTTACAAACCACTATAAAGGGTTTAAGAGTATATACCTACTCAAATAAAACATTTTTGTGATTATGGATTATATCCATAAACTGTTCAATTTATGTTAGTTATTTTACATGTTTGGAATTATTAATTGTGATTCATAAACTGACCTAGTGTATTCCATTGTTTAGAAATGGTGCCCAGTAGAAGGAATGAGAACTCCAGCAATATGTATGATCCAAAGAGTAAGAAGGGTCATATCATTCATGAAATTAAGCCAACATTTAGAAGGGAAATAGTATCCCATGTATTCTCAACATATGAAGAAATAATATCATGTGTTTGTAAGATAAGTAAATAATTCTCTGAGTCCTATGTCTTTCAAGGGAAGCAAGAGAAGAAAAGGATGGTAGAGAGAAAGATATATAAAGGGAAGAGGGGAAAGAAGGATTTTCCTATATGTGATAAATGTGGAAATAATCATCTTGGTAAATTCTTGAAGGGAATGAGATTTTTTTATAAGTGTGGATAAAAAGGACACCAAGTACGTGATTGCAAGGGTACGAAAAAGTTTTCAAATGTAAAATGCTTCATCTGCAAGGCGTTGAGACACTACGCAAATCAATGTCCCAGTCATAAGAGTATACCGCAAATGATGTTATTGGATAATAATCAAGTTATGATACTACCTCAGATGAAGAGGAATGACTAGTGTTCTTATGTTTTTATTATAGAATTATTTCATTTGAGTGTTGTATCAACAGTATATTGGTTATATGAATTATGCAGATTAATAAGGATTGTACTGCAATACTATTTTATTGAGGATTTGAGATTATATAGTTCTAAGAAAAGTGACTTAATAGTAAGCTACACTTTTTAGAAAATACATGGTTTAAGGAAAGTTAATCCTTAATATGGTCCTAATAATGAGGTAGTGATTTTGGAATAAGAGATGGTTGATTTGGATAAATTATATTGGATATTTTTGACTACCTTGAAACTGATTAATGATTTGTATACTCCATCATTGATGGAGTTTACAACATTTTTGGATAGGAGTATATCCAGTATTCTATAAGGAATAATGGAGCATGAATGTAATAAATAAGGTTTTATGGTAATTCAGGATGTTGCGGTGTTTTAAAAGAATACATGATGAAGGTGTTCACATGTTATTACCTGGAAAAAAGGATCTTCATTATGTTTAAATTCCTTATAAATTTTGGACTGTGAGTTTGGATAGAAGTATTTTGGATAAGTCTAAAGGTTCGAATGGATTAAGTTTGAAATTGGATATTATGGTTAAGGTTATTTTTGGATTTTTATAAAAAGGACAACACGTAGACCATGTGACAATCTGTCGCGTCAGACAAAACTGCGTGAATCGAACCCACAACCATAGTGTGATTTGGATTTATCACCTACCAATAGACTACATGAAGTCCATGGATTGTATAATCTAGTTTTTAAGGGTCTAATAGGTGAATTATAAATTCATTATTTTTGGAAACCTATACAATTAGGATAAATAGAATTTTTTT
The DNA here is from genome assembly GCA_963277665.1 of Viscum album. Lineage (NCBI taxonomy): Eukaryota > Viridiplantae > Streptophyta > Magnoliopsida > Santalales > Viscaceae > Viscum > Viscum album. Next base: position 1,635,863,890 of record OY728145.1, on the reverse strand, counting down.
TTGAAATCTTTTGGAGTGAAAGATGAGTTTGTGGTATGAATTAGTTTAAGGATGAAACTCTACTTGTCAAGTATATATATATATATATATATACATATATATATATATATATATATATAATTTTTTCCCTATTATTCTATGGGTAAATTAATTATTAAACTTTAGGTAAGGTATCTTAAAACCAAAAATGTGTTATCCTAATACCTTATGTTTTGTTGAACCGATGATATTTCAAATCATAATAGATTGAAGGATTTGAGGCCCTCAATTTTACACTTGTTTGTGATTGATGACCTCAATCACTCCCCATAAATATTTATGTTTTTTCCCCAATTATGTGTCTCTAATTTACACCAATTTTCTCCTAGTTGAGATCTTAATTTGGCGGTGACCCTTTCATTTCCCTTTTCCACTTATTAAGACTAAATTTTATTAACCCAATTTCTGATATGGGTTTTCCCACAAAAGTATTTTCTATTTTAAACCTTTTATTTTAAAAAAACAATTTCTAATTTTGAGGACTCAATTTATTGAAGGAGTGAAGAATGTAACACCCCAATATTTCATAGTATGTTATTTCTTCAAAGTGATTCAATAACTTGCACTACACGCAACACCGAATTCTAGTGCACCACGACTTACCAAACTAGCCGTTAAAAAGAGGTTATGAATAATATTAACTGAATTTTGAACTTTATATAATCCATATAATTTTAGAATCCATATTATGAGTTTCTTAGACATAATGTAATAACAAATTCATTTTTTCCAGATAAAGGAAGTATTTTTCAAAAAATGCAATTTTATTGCCTTTTAATGGCGAAAGTTTTTTAAATCCAATATTTGAAACTTTTATATATTCAATTTGAAAAAATAAACTTCTTATTTATAATTGAGACATAATAATTTAGTTTCAATAAATTTTTGGAGTTTTTCTGATAACTTTCATATTTGGATGAATAGTGAAAAATACTATATTTTAACTGAAAACAACTTTTTTAATCAAAATAATTTGTTGTGTTAAATTATACATTTTAATGGTTTGGAAGTATAAATAGATTATATTTTTACGATTTAATCCAATGATATTCATTGGAAATAATTTTACTTTGAAGTTGAATATAAACAAGTATCAATCTTTTGTTAGTTATTATTTCTTAAAAACACGCTTTTTGGTTTTAACAACGGAAATTAATTTTAAATTAATAAATGAAACTTCTATTTTTTAAATTTGGTAAAATAGACTTAGTTTTTGAATTCAGAATATCAAAATTAGCTTCGGGTGAAATTTTGGTATTTTTCTGAAAACTTTCAATTTTTGATGAATAGTGAAAAACACCGAGTTATCAGTTAAAACCAACTTTTTATTTAAATAATTATTTATTTTATTTAAATTTATTTTAGGTAAAAATATATACATAATACCTATATAAGTTCAATATAATTTATTGGATTCATTTTATAATAATTTTAGATATATAAAAATTTTATTGAACTTTTTACCGTCTTTTACCCACCTCCTAGGAGAATTTGCAAATTTTCATAAAACTTAATTTTACCATTTCTGTGAGTTGAATTTCAAAAATATGAGAGACACGGTTAACCTCAGTAAGTAAAATTTGGTTCAATAAGATGAAAATAATTTTTTTGTGAATAGTAACTTTTTACTTTTATGTACCGTGTTTAAAGGTAAATAGGGTAATTCAAGGTAAAAAAGAATCTTATAATAATATGAAATTACCTTAACACTTTTCCGGACCTTATTGGATGAGTCATGACCTACCATGGGCATAATTTGGTCGATTTTGGGACCCCATGGAGCCACTTATGAATGATAATGACACTTTATTTTAATTAACTTAAAGTAAAGGCAAAAATGACATAAACAAATATCTTTTAGTAAATCAATTTTTACATGGGGTTATATAAGTCATATTTTCCACTATAAATATCTATTGGAAATATAAAATATATTTCCTACATAATGGTATTTTATTTATATTTTTATACATTAAATAATTTAATTTATTTATAACACAATGATGATGCGGTAATTACCTTATCAATGAAATATTGAAATAATTGATATTATAAATATCCAAATAAATGTAATCTGAGACTTTTTATGAATTAAACTAATTTTCTAGGTTAATATGATATTATAGGGTTGATTAAATGAATTTTTTTCGAAGAAATAATGCTGTTATGAATTTAAAAAAACAAAATAGAAAATAGTGTCAAAATTAACATAAAAGAGTTTTTAAAAAAAATATTATATTATTAATTGTTACTCTATACCTAAAAATCTGAGGTTCTTCCAAAGGTCTTAAATAATATTATATATATCATTAATGAGCCACTTTATGTTCTCTTGGAAGTTTATAGTATGTTTATTAACCATATAATATAAAAATACAAAGAGACATGGTAAATGTCAAACTAATTAACTAAGAGTTAAATCTAAAAGATGAGGTTAATATAGTGACCCAAACCTATATAAAACCTATTGGTTGAGTCCTTTTTGACCCATAACCACCTTATCCTACAAATAAATCATTTTTTATCCATTAGAAACTGAAAATAATTTTATTATAAAATAATATTTCTAGCTTTTCCTAAGGTGCCCCTCTCCCCTCTTATAAAAGGGAACTTATCCTTCTCTCTAATTCACACCTTCAAAGCCATTTGGATCGGCCAAACCCTACCCAAATACCCTATAAACTATCCTCCCTTCATCCTAGAGGCTTTCCTTTAGTCAGAAAGCCAACCTAAGGAGCCCTTTTGATCGAATCAAAAGGAAGAACCCGAAGAGGAGGTAATGATTTCACCACCCTCTTTCAAGTTCTTTTCTTCTTCCACTTACTCTTTCTTTGTTATTACCATAAAAAAATAATAAATACTGTACCATATATATACTGTGATGTTATTTTAAATATGTAACAACCATATTCATTATTCTATCCATCCTATGAATAATAATGTCACCATGCGTGCGTACGTACGGCTTACCGTCTTCACGTCGTGGTGTAATTTTTTATTCAACACTGTTATTTGGATGGATATAATGATGAGTAATATGTATATAAATAATGAAAATAACATTATAATTTCTTTTTAAAATAAATATACCATCAAATTCCACATCTTTAAGGAAATGATATTGTCGCTCGTGCGTACGTACGGATTACCGTCTCCATGATGCGATGAGATTTATTTCCACGTCCTCCATTCATCGACGATTATAAAAAATATATTACTAATAATTATATAATATATGAAATAATAATGATAATTAAGATATATATATATTTATATATATGTATATTTATTTATGTAATTACATATATCTTATCCACTTACTTCCATTCAATACGATATGAAAACAAAAACAGCGTTTATGAGTATGTATGGTCTACCATCTCCATAAACGGTGTTTTACATTTCATATATCTATCTATTATAAATATTTATATTATAAATATATATGATATATAAATCAAGTTTTATATTCTGTAAGTATTTAAATCATTATCTAAATGATACGATTAATAATAACAAGTTAAAATACATACGATAAAGAAAGCGATTATTACCCAAAATGTTAATTTAACATGAAAATCATTATTAAATGGGTATTATAAAGTCATAAATGAATAATTTATGATATAATATGAATATTGTTATGGTATAATCTAATAACATACAATGTTCATTATACAAGAGGTTAAACGTACCCTCGACCAAAGGAAAGTGCAAGGTAAGGGTTAATTTCACAATCTCTTTATTATCTGAGGTTGTTTTTACATACGTATATACTTGGACATATTTATTATCCATGTCCATGTTTCATAAAAGAGTTTTCAAATAGATTATTCTAATATAATTTTTTACTAAATCATCATTTTAAATGTTTTAAATATTTATTATTTTAAATCATTCTCATTAATGTCCATGTTTTCAAAATGGTTTCTAAGGATTTATTTATATGGACATGAATTTTTTTAAAATGTTAATTACTTTGAAAAGTTTTAAAGTGGTATGGGACACTTTGATTCAAAAATGTATTTAAATGTCTTCCTTTTTTAAATTGTGTTACTTTTAAATGTTTTCATGAAAAAGAGATATTTCTCTCAGAGTTTTACAAATCATTTTCATCTTATGTCAACATCCTTTGATGGATTTTAAAATTGTTTCAAGTTTATTTATTATGATACAAATCTTCCATATTGTATTGAAGGTTTTGGGATATGTTTGACTGTGGATGTGTTATTTTTATACCATTCATATTTTATGGATAAATTATTGAGATTTCGTATGCTAATTTTAATACGAATGTTTATGTTATGTTTAAACCTTTTTATATGAGGAATGCATTGGACTTAGTAAGTGACAGGTGGAGCCTGTATAGCTCCTTGATGCATCGGTAGGTCTCATGAGACAAACTATTGTCTTGGCACAAGGCCTTAACAAAATCTTATTTGTAGTCTTGGCACAAGGCCTTGACTATGTGGTTATGAAAGTCTTGCATTATGCATTCCATCATTATGAAAGTGAATATTGATATTGAATGTGATTATTCGACTAGTATAATATCCATGTGAGTAAGTAAATGGGATTATTTTGATTTATATTTTCCATGTTATGATGAAGTTTATGTTGAAAAGTATTTTTTTTTAGTTTTATACATTGCCTTAAATGTTTATGCTTATTTATGAAAGCTTCCGCTATATTGTTATCCTTACTGAGCATCTGATCTCACCCCTTTATATGTTTTATTATTCCCAGGATTCCAAGAAGTGTATTATGATTGATAAGAAGGGTTAATCTAGGGGATTAATGGCGTTCTAAAAGGATCATTTATGTTGTGTTTTATTTTCTAATGTGTAATTTAATGTTCATGTATGTAATCTATTTTCCAAGACTACTAAACTGATCGGTCTTTTGGGAATTGATTCCTTATAATCATTCCAATGTATTAAAATAATGCACCGAATCTGGGCTTCTGGGGTTGGGGTGTTACATAACCAAGGGGAAATCCCTTATGTTGACCTAAGTCCCACCTAATCCCACTAGCCATAGCATAATACTAAACTATTTCACATGGGTACCTAGACTTCCCACCTAAAAACTCAGGTATTCCCAAGACATTCAAAAGGTGGTTAGTATTTCAAATATAGTATCATACTATATATCTTATATTATAATAACATTTACAAAAAAATTCACAAATATTCCTCACACCATTGTACACTAAATAGTAACATTCACCTTTATCATGTATATCAATTTAATTTAATTAAATTCAATTAATCACCCTTAAAAGGGAAATTTAAGTTCATTCATTAAATCATCCATCATTTCCATTTCATAAAAAGGGACATGTCCAATAGGTTTTATATTTTCCAAGAAATCATTAAAATTTACCAAACATTTCTTTATACATTCCAATATGAATAACAAGACTTTAGAATTAGTTCAAGGCCATTTATAAAACAATTTATAAATCATTCCACTTTAATAAAATACTAGTTCTCAAAGCATCATTTCAAAAAGGGTAAAATGTAGCCCAGATTTTTAAAAAACAATATTTTCTATTTATTTTCTAAATCATCATCATAAAAATCTCAAGAAAAATCATCAATATCCAATTGGGAATATAAATTTCCAAAATAAGAATATATTCCTTGAAACCCATTTTCAAAACATTTTATATCAAAATTCACTTTTCCAATTTTATCAAAGGCTCAATAAATCATCAAACATTAATATAACTTCTAGGTATAAGTGAAAAACATCATATACATTGAAAAATCATATTTAAATAATAATCAGTCATAGATTCAATTCTAAAGGGAGATTATTGGGACACCTACCTCAAAATCAATCGAAATATCGATCACTGGAATGAATCCACAAAATAAAGAGAGGAATAGCTCAAAAAAAAGAAGTGTATCCCTATGGGTAAAAAATACAAACTAGAAAACATGGATCCAATAAACATCCATAGAATAAATATCCCTGGGTCTATAATAACATGATGTAGAAGTGGATCCAAGACCAAGAAGAATAAATACTTACCGATCATGAACCATTGTAATGAACATCACTTCGATCCACCCAGAAAAGAGATTGGAGATTCCAAACACACACAAAAAGGACTCCCAAAGTCATGGGGTCAATAATTGGTTGAGGAGGAGATTAAAAAAATTGTGGAATTAAATAGTATCCTTGATGGTGTCCTGTATCCAACAACACCAATAACTAGCCGTTGGTGCCAGGAAGAATTTATGGTCAAATGGAAAGCATACCAGTTGGTTAGTGGGTCTCACCGGATGTTAGGTAGGTTTCCTATAGGAAACCCAAACTACTAAAATTTAATAAACTACCTACTGTCCCTTATTGTATGGATGACGGACTACCTATATATCTTCTATCTATTGGTCTCTGACCACACCCACTTCGAGCTTCTGAGAAACCCTCTAAAACCTCAAGCCTCTAAGAAAAAGATCAAAGGACCAACCAAGGTTGAAAGAAAATATAGGATTCCATTGTATACTAAAATATGTGTCTAAGCCTTGAGTAGCTGATATTTATTGAATTTTTTGATGATTTATTTCCTCTAGTTTTCAAGTTTATTTATGAGATATTTAAAAAAATCAAAACAATGTGTTGTTTGGAAAATATTTGGGAATTTTCTAGGATTTTTGGAAATGTTTTAAATTAAAAATGGTGTTTATATTTTGGTGTTTCTAAAATAATTTTAATTTAAAATAATGAAATATTTTTTGAAAATATGATTGATGATTTTGTGAAAGTCTTAGAGTTCCAATTATTTCCATTGTTTTCTTATCGTGTTAATAAAGTTTAATTTAATTCTTTTAAATAGTTAAGTGTGAAATATTTTAAAACCTAGTTTTTGAAATATTTCAATTATATGGCCCTTTTTCAATTAAAATTTTTCAAGTATAAAAATTTTGGTTTAAAGAATAAATATTACTTTTAAAATATAAATTGGTAAAACCCTCTTTGTTCAAATAGGTGAATTTCTTTCATAAATAAATAAAAACTTGATTTTTTTTGTTTAGATTTCATTTAGTGTCAGATTTTGTTTTTCTTAACCAGTGTGTTAAGTATTTTATTGGTCTATGTTATGCTATCTTTTATGAGACTTGACTTTTGATTTTTGATTTTATGGGTTTGTTTTGTTTTATATTATTCCCCTATTTAGATTTAATGGACTCTTTAGTTGATTAATATTCTCTTTTTATGGTTGTTTCATTAGCTCCGGACTTAGGACCTTATGTTCTTCCTCTTATAACCTAGCATGAGGATTAAATTTAAGGTTTTAAAATCTTAAATCCCCTCACTTCTTTGGATAGTAGGATTCTTAATAAGAAGTGACTTGGTTGAAAATTATTGAGGAGATCTTCACCCAGCTTGAGCTACCATAATCTTTCAAGTTTAAGTTTTCAAATTTCATGCTCAAGGGTCTAGGTTGAAAGTGGTTGAAGATTTTTACTTAGGATATTCCATGGAATGAACATTCATGGGTATATTTAATGTTTCGGTTCATCCAATAATTATTTCCTAAATCGGTGAAGGTACTAAAAGTTATGCAGTGTCTTTCTCTACAAAAAAGGAATTAAATGGTGTTGGATTGTACTCATAGTTTTATTAATTTGGAACTATATCTTTTTTATATGTCCATGGATGATTCTTCTATATATTAGAGTTTCTAGGAAGATATTAAAATATATTTTTCATAGGCTTTGTCTCCTCCCAACAATAAATTTTATAGAACATTACTAATTAATTCAGTCAAGGTTGATATAGGATTAGAAAGATCACCAGAGGCCTTGGAGATTTCCCATATTCATGGGTATTATGGATGAAGCTACAGTAATGGAAAGAGGATTAATTCCAAGTCAGACCCTATGATTGGTGGTATTTTTTTTTCTTCTTACCATATTTCTTTGGAAATAATCACATTATATTCTAAAAATACAAAAAAAGTGAGTCATATGAACTATTATTGTAAGAGGCCTCCCAAATAATGTAGTTCTTATGGTATTTTGGGTCATTTATAGAGGTTCTATTAGGTTTTCTCTACATATCAACATGTTTAGGTATTTTAAACTCCAAAGGGAACTACATTGTAGCCAAAATCTTCCCAAAAACATTGCTCTAGCCATAGGCCTCAGAGTGAGGTCTTTCACATAGTGACCAAAATGTCAGATAGATTTGATATCGATCCAGCTTATTGATCCCAATGTATGATTAAATATCTTTTTATTAACCCTTTATATAGTTATCTTCCTCTTATGGACCTTGTGACATCGAGAGTTTTCTTTCTGGTTACCCTCATTTCTCAGTGGTGATGTTTTTTTTTTCTAGTTTTGTTTTTTTATTATAATATGGTGATGTAAGGATCTAGTTTTATATACATTCATGTTCTATTATACTTATTGAAATTCCCAAAAAAATAATGTGTTGATTTGAAGGAGTTTAAATATAATTTAAATTAAATATGGTGTAGATATAACCACTATCAAATTTCACATGTTGAAATATTTCCCTTATAGAGTTGAGAAGAGTTTTTGGTCTCTTTGATCAATAACTTTATTCATTGTACTATAGTAAAGTTAGGATTTTCTTTATTGAGTGTACTTTATATATTTTTATTATGGCCTCTTTCATTCATTTTTTAGAGTTTTTTGGTGTGCATCAATTCCCTTGAGTGATCCAAGTTTGGGTTTCCCTTCAACTTGGTTTAGATTATTTGGAGATTATTTGTGTGTGTTTGTTTTCATGTTTTCTCCTTTGACTATCCCCTATGGGAAATTTTTTTTTATAAATGAATTTATCTTTGTGATTTTTATTCTTCTCATCACTCATTCTGACATGGGACTTGTGTTGGGTTAGTGGTTCTGATTTCCTGTTGTGTAAAGGAAATCTTGGGTAAGTGTTATGGTGGTTGGGAGGTAGTGTTGATGATGATATAATGATTTGGTATAGAATTACTAGAAAATAGTGTTCCAAGAATGTATTCTCAAGTTATATTTTCTTAGATAATGGATGGAGTATGTGATTCTCTATAAAGAATTCATTTTCTTGATGCGTTTCCAATTTCTCTCTTTTGTCCTCTTATGTGACCTTTGGTGTGGTGTTTCTTGAGGTGGTAATATTTTAGAATTTCATGATTTAGTGTAATGTTTTAGGTTTTCATGTGTAGTTATTTGAGGTTATATTAGAGTTTTATGGTGGGGTTCTTCATCATTTAGTTTCTCAAGTAGTTGAGGGTTAGTTTCCTAGTTTGTAAAGGTTAGTCAGTTTGTGGTTTTTCTTTGTAAATTTCATCATCCTTGCTTAAACTTATTCTTAGGTGTGATTTGGAAGTGTCATTTTAAGGATATAATTCTTGATTATTTTATTCTCTGATCCTTATATCTTCTCCTTGGTTGGGTTATAATACTTTCTAGTTACTTCCTATAATAGATGAATTTTTTGATCCACTTTATGTTTTGGGTTTGATGTTGAGTTTTGGGTTTTATTTCTTCTCTAATATTGACTAACCAATGTAATTGAATATTTTTGGTGTAAGAAAGCCTTATTGTGGGGATAATTTTCATTTCTTAACTTTTCTTTCAACCTTGGGTGGTTCTTTGTGTTTTTTTAGTAGCTTCATGGGTTATGGGGTTGATCGAAAGCTCAGAGTGGGTACATTCAAGGAACTATAGTAGGGAGAATAATAGGTAGTCCACTGGATAGTTAATGAGGACCCCCAGGTAGCTAGTGGAATATTGTAATTTTGGGTTTCCAAGATTAAACTTGTTGGATAGCTAGTGGGCTTTCCAGGCACCTAGGCATGTTCCTGGTACCACCATATAATCAATGGTGGCCCTTGGGTTTTCAGTGGTGTCATTGGATGCAGGACCGCATCAGGGAAATTATGTCATTTCATCCAAAATCCACATTTTATTATTTTAATCTACTCAATTAGACCATTATATACCCCCATGACTTTGGGAGACTTTCTTGGGGGATTTTAAATTTTCCAACCTATCTTCTTGGTGGATCAAAGTTTCATTCATCATGGTGGTTTCCGATCAATAAGTATTTCTTCTTCATGGTATTGGATCCTCTTCTTTTTCATGTACTTATTGACTTAGGTCTATAGAATCCATGGATATTTGTTAGATCCGAGTTTTCTAATTGGAATTTGTGCCTCTAAGGATATCCTTCTTACTTATTCAAGTCATTGATCTCTTAAACTTGTGGATTCATTTTGGTGATTGAGATTTTGATTAATTTTGTGGTTGGTATCCCAATGATATCTATTTAGAATTGAATTTATGATTTCCTATTTTTTTATATGAATTTTCAATGTCTTTGATTTTTTCTTCTTATACCTAGTATCTATATCAATATTTGATAATTTATTGAGACTTTGATAAAATTGGATAAGGGTATTTTTATATGACATGTTGTGAAATATATTTTATAGGAATCTACTTTTTTTTTGGAAATTGATAGGATCGTTTTTCTCTTGATGATTGTTCGTAAGATGTTTATGATGATGATTTACAAAATAAATAGGAAATCACGTTTTTCTAAAGCTTGGGTGTATTTCAACCTTTTTGAAATAATTATTTTTGAGCTATTATTTTAAAAAATGTGATATTATTTATAAATGGTTTTATAAATGGCCTTGAAATTATTTGAAGGTGTCATTATTTTGAGTTTAATGTAAAAAAAGGCCAGTTTATCACTTTAATTGATTTCTTAGAAAATAGAAAATCCATAGGACATGCACATTTTATTTAATGTAAATGTTGGATTCTTGAATTAATGAATTTAAATTCCCTTTTAATGTTGATTAATTGAATTGAATTGATATACTTTATATTGGGGAATGTTCCTATATGGAATTTGTAGGTGTGAGAATGATTTATAATTCATTTGTAAACATGAATATATTATATAATATATATTTTTATAGTATCTTTGAAATTATAACCTCCTATTGAATTCCATGATAATACTTGAGTTGTTAGGTAGGAAGTCTAGGTACACATGTGAACTAGTTTAGTAATATGATTTAGCTAGTGGACTTCAGTGGGAATAAATCAACCTAAGGGATTTCCCCTCAATTAGTCCAGGTTAAGGGTAATATTGGGTGATTAGGTGAGGTTAATTGATGTGTTGATTGATTTTCTAGAATTAGGACTTATCTCATTTATGACCATGTCGACTCTATTCTATATTGTTTCCCATTAACGCCATTATTATCCATGATGATGATTTATGAATGTTTTCCAAGGTATTTTTATGTTCATGACTTATGAAATTATATCTCATTTTATTTAGTATTCCTTTAAAACTGTATTAAACTTGAATTTATGAATGTTTTTATATAACAAAATGAAATTTGGATTTATTTTGAAAGATTCTTGGTTTTGTAAAAATTTGGGGTTTTCAATGAAAATGTTGACACTTGATTTATTAAAGAAAAACCTAGAAATACTATTTTTATATTCTTATTTTCTAACATTTATGACATAGATTATATTTTAAAGTGTTATAATTTGAGTTATTAGGTGGTGAAATATTATCTAGGATTTTAGCTCATGTCTGTATATTATAGGTTTATCAGGTTACTCGGCACATTATATATCCTTATTTCCTTGGGTTCGAGCTTTGATAGAGGTGCATGTAGAATTTCCACACTTTCACCTGGAGATGTTTTTGTTTATTACCATTTTCTTTATTGTCAGTTTTATTTTCCAATAGACTCTTTTTCTTTTTGTTGTACCTCTTATGTTTATTATTTATTGTAAATCTTAGTCTATACCTTGTTGGATTTTCTTTTCGATGTGTTATTACTTATATCTAATTTTAATGGGTGAAATCATTCCCAGGTGTGTTCTTGTGATGCTCAAGCACTAGTTTTAATCATGTGTAGATTGGTAACACCCTTTGGGATAGTGTTATATTGATTTGGGTGATGTTTTTCAAGGTTAATATGGTTTGGTTCATTATAAGGTTAGTAGGGTAGTTCAATTCCTTAGAAGCAAACCGCAAGGAAGTGATTTTGGCATAGGCATGATTATTTAAAGTGTCAATAATAACTTATATGGTTTTTTCCAATGTATCTTGGAATGATACTCTAATTAAATGAATCCTCTCACTATAGTTACTTAATATGGGTCATCTAGGATAACGCCACTAGTTATGGACCTTAGGATGGGTGAGTTATAGCTCTTTAAGGGAGAAATACCATGTGTGGATGCTTGTGGGAATTGGTTCCTTATGGGATGATGGGATGGAATGAAATTTTTAGTGGTTGTGTTATGAGAACCTTGAGTAGGTGATTTGGAAAGTTACTCCTAATGTTCTGTATGAGGCCTTGTACTAGGTGTTTTGGCATGCTGATGTCATTATTAGGATGAGAACCTTATGGATTTTCCCATGAGTCATAAACTCCTAAGACCAGACCTTTGGACTGGGTGGGAGACCTAGAAAACATGGGATTTTCTTGGACTATAGTGGGTTGGTGTTTTTTTTCTTTTAAGGGAAACCTCCGAGAGGTCTTTTCTAGGGTAGTGTTTTCTTTGGCGATGGGAAGAATGGGTTGGTTCTTTAAGGTGAGACCAGTACACATGAGGTGTGATAGGGTATATGATGTAGTAATGGAGATTAATTAATGGGATTTGAACATGAAATCAACATGAGTTCTAGTACCATGTAATCATATGTAACATCCCAATCTGGATAACTATAAAACTAATAGCCAAAATGGTCCCCACATGGCCTAAATCACACCTCCCCATATGCCAGAGGCTATTGATTATAAGCAAAAAAGTAATGGTGGTATGGTAGGGTGACTAAACCCTCATTATTATAGAAGAATAGTGGTATGAAAATAATAAATCAACATACAGAATCAGAAACAATGATAATAAATGACAAATAAATGAAATAATAATAATAATAATAATTACTATTAAACTAAAATATATCTAATTCTAAATACAACCATGTATGCATGTACATGTGAATATGTAAAACTGAGTTAGAGATCATATAGTAGGAACTAAAATACAGTATGGTACAAAAAAATGAATAAAAGACCAACGTTATAATTCCATGAGAATCTTGAGCTCTGGTTCAGTCTTGTGCTTATAATCTCCCATGTACAACACACAACACAAGCAACGATCCAAGGACCTTTGAACATGAGTTCTTCTTGGGTAACCCAATGGAATGGAAACCTGAGCAAGGTGTTAGATATACTCAATAGTCCACCACCAATAGTGTAAAAATATAATCCAATCTGTGAGAATAAATTATAGTAGTGTGTAGGTATAATAGATTAAGAAGTAGATAAACAAATAAAAGTAACATGTTAGGCTCAGGTTCCTCGAGGAAACCTGGCCGACCATACCGACTTTTTCCTAAGCTAGAATGCCTCTCAGTATATATATATATATATATAGAGAGAGAGAGAGAGAGATATTCATAAATATATATTCACTATAGGCATAGTGACTCTTATATCCATATATATGTATATGTAGTATTATCCAGGACCTGAGGCGTAACACAGGCATCCATGCTTAAAACTACTAATAATAATATAATGATAAGTAAAGTTCATCATGCTCGAGGATCATGTGTAACTCAATGAGGAGGCCAATTACCAACACCATAATCATTATAGGATACCATGTTGAGTATCATAAATCATAATGTGGTGGGTCATACCCAGCCTCATAATCAGAGGGGTGTAGAATGTCATGCCCAGCACCCCAAGTGATGTGAACGTTATGCCTACATCCTCGACCAAGGGGGTGTGACATGTCATTTCTAATGACCCTACTCGAGGTCCATTTTTATCATTAACCAATATATGGTAATCCACTTTCCCTATGATCCCTTTTCCTGACATTCCATAAAAGGGCAACTGACATCGCTCAAGGCACAAAGGATCCTTATTAATATAATACATTTATCATTTAGGTAAAAGGTCATGTGTTCATCCATTCCATTAGTATGTTTCATTTATACATGATGATGAAGGATTTGTCATATCCATTCTATTACCACTTAAGTATAAAAAAGGATTTCCATGCCCGTTTAATATTCCAATTATTAGGTAAATAAGGTCCATTCACTTAAGCATGACCTTCATCCAACAGTAACCATAAGGGGGTCGAAGAAACCAATGCCAATGAGCCATGAAATATATAAAACATCAACCATTTACTTTTTAGTTTAGAATAAAGTGCACCTCAATGAGGGGATTTATTATAAATCGTTAAATTTTTATCAAAAAAATCATTTAACTCAATGTAAGCATCACATCCAAATGGATCAAATTAATACACCTAAAAGATGATACAAAGCATAATCTAATATTTCTATTCAATGTGTTTAAACTAACATAACCCAAGGGTTTTCTAATTATAAGGCATAAAATTATAATACTCTATGAAAAATTGGGTGAACCCACCCTAATGGGTTGGTTTGGGTTTATTTCATAACCTCTAACTATATTAAGAGGGGTCTAATCACATCATAAGGAGGTCTTGGGATTTAATTAAGGTGTTTCATAAATTAAAAAGTGATACCCAAAAGTTTTGGCACATGAAATAATGGATATACTTTATTTAAATGATGAAACTTGAGGGAAAATATATAGACCACCTACCTCATTCTTAGGATGACTCACACATTCAATATCGAGTCTTGATTTGGTCCAGTTCAATAGAAATTAAACAAATAGATGAATATCTTGGGAATAGGGAGAATTAGTACACACCAAAATAGCATAGAAATAGAAAATAAAAATGAAGAAAAGATGAAGGAGGAGTCTTATAATTGTCGAGGTCTATCCAACACACCTTAAGGTGCTCAAAATGAACATCGGATAAGGGTGATCTCCTCATACCTAGAGGAGGTGGTGGAAGAGCTCTTGGTGGTCCGGTGTGCACAATTGAGGAGAATAAAAGGGAATGCGAAAATAAATAATGAGTAAGTGGAATTTTTTAAATTTCTAGAATATTTAATGAGGTTCATAGTTTGGATACATGTTTGGACAAATAGTGCACCATCCATGCTTTAGCCACTACCAAAGTAGTAGGTTCTCATGATTCATGCGCACGGTTTGAGAAAGCATGCGAAAACCGTGTGTTTCCCATCTGTTAAAAACTAGAATTTTGTTGAATATAAGTGTATATCCTCTCATATGGTAAGACAAAACCATGTGATACCTCAAAATCCTATGGATTAGCCTCATGGTTTCTCCTTAAGGGTCTCATGGTTTTAGAAAAACTGTGTGCCCCTACCAGCTTCTCCCAGTTAGAGGTTTCAGAGCCTAATGCTCCCGAAAACCCAAAGAGACACTGAAGGAACATCTTAGGAATTAAAAAAAGTATAAAAACAAAAAATTTAAGTGTTAAACCCCTTATAATATCATTCTAAATCTCATTATAAAAATAGACCATCCACTAAACTAAAAAATCAAGTTCCTTTGGAAAATTTTAGCCCGGTCTGAAACATGTTAATTACAAACTCCCCAGCTTAAAACTTCTTATCCCCGAGAAGCCTTCGGAAATCAATAGAACAACATTGTTTCATAGTTCCTTGAAATGTGTGTTCTAGTTTTAAGAATCACTACTTCCATGTGGTTTCCATTGGATTTATTCATGGAACCAGAAACCACAAATAGTTCTTTATCCAAAAGGGACCTTCTTTACAAAGGTAGGAATTCATTAAGTTTGAACTTTACAATACTTAGGAATGTGAATTGGTCGAGAGGATGGGAGTTCAAACTCATCACACCCTTTTTGGGGGGAATTATTGTCTACTCCAGGACTGTCTTTATAAATTTAAGATATTTTCATGGATCCTTATTAATTCACCAAGTATAACATAAGTTTCCCTTAAAATTTTCAATCACTTATTAACATGTGTAAAATTTAGAATCATAAGTATGTATTCAAGGTTCTTAATTAATGCATATATATGTATGTATTCAAGGTTATCTATGAATGGTATCCTCTCATATACTATTTAAAGATTCTTTTAATCATCATTATGATGATACTAGTTTTTAAGCCACTCAGTGGGGCACTCTGGAATTTATTATCATCCAGGAAGACGAAGGTTTGTTTTGATATTGGGATCATACCCATGACATGGGTTACCTACGTATCCTTGTGAAAGGAATCAGAACCCTCATAGTTTGGTGCCACTTAATGGGACACATCATACCTCTTAAGTTCATGTGATAAGGACCTAGCCATATTGTTTAATGTCATGTGGTATGGACATCTAAGAGAAAGGTGATTAGTCATAGTTTGGTGTGGGACTTATGCCAAAATAGAATAATGAACTTGGAAAGGATACGGGTTTCCAGGTAATATTAGACCCTATTTGGAATATGGCCCAAGGAGAACAGGTTTGATTTGAAATTTTGGGTTTTAACCTCAAGGAGTATTCCTATGTATCCCATGTGGATGGTAATCAAAGTCCACGTAGTTCGATGAGTCTCATAGGAGAGTATAGTCCTTTGAGAAAAATGAGTTTGGGATTAATTCCTAAAAATAATGCCCTTGTAATTTGGGGGGCTTAATTTGGGGCTTATTCTTAAGGGGGGTTCCCATATTAAGGGAATTAGGGTTGGATTTATAGAGAGGATATCCAATGAGCTCGGGCCCTGGAAGTGTTTCCTATATATCCTGGTTTGAACAGGAATTAGAGTTCTCGTAGTTCCTTCCAATGAGGGTGTTTGTGAAAATGTTGTAATCATCATGAATCTCTAAGCCCATGTAAGTCATGATCGGTGTGAGAGACAAGAGGATTTGAAAGATTCAACAGTGACACATACACTTTTTCTCCTCTGCTGGTGGAAGAGGGCGAGCCTACGACAGCTAGGGTGGACAAGGTCGAGACGACCAGGGAGGAGGGTGAGGTGATGATCCCTCCCTCTATTCACTTTACATTATACAAGGTTCCAATGAAAGGAATAAGGTATTAAGGTTAGGAGCTTATTCCAGGATGGATTCCCTAAAATTGATCCCGATAGGGTAGGGATACTTTTCATTTGCTTGAATGGAAAAGCAATCATGAACTTTACCTTCCCTACCAGAGATCTGAGGTTACGTCTCTTTAATAAGGGAGAGGTCAAGACCTAAACCCTAATTCTCAAAACTGGGAAATTCCCAACACTGTTCTTGGGAGAAAGGTCAATGTGACTGTGGATATACAAACCCACAGACACTCCAGGAATCCTAACTCTATTGTAAAACAAATGTGGGAAACCTCTGACTGTGGATATAAAAACCCAAATAGGAGACACATTAATGTGCCTTTCCCAAAGGTTTGATAAGTTAAGAGGTTTTGGTGTAGATCTCAACAGAATCCCTTTCAAACAAGGGATCCAATGAAGAAGAAGCCTTGCCATGAATATCTTTGAAGAGGTCTTGATGGCTTTTAGACTAAAGAGAGTAAGTGAATCAAAGAGGGGTGCCCAAATAGATAAGGGAATGCAAGTATTGGAGAACAATTAGGATTTGGAGACCTAATATTCACTTAAGAAATTAACAACATGCATAGTAATACTTGGGTGAGACCTGTCTCAAGCCTTCAATAGTATTCACAGGTGATCCCAGAAGTGGGGTGCTCAAGTTACTCTAAAAGGAATAGGTGGTGCCCAAGTGTTTTTGATTTCGGGAGGTTGGGAGCTTTAGGCACATAAGTGTTATGGATTTCAAACACTAAAATTACTTAATTCATATTATATTCCTTCAATTACCATACTTTAGGTTATAAAGAACTACCTTTAAAGTTTCAAAGGACTTGGGTGAAGATCTAGGGCGACCAGAGTAGCAATTAGGCTTCATGGAAATCCGTATATACAAATGAAGTCCACAAGGGTCTATTTATTGGAAAATATGTGACCTTGGGTGAAATTAAATTGGGCGTGAAATTATGCTACACGACAAATGGTGGCGTGCAAGTAGGTTGCGCGACATATCGGGGCATGCAAGTAGACTTCGCGCCAATGACCTCTTGGACTGATTAGGGTGATCCAAAGTTCATGCCTTTTCAAATATTTATTTTCTTTGTGCATTTTATCCTCTTTTTTCTAAAATATTTCCTTTTTTCCTTTTTAAGACTCTTTGAAGGAACAAAGTTTCAACAAAAGACCCCCCTTAGAATTTGATCATGAATGAAAATAGGATCCTATACTGAGGTAAAGTAATGAAGGAGAAAGAATAGGGCATGGGGGAGGGAAAGTATCAAGCGTGCAAGGAAACTGGTCATGTGAGCTGGTAGCATGTAGTATTCTAGCACGCATGGTGACTTTCATCGCTTATATATAGTGGCTCCACTTCCGCAAAAATTCTTTGACTTCCGGAATTTTGTCTCTCAGCACACAATTCCTTCTTCGCTCGGACACTTCTATTTTAATTGTGCTTATTCTATATGTTTTTAGTTGCGCACTATAACTGGAGTGCCATACTTGTGGGTCATCTTACATTTGCAATCCAAGTGTTATACTTGCGTGCCTTAATGTCTTTTCTAAATTTTTTAATTCTATTGTCAAACATAAATAATGGATTTACTTAAAATATAACCCTTTTTATCTTTATGAAAGTTCAATGGATCCCAAAAGAAACAGAACTGTTGATTAAATGGCCAGTAAGAGGACTGATGACATGATGAACATTGCCAGTCATGACTATTATGATGTCTGTGACACCACACTTCCAGACTTGGAAAACTATCTAAATAAATATCACCTCAACTTTCCTAAAAGCACTTATTTTCTTCTATATAGATATGGTCATCTGCAAGAAGTTAATATCCCTGACCCAAATAACTATGTCTCACTCTATTGGTTTCAAGATTATACCAACTTATCATCTGCCAATTTTTCTGTTGGGGGCTCAGTTTCTAATGCTAGGACAGTAGAGCAAACTCATATCATGCATCACAGCCCGTGTGATCTAGATTTGAAAGCACACACAATCGAGTTGCAGCCACATTGTTATCCATCCATCTTTCAAAATTATCAGATGGATCAATCCAAATTATGGAAGATAAGTTAGTATTTCCACCCAAGAGGAGGTGTAAAACCTACATAGATGTGGGCATACTAGGTTCATAAGACATGTGAAGAATTTATAGATTACTTAAAAGGTGTTGGGATTTATGAGGCTGTCTGGGTTGGGTAAACCTATGTGGACAGAAATGATGATTTTGTGCCAAAGTTACTATGACGATGGAGCCCAGAAACTAACTCCATTAACTTAACACATTGAGAAGTAGGAATTAGATTATGGGATGTCTAAAATATTTCTAGATATCTGATCCTTGGAGATATGTATGATGAGTTTATTTCTCCCAAAGTGACATGGAATGACTCAGAGAAGACACCAGTTTTGGTTCGTGAGTTGATGAAAATATTTAACAAACTCAAGAACATGACCACCATGAAGTCTCATACATAAAGAGATATTTATCCAGAGGAATGGATGGAAATATTCTTGGTAAAGAAGAAGGAAAAAGGACCCACCTACACTCATCCAACCAGCTTTACAAAGGTAGAGAAAAGAGTTACACCTGACACTTTTTGGCCAACATTAGAGAAAGAGGAGTTTGAAAAGTGGGGATATGAATTCAATCCCAAAATTCCTATGAAAAAATTTTTGGCAGGTTTCCTGGCCATGTGTCTCAATGTTTACTTGTTACCAGTTCGAGATTCCAAAGGAGTTGTAAGGCGAAGAAATTTTGTTATCACGGCCAAGCTGGAAAAGAGAAGGATGGTAGGGTTGGCCACTCTTGTTTTGACAAATATTCATAGGAGCTTACTGAATATTTACAAAGGTAAGTCTCCTTTTAGAATATCAGGACCATTATAGGTGTTATGGGGATGGATCGCTACTCACTTCAGAACTTATGTTGTACAGAGTGGGGTACAGGTCTTTAGAAGTTATTTCCGACCATATTTTTAGGCTTTCTCTAGAATCTCACCCTAGTATTTAATGCTTACGACATCAAGGTTAGGTTGAGTATGTTTAAGGAATTATATTTCTTTCCTTATGGGAATCCACCTATGGGGTGATTCATTGATGATGGGATGACCAATTTATATTTGAGGGTATACATGCTAGCTTGTAGAGATGGTGTATTGGCCACCAGGATTGATGAAGAAATCATATGTGAGGCCTATGCTCCTTATAGATTTTTGCGTCAATTCAAATGTATGTAATAAAATATTGTATCTACCCCTATGCATGTAAGATTAGAGCATCATCCAATTGTTTCCTAAAAATTATGGTTACTAACATCTACAGAGAAGACTAGAGTAGTATTTAATATACCTGTCGCTAACCGAGTAAGTAGATTGACTATATGGTATGCCAAAAACTGGTTGGAATCTTACCCTGAAGGGGTATTAAACCATGTTTTCCCTCGAGTGGGGGTAAAGAGAAGTAGTATGAGGTAACCCTATCATTTGGAAGGTAACTCTTCATTATCAAGGGTCGACTCATTAAAGTCAGAGGGTGGAGGTGAAGAGGCTCCAAATTCACCGAAGAGACCTTGTGCCAGATATAATCCACCTGTCAAAGTTAAGAGAGCCACTCCATCAATCTATACTGATATTGTACTAAGGTGATCCAGTCTTCATCATTCTAAAGAGCGATGAGTCCCAGTTTATCATCCCCCATATGTGACTACGGGAGTTGGGAAGAAACTTAAATCCAAGGTTGCAGGATCCTCTTCACAACCCTAAAGCGTGTACTCTGAATATTTATGACCAGAATATATTAAAATATGGAAAAGTATATATTGTGATGCTAAAACCATGTGGATGGATCTACGTGAATTGTTTTATATTCCAGGAGTAGGGGATCTATGGGCCTCTTCTGACATCTTATTTAAGGGCAATCCCAATGAAGTGAGAACTTATATTCGAGAGTTGGAAATGCTCATATATGCAACCGATGAATTAATTACCACCAGAAAGTGAGTGAAATAAATGATATATCATGGTACCACTTAGGGGATTGGACCTTCATTAAATGAATAATGGCGTGATTTTTTGTATCCTAGAGATGTAAGTTTCTTTTTTCTCACATTCTCTTTTGCTTAAAAATTTAAATTTATTCAAAGTGTTGTTACTCAGGGAAAAAATTATTTTAACTTGCAGTTGATTAAAGAAAAATCAAATAAAGTTCCCTTTCCACGATATAACCCTAGAGATATTGTTCTTGGAGCTACCGAATCACCCCATGAATCGGGAGAAATATCTCCAGGATAACAGGCCATGGAGGATGAGATGGAAAGAGTATTTTCGTCTCCAATACCTACCTTTGGAGATGATGATGAAATTCCTCCTAGGAAGGAAAAGAAACAAAATCATTGAATAAATAAAGCCATAGTTAAATGCTTTCTTAGTAGTGGTAAGCCTTCCTGATAATCATGAATTTTAGCCTTATTTATGAAAAGAAATGTTTAAACTTCTTAGGATTACAGGGTCTTCTTCTATTTCTTCTTTGAAAGAAAAAACTGATAAAATTAAAGGAATCATGGAGGGTGTTGCTGAATAGGCACAAATTCATACTAATCTGGTGGTTCAAAAAGAGACATTAAGGCCAAATAAACCAATATTAGTTCCCAACACTACTCCAGTTCCTGCTATCATAGGAGAGGAGGCTTTTGGTAAATAAACAGTGCTTTATAGTACATCAAATGTAACAATAGTAGACTTCCATACTGTGGTACTTTAGGTTCATCACATGCACTAGAACATCCAGAAACAACTGACGCTAACCCCACAACTGTTGGTGAGGAAGCTATTTAGGGTCAAAAAATTTCAGAGGAATGTTATGAAGAAAACACACTGAGTGCTCCCATGAGAGAGACTAACCTAGGATCTAGTATATCATTGGATGAAATGATTAACCTTGGAATTTATTTTGAATAAGTATTAGAACATGTTAATTACCAAATGATTTAGAATATTTTGGAGTTCCTTGTATAGAATCAACTGGACATGATTTTTCATTATTCGTCTTGTTAATCTTATTATGATTAAATTTCTAACCATGGTTGGTTGAAATATGCAGTCCCATCTAAAGAAACTGCTATCTCAACAATAATTGAAGGAATTATTAAAATTAATGTCAATCCCATCATTGTAAAGACATTGGCTCAGGTGAATCTTGAGACAGAAAATCTTCCTGAGATTCATTCTGAAGATCCTGATCCAATTAAAGATAGCACTCCCCACCCAATAACATCAAATATAAATGTTGAAAATGAGAATATTGGGGATTATTCTTCTCAAGATGATGACCTACTATTAGGTAAGAGATATTGATATTGTGATTGTACTCAATTTTTTATCCCTTAAAGCTAAACACAACCATAATTTTTGATTTACCATATAGGGATATCAACATCAATGGATAGGTCCGGAGGTGAAGCCTCTGCATCAGCCCAAACTGTACTTGAAGGTGAAGTAGCCATTGTTTAGGAAGGAGTAGAACATGGCACTTCTTTAAGTGCATTAATCCCAGAAAACATCCCTCCTTATGAAAGTGATTATTAATCATACCCAAAACTACAAAAGGCTATTTTTCTTTCACATCGCATATCATGGAAAAATATATGGAAGATAATATCTGAGATGCCCCTTAGGAACTACCTTCATGAATTCCATGGCTCTCATCTCTGTTTATCACACTAGGATTTGGAGGTTTTGAATACTGTGAAAGAGATTATTCGAAGGAGGTAGTAAGAGAAAAAGCTTCATAAAGACTTGATAAAATCTAAACTGTTGATAAACACCAAATAATTCCAAGTGGTGTTGTTCCGAACTGAGGATAATCATACTGCAAAGTTGAAGGAACTGAAGTAGAATATCAAAGAAAAGATTGTTCATTAGCTGTGTCTTCAACAAGAATTAGATGTTATTACAGGGGATATTGACCAGCTTTATAGATCATTAGGATAATTCTAGAAGGATGGTGCAAAATCCATTGTAGATGCTAGAGAATCACTTCATCATGCTGAAGAGAGAGGAGCTGGTCAACTAAACGAGCTTCAATGGGTAGCTGATGGGGATCAAGAGGTTGTTAACCAAATAAAGAGTTATGTAGAAAACCTTTTGTGATTTTTGATAAGATAAAGACTCCAATTTTTTTATGCTCTTATATGAATTTTTTTTCATAAATGAAAATCATTTTTTCTTAAATCATATGTGTTTTCATTCTCACTGGCTACTTTTTTTACCTAATCCATTGGTCCTAGTAAGCATTGTTTTATTTTTTCTAGGGTTATATGTAACACCCCACAAACTTTGTATCTTTTGAATTTTTATTTCTCAATATTACCTAAATCATACAAAATTTACATTTAGTGAGATGGAACTCGACTTTTGTTCAGAGTGCCCTTTGCAGGTTCTCAATCTAGTGAGTACCACGTATCTTATTTTTGGTAGTTTAATGTCATGCATGTTGGACTATAAAGGACTAATGTTTAAGGTCAAATAGATTTGACCATAAATTTTTAAATGAGATCTCAAACAAAACTCAATGAATAATAATTTCTCTAATATTCTTTAAATATTTCCAAGGGGAATCTTGAGTCATGATTTTTATGGTCACCAAATTTAAAACTTGTATCAGCATAAGGGGAGTCTCCTCCAAGAATGAAGTTACTATCATTTGAAAAACTCATTACAGGAGTTGTGTTATGCAGAGCCAACTAGGGCATATTCTGTATAGCCAAATAGTGGCATCTTTTGACTAACAGGCCTGTTATGTAGAAAAATTATAAAATACTACTTAAGGGAACATGATTCATAGTCAGGAAAAAGAAATCTCAGAAGATTGGAATTTTACTATTGATTGACAAGGGAAAATAAGATTTGGGTGACTCAAGACCACAATGGGTGGTTTTTTCAAAGAAAGGAATTTTAAGTATTAAAGGGCTATTTTATACCGACATATATCATGAATAGGAAAACCATTTCCATAAAAATTTGGTGAATGAGGAATGGTTAAATTTTGTTTGAAAGGAAAATTTTTGATATCATATTGTGCAGTTTTAAGTCATGCAGTGAAGACATTATACTGTGCAATTTTAAGTCATGAAGTGAGGACATTGTACTGTGCGGTTTTAAGTCATGCAGTGAGGACATTGTACTGTTCCATTTTAATTCATGTAGTGAAGACATTGTACTATGAAATTTTAAGTCATATAGTGAGGACATTGTGTGGCTTTAATTTAAGGTCTTTATCTCTTAACAAAGGTATGAGACTCTCCCAATTTCTTAACAATTTGTTTGGAAACATACTACCATATTCAGATATGGAAGGGAAAATTGTAAACTATGATTTGGTAATTTCTAAATTTGAAGAATGATATGGAAAAAGGGTTAAAGTCATTAGAGGAAGTCTTTTCCAAGAACAAAGTTATGATTATTTGAAAAACCCATTATGGGGGTTGTGTTATGTAGGGACAACTTGGGAATATACTGCATATCCAAATAGAGGAATCTTTTGACTAACAGGCCCATTATGTAGGCAAATTATACAAGGCCACCTAAGGGAACGTGCTGCATAGTCAGGAAAAAGATCTCTCAGAATTCTGACATTCTATTGCTAAAATCAAAAGAATGTTTATGGAGATTCATATTTTCTAAAGAACCGAGTTTGGTTTATAGAGAAAGGTACCATAATATGGAGAGGGTATTTCCAACCAATATTTCCAAAGAATCAAAGGAATGTGACTTCTACGAAGGTCTGACCCAAACATAGGAGGTATGGTTTCTATAGTTTTAGGTCATACAACTGGGACCAGAAATGGAAACAGTATATGATATGTGGCCAAGTGATTTCAAGGTTATTTCATATTTCTTTGAATACATGGAGATGGAAATGTGTAAACTATGGTCTTGAATACTTTCAGATCGAGAGAAAGATAATGGGACAAATATACTTGAATGACTGTTTTAAAATACAGATTTATATATATTGTCATCAATCTTTGAAGGGGACAAAGACACTATAACCAAGAACAAAATTACCATCATTTGAAAAACTTGTTATGGGGGTTGTATTATGCAGGGCCAACTAGGGCGTATACTGCATAGCCAAATAGTGACATCTTTTGACTGACAAGCTCGTTATGTAAGAAACTTATGCAAGGCCACCTAAGGGAATATGTTGCATAGTCAGGTAAAAGAGATCTCAGGTATTAGAAACTTTTTCACCAGAAACCGTAAGAAATATTATGAAGATCTGGAAATATTCAAAATTAAGAGTGTGAAATATAGAAGGGGGTTATGCTCAATGCACATAAGAAATATTTGAATCAACATTGTCCATGAGTTTGAAATCTTTTATATAGATATGACTCATATGTAAAATGGAGACTTTCTTTGTTTCCTTTTGAATTGACATTGTTATATGCAGTTTAAAGTCATGCAATGAGGACACTATATTGTACAGCTTTAAGTCATGCAGTGAGGAAATTATATTTTGTAGTTTTAAGTCATGCAGTAAGAACATTGATATCCCCATAAGAAATTGAGACACCTTATTTATATAAAAAATCCTTTTACCTAATTCCTAATCCCATGTAAGATATTATCAGTGTGATAAATAAGGATTAGTAAGGGGTTTTTTATAACACAAAGGTGACACAATTGAATAATAGGGGTGTTAGATTTCCATGCAGTTTAACATCATGTGGTAAGAAAAGGTTCCGAGCACAGCGGAAGCGCATGGGTGGATGTGCCCACTTGGATTTTTTTCATTAGTAATGATCAATCCGGGATCAATACGATGATAAATGCCAGTCTCCATAGATCGAATCACAGAAATAGAAAAAGAAGAAGGATGGTCCCGGAACCACAAACGAGGATCATCACAGGTTGATTATAATTAATTTAATTAATTGAAAAGAAGTACCTTTTGGGTGTTCTTTCTTCTTTTATATTCTTGATCATGTTCTGATGTGATTCTTCGTTGCATCACAGAAGCCAAGTTTAGACTTCCTCTAGCGGTGATCCACATGTGCACCACATATCTCTGGACGTTTCAAAGGGATTCTCCAGGTGCTAGCATGGAGAAACCTTTTCTTGTGTTGTCCACCTTAGATCATTTTCATCTGATGGAGGAGGATCTCTCTCGGTCTTGAGAGCATTCTTGGAGAAAGGAGTTCTCTCGGCCTTGAGGGAATTCTCAAGAATTGTTGTGCACAACGATTCACTTAGTAAAGGAGTTGGGGTTGTGAGGATATTTATAATCGGGTTTGAGGCTGTAAAGTTATGACAATAAATAAACGCATTACGCGTTTTATTTATTTCATTAACTCCCTTTTGAAAACCCCATGTCGAGTCATTAATTCTCTGACATGCACCCACACTGATTATAATTAATATCATTTAATAAAATGATATTATTTATTCAAAATCCTGACTAGAAAAACTACACGGCGTGTAATCATAAATACATTGTGTGTGCTTGTTTTTCATTAAAAACTACACGGCGTGTAAATTCAATGTACACGGTTTGTATATCTTTTTTTCATTTATTCATTTCCTTTTCAAAATGAAAACTACACAGCATGTACATTCAATAATACAGAGTGTGTACTTTTTTTAAAATAAAAACTACATGACGTGTGATCATTAATACACGGTGTGTACTTGTTTTCATTTTATTCTTCCTCCAACATTAAAATGATTTTGGATTCGTTGAATAATTATTAAACCACGTATGGGAATAATATTTATTCTACTTGAGATAGTTGAATACACTTAGTGTGTGACCCTCTAGGCCTCTTTCTCGTTGGCATTAGGCGGGCTTGCCTAAATTCCAAGATTACTGTCTAGCAACGGGTCAAGGAACCCAAGAGAAAGAAGTTGACGCCACATTGATTTGTCACCTCATACGAATTCTTACCATGTAATTTAATCCCTTTGTCTCAATATCTAATCAATCGGGTTTCATGGCAGTTTCATAAAACTATATGCTTGATCTGTCATTCTTTGACTTCCAAAAATAGACACATCGTTACACCGTGACCATGGAATTTGGGTGACAGTTCTACTAGCGGGTCTGTTCTCATAATCTCCCATCTTGGAGATTACCAAGTGCGAACTCCATGAGAGAGAGTCTCGTCTCCTTACAAGTACTCGCACATAATGGTCTATATACTATGTGTCCTATCATAGTATGTCATCCAACTTTAGAACTTTATTTAATAATATTGTTATGTCATTTTAAGGTTCTCATCGTAGAAGGGATCTACCATGACCTTATTAATGCAACAAATATTCTAGGGCATTATTATATTATAGTCATGCAGAACTATGAACAATATATAATAAGTGTACATTCATGTAATCAAATTAAAAAATAGTTTTTTCTCAGGATGCCAACCCTTACAAACTCCCACTTGGACTAGAGCCAAATGCCTATGACTTTTAATCCACTAGACCTCACATGATGATCATGTTTCTGCTGAGTCAAGGCTTTAGTCAAGGGGTCTGCTATATTGTATTACGTGGAAATACTAATCACAGCAACTTCACTTCTCTGTGAAAAATCCCTCAAGAGATGATACTTCCGAAGTATGTGCTTTGTCCACTAATGTGACCTTGTCTCTTTTGCAAGTGTCACCGCTGCAGTATTATCACAATAGAGTGTGATAGGATCTTAAATGCTAGGTACTACATACAACTCTTGGTTGAAGCTTTGCATCCAAACTGATTCTTTAGCTGCCCCAGAAGCTGTGAAATACTCAGAATCTACTGTAGAATCTGTGACCACACCTTTCTTTGAGCTCTTCCAGCTCATTGCACCTCCATTAAAAATGAAGATGTATCCAGTCTGCGAATTCATGTCATCTTGATCAGTCTAGAAACTAGAATCTACATGTCCTATGATTACTAGTTCCTCATATCCTCTATAAACCAAGAACATATCCTTAGTACGCCTCAGATACTTAAGGATAGTCTTGACTACCATCCAATGGAAGTCTCCTGGATCAGTTTGATATCTGCCTACCGCACTCATGGCGTAAGAAACATATAGCCTTGTACATAACATATCATACATGACTAACCCAATCACGGATGTGTAATGGATCCTTTCCATTTTCTTTCTTTCCTCATGTGTCTAAGGACACATTTTCTTGGAAAGATGAATGCCATGTGACACTGGAAACAATCCCCTATTGGACTGCTCTATACTGAATCTCTTCAGTATCTTGTCAATGTATGTACTTTGACTCAGGCCCAGCATTATTTTGGATCTATCACGATGGATCTTTATCCCAAGAATATATGTTGCCTCACCCAAGTCTTTCACAAAGAAGCATTTATCTAACCATGCCTTAACTGACTGTAAGACAGGTACTTCGTTTCTAATTAGTAATATGTAATCAACATATACTATTTGTAAAATGACTGCACTTCCACTAAACGTTTTGTAGACACAAGGCTCACATTCATTCTTAACAAATCCAAATTCCATTACGGCTTCATAAAAATGAATGTTCCATGACCTTGATGCTTACTTTAATCCATAAATGGATTTATGCAACTTTCATACATTGTTGGCATCCTTTGGAGTCACAAAACCTTCAGGTTGTGTCATGTAGACATCTTCCTTGAGGTTCCCATTAAGGAATTCTATTTTGACATCCATTTTCCAAATTTCATAGTCATGGTTAGAGGCAATGGCCAATAGGATTCTGATGGATTTCAGCATTGCAACTGGTGAAAAGGTTTCATCATAGTCAATTCCTTGACACTGTCAAAAACCTTTTGTAACCAGTCATGCTTTATAGGTGCTGAATTTTCCCTCTATGTCTAGTTTCTTCTTGAATACCCACTTATTACCAATAGGATTTATATCAACTGAAGGATCTACCAAAATCCAGACTTGGTTTTGGTATATGGAATCCATTTCAGAATTCATAGATTCTTGCCACTTGGAAATGTCTGTTCCTTATATTGCTTCCTTGTAGGTAAGAGGATCATCATTGTCAACCAATAATGAGTCACCATACTTGGTGACAAGAAAAACATATCATTCTGGTTCTCTCACCTCTCTCGTTCTCCTAAGTAGTTCTTGTGTCTCTGGAACAGATTGTTCTTCCACAGGGCTTTGTGGAATCTTTTCTTGTACCAACTCATGTGTATCTTGAGCCTCAACTTCATCAAAGTCTATCTTGCTCCCACTATATCTTTTGGATATGTGCTCCCTCTCAAGTAATATGGAGTGTCTTTCCACTGTAACCTTTTTATCTGAGGGGGTTGTATAGGTAATATCACTATGTTTCCTTGGGATATCCTATAAAGATACACTTTGTGCCTCGGGGTGCAAGTTTGTTACCTGAAGAGGCCTTAAAAAATGCTTCGCTACCCCACACATGTAAATTCGATAACATGGCTTTGTGTCCACTCCATAACTCATATGGAATACCATTTATCGATTTAGCTGCTAATTGGTTTTGTATGTGTGCTATTGTTTGTAATGAATATCTCTAAAAGGATAATGGAAGACTCACATGAATCATCATTGATCCCACCATGTCCAACAGGGTGTGGTTCCTCCTTTCACTTACACCATTCCACTGAGGTGTGTAAGGAGGAGTGAGTTGAGATAGAATCCAAAACTCCCGTAAGAAATCAATGAAGTCCTGATTAATATATTATCCTTCTCTATATGAGCAGAGTTTCTTAATCTTCTTACCAAACTGGTTCTCAACTTCATTCTTGTATTCTTTGAACTGATCAAAAGAATCTGACTTATACCTCATTAAGTAAATATATCCATATCTACTAAAATCATCAGTAAAAATTATGAAGTACAAGAAACTACCCCTTGATTCAACTGGAAATGGTCCATACACATCTGTGTGAACTAATTCTAGAAGCCCTTTATCCCTTTCACCTTTCCCACTAAATGGTTCTTTGGTTATTTTTCCTTGTAGACACACATGATGTACACCAAGTGGTTTTAGTTAGAAAGAATATAAATACCCATCTTGATGTAATTTTGTCAAATGTTTCTCATTGACATAACCTATCCGGTGATGCCAAAGTTGTGTGTGGTATGAGTCATGTGAATTAACTTTTTCATCAATTTCCATTACTTGGTTTGTGCAGTCTAACACATAAAGGACATTATATAAATGTGCCCTACCAAAACAAATGATATCTTTATAAAAGTAGCCACATTAATTTACAAAGTTGAAGATGAATCCATCAGTATCTAATCTCGATACTGAAATACTATTTTTGGTTAGAGAAGGTACATAATAACATCATTTTAATACCAAGACTATCCCAGTAGGCAATGTGAGGTGGTAGTCTTCGACAGCTACAGTAGTGAGTCTGGCTCTGTTGGCTGCTCGCAGATCCACCTAACCTCGGTCAATCTTTCTGAATCTACTTGGTTCCTATATTTGGATACATATGTGAGCACCACAAGAAGTATCTAATACCCAATTAGTAGAAACAGATAGATTTTATTCGATAACAAATGCACCTGAAGCTTCCCCTTGCTTCCTTGGCTGGGTGCAGTTTTTCTTCCAGTATCCCTTCTTGACACATGCGAAACAAACATCCTCTTGTTCTCTTGCCTACCCTTTGATATTCCTTTTCTTGGAAGGCCTTAAAGAATCTTTGGTCTTAAATCTCTTCGCCTTCCATTTCCTTTTATTCATCATAAGGATAGAAGGATTTTCACACTTCATATCATTGTCCACTTGGCGAATGAGGATAAGGATATCAGATAGATACTTCTCAATGTTGTTCATGTTGAAATTTACAATAAAGTTAGAGAAGCTCTAGGGGAGTGATGCAAGAATGAGATCAGTACCCAGTTCTTTGGGGAGTTTAAACCCTAGAACCTCTAAGTGCTAAATGTAGCCAATGAACTTGACTACATGAGGCCCAGCTAGGTAACCCTCTCCAAGCTTGCTCTGGAATAGAGCCTTGGAGATCTCAAACCTTTCATGTCTTTCTCTCTCCCGGTATAGACCACGGAGGTGCTCGAGCATGATATAGGCATCCATGTCTTCATGAGAATTCATGAGGTCACTAGAAATTGATGATATCATCAAACATTGAATGTCGAGTGCATCATTAAAATATTGATCATAGACTAGAAAATCTTCATCACTTGCCCCTTGGGTGAACGAATCGGGAAGTGAGGACTCCAGCATGTAAAACTTTTGTTCATTCTATAGGATAACCCGAAGGTGCCTAAACCATTCCTGAAAGTTACTACTGGTGAGGATATTGTCTTTCTCCAGAATTGATCGTAGAGAAAATGTGGTTGACGAGTTTTTCATATTGATTCTACAAATTAAAAGAGCATATTTATCAGTACCTTATGATTACATTTTGTGAAAAATAATAAATGAATTTATTAATTCTCCAACTATTTTATCAAGTCCCAATGTCCCTCACCATTGAACTTGGAATGTCTATTTTCTTTGACATTCTAGTGGCAAGGATCCATATTATCCTTTGAATAACCCCAACTAGGGTTGGTCAAGCTATTAGAAGGTATTTAGGTAGGTAGGTATTTGCCAACTGTGAGCTTACAGTTCCTTGATCTGTTGAGTGGACTCCCCAATCCTGAAATCCTGACTTGGATTTCCTCAACACTTTCCTCCATTTTACAACAAGTCTAGCAAGGGATACTCCTATTTATGTAAAATGTTTAAGTCAACCCGAAACTTTCATAAGATCTTCCTTTATAAAAGTAAGTGTCCCAACGAGGGTTGGTCACACACATAGTTTTATTGAGTCTTTCCCTTAATCAAGTAATGTAAGGCTTGGTCTGACTTAATATGGCATTTGAGGGATTTTATTCTTTATGAATAGTTTTTCATTATCACATGCTTGTTAATATTAAGTGATGCTTGCTTAAGTGATTAACCATGTTCTGATAATGTTTACGCATAGTCCGATTTTTATTTTATTCCATATTTGCATGCTTTTTTATTTCATTAATTATGTGATCTCTAAAACACATAAATAATAAATAAACCATGAAATCAGACAGAAATAAAATAAGACGGCATGATCATGAGCTTCTATTGGTTAGCTTATCAGCGGTTTAGAAAAGCTAACCCTGGCCTAGGGAAAAACACCTTGAACCTGATGGTTCATGCTTTTCATCTCTCACCTGTCCACCTTTGTATCTTCCAAGGTCGGTTTTACCTCAGCTTCGGGTTTTGAAACATCTCCTCTGACTTGGGAGATCCTCCATTACATGGGGTTTACATTAAAGAAACCATGGGCACGCAAGCCCTACATTTTATTGGAAGAAGTATTGCAGGCCAACGAATTTAAATTAAATAAATTTAAATAAAAACATACACACACAAAGGGTCTTTGGTCTATCTCATGATCATCCATAGCATGCAACGACATTTACACATATTTAGTATTCAAATTCTTATAATCATTCTTTTACTTAAGATAAGTCGCGCTTGAATTAAATTAATTATGATCTTATAATTAATTAATTCTTTATCTTAAATTCCTTTATTAATTTACTTGAGATTCTTCTCATCCATATTCCTTGTACAGGTCTTTTTACTTTGGAGGAAAGCTGGTGAAATTCCATTTCTGGAAAGTACATGGCGTGTAGGATATATTTACATGGTGTGTATTTGTTTTCACCCTTTATCCAAAGTACACACCGGGGGATTTGGTGTGTTTTCTGTACTTTGGAATTTTTGGAGTACACAGCATGTAGAGTAATCTAACACGGCGTGTACTTCCTTGTTAAGTGGTTACTAGCCTAGAAATTCCATGTACGTGGTACATGGCTTCTCCTTGTACACAGTTTCACCTGGTCCTGATCAGACTACACGGTGTGTTGATTCAACATACACACTGTGTATTCCGGTTTCCACACATCGTTCAATTCTGGTCAACACGGTGTAATAAATACTTGGGCATTCTCAATTCACATGGCGTGGTTTGGCAGACCAGTACCGGTTTGTTGAACCTAAGTACATGGCGTGTAGTTTTCACTAAACTTTGTGTATTCTTGTGTTGTACAGATAGAAAGATCAGCTCCTTCGGATGGGTTCCTCGTTTTTATTTTAATCAAAATTAAAATTAAAAAGTTGTTTCTATGATGTGAATCGAGAAATGAAATAGGAAGAACAGATCTCGTTCATTTAGTTTTATAGAATGATTTATATTTAATTGAATTAAATATAAATTCGTAAATTATCAACGAAAATTAAATAACTATAATCAACATTGTAACCTTGCTCTAATACCATTTGAAGGTTCTGGGCACAGCGGAAGCATATGGGTGGATGTGCCCACTTGGCTTTTTGTCATTAGAAATGATCAATCTAGGATCAATACGATGATAAATGCCAGTCTCCATAGATCGAATCATAGAAATAGACAAAGAAGAAGGATGGTCTGGGAACCACAAATGAGGATCGTCACAGGTTGATTATAATTAATTTAATTAATTGACAAGAAGTACATTTTGGGTGTTTTTTCTTCATTGATATTCTTGATCACATTATGATGTGATTTGTTGTTGGATAGTATAATCCAAGTGTAGACTTCCTCTAGTGGTGATCCACACGTGCACCACGTATCTCTGGACGTCACCAAAGGATTCTCTGAGTGCTAGCATGGAGAAAAATTTGCTTGTGTTATCTACCTTAGATTGTTTAGATCCGATGGAGGAGGATCTCTCTCAGTCTTGAGAGTGTTCTTGGAGGAAGGAGTTCTCTCAGCCTTGATGGAATTCTCTAGAATTTTTGTGCACAACGATTCACTTAGGAAAGGAGTTGGGGTTGTGAGGATATTTATAATCAGGTTTGAGGTTGTAAAGTTATGACAATAAATAAACGCGTTACGCGTTTTATTTATTTCATTAACTCCCTTTTGAAAACCCCATGTCAAGTCATTTATTCCCTGACATGCACCCACACAGATTATAATAAATATCATTTAATAAAATGATATTATTTCCTTAAAATCCCGACTGGAAAAACTACACGACGTGTACTTGTTTTTCCTTGAAAACTACACGGCGTGTACATTAAATATACACGGCATGTATATCTTGTTTTAATTTATTCATTTCCTTTACAAAAAAAACACAGCGTGTACATTCAATAATGCACGATGTGTACTTGCTTTCAAAATAAAAACTACACGGTGTGTAATCATTAATACACGACGTGTACTTGTTTTTATTTTATTCTTCCTACAACATTAAAACGATTTAGTTTTCCTTTAATAATTATTAAACCACGTATGGGAATAATCTTTATTCTACTTGAGATACTTGAATACACTTAGTGTGTGAACCTCTAGGCCTCTTTCTCATTGGCATTAGGCGGGCTTGCCTAAAGTCCAAGATTACTGTCTAGCAACGGGACAAGGCACCCAGGAGAAAAACATTAATGCCGCATTGACGTGTCACCTCATACGAACTCTTACGGTATAATTTAATCCCTTTGTCTCAATATCTCATCAATCAAGTTTCATGGCAGTTTCATAAACCTATATGCTTGATCTGTTATTCTTTGACTTCCAGAAATAAACTCATTGTTACACCATGGCCATGGAATTTTGGCGACAGTTATATTTCAATCAAAGGGCCCAATATATCTACTTCCATAAATATGGAAGGGAAAAATCCTTCCTCGAATTATCCATTAACAACATTTCATTCGTGACGCACCCAACGTACCCTACTTCCCGCCAAATATCTTTGTGACAGTTTTCATTAGAAAATCTAAGTGCGCGAGTCATGACATGAGTTAATGATAATCTTCCAGTCTAAGGACCCTTACACACGCTTGTAGATAGTAATTTTCGATGACACGAAGACATGCGGAATTACTACTGGTGGGTCTGTTCTCATAATCTCCCATCTTGGAGATTACCAAGTGCGAACTCCATGAGAGAGAGTCTCGTCTTCTTACGAGTACTCACACATGACGGTCTGTATACTATGTGTCCTATAATAGAATATCATCCAACCGTAAAACTTTATTTACGAATATTGTTATGGAATTTTAAGGTTCTCATCATAGCGAGGATCTTCCATGACCTTATTAATGAAACATATATTCCAGGAAATTATTATATTATAGTCATGCAGAACAATGAACAATATATAATAAGTGTGCATTCATGTAATCAAAGTACAAAACAGTTGGTTATCAAGACACCAACTCTTACAGTAAGGAATAAGGTGAACTGATGTGAAAAGAAAGAAATATTGTAAATGGACTAAGGAATAAAACCCAAGTGTCAGTATGTGTCTTTTTGGGAGAAATAATCAAGCCATACGCGGTTCTTTAAACATTCCCTATGCAGGTTTGATTCTTATATAAGAAATAAATGGGGGTTTTATCGTGGTTGGGACCAAGATTGGAGATCTAGGAATCTCTAATATTTAATATATATGGGAATCAAGCCATAAGTGGTTCTTTAAAAATTCATTTCCCACACCAATCAAGTTTGACATGGGAGATGGGGGGTTTTAACACATTCTAGAAGAATGATTAAATTTAAGACACAAGATAGTATGAAAATCAAATCATGTATCTTAAAATATCACTCTGTATAGATCTAGTTCATATACAGGAGAAGAAAAAGGGAAATAATTTTTTTTTTTGAAGCTAGGCCCAAGATTGGAGATCCAGGCATCTCAATGTATCTCAAATAGATGAGAATCAAGCCACATGTAGTTCTTGAAATGAGACCCCTATGAATATCTGATTCAGGCATAGGTAAGAAAAGGACTCATGTGCCACTAAAGATTATAAATGATATCAATTAATCTTACATATATAAGCTCCTAACGTCAAGTAGAGAATACGTTAGCCATACAGTTTAATGTCATGTAACGAGGAAAAATGGTGTCATGCGGTTTAACGTCGTGCGAAAAATAAAAAGATGGTAAAAATTTTAACATCATGAAGCATGGATGCTTATGGTTGTTATGCAGTTTAATTTCTTGAAACTAGGACTTTATACTGTGTAGTTTTAATTCTTGCAGTGAAGATGAGGGGGGTTGTGCAGTTTTCAGTCTTGTAGTGAGGACGATGTGTGAAACTACACCAAGTATTTCTTAAAGAATCTCTCATTGGATGGAGTTGTAATAAGATATTAATCCATTGAGATTAAGGCATAAGATCCATTTGAGTAGACC
This sequence comes from Viscum album, assembly GCA_963277665.1. Lineage (NCBI taxonomy): Eukaryota > Viridiplantae > Streptophyta > Magnoliopsida > Santalales > Viscaceae > Viscum > Viscum album. The sequence goes on along the minus strand of OY728145.1, from coordinate 1,635,827,630 downwards.
TTAGGTATGGAATAAGGTATTTCCCACTTTGGCTCAAGCTTTGGAGGTTTCTTTCTTAGTATCATTGGAGTCCTAAAAACCAATTCCAATTCTCCTTGAAGAAATGAATAGAGGAAAACTTTCTTATTAAAATCTCGTGTTATTCTATTCTGATAGACTTCTAAATGATGAAAAGTATGAAATCTTTTCTCGTCTAATCGTTCCAGCTCATTAAACTGTTTTTGAGACATATCATCTATAGAAAACTGATCACAGATTTAAACTTTAAGTGAAGGAAATTTCATTTCAATTGGAAAAACTGCTTTTGTTCCGTATAACAATGAATAAGGAGTTTCTTGGGTGGCAGTATGAGTAATAGTCTGATAATACCATAAAGTATAAAAAATTTATCAGGCTAAGATTTCTTATCTTTATCCACCATCTTATGGATTATATTTTATAGGGTCTTATTGAAAGCCTCTATATGACCATTGGCCACCACATGATAACGAGATGAATGGTTGGATTTGATATTGTGCTCCTGATATAACTTCTTTACCTCAATTGAACAAAAATTGGTTCCATTGTCCATCAATATAGTATGAGGGACACCAAATCTAGTGATTATGTTAGTTTTTACAAAACTAACAATGATTTTGGCTCCAAATTCTTTGAGAGGAATTTCCTCAACCCATTTAGAGAAGAAGTTAGTCGTAGTAAGGATATACTTGAACTGCTTAGCCATAGCTAGAGGATAAGGTCCTACTACTTCCAGTCCCCATGTGGAAAATGGCTAGGAGTAGTTAGTTGTATATAGTAACTCCAGAGTTTGACGAATGAAGTTGGCATGCACTTGGCAGGGATGACATTTCTTTGTGAAATTTGTGCAATCTTGCTTCATTTAAGGCCAAAAGTATCCAAGCCTTTAGATTTTATTTGAAAGCCTATGCCCAAAATGGTGAGCACCACAATATCCTGAATGTACTTCTTTCATGAAAGCTGTAGTTTCTTCTCCATCAATACATCTGAAGAGGATTCCATCAAATCCTCATTTGTAAAGGATTTTCTAGTGATCTGGACTATCGTAAGGAGTAAAATTGGCCGCTCATCGTCATATTTGTTCTTTTTCATCCCTATCTGGTGGAAGTAATCCATTATAAAGGTATCCCATGATGGGTATTCTCCATCCCATGGTATGACCATATGGCCCAGAAATAGGGAAATTTTCATTAATTTCCTCCTTTCTAGTTTGAAAAAAAGGTGAGACCATATGATGATGGGATATGATGATGATTGTCTCATTCCAATTTGGATATTCCAAGGATGTAGCTACATTATTCAGGGCATAAGCTTGGGAATTTTGTGATCATGGGACATAATAAAATGTCAGCTATGATGGAAATTCATCCATTAACCCTCTGACGTAATCACACAAAGGGATTAACACTTCTTTTATGATAGAATATTCCTCATTGATCTGTTTGATTACCAATTTTGATTCACCTTTCACTTTCAAGTGATTCACTTTCACCTAAAGTGTCAATTCCAATACGGTGATGAGAGCTTGATATTATTCTTCATTGTTGGTACCACCTTTTGATAATAGTAATGAATAAGGTAATACTTCCATTTCTAGATAGATAATTACAATTCCTAACCCAACTTTGTTGAGTTTTTGGTTTTCTATTCTCTTGCTTATTGGAATTCTGGAGGCACCAACAAAGTACATCTACCGTGTTTGGTTATTATATTGAATAGAGAATACCTCTTCATTAGGAAGTTCAGTATTCAATGATATTTCTTCCTTAGATGGATGTTCAGCAAGAAATTCGGCTAGAGCTTGTCATTTTATTGCCCTATGAGGTACAAACTGGATATCAAATTATTGTAAAATAACTGCCCACCATGCTAGATTCCCTGTAATCATAGGAAGACTGAGAATAAATTTAAGTGGGTTACTGCAAGAAACCAATTGGACCTCATGATGTTGTAGGTAGTGCCTCAATTTCTGAACTGCAAAGATTAATGTCAGTCAACATTTTTTAATACTTGAATACCGAGTTTCTATATCAATAATAGTTCAACTGAGATAGTAAAGGTTGTTTTTATTCCCAGCATCATTCTTTTGGGAAAGGAAGGCACCCAGTGATCATTCTAAATCTATCACATAAAGAATAAGTGGTCTTCCTTCAATAGGTTACATTAATACTGGTGGACTCAAAAGATAATTCTTAAGGGTATCAAATGCTTCTTGGAAGTCTTTATTCCATTGATAGGTAACTCCCTTCTTAATTAATTTGTTGAAGGGAAAACACTTGCCTGCCAAATTGGCGATAAAGTGCTGAATATATGCCAAGTGTCCTTGGAGTCATCTTATCTCTTTCAAATTTCAAGAAGGTGAGATGAAAAGGATTGATTTTGTTTTCTCAGGATCAACTTCTATACCAAGATAGCATACAACGAAGCCAAGGAACTTTCCTAAGGTTACCCCAAAAGCACATTTCAAGGAGTTCATATTCAAAATGTGTTGTCTAAGTTTATTGAATATGGTCTCTAGATCAGCCAAGTGATTGGAACATTTTCTGGATTTGACCACCAAATCATCCACATAACATTCAACAAATTTCCCTAATAAGGGTTTGAAGATATGGCGCATGGTACATTGATATGTTTCATCTGCATTCTTTAAACCAAAGGGAATTACCCGATAGCAAAACACACCTTGAGGTGCTCTGAAATCTGTAGATTCTTCATAATCTAAGGCCATATAGATTTTATTATACCCAGAGTAGCCATCCATGAAGGAAAGAGCTTCATAGTCAGCTGTTGCATCAATTAAAAGCTCTGTGATTGGAACTGGAGAGTCATCTTTAGGAAAATACCAGTTAAGATCTCTAAAATCAATGTAAACTCAGATTTTCCCATTATTCTTTTTCACTAGGACAATATTGGTCAGCCATTTGGGATATTGAACTTCCCTGAAAAAGTTAGCCTTTATAAGTTTATCAACTTCATCTTCAATTTTAGAGGCATGAGTTGGGTGTGTTCTTCTTGCTGCCTACTTTAATCCGTGATGTTCTTCTGGAAAACCCAAATGATTAGTGGCTACATCGAGATTAAGTCCTAGAATTTCTGTATAATTCCAATAAAATATATCTTGATGTTTATTTATAAATGAAGTATAGGCCTCTTTCTCTTCAGAAGTCATGGCCGCACTAATTATAGTAGGGCGTGGATCTTTTTTTGTACCCAGATTTATTTCTCTGAGCACATCCACAATAGTAGAGACACCCTCCTCAATTGTTGGAGGATCATCCATGAGATCTTCCTCTTCTTCATCTTTCTTATGCATCACTTCTTCTATTTCCACTTTCATAGTAGATGATGAAGCAAAACTTCCAGAGCTGGGAGAGGAGTTAGTATTTGAACATCCTGAAGAAGAGGCCACCATTTATGACCCCACTAATGATGAAGGGTCTTCCTAGGGTAATAAAGAGAAGATGATGGATTGGGAATAAACATATTTTTCTTCCTTTAGAATTACTACAACTTCTTCTATTCTAATTAATGAAGTAGAGGCTTTCTGTAGTTCCGAAGATGAAATGAAAACATCTCCATTTAAGCTTTCATCACTACTTGGTGAATCAATAATTTATCCCATGCTTTCAAGATCAGTTTCCGCAATTGACATTATGGAAGTTATTGGATGAGTGTTTGGATTTGGATTTACCCTTTCAATTTGATTGATAGGTAACACATAATCTGTACTAAAATGTATGAATGGGTTTGCTGAGATCTTTTCCAGTCCATTCGGAGCATTAATTCTGGTTATCTCCTTTTTCATCGACCTCGTTCCCTTTGTATGATAAAACTTTGCCTCAATGTATTGAGATTCACACATTTTTAATGGATACTTGTCACCATAAAATGTCCTGATTTGACCATTGAAATAGTATTTGAGACATTGATGGTATGATGAAGGTATGACCACATGTTGATGTAGCTAATGTCTTCCAAGCAGAATGTTGAAGGCTGTGTCCTAACAAACAACCATAAAATCTGAATTAGATACAAGATCTCCAAACTGAGTTCTGATTGTAATCTCACCCATAGGTTCTTGCTCATTATTTTTATATCCTTACAACATTAAATTAAAAGGATATAAGTAAGACTTAGTAAGGAACAATCAATGAAGTGTACGAATGGGAATGAAGTTGACTCTGGATCCATTATCAATGAAGGCTCATTGGATGTCTATGTCATTGAACTTTCCATATATATACAAGGGTCAAATATGTCCATGTACAACATCATATTCATCTTCATCTATAAAGGATATAACTACATGACACTCTGTAGGATCATTCTCTATACAATAAACTTCAGCAGTCGTAACTTCAGTTTCAAACTCTTAAAGACTTAACAAAGCCTCAATAAGTGCTTCTTGAAGATCTTTTGACAGATTTAAGGCATCCAAAATTGAAAAATTGGCCGTTACTTGGGCCAATTGTTTCAAGACATCATACTTTTGGTCCAAAGGTCTGCATTTCCCAGCATGGAGATGCGGTTTTGCAGGTGCCTTGTATTTTGATGCTTCTAAAATAGATGCACCATGTGTTGGAGAAAAAGCTGGATATACTTCTAGATTTGGTAAATTAGACTGACTAGGTTTATTTAATTTCTGAGAGGAATATGGTGTAACTTCTAATCAGTCCACCAAAATAATCATGTCTGGACCAAACCTGTCTTGCGTGGAAGAATATCCTTGTTTTGGTTGAGCTTACTGAATGGATATTCCACGATTTTCTACTGCATATACGGTTCGATTAGGGGTAGAGTTAAAATAGTGGCTTCTAGAATTCCCATGTCTTCCCTTGTATCCTTGACCTTGGCCTCTTCCTATAGTTCCCCAATTAGGTACAAGGAACTCTGACTCATTATAATCAGAATCACCATTGTCATAAGGATCTGTTAAGTGGATAGCATTGATGGAACCAAAGATCAATTCTTCATTCGATGAAGATTCTACTTGAGAGGTTAGTTATAGTTGCGCCATTTGGCGGGGCGGTTAGCATGCTTTTGAAACAAATGGAATTAAATCTACCAGGTTCAAGGACAAATTTTATCTTGGAACGGGCTCATCTTCTTCTGGATTCTCTTTATCCTTTTGATCACGTTGCTTCTTTGAGGATTGACCTTTTGATAAAGGTGGTTTTGTTGTGGCGGGGGTGGTGAAAGACACAATCAGTTGTTTCAACTGTGTTTGTAGAATCTAATGAGTTCAGTTGATCATTTTCTTGATCATCCAATCATTATATTTCTACACATTTTTACTTTTGACTTCTTTTCATTCGCCTTCTTCCTCTGGATCAGTAGCAGTAACACATGCTACTTGAGCTGATGAACTTTTTAGTTTCACTTGTCCAGAGTCTACCATTTTTTTCAAGAGGTCCTTGAAAACAAAAAAAAAACTCCTAAATTGGATGCCCCAATATTTGGTGAAAGGGAAAATAATTTGTAAGATCTTAATATCCTTCGTTGTTTGGTTTCTTCGGTCTTGGCAACTAAACCAAAAAAAATTTAGAGCTGAGATGAAGTAACCGGGAACTTGTTCATTCTGAAAAGAATAAACTTTTTTATTTAATTCCTCAAATTGTTCCCACCTTTTATCTATTTTGTCATCTTGATGAGGTAGTCTTTGATTTTGATGCTCAGGAGGCGGATCCCTTCAATATGATGAAGGTTTTGAAGTGGAAGCAGGTACAGGTTCTTGCTTGAGTGTAACTGTATCAGCCTCTAACTTCCCTATTCTCTTTCCAAAATCAGATAGAATTACATGATTTTTAGCCTTAGTTTCTATAATAGAATATTCTATCTATTGAGAAATTGAAGTAAGGTCTTGAAACCCTCCTATGTATTTCACAGAGATTAGTGGTGTGCGTAACTCATCATACAGATTTTCCACACAAATTGGCTACAACTATTCTTAAGGTAGTTTCAGACTTAAGGAATATGTTAATCCTTTCCATCAAGCAATGAAATCTAAAACTCTTTAATTATCCCTTTTTTTCAATTTATAAGATCAAAAATTGTTGTCTTCGGTAATGTTGAGCTGTATTGAAGATGGAATTTCTGACGGAGATCTTCCCATCCAGTAATTGATCGAGATTGCAAACTTGTATACCATACAAAAGCCGATCCCTGTAATGACTACACAAAACACCTAATCTTTACTAATTCTTGTTGTTGAGGATTTTCCATCATGGGAACACAAAAAGAAACAAAATGTGTTATGTGTTGCTCCGGATCTCCCGAACCATTAAAGATTGGGAATGTGGTATTCACAAAATTTGTTGGGGGAGGAATAAGGTCCACCCACTCGGGGTAATCTTTCTTTTCTGGATGAACTACTGAATTTAATTCCTCCATGGATTCCAATCGAGTTGTTAATGCCTCAATTGTGTTCATAATAATTTGGGGAATATCCGGTTGAGTTGGGGCCTGTGCAGGTATAGTAGCTAGAGCTTGAACTGGTGCAATGACCAGAAAAAACACCGGTGGTGGTGCTAGTATTTTCCTTGGATAACCCACAGGAATGGTACTATAAGGATTTGTATGATCCTTCCCTATCTATGTACCCAATATTGATAATTAATTATCCGCATCGGTAGTTACCACAAATCCTCTTTGTTATGGATCTCCTACAGGATGTGCAAGTTGAGGATCTTCTTGGGAAGTACATCTAGCAGAAATGATGCTTCAAAGTAACTATGTATTGAGTCTTTTAAACTCTTTTATCTCTTATTCTTACTGTGAAAATTTCTCTTCAAGCGAAATAGATTTACCTTCTCCAGTGGAAAATTGAGATGAAATCTAACTTTTACCTTTCCCTTTGTTAGATTCCTTTTGGAGGGGTGGGAGTTGGTTATTTGTTGGCGTACCTAGATTCTGGGTAAGCCTCTTATTTTAGGTATGTACACATTCTTCATTTTCTTTAGTGTATACCATATTATGTATAATAACTTCATATTCTGATTCCCCTGAACTAGACTCATTTTATAGAGGATCTTCTATAATGGTGTTAATGACATTTACTGACGCATAATGAATTGATGGAATTTTTTCAGTATCTTTGTAATATTTTCTCCCTCTATATCTTCCATGAGACTTTTCTCTTCTATATGATGGATTCTAAAGAGCTGTTTGATGGATAATAACCTGAAGGGAATCCTTAGATAGTTTATTTGTGTGCTCTCTTTGTGGATTCTTCCCTAATCGGGAGAAAAATGACTTCTGTTGAGAAGGGGATTGTAGACATGAAAAAGACCCCAACCCTATAGGTTGGGGCTGTTCATGTTATTCTTCTTAAAACCCTTGAACTTTGTTTAATGAATTTGAAGGTTTAATTAAATGAGCCTCCATCCCTGCAAGTTGGGGTGGTTCTTAAACTACTATGGATGAGATTCATGCAGCTGCTCTTCTAATTTTGCGAATTTTGGTTCGGACATTAGCTGGATGCATTATATGAAAACCACTCAAATCACCTATTTAGGAATATCACTATTATATTTCATACATTTTTGTTATCTAATGGATAACATCCTATAAGCGAGAGTCCTGATCAAGATTCTCATATGCTTGATGTAAAAGTAACTTAACAACTTGTTTTATTTAGGCTTGACTCTGATGAGAGCTAGTTGAGGTCTATTCTTGAGCGTACATTTGATTACATACAAAATCTATTGATTGTAGTTAGATGTGGATAATGACAATACATGAGACCACTTTTGTTGGGCTTTGCTGATTATGGAGTACAGTGAAATTCAATTCTCCATGTGCACCCCATCCTCTGATACGAACACCAGATGGGGTGTCCAAAATTAATTGGCGTAGCCTCTTTAGAGCATTGATGCATGCACACTGAAGGGTTCTCTACTACTTTTCAACCTTTGGATGTTGGGAAACTGAGAGAGATGCCAAGTCAATTTGGTGTTGCAACCCTTCTATTACCTTTACATGATTTTGATATTCATCATATGGTAATACTTTGGTTTTCAAATAATGAAGAGTCTTCCATAAGTGGAGGCAGATATCATGAATTCAATATTCTTCCATCAGTTTTGGAACATTATACTGAGAATTTTCCAAATCCCAGAACATGACTGGTATTTCTCCTTTAGCCAATTTTTTTCTCATGTTTAACATATCTTCATTATATTTCACTAGAGTTTCCTCTACTTGGTATGACCAAATTGGATGCTCTGTATTAGAAGAAAAATTACCCAAGGGAGGTTATGAGAATGATTGTTCCCTTAATATGTCTTCTAGTTGAGAAAGTATTTCACTCATCAATGACAAGGCATCATACATGACTGGCTTTTTGTTGTAATGTGCCTCAAGATGGGAGGGATTTCTCATCACTACATTATCAATTATAAAATTATTTTAACAATGTGTAATACTACTATGGAGAGGACTTTATCAAGTAATTCCATCATGGGGAGGAACACCATGGTGGATTACAGAAAGGGATAAATCCTATTGATCCTTGGTCTTCTAGCCAGACTGAGGGTTGTCGTGGCTCTCATCCGGAGATAGGATTTCTGGATTGACTGAATTTTCATGAAGAAAGCCTTCATGATGAATTTTCTAATGGGGAACTTCAAAATTACTACTACTAATCCCATAATTTGGTAATTAGAGGGTAGGATCTTGAGCTACAATAGATAAATGTCTGAGGGCTTCAAGAACTCTAACATTAAGAGGAGCCAAATTACATCTTAACTCTTGATTTTACCATCGTGTTTGGAGAGACTTATTCTTGGATGTTCTCTTACACTTAGTTGGGGCCACTTACTAGGAGAAGTGGTTATCATGGGCAGGTGTATGTGCTTGCCTTGGAGCAGCCACCAGAACGAACTGATCACCTCCAATTGGAAAGGGTGTATGTTCCTGATCTTGTTGTCCATATGATATAGGGGAGTATGCCCCATGACCCTCTTGGACTAGAAAAAAGGTGTGTATCTGCTCTAGGATGGAATATCGATGTGTCATCCTAGGTTTGGGGACATATTTATGTGTTTTTCCCCTAGTACTTCTGAAGTTGTTGTTATAATATTCTTGCATGCTTCCATAATATGGGTAGGAATTTGTGTCTTCCCTTTCACCATTGATAAGATGTGTTTGGTGAATTCAGTGTCTGGAATGGGAATATACTGCCATTTCATATCGGTAGTAGGTTTATGTGCCTACTCCTATCCTCTTTTTCATGTCATTGGGTATCGGCAGTACTCATGTATGGGGGTAGAGAGTTGGGTCTACCCTAGATTTTTCATTGGATATTTCCGAATGACTTCTCCAGGTGCTTCCAAATGAGACTGTTAATAGTCTTGATGAACACTGATAGGTGTATGTTCCTGCTAGAATTTTCCCATTAAGTATGGTTGATAGACTTCCTTTAATATTGGCAGATGAGACTACTGACAGAATTGGTGATTTTAAGCAGGTGTATGTTCCTATATACCAGTTGCCACCACATTGGATTGGTGGGATTCTTTAAATGAAGTCAGACGAGCCTACTAACTGGATGATAACTTGTAAGTAGGTGTATGTACTTGATCATGGTACTCCACCAGATTTATCTGGTGGGATTAGTGGGTTGCTTCCAGATGAGTCTGCTGGACAGAAAAATTACGACTAATGGGTGTGTGTGCCCGCTCATTGTTTTCCATCAAGTTAGGTTGCTGGACTTCTCTATAGGGGGTATAGGTAATAACATGATCTCTATTGATCATACATTATCCCCAGTAGTTCTTCTTGTGTGCCTGGGTCTGAGAGACCTGGGCCGAATGTCCAGAGACAACACCCCCATCATGTTGGGGGTTCACTATCGCGCAATTCTGCTGGCGGCAATTTTTGGTGAGAATCCTCAGGAAGGATCCCTACATATTGGAATTAAGGACCTAAGTGACCTCTTGATCTACCTCCCTGTAGTATGAGAGGGAATGGTTGTTGTGTTCCAGGGATAAGGACCTGAAACGGTTGAAGATGGTGGTTACATCGTATGCTTCTTGATCATCGGTCGTCATTGTCTGAATGATTGAGGATTGTTATTGACCCAGAGGGCCTGTCGGGTATCCTCCAAAGTTGGTATTTTACCATGATGGTGATACTCATTTACCAACATGTTAGAGACCCAGCATTGAATATGTTGGGTGGGTGATAATTTCCTTCCCATGGATAAGGATCCATCATGAGCAGTGGTCGGGAAGTTCAAAAATTTCATCTTTAAGAAAGCCATTTTGGACTGAAGGGAGTTCTGAGAAAAAAACTTGAAAACAAAAAATAAACTCCATTAAAGCAACATATTTTAGATGGATACATGTGTGATTGATTAATTTTTTTGTATTTCCCTTATCAATTGATAGGGGCCTGACATGTGGGTAATATTATTAACATGGTTAAGGATTCACATCAGGTTAACCATTTTTGTTTTGTAGTTCCTTGAAACAAGTGTTCTAGTTTTAAGAATTGCTACTTCCATGTAGTTTCCATTGGATTTATTCATGGAACTGGAAACTTCTAATAGTTATTTATCTAAAAGGGACCTATTTTTCAAAGTCAGGCATTTATTAAGTTTGAAATTTACAATACTTATGAACATGCATTGGTTGAGAGGATGGGAGGTCGGACTCATCACACACTTTTTGGGGGGAATGATTGTCTACTCCAGGTCTCTCTTTATAAATTTGTGATATTTTCATTAATCCTTATTAATTTAAAAAGTATAACATAAGTTTCCCTTTGAATTTTCAATTGCTTATTAACATGTGTAAAATTTAGAATCATCAATATGTATTATAGGTTCTTCATTAATGGAGATATCTGTATGTATTCAAGGTTCTCCATCAATGGAATCCTCTCATGTACTATTTAAATATTCTTTTAATCATCGTTATGATGATACTAGTTTTTAAGCCACTCATTGGGGAACTCTAGAATTTATTTTCATCCAAGGAGAGGAAGGTTTATTTTGATATTGGGATCGTACCCATGATATGGGTTACCTATGTATCCTTTTTAAAGGAATCAGAACCCTCATAATTCGATGCCGATTAATGGGAAACATCATAACTTTTAAGGTCATGTGATAAGGACCTAGTTATACAGTTTAATTTCATGTGGTATAGACATCTAAGCGAAAGGTGCTTAGTCAGAGTTTGGTGCGGGTTATTTCGTGGTGTTCCAAGACCAAAGCTTCAATCTCCCTCCTCCGCTGCTCTTTTCGTCTTCCCTGTCATACTAGACCCCATATTGGTCCAGTGCGATGGTTCTGATGGATGGCTTGGGATGGTGTTGGTGGCGCGTTGGTTTGGGGCTTCAGTATTTCTGGTTTGGGGTTTTTTGTATTTGTGGTGTTCTGCTTTTCCACATTGGTTCTGTTTTTCTTTCTTTTTGCTCCTGGTCCTCACGTCTACTTGGTGATGGAACTCTGGTTCCCCTTCTTGTCGACACCGACTTCTTTCATGGAGATTCTTGGGCCCGATGACGGTTGTGCTGATGAACTCCTTTGCCGCTCAACCTACTCTGACCCCAAGTTCCTATGCGCCTCTCCTAGTTGGATCTGGAATAGAGGTTACTATGAGGTTTTGGGATTTGTGGTTCAGTGTTTGAAGGGTTTCAAGGTGGCCATTTCTCAAGGCGTGAGTCCTTCGATGTTGGCGGCATTCTATTTTGGCTTCAACTACGTTTTTGGAGAAGTTTCTAATGGTTTAAAGCATATTGATTCGTAAGATGGTTTCCTTGTAGGAAGATATTTTCTGGATTTGGTGTTTTTTCTCTATTTCTGTGGTGTTTGGTTATGGTTTTTATTAGCGGTGATATGTTTTCCAGTGATCGGTTGCCTCCGTTATTCTGATGCGGTGATGATCAGTGATGACGATGACATGGTTACTAATCAGGGGCGATGGCATCATGTTCGGCGATGATGATCGATGGCGAGATGAATGATGTGTCATTCGATGGAAGACAACTTTTTTGTGACTTCGACTGATGCGAGCGTAATCCTTATCTCCTCATTTTGTGTTGATGGTTTTTTGAATCTTGTATTTTGAATTTGGCTCACCTCTGTTGTATCCCTTGTAAAGACCCGTAAAATTCAAGGGAAATTTTTTCTTAATTTTCTTTGGATTTTTAAAAGAGCGCGGTTTCTGACGGCACCTGATTCCGAGGCCCGAAGTGCCCGGAATCATTTTCCGAAGTTTGGCTCGGGTACGTTCAGTGAACGAACGAGCGGGAATTCCTAACTTTTGATTCGGTGCTCGGAATTGAAATCTGAGGGCACTGATGAACTCGCAGCGCCGATATTCGCTTAAGGAGACCTTTTCGGAAGTTGCGTTTGTTACGGGTTGAAAGTTAGTTTTTGGGTTTTTAGATTAAGTTAAATAAAATTTGTGAAATACAAAATTTTATTTTAACTTGATGTTGTTTTTTTTTAATCCTTCCAAAGGGAGTTGGGAGTGGGACCCACATCCACTTAACCTCCCTTGGGAGGATTAAGTGAGGTGGGGCCCACACGAAACCCAACCTTCCATCTTCCTTTAACTCTCCTTTTAATTAATGTTTGACAACTTTAAGTATTAATTGAGGTGAGTTGTTCAAATTAAAACCTTTGAATTTCATGTGGTAAAGTTATGTAATAATATAAGCTTAAAGCTTATTTTATTCTGGGAGAATTCTTTTACCACCTTGAGAGGAATTTTGGAGCTTCTCCTTATTCTTCTTCTTCTTCAACTCTGACGAAGAACACGAAGAACCTTTAAACTTCGACGAAGAACTCCACGTTCTCAGGAACCGTCTTCCGTGACGACATAACCGCGACATCGACTTCCTTCTTCCGTATCGCCGACCACCGCGACACTCGACTTCCGCGAATCGTTATCGATCATTGAACTTGTTCCAGAACCAAGGTAGGGGTTTGTCCTTTTCAAATTACGTGTTTTCTTTCCCTCGAGCATGAAAGAATAATCCGTTGGGCATAGTTCCAAATTTTATTAAAAATTTGTGAAACGTTCATTGTTGTGTTTATACGATTGACCAACTGTTATCGTTATAACGGGAGGAGACCGGACCGCACGAACACGGCCGATTCTCCTCCCCCTTCTAATCTTTCGTGATGATTTAGCGGAGACAGCGCGGTGTCGTCGCACCGCGCAGGAACAAAAGAATTTATGGCCGGAGCGAGCAGCGATAAAGAAATGCGGTGCCGACGCACCGCGTCGTTGTTTACGAAAGAGACCGCGGCCGGAGACGGGCCGCGGCGGAACGAGGAGGCGACCGGTGGCCAGCCGCGCCGCCGGCGCCGGAGACCGAGAAGGGCCGCGGCCCTACGGCCGCGGCGGAGCAGCCAGGGGCGGCCGGCCTCGCCGGCCGCCGGAGATGGGAAGAGCCGCGGCGGAGAAGAAGAAGGCGGCCGGCCGCGCCGGCCGCCGGTTCGGTCAGAAGGCGGGACCCGCGGGTCCCGTGGGTAAATTAAAATGGCCGGAAAAAGCCGGCCGAGATCCGGAAAAAGGGGGGGTTTCACCCCCGCGTGCGGCACGTGCGCGGCACCCTGGCCGCACCGCCGCTGGTCGGGCCGGTTCTAGCGGACCGGGTCGGATTTGGGTCGGGTCAGACCAGGGGGGGTCGGGCCGGGTCGGCCCGGACCCGGACCCCCCGTTTCGAGACAGTTTCGGTCTTTTGGCCATAACTTGAGCCACGTACCTCCGAATGACGAACCGTCTACGGCAACGCAATCCTTGGATCGAGACGGTCGTTTCGGTATATCGCACTCAAGGTTTCGGAACACTTTGAGTTCGGCCGGGTTGGTTCGTTCACGAAACCATCCGGGCCTTCGGAGCGGAAACGCTCATATTTTGAGCTACGGATGTCCGATTGACGTGCTGTCAGCTTTGTTGTGTTCCTCTTAGTGAGAAGGTTCTTTTGGCATACTCCTCCCGAGGTTTAGACACAGGTGGAGTACGGTCGGGTTGGTTTTGCCTTAAAAACCAACCGGGCCCCGGGGACGAAAATGCCAATATCTCTCAGACCGGGCGTCCGATCGACGCGCCGTCTGTTGCGTTGAGTTCCTGTTGATATACGGAACTTTTGGATACATCAACTCTGGACTTTGTGACAGTTGATGTATCAGCCTCTCGGCTCGTGGAGCGGACCCTCCGAACGAGCTTGCTGTGTGCGGGAACCCTAGTGCTGGCTGCGACTGTTACTGTGACTGCTACTACTACTGTGACTGCGACGACGACAGTACAGAGATCCTGTGTGGATTCGACGACGACGACTTCAGCACTCAGCGATCCTACGTGGATCAGTGCTACAGGTCATGTGTGGGCCCGATCCTGTGTGGGTCCGATCCTGTGTGGGTCTTTGCGCTCAGCGGTCCTGTGTGAACCAGCGCCTACAGGTCCTACGTGGGCCCGATCCTGTGTGGGTCTTTTGCGGGGGTTAGTTACCTATCGATCCTTCGTGGGTCCGACGACTTAGATGGATCAGAGATCATCTTTATCGTCTTTCGAAGAAGTATACCTATGTGAGCTGAATCCGGTTGCATTCCTGTGTGGATCGTGTTGTGCTATCCTGTGTGGATTACGTTTTGCTTTCCTGTGTGGAATACGTTTACTTTCCTGTGTGGACTGAGTTGTACTTGGGCTCGGAGGTTGGAGCGTATTTGAAATTGATGACTTAGGTATATGTATGGGAATATACCTAAGCAGTGTCGGTTTTTACTTCGTGATTGTACCTTTCTTCGTGGTTTATACTTTGTGGATTTGAGAGACCATCAAGGGTCTCGGGGTCCCTACTGAGTAGCTTATACTCACCCCTGCACGGGCTTTTCCCGCACTACGTTGTGTTGGTTGCAGACGACGGACAGCGTTGATCTTAGCTGAGGCTTGCAGAGTAGGATGGTACCTGGAGGTGGACCACTGGACGGGACGTGCTCGGAGCGGACGGCGGGACCCGTGGAGTAGTAGAGCTATCTGTACCCACCCTTCAGGTGGGATTTCCAGTGGACAGCCCGGTGTAGCGGCTTTTACTTTTCAGTTGCTGTTTTCCCTTTTCGAGTTGTACTTTACTTTCAGTTTGGGTTTGTATACTGGCCCATTTACTTTTCCACACTTTCAGTTGTACTCTTCTTTTTCTTAGTGTTTACTTTTCCGCTTGCTTACTCTGTGGTGCTTGTTTACTTTTCAATGGCAATGCCTTCCCTTTTTGTTGGGATTTACGCCTTGGTGCTAGTCGCCAGCACCTGGCCTATGGAAGGCGGGCTTGGGGTAGTCACGGCACGGGCCCCGAGGACGGGTCGTGACAAATTGGTATCAGAGGAGTTCGGTTCTACCACGAACTCTGATCTTTTCTATGCGAAGCAATAATGTTTAGCGTATTGAGTGTGGTTATCAGTCCAGGGAGTCCAGTGTTGGTGCGGCGGCCGACGTATCCGTACACCAGGACCCTGACTTCTGATTTCCGACTTAATGCACAAAAACATTGATTGCGTGTGTGTTTCAAGTTTTCTTTGTGATTACTTATATCAGCTCACCAGGTATATTGTTCTGACCGTGGCGCACCTGTTTTCTTTTCAGGATGGCCCCACGACGGCAGCCAGTTAGGGTTCCGAGAGTCGAGCGTGATGACAGCCCACCGAGCGACGAGGCCTCGGTGCAGGGCCCTTTGTCAGCAGTGGCACCGGCAGCAGCTCTACCCGCCGAGCCCCCGATGCTTCCAGCACCAGCCGCTGACGATGCACGTCGCCTCAGCGCACTGCATGAGTTTCAGCGCCAGCGACCGCCCAGGTTTCGCGGGGAGACGGATCCCCAGGCAGCAGAGGACTGGCTGGAGGCAGTGGTACGAGTGTTTAGGCTAGTGAGGACACCAGCAGACCTCATGGTGATCCTCGCTGCGAGCCTACTACACGCAGCAGCAGGACGATGGTGGAGCTTGATGCTCCAGGTGCACGATGAGGCATCTCTACTTTGGACGGACTTTGAGATCCTCTTCCGCTCGGAGTTCGTCCCAGCCACCCTTCGTGCGGTGCGTATCCAGGAGCTTCTTCAGCTGCGGCAGGGCAGCATGACGGTCGCTCAGTACTCGGCGAGATTTACTGATCTCTCGCGCTACTTGACCGGCATGGTACGGGACCCATTCTTCCGGGCCCGGACCTTCGAGCAGGGTTTGAGACACGAGATCAGGGCATCGCTGATCTCCCTCAGCATACCGACTCAGACAGGAGTACTGGAGCGGGCCCTTCTGATCGAGAGCTTCCTTGCTGAGTCTACACCAGCGCAGCGACCCACCGCAGGGCGGCACGTGGCAGAGTCATCTGCAGCAGGCAGTCGACGGATGACTCAGGGGTCCAGACAGACCAGACCTTCGGGAAGACGACCTCAGGACACTGGCTCAGCAGTGCGGGGCACACAGCGCGGAGCCAGTCTTTCGAGAGGCA
This sequence comes from Viscum album, assembly GCA_963277665.1. Lineage (NCBI taxonomy): Eukaryota > Viridiplantae > Streptophyta > Magnoliopsida > Santalales > Viscaceae > Viscum > Viscum album. Next base: position 1,635,811,156 of record OY728145.1, on the reverse strand, counting down.
GACAGTGCTACTCGTGCGGCGGGCAGGGCCACATGGCTCGTGACTGCCCGACCCGCCGTGCCGAGGAGCAGCAGTCGGTTGAGGGACCACCGAGGCAGAGGCAGAGGGTCGACCGTGGCGGTCCGCAGGGAGGAGGCGGACGAGGCAGAGGAGCTGGACGAGCAGCCGGTGGTGGGCGACGCTTTGAGGCTCTGCCACCACCACCACCAGGAGGTCCACCCCGACCACAGGGAGCTGGCGGGCAGAGACAGGCACAGCTCCAGGCAGCATAGGCCTACGACCACGGCGCACCCGAGATGATTCGAGGTACTATCTGTGTCTATTCCACCCTTGCTGCAGTTCTTATAGACACAGGAGCGAATCACTCTTTCATAGCCGCTGCCCTTGTTCGGAGCTCAGAGATTCCGACAGAGCCGTTGGCTCGATCCTTACGGCTAGAGACTCCTACGGGAGCAGACTCAACGATTATGCACTGGTGCCGGCAGTGTGAGCTTACTCTAGGAGGCGAGATCTTCGGCTGGGATCTTCTTGTAGCAGCGTCGAGGCCTTACGACGTCATCTTGGGCATGGATTGGCTATCTACGGTCCATGCACAGATTGACTGTTTTAGGCGCAAGGTGCGATGTGTACGCACCGACGGGAGCAGGTTCACCTTCACCGGCGAGAAGGGAGCCTTAGAAGCACAGGATGGACTTCCGCGGAGGAGAGGACAGCCCATTACTCATCAGTTAGCTAGCCTCATCCTTGGAGAAGTTGACGTGCGGAGTCCTGTTTTTCCTACAGTGGTGGATCAGTTTGCGGACGTTTTTCCCGACGACGTTCCAGGGCTACCTCCTCGCAGAGAGGTAGACTTTTATATTGACTTGTACCCCGGGACAGCCCCAATATCCACTCCAGCATATCGGATGTCCCCCACCGAGCTTCGAGAGCTACGGGTACAGTTGGAGGACTTACAGGGCAAGGGGTTCATCCGACCCAGTGTTTCACCCTGGGCTTCCCCGATATTATTCGCCAAGAAGGCGGACGGGAGCTTGCGACTTTGTGTTGACTATCGTCGCCTGAACCAGGTGACAGTGAGGAACAAGTATCCGCTACCGAGGATTGATGACCTCTTTGATCAGCTCAAGGGAGCACGGTGGTTCTCGAAGATAGACCTCAGGTCAGGCTATCATCAGCTCAGAGTCAGAGACGAGGATGTGCAGAAGACAGCCTTCAGATGTCGGTATGGCCACTATGAGTTCTTGGTTATGCCTTTCGGTGTAACCAATGCTCCAGCAATGTTCATGGCTCTCATGAACAGGATCTTTCAGCCATACCTCGATCGGTTTGTCGTGGTCTTCATCGACGATATTCTGATTTACTCTACGACTGAGGAGGAGCACGCCTATCACTTGCGAGTTGTACTAGACACACTCTGAGAGCACCAGCTTTATGGTAAGCTCTCGAAGTGCCAGTTCTGGATACGTGAGGTCTACTTCTTGGGACACATTATCTCTGAGGCGGGAGTTGCAGTGGATCCCGCGAAGATTGAGGCTGTGTTAGCATGGGAGCCACCCAGGAGCGTGACTGAGGTTCGGAGTTTCTTGGGACTAGCTGGATACTATCGGAGATTCGTGCCAGACTTCTCTAGAGTTGCGGCACCACTCACAGCTTTGACGAAAAAGGGAAAACCCTTCGTGTGGTCAGACAGATGTCAGCAGAGCTTCCAGGAGCTGAGACAGAGATTGACCAGCGCACCTATCTTGAGGTTGCCTGAGGAGGGAGTAGGGTACGTAGTTTACTGCGATGCATCAGGGACCGGACTCGGATGTGTTCTGATGCAGGAGCGGGCAATGATCACCTATGGATCACGTCAGTTGAGGCCGCATGAGCAGAACTACGCTACCCATGACCTGGAGTTAGCAGCAGTGGTCTTCGCTCTGAAGACATGGCGACACTACCTGATGGGCGAGCGCTTTACAGTCTTTTCCGATCATCAGAGTCTCAGGTATATCTTCTCGCAGAAGGACCTGAACCTGAGACAGTGGCGATGGCTCGAGTTCCTCCAGGACTATGACTTTGAGATAGTCTATACTCCTGGGAAGGGGAACATAGTAGCCGATGCCCTCAGCAGGAGGACGGGCATTCAGCTACTTGAGGAGGCGACAGAGTAGCTAGCCTCTTTGCAGATATCCTTCGTGGATAGAGATGGAGCAGCCTTCCTTCAGTCTCTCATAGTCACTCCTCCACTACTGCAGCGAGTCATGGAGGCACAGCGTGGGGACGCTGACTGTGAGACACGGCGTGCACAGATATCCTCGGGACAGGCACCTGATGGTTTCTCCCTTGGATTAGAGCACGACATCCTTTTCAGAGGACGTACCATGGTACCAGTCGCTTTGCGAGAAGAAGTGCTGAGAGAGTTTCACACTTCTCCTTTGGCGGTACATCCTGGAGTGGCGAAGATGTACCAGGACCTCAGATGACAGCACTGGTGGCCGGGCATGAAGAAGGCAGTTGCAGAGTTCGTTTCTCGATGCCTCACCTACCAGCAGGTGAAGGCAGAGCATCAGGTACCAGCGGGCTTGGTACAGCCCTTGGAGGTTCCGGAGTGGAAGTGGGACGGCATATCTATGGACTTCATGACTGGACTTCCACGCACTTCCTGAGGTCACGATTCCATCTGGGTGATTGTTGACCGACTCACCAAGTCGGCACACTTCTTACCCATCAGAGAGCAGGGCTCAGTGGAGAGCTTGGGACGTCTCTACGTTCAGGAGATTGTGCGGCTCCACGGTGTGCCATCATCTATCGTCTCTGATCGAGATGCTCGCTTTACTTCCCGACTTTGGAAGGGGTTACAGGAGGTGTTCGGGACACAGCTACGTCTGAGCACAGCCTTTCACCCTCAGACGGATGGTCAGACGGATAGGACCATTCAGACTCTCGAGGACATGCTCCGCGCATGTGTCCTCGACTTTGGTCGTAGCTGGGAGGACCACCTACCCTTGGTGGAGTTCGCGTACAACAACAGCTACCACTCCACCATCGGGATGGCACCGTACGAGGCATTGTACGACCGACCTTGTAGATCTCCTTTGTGCTGGACAGACCCTGGGGAGTCAGCACTAGTGGGACCGGAGATGGTCCAGGCCACGACAGAGAAGGTCCAGGTCATCCAGGAGCGGATGAGGACAGCTCAGAGCCGGCAGAAGTCATATGCTGACAGGAGGCGGAGGCCACTGGAGTTCGAGGATGGTGACCACGTCTTCTTGTGGTTCTCACCTCGACGTGGTATTCGGAGATTTGGCCGAGGCGGCAAGTTATCTCCGCGCTTCATCGGACCCTTCCAGGTCCTCAGCAGGGTTGGCGAGGTGGCTTATCGCCTGGCTCTGCCACCTCAGTTGCACCGGGTGCACGACGTCTTCCACGTATCCCAGCTGAGGAGATACGTGCACGACCCGACGCACATCATTGACCATGGGGAGCTTGACGTTGATGATGGGGTGACTTTTACGGAGGTCTCGGTGGAGATAGAGGATCGACAGGAGCGGGTCCTGCATGGGCGATCGATTCCTCTTGTGCGCATCAGATGGCAGCACGGGAATCTCCAGGAGAGCACATGGGAGCGGGAGGCTCAGATGCGTGCTCAGTACCCTCATTTGTTTCCCTAGTTTTTGATGTATCTTTACGGGGACGTAAAGCCCTGAGGTGGGAGTAATGTAAAGACCCGTAAAATTCAAGGGAAATTTTTTCTTAATTTTCTTTGGATTTTTACAAGAGCGCGGTTTCTGACGGCACCTGATTCCGAGGCCCGGAGTGCCCGGAATAATTTTCCGAAGTTTGGCTCGGGTACGTTCAGTGAACGAACGAGCGGAAATTCCTAACTTTTGATCCGGTGCTCGGAATTGAAATCCGAGGACACCGATTAACTCACAGCGCCGATATTCGCTTAAGGAGACCTTTTCGGAAGTTGCGTTTGTTACGGGTTGAAAGTTACTTTTTGGGTTTTTAGATTAAGTTAAATAAAATTTGTGAAATACAAAATTTTATTTTAACTTGATGTTGTTTTTTTTAAATCCTTCCAAAGGGAGTTGGGAGTGGGACCCACATCCACTTAACTTCCCTTGGGAGGATTAAGTGAGGTGGGGACCACACGAAACCCAACCTTCTATCTTCCTTTAACTCTCCTTTTAATTAATGTTTGACAACTTTAAGTATTAATTGAGGTGAGTTGTTCAAATTCAAACCTTTGAATTTCATGTGGTAAAGTTGTGTAATAATATAAGCTTAAAGCTTATTTTATTTTGGGAGAATTCTTTTACCACCTTGAGAGGAATTTTGGAGCTTCTCCTTATTCTTCTTCTTCTTCAACTCTGACGAAGAACACGAAGAACCTTCGAACTTCGACAAAGAACTCCACGTTCTCGGGAACCGTCTTCCGTGATGACATAACCGCGACATCGACGTCCTTCTTCCGTATCGCCGACCACCGCGACGCTCGACTTCCGCGAATCGTTATCGATCATCGAACTTGTTCCAGAACCAAGGTAGGGGTTTTTCCTTTTCAAATTACGTGTTTTCTTTCCCTCGAGCATGAAAGAATAATCTGTTGGGCATAGTTCCAAATTTTATTAAAAATTTGTGAAACGTTCATTGTTGTGTTTATACGATTGACCAACTGTTATCGTTATAACGGGAGGAGACCGGACCGCACGAACACGGCCGATTCTCCTCCCCCTTCTAATCTTTCGTGATGATTTAGCGGAGACAGCGCGGTGTCGTCGCACCGCGCAGGAACAAAAGAATTTATGGCCGGAGCGAGCAGCGATAAAGAAATGCGGTGCCGACGCACCGCGTCGTTGTTTACGAAAGAGGCTGCGGCCGGAGACGGGCCGCGGCGAAACGAGGAGGCGACCGGCGGCCAGCCGCCCTGCCGGCGCCGGAGACCGAGAAGGGTTGCGGCCCTACGGCCGCGGCGGAGAAGAAGAAGGCGGCCGGCCGCGCCGGCCGCCGGTTCGGTCAGAAGGCGGGACCCGCGGGTCCCGTGGGTAAATTAAAACGGCCGGCAAAAGCCGGCCGAGATCCAGAAAAAGGGGGGGTTTCACCCCTGCGTGCGGCACGTGCGCGGCACCCTGGCCGCGCCGCCGCTGGCCGGGCCGCGCCGCCGCGCCGTCACCGGTCGGGCCGGTTCCAGTGGACCGGGTCGGATCCGGGTCGACCCGGTTCGGGTCAGACCAGGGGGGGTCGGGCCGGGTCGGCCCGGACCCGGACCCCCCGTTTCGAGACAGTTTCGGTCTTTTGGCCATAACTTGAGCCACGAACCTCCGAATGACGAACCGTCTGCGGAAACGTGATCCTTGGATCGAGACGGTCGTTTCGGTATATCGTACTCAAGGTTTTGGAACACTTTGAGTTCGGCCGGGTTGGTTCGTTCACGAAACCATCCGGGCCTTCGGAGCGGAAACGCTCATATTTTGAGCTACGGACGTCCGATTGACGTGCCGTCAGCTTTGTTGTGTTCCTCTTAGTGAGACGGTTCTTTTGGAATACTCCGCCCGAGATTTAGACACAGGTGGAGTACGGTCGGGTTGGTTTTTCCTTAAAAACCAACCGGGCCCCGGGGACGAAAATGCCAATATCTCTCAGACCGGGCGTCCGATCGACGCGCCGTCTGTTGCGTTGAGTTCCTGTTGACGATACGGAACTTTTGGATACATCAACTCTGGACTTTGTGACAGTTGATGTATCAGCCTCTCGGCTCGTGGAGCGGACCCTCCGAACGAGCTTGCTGTGTGCGGGAACCCTAGTGCTGGCTGCGACTGTTACTGTGACTGCTACTGCTACTGTGACTGCGACGACGACAGTACAGAGATCCTGTGTGGATTCGTCGACGACGACGACTTCAGCACTCAGCGATCCTACGTGGATCAGTGCTACAGGTCCTGTGTGGGCCCGATCATGTGTGGGTCCGATCCTGTGTGGGTCTTTGTGCTCAGCGGTCCCGTGTGAACCAGCGCCTACAGGTCCTACGTGGGCCTGATCCTGTGTGGGTCTTTTGCGGGGGTTAGTTACCTATCGATCCTTCGTGAGTCCGATGACTTAGATGGATCAGAGATCATCTTTATCATCTTTCGAAGAAGTATACCTGTGTGAGCTGAATCCTGTTGCATTCCTGTGTGGATCGTGTTGTGCTATCCTGTGTGGATTACGTTTTGCTTTCCTGTGTGGAATACGTTTACTTTCCTGTGTGGACTGAGTTGTACTTGGGCTCGGAGGTTGGAGCGTATTTGAAATTGATGACTTAGGTATATATATGGGCATATACCTAAGTAGTGTCGGTTGTTACTTCGTGATTGTACCTTTCTTCGTGGTTTATACTTTGTGGATTTGAGAGACCATCAGGGGTCTCGGGGTCCCTACTGAGTAGCTTATACTCACCCCTGCACGGGCTTTGCCCGCACTACGTTGTGTTGGTTGCAGATGACGGACAGCGTTGATCTTAGCTGAGGCTTGCAGAGCAGGACGGTACCTGGAGGTGGACCACTGGACGGGACGTGCTCGGAGCGGACGGCGGGACCCGTGGAGCAGTAGAGCTATCTGTACCCACCCTTCAAGTGGGATTTCCAGTGGACAGCCCGGTGTAGCGGCTTTTACTTTTCAGTTGCTGTTTTCCCTTTTCGAGTTGTACTTTACTTTCAGTTTGGGTTTGTATACTGGCCCATTTACTTTTCCGCACTTTCAGTTGTACTCTGCTTTTGCTTAGTGTTTACTTTTCCGCTTGCTTACTCTGTGGTTCTTGTTTACTTTTCAAAGGCAATTTCTTCCCTTTTTGTTGGGATTTACGCCTTGGTGCTAGTCGCCAGCCCCTGGCCTATGGAAGGCGAGCTTGGGGTAGTCACGGCACGGGCCCCGAGGACGGGTCGTGACATCCCTCCATTTTGAAAATCAAATAAAAAGATAATTTTCAGCCAAAAAAAATTAAGATTAGACCTTGTTGGTAATATGGCCCAAGAAGAACTGGGTTGATTTGAAATGTTGGGTTTGAACCTCAAGGAGGCTTCCTATGTATCCCATGAGGATGGAAAATCAAATCCCACGTAGTTCGATGAGTCTCATAAGATATTATAGTCCTTTGAGAGAAATGAGTTTGGGTTTACTTCTTAAAAAGGATGCCTTGGTGATTTAGGGGTTTAATTTGGGGCTTATTATTAAGGAGGATGCCCAGATTAAGGGAATTAGGGTTTTATTCTTGGAGAGGTTATCCAATGAGCTTGGGCCCTGGAAGGGCTTCCTACGTATCTTGGTTTGAACAGGAATCATAATTATCGTAGTTCCTTACAATGAGGGTGTTTGTGAAAATGTTGTAATCATAACGGATCTATAAGCCCACACGAGTCATGCTCTGTGTGAGAAAAAAGATGATGTGAAATATTCAACAATGACACATACACTTTTCCACTTCCACTAGTGGAAGAGGGTGAGCCTACGGTAGCCAGGGTGGACAAGGTCGAGACGACCCGGGAAGAGGGAGAGGTGACGAACCCTCCCTCTATTCACTTTACATTAGAAAAGGGTCCAATGAAAGGAAATAGAGATGAATTTTAGGGTATTATGATAGGATGGCTGCCCTAAAATTGATCCTGGTAGGGGAGGGAGACTTTTCATTCTCTTGAATGGAAATGCAAGCATGAACATTACCTTCCCTACCAGAGATCTAAGGTTTCATATCTTTGAGAAGGGAGAGGTCAAGACCTAAACACAAATTCTCAAAACCAAGAACATCCCAGCACTTTTCTTTGGATAAAGGTCCATGTTACTATGGATATAAAATCCCACAGACACTCCATGAATCCTAACCCCATTGTGAAACAAATGTCGGAAACCTATGACTATGGATATACAAACCCAAATAGGAGACATTTTGGTGTGACTTTCCCAAAGGTTTGATAATTCAGGAGGTTTTGGTGGAGGTCTCAACAGAATCCCTTTCAAATAAGGGATCTGATGAATAAGAATCATTTCCATGAATGGATTTGAAGAGGGCTTGATGGATTTTAGACTAAAGAGAGTAAGTGAATCAAAGAGGGGTGCCCAAGTAGATAAGGGCACGCAAGTATGGGCCCGCAAGTAGGCTTGGACGACCTGATATTCACTTAAGTGACAAACTACCTATATGGTAATACTTGGGAGAGACCTATCTCAAGACTTCAAGAGTATTCATAGGGGATCTCAGAAGTGGGGTGCTCAAGTTTCTGTGAAAGGAATAGGTGGTGCGCAAGTGTTTCTGATTTAGGGAGGTTGGGTGCTTCAGGCGTGAAAGTGTTATGGATTTAAAACTCTAAAAGGAATTAAGTCCTATAATCCTCCTTCAATTCCTCTGCTTTAGGTGTTAAATAACTACCTTGAAATCTTTATAGGACTTAGGATAATCACTAGGGATACCATAGTAGTAATTAGGCTTCAGAGAAATTCGTTCGTACAAATAAAGGCCCCAAGGATCTATTTATAGGAAAATAAGTGACCTTGGGTGAAATCAAATTGGACACTCAAGTACGCTATGAAAAAAATGGTGGTGCGCAAGTAGGTTGTACGACATATATGGGTGCGCAAGTAGGTTGCACACCGAAGGCCTCTTGTCCTAACTAGAGAAATCCAAATTTCATGCCTTTTCAAATCTTGATTTTCTTCGTGTGTTTTCTCCTCTTTTTTCTAAAATATTTTCCTTTTTCATTTTTTAGACTCCTTGAAAGAATGGAGTGTCAACAAACACTCAACCTACCAAGGTCATGAAGTTTCATTTTAATGGCAGTGTTGTATTTCCAAATGCCCAATACACTTTCAAGAATTTCTTTAAGCATGTGGTACCAGAGCCATTAAAACCTAATCCAACACTCATTTTAGAAATTGAAACATCATTATTACACTTACCCAAACCCATCAAACTACAGACATGGTCACAATATCATATATTTTATTAACTATCCTATGGTGATCCCCTCCATAGGTTTTACAATTTTAATGGAAAATTCTGAGCCATGGAACCACCACTATCGAAATTTCCTATTAAATCTTACTTATAGAGTTATAATGATGTTTATGACATGAACCATGATTCATCCAAAGGTTCAATTCCAAATTGACCTCATTTATCTTGGTTGAGCCAACCCTTCCCTAAAAAATCATGGCTTACATTTACATTTCACCCAAATTAACCAAATGGTGTGTTTGAAACGGTTCCTCACTGAATGTATACATCGAAACATGAAGAAGATAATTCAATCCACTACTGGCCAACTACTCTTGAAATTATCATATTGTATGATCGACATCTTTCAAAAGTTGGACCCTATGACTTTAAACAAATTCATCTTGAGATATGCTCTGGCCATGCTCACCATATCCCATAATTGACTTCTGGTGATGTCTCTAGCCAAAATATCCTTCAATACATTGTGTATCAGTACAAATGTGGTTATAAACATGGTCCAACACATTTAGATCATCTCTCTTAAAAAATACCATCTGGGCCCGACTACAAGTCTAGGGTTACCTCAGAATCATCAACAAGAGTCCTAGGAGATCATACAAGTTATCCCATAATCCATTGTTTACAAGTGAGATGTTTATACATAGTATAATGTTCACATATCAAGAACTCTGATCACTCCCAATGACAGTCAAGTTGAAGGAGTGACTGGTGTCATCCAAGGAGTCCTACTTGGGAACTCAAGTATCCCTCAGTATTAATCCTACCTTAATGAGTGATTCACATTAATGGAATTCAACTACCAAAGAGTTGATTTATCAAGACCAAAGACATTTAATTTAGCACGGTGTATAACTGACTCTCTCTCAATGTATCCAAGACTATGTCAAAATAGGGGACATGATCATATTTAACCAGGAGTACACTAATAAAATAAGAAAACTTACCCAATACACTAAAGACACATCCACCATATCCTAGATGAAGTGCTCGGTATGTTTCCCAGTCAACCATATTCAACTACCAAAAATAAGGGCAGTCAAACCACTACTGGTCGACTCTTTTTGAAGAAGCTTAGTGAAACCTACCAACAAATCATCTCTAACCGACCACAATTCCCTTACTGCCTGAGGCATATCGTTATCATTCAAGCATAACCACTAAATTCCATCCTTGGAAAATGGTGTTTTTCGTGGGTTTCATACTAATCCAACCACATCATCATTGTACTACCTTGCAAGAACTGACACACTCGAAAGCAAATTAGTCTTATGGGAATTCAAAAGTAGCACTAACCATTTCCAAAGGGTCCTTCTTGGTTGTGTTCATTCTACTAGGAAGGACACATTTTCCTACAATTGACACAATGCACCCCACCTTAGGAGTGTCCTTATCATTTAATTTATTAAAAAGGGAATTATTCCCATGGAACATGCTCTATTGAATACTAAACATGGTATTGGACGTGGACAAAAAACTTTATCAAGTGTTAAATCAAGAGAGGTTAAAACTAGCCTCTATAAGGTTTGCTATATTAGATTTACATTTTGGCATACACATGACACTCCTTCTGAGTTATATCCACATGCTTCATATCCTCATCCATAGAATCCCAATACGGAAAATTTCAATTGAAATATATAGAGGAACACACCCTTTAGGTTGTAAATAGAATTTTAATTAATAGAATCCTTAGAAATAATAAATATCAAAAGCAGATAAAATGTCTTGTTAATTTAGGAGGGGATTTTCAAGTAAGATGCCTCCATATTCTTATATGTGAAACTATATAAAAGGCTATGGGAACTTTAAATAACCATCCCAATATAGTATAAACATACCCCTTAAGGTTAAATACTAAGGCATAAAATACAAGGTTACCTATGAGGGTCCCGTTAAACCATTCTGGGTTCATCTAAATGCAACCCTATTTTATTTAAAACATTAAAAGAAATTAAAAATACACCCTTAATGGTTTTATCACTTAATCACAAATCACCATAACTGACCTACTTGGGTCGAGTCAAGTCTATCTCATAAGAAACATAGCCCAAATAACCTACTTGGGTCCAGTTGTATATTTTGAAATTTGTAAATATGGGTCATCATGCCCAAGTAAAAAAATTACAAGTCCTTATAAGGAAACCAATTCATCTAAAAGTTAAAGTTTTAACAGAAATAATATTTACAATAATCTCAAGGTATATAATTATTTTAAACAATGGTTCAATTATATGTGTTACCACTTCCCAATTTATAAAGATCCCATACACTTTCAAAAATTGAAAATTGGATCCCATTTAATTGAAACCAGTATGTTTTGGCCTATGCAACCAATGTTTCATGGCTCAAACACCACGGGATTGGTTAATTAAGGTGTCATCAAAAATTTATGCAAGAAAACACTATTTAGGTTGATGATATCACTTTGATAACCAATTTTATTTTAAAATTATGACTATGAATGATAAACATAGAAATTATATACTGGTAAACATGGAAATAAGAATAGAAGCATGGAATATAAAAGAAAATAATGATAAATAATTCATAGAAGCATGTTGTAAAGGAAAATGTACCAAATAAACCACACATCATGTTATAGAAACGCACATGATAATAAATTACCTAAGGAGGTATAAAATTAAGCATGTTTTTAAAATACCCAACATGGAATATAACAAGCATGTTAATAGTCATGAAAGTAATATTAATAAGTCCCAAACATCCTAGTAATGCAATCTACATGTTATAGTATATACATGGCATGTAAATCTCTATGTGCCTATGATGATGCATGTAATGCTATATACTTGACATACCAAACCAAGGGTAAATATTGTAATCTCATAAATTAGTAAGAAATAGAAATTATATTAATCAATCAAGGTGAAATCATAATCAATCGTAACAAAAAACAACATGAACAACAATCCCATCCCTAGACACTTGTACTTTTCCCCATGCGTGGGTTGATCACTCCTAAACATGGCTATTTACCAAGTGTTGACACCTTCCTAGTCTCTTGTATACCAATCCCAAAACAATAAGACAAAAGAAAAAGAAAACCCTTTGATACGAGTTTGTAACAACCTGTTCCGACTGACAATCAAACAAGTACCCAGACCAATGATTGCATGGCCTCAAGCGCACCTCCTCATATGCTAGAGACTATTGACTAGTAGTGAAGGTATAATGGTGGTAAGTTTGGGAGACTATAACCTCTTTTTAAGAGTATAAAAATAGTATTAAAATAATAAATCAATAGAAAACTATGGTATCAATGATAATAAATGAAATAATAACAATAATAACTAGTAAATTGAAAGATATCCAACACTAAATACAACCATGCATGCATATACATGTGAAACTATAAAACTAAGGAAGTGATCATGAAGTAGGCAGTAAAATATAGTACGGTACAAAAAAATGAATAACATATGGACATGCTAACTCCATGAGCATCCTGAGCTTCGGCTTACTCTAATGCTTCTAAGATCCCATGTATAATGCATAACATAAGAAATGATCTAAGGACCTATGAACATGAAGTATCTTAGGTACCCCAATGTAATGGAGACCTGAGAAGGGTGTGAGATATACTCAGTAATCCACCACCAATGGTTTCTACTGCTAGTCCAGTCCATGAGAATAAATTACAATAGTGTGAAGGTGTAATAGATAAAGTAATAGATAAATAAATAAAAGAAATATGTTGGGCTTAGGTTCCTTGAGGACACCTGGTCAACTATACCTACTTCAACCTAAGCCAGAATTCCTATAATTATATATGAATATATAGATAGAGATATATGTATACATATATATGAACTATACTCATAGTGATTCTTATATCCATATATATGGATATGTAGTATTATCTAGGACCCGAGGCATAACACAGGTGTTCATGATTAATACAACTAATAATAATATAATGATAAGTAAGGGTCTTCATGCCTGAGTATCATGTGTAACTCCATGATAAGGTCCATTCCCAACACCATAATCAGTATAGGATGCCATGTTGAGTATCATAAATCATAACAATGTGGGTCATACCCAAACTCATAATCAAGGGGGTGTGGAATATCATTCCCATCAACCCAAGTGATGTAAACTCCATTCCAACATCCTCAACCATTAGGGCATGACATGACATGGACAATGACCCTACTTGAGGCCCATTTTATCATTAACTAATATATAGTAATCCACTTTCCTTATGATTCCTTAACCAATAATTTCATAAAAAGGAAATCGGCATCGCTCAAGGAATAGAGGATCCTTATTAATATAATACTTTTATCATTTAGGTAAAAGGTTGTGTGTTCATCCATGCCATTAGTATCTTCCATTTGTACATGATAATGAAGGCCATATCATACCCATTACATTACCAATTAAGTATAAAAAAATATTTCCACACCTGTTTAACATTTAAATTATTAATAAAATAAGCGTCATGCACTTAATCATACCCTTCATCCAACATTAACCATAATGGGGTGGAAGAAACCAATTCCCATGAGCCATACAATATATAAAATATAAACCATTTTCTATTTATTTTAGAATAAAGTGTGCCTCAATGAGGCGTTTTATTATAAATCATGACATTTTCATCAAATAATTCATTTAACTCAACGTAATCATCATATACAAATGGATCAACTTAATACACCTAAATTGAGATACAAATCATAAGCTAATAATTCTATTTAATGTGTTTAAGCTAACACACACCAAGTGTGGTTTAAGAATATCATATAAAATTATAATACTTTATGAATAATTATGAGAAACTTTCCTAAGGAGTTGGTTCAGTTTTAGGCCTTAACCTCGATCCATATTAAGAGGGGTATAATCACATCATAAGGTGGTCTGGCGATATAATTAAAGAATTTTATAAATTAAAAGTGACATCCAGATTGTCCGAAATGTAGAAAAATGGTGATAATTTATTTAAATGATGATACTTGGGGGTAAAACCTATAGAATACATAACTAATTCTTATAACAACCCACATGTCAATATCAAGGATTGATTCAGTCTGATTCGAGAAAAAAAAAAAGAAATGGATGAATGCCCTAGAAATATGTTGAATTATCTCACACCAAAATAGAAAATAAGTAGATAACATAAATGAATAAAAGAGTAAGTATGAGTTATAGACTTATCTAGGGCTATCCAATGCACCTGACAGTGCTCGAAATGGAAACTGGATGACGGAGATCTCCTCATACCTTGAGAAGGTGAAGGAAGAGATCTCAGTGGGCTGCTACACATGGAGAATGATGAGAAAAGTGAAAAATAAAATAAATAATGAGGGAGATGATTTTTTTAATTTTCAACCCCTTTAATGAGGAACATGGTTTTGCTAAACCATGCATCAACTATGCTTGATCCACTTCCCAAGAGATAGGCTTGCACAGTTCATGCACACAGTTGGAGAAGCCATGCGCAAACCACGCATTTCTCCCCTATTAAAAACCTATAGTTAGGAGCACATCCATGCATATCCTCTTGAATGGTTAGAAAAACTTGTGTGAGTCTTCTAACACCTCTAGATCAGTGGTATGGTTTCCCCTAGAGGGTTTCATGGTTTCATACAGACCACGCACCCCTACAAGCTTCTCCCGATTTGAGGTTTCGGAGCCCGATGCTCCCAAAACCCAACGAGACACCCAAGGCACCCATCGGTCCTTAAAACAAGTCTAAAAAACACATTTAAGTGTTATAAATATCAAAATTTCATTCCAAATCATGGTTTCAAAAATATCTCATCCACAAAACTGAGAATTCAAGTTCCTTTGAAAATTTTCAGCCTAGTACAAAACACAGGATGTTACATCATAACTATCTTTGAAGGGAAAGACTATTTGGGTGACTGGACCTATAGTTTTAGGTGTGTTCAGTATACAGTGATAACATGACTTTTGGTTTTGGTATGGATTTAGGTGGAGGATAAGTGCATCAAAGAGTTTTTCATGCCTTGAGAGATTAGTTGGATGCTTATGGTTGAGGAATGAAACTCATGTTGCAACTGATCATGGGGTATATCATGGCATGGGTGAAATGCTCATCATTGAAGGGGAGTTTCTATAGTGGTCCTAGTTGGATGGAGATAAATTATGGTATGGTTAATCATCATTGGTTATGGATGGTGAAAATTGACTCAGGTGGGATTTCAGGCTCCAATTTGAGTAGAAAAATTTGTGTTGTTTTGGGTTTTGTGGAACTAACATGCAGGAGACATGGTCAATTTTTGAATTATTCTTTTTTTCCTATTTTGGTTATAAAGTGACTCATGTGATCATGATTTGTGTTCTAGTGATCAGTTGGTATGGTATCATGCACTTGTTTCCTTGGAAGGAAATCAAAGTAGCACATGTGGATCATGTGTGTAACATAAGGAGTTTTGAATTGGTGATGACCATGAGCAGGCCAAGCATTGATGGAATTTTTTATGAGATACTCGAATCCATGGGGACTTGGATCTTCTCATGAGTAATGGGAGTGAGCATATGAAGATGTTTGTTTGGAAATGGATCAGGTATAGTTGATCCAGAAATGGTTAGATAAAATAGTTGCCTAGGGTGATGTGAGAATGTATTAGGAGAAGGGACTTGTGTATTTGGATATAAACCTTTGAGGTGGAACTCAAGGACTAGTTTAGGAGAGACCATGCATTAGAGAGAACACCAGAATCCATTGATGGTGGTGACACTCATTATGAATATGTAATTTGGTAGTTATCAAGGATGAAATTCCCATGTTCCAAGAACATGGAAAATGTGTTACATTCTAGTGTGACACTTGATAATGAGTGGGTTTCTCCCATCCAGTATTTGTGTACAAAAATAAAAGTGTGGGATATGATGATCAAGGTTTTGGATAAGTGAGGAGATAATAAGGGCACTCTTATGCTGGGGATCATAGTGTTGGTCATACAGATACAACCCTTGCACTAAAGGGATCATAGATGTGTGGATCCATCCATTAGAAGTCCATTATGGATTTAAAAGATAGTAAGAAAATAGATCCAAGTTGATCTAGTATCATTAGGGAATATTGGGTGAGAATCAGGGTGTGACACCAGTTGGAGTTCGAGAATTTTCTTTGGGTTCAAGGTAACATGATGAACCAAATTTGTTAGAGTGGGGTTATGCTGGAGTGGGTGGCATGGGTCGACAGTGGTTTTGGTTAGTGGAGGTTCTGACTAAGGAATCTGACTAGGGGTTGGGTATAAACTTCAGTGACTGAGTGAAGACGATAAAGAGGTGTCTCCTAGATCAAGGCACTAGGATCGATTGATTTGAAAACATGTCAATAATTGGAGTTCGAGCATGGGCATTAGTATTAGGATAAAATATAAATGATCCAAGGTTTCTTTAGCTCAAAAAATGTATTGATGCTTGTGTAAAGAACAATGTGGGTTCGGTCAACCTATGAGATGATATGAAAGATCACACATGGATCCAGTTGAAGGCTCAAATGATCATGTTTGGATAACCATGATATTCCTCTGGGTTTACAGGAATCATGATTATGTGGTTTAGAAACACGTTAGCTTTGGGACCGAATGTTTTCATGATGTTTATGTTGTTGTAATTATGATTGGTGGTTTTGTGAGTAGTTTCTTGCATTAAATTAAAAACTAAATTGGACACTCCATTTTGTAAATAGTGGGTAAGCTTCATTTTCTATATGGGGCTTAAAGTAAAAGTTTCTATTTTTCGTCTTCTGAATGGGTGGTGATTGCATGTCCATTTTTCATTGGAAGTGGGAATAGGGAGTTGTATCGGTATTGGATTTGTTTTCTCACTTTTGATTGGGTGTGTAAGGTAATAAATTACTCCAATAACACTAATGGAATTAGAGTGTGGGGTTTTGATAGGTAATTACTATGGTTGAAGCACCAAAGTAGTGGAATTAATGGTTATGACCTAAGTATTATAGTGGGAGCACTATAGGTTGGATGATGTTTTGGGTGGTGAAACAAGCATGTATCTGGAGGGATATACTTAAGTAAGCATCATCTCAATGTTAAATAATAGTTATAGGTATTGTCTTGTATCTCTGTAGCTTAAGTGTCGTAAGTTAGAGGTTGCGCTTTAGAATAAAGTTCATCCTTTCAAGATGGAATGGGGTTATTTGAATAGGGGTCAATGAAAAAAATATATTTTGGATTTTTAGTGGGATGACCATTGATACTTCTTGAGGATGAGAAATTTTATGGCAGGGAGCTTGTAATGTCTCACAATTATATAGGAAGTTTGGAATTCAAGGGAATTTTAATTTTCTAATTACTAATTACAAAAAAATTTGAATTGAGGTTTGAAAGAGGGTTTTGAGACATGTAATATCTCAAAGAATATTTTTAGGCATGAAATAGGGTTTGGGAGACAAAAATAAGGGCTCAGGAGAGTCCTAGAAGGATCTAGAGTGGTTGATGTAGCCAAGGTTGTAGTACACCACCATCTAGCTAGTGGTGTATGGTAGTAGCAGCATCTACTTCCAGTGTCCACTGGTTGGATGGTGGCCTCCACCAACTCACTAGTGACCCTTTAAAGGTATAAAATTTTATTTTCCCCTAACAAGTTTTAGAGGGGGCATCCCCCTTTCTCATATTCCTCTTGTGCATGTGGATAAGGGACTTCTCCCCCACCTACCCCTCTTCAATACACTACAATGGGGGTTCTTAGAATGGATTCTATCACTAATATAAGGTATTTTTTGTGGTCCCATTGGCCTTTATTGTATGCCTCTTCCTTCTGTTTTAATTTATATTTTCATATCCAATGTTTTCCTTAGTAATTCCACTAGGTCTTGGTTGAATCTCCCAATTTTCAAGGGACTTATGTGTAACATAGGATGAGGGTATCCTAAGACACCATCTGTACCCAATCACTCAAAAATTTGATAAGGTATGTCATCATTTTTATTTTTATTAGGATTTTTCCAAATTATACATTTAATTAATTATGTTATATGTGTCATTTTTTGGGTTTTGGCTCTATATAGGTATGAGGGTGTGTCGATGGTGAATGGAACCCCATGGATTGAGGTATTGATGGATGGTTAAGGCTCAATGAGTTATCCATACTTATAATGATTTGGATTTGGTTTGATTCATTAGTTATAAATTTTATATGTAACTTCCCAACCCAGGGTCTACTTAACCCATGCCCTAAGTTGATGAGTCACATGGCCTCAAGAATGACTCCCCATATACCAGAGGTTATCGACTAGCAGCATGGGTGTAAAGGTGATATAGTGGGGAGACTATACCATCATATCATATTATCACATTGGATACAATCAAATACAATCAATAGTAGAAAAAGAATAATATAAACTTAAAAAATTAATAGACTATGGAAGAATAAACAGATAAGTGAAAAAGTAATAAGGAGAAGAAAAATATAACTGGACAATTGGTAATAATATCAAAATCCTCTATGGGAATGTCTGATACATGAATACATGGAATTCTATAATACAAAAATGAAATGGGTAGATATAATCATTTTATACAATAGTACAAAAGGAAAAAAGATAAAACAGCTCCAAGCATCTCAAGCCTATTCCCGATCCTCTCCTCTTAAGCTCTAACTAAAAGTAAGCATCTCAAAAACCTGAATCAAGGTGATTTCCCTTATCAATACCTACGGACAGATAATCTTCTTAGGTACCAAAGGCATCTCGAGTAGGGTGTGAGATAAAATCTTAGTAGGCCACCACCAATGGTATCTAAATGTGATATAAGAAGTTATCATAACTAAACATTTTGCAGGAATATGTATTTAATTAACAATGTAGAATAAATAAATAACTAGTCCATTCAGGTTCCTAAAAACACATAGTGAGTCTTCCTGCTTCGACTCATTGCCAGAAAGAATGTTTGAATTGTCACTATATATATATATTAGTAATATATATATAGTATAATTATATATATTTCATCCACCTATATCAACCAAGTACATGTGGACATAAGTGTCTATATACATGGAATTCTAGTGTTTGCTGGACCAGTGCATAACTCAGACATCCATTACAAGTCTAATGAGTCAATAAGATCATGTAATAGGGTACATTCCCTACATCCCAATATAGTGAGAGACTCCATGAAACAAAACTTATGATGAAAAGTGACCCACCATAACAAAACTCTAATTATGGAATGTGGTGTGTAAATTCCAACACCCATATAGTATCACTAGTGTGAGACATCATGCTCAACATCCAATTTAAGGGAGCATCATACCGCCATGCTCAATGGTCCCTTACTATCGTATCATGGCCTCTATGAAGTCATATTATATTTATAACTAAAATGGGGAATTACCTCTCATTAGTTTCTTTCATCTATCCCGTATATATATAAGAGGCATAATAATTTATAATATAATACATAAGGCATAACCCCTTATGCATTTCATTAGCTAAGTTCAATTATAATTAAAGCATTGTCATTCTCGATGAGAATTCATGTAATTATAAACATGTTCTGTGTCCTTACCATCTATTAGGGTGACTCTATTTAAATTAAATTGATTCATTTTAAGAAATTCAACCCATCATGCATTATCCATTTTATTTAAAACAACACATTTAATTTACCAAATCATGACAAAGTCACTTATAAGGCTCAAGTGTCAATTAGAAGGTGTCATAGTCAATTAATTTAAAGTATTACACCATATTTAATAGGCCATACTATAAAATCCATTCATCATAACCAATTCATTAAATTCCTTAAGACATGAAAATGTCATTTATAAGGCTCATGGGGTCATTTAGAGGATGACATGATCATTTAAGGAACTTGCCTACTTGAAAAATTCCAAGGATATGATGAACCAAACACCTAAGAGATGCCTTGGGTTCCATGAGAATTCATATATCAAGGAAAATTAGATTTAGAATCTAAGATGGAATCTAGTTAGACATTCTAATCATTTAATCCAATTGACCAAAATGGTTATTTTCACTTGGAACACCCTTGGGGTGACCATATATGGTACATAAAACCTATGAACTACCAAACAAGGATCAATAGGTTCATAATAGGATATAATGGTCAATTTTATATGAATAAATCAATATAAAAGATAAGCTTAAAAGAAGTCGATGTGCGACACAACAACATAATTACGAAACATAAAAACTAAATGGAAAACGATGTAACCACCTACCTCAAGGTCGTAGATGACTCCTTAGTCAATATCGACCTCAAATTCAGAGTAGGTTGGAAGAGATATGAGAAAAATTAAAATTACCCAAAAATAGGGCATATGATCCTACACCTAAATATCATGATGGATTTTAATGAAAATTGAAATAGGAATTAAGAGACTAAGGGATCTTACCAAGACATATCCAATGCTTCCAAAAGATTGAAAAAATGAAACTGGATAGAGGATCTAGATCAATGCTTATCATGAGGTGTTCTTGAGATCAAGGAGAGAAGAAAACCAAGGCCGACCACTAGATGGAGTAGAATAAGAAATAAAATTATAAAAAAAAACTTAAGTGGGGATAAAAATTATAATTTCACCCCAAAAAATCACGATGCAGGGTTTGGCCACACGGTTTTGCCAAACCGTGTGAAAACCGTGATTAGTTCACTACTACTTGGGGCAAACTAATTGGTTAGGAATACAGTTTGACTAACCATGTGTAAACTGTGCAGAATGACTCTATCCTATATTTTCAACTCACTACATGGCCATGCGCCCTAGGTCACACGGTTGCAAACAAACTGTGCGGCTCAGACTTTTTTTCCCATTTTAGGATCCAGACTCCGAATGAGCCCTGGATGATCCTATGACCTCCTTGGATTGATTATACATCTTTATTGGGGTCTTTTAAGGTATAAAAATTGAAAAAAAATGATTTTTATCTTTTTTGAAAAGATGGGTCATTACATTATAGTTAATTTAATTTGGGTGTTATGGTTTGAGATAGGAGTTTGGGTAGTTGGTGTGGGTTTATATGAGATTAGATGAATATGGGAAGGCCTTGATAGTAGCTTCTAGCCCATGGAAATTAATCAGGACACTTTAAAAGTTAGGCAGGTGGTCCCTTAAAAATAATCCATAGTTTTTTATGTTTTTTGATTACATGCATGGTGCAATAAAGATGGTTACACTGTGATTCACCTAGTTTAAATTAGATTCTTGATGTAGGTAAATGTATATTCCTGTCCTATTTGGTTAAATAGTGTTATTTGTTGAATAGATGGATGTGAAATAGAATTTCACAACCATCAATAATTATAGATGGAATTTCCCCTTTAAATTAAATCATACCCAATGTAATAGAGAAGGTGAATGTTAAAGTGTGGATTTGAGTAGTGGTTTGGTATTAAAGAAATGCTCATATAAAAAGTGTAATTTTATTTTGGGGTTTAAAAAATTTAAAGGAAATATAAATTGGTTTTTGTTTGAAATGAAAATGGGAAATGGTTTTATGGTGTGTGTGTGTGTGTTGTATTTTAAAATATTATTTGAGATGCTATTTCGAAATGGGTGGAAAATTATTTTTACCCATGGATTGAAATTTTTTCTTTATAATGGTTTAGGAAACATGGTTTTAGAAATGTTTTCAGAATAGAAAAGGGTTGAATTCTCCTAGTTCCTTGTTTTATTTTCATTTTTTGTATGGATTATTATATGTATTTGGTTGTATTTTCTTATTATTATGTTTAACAGAGGGTGGGTATAGCCCCTAGGGGATGCAGTGATTATGGTTAACTTGGGGTGAATATGACCCCCTAGGGGATGAAGATATTATGGTTAATCGAGGTTGAACATGACCCTCATAGGAATAGTGATTATAGTTGAACCCAAGGTGAACATGGTCCATGGGTGGACACAAGTCCTATAAAGACCCAAACTTATCATGCATAAATATTACATCATAATATATGAGTATTCATTACAAAATATAACAATTCACACCATAATCATTTAGGTATAGTGCCTTTGGAAACTTGAACACATAAACAACTAGTCCATATGTGAGCTACATCATATCCTGCTATGTTCTTAATAAATAGAACCCTTCTTATACACATCATAAATAATATCTTTCATCATAACCTAGGAAAATTAAATATAAGAAAGGGTGAGCTCATATGCTTAGTAATGGTAAACATGGGAGATATCAACATATCATGAGCATAAGGGTATGAGAACATGAGAGTAACATTTGAAAATCATACTCTATATATCATAGATCATAAACTTATGTCATGGAATAAATCTTGGCAGTTCATAAGACCTGAATCATAATAGAATCAAATAACATGAGTCATGAGAACATAACATCGGTATAAGATATAGATTTGTGGCATATATATAAGTATAGAAAATCATATACTTAGTAGTTCAAGGATCATTTCCAAGAATATCATATTGGAATGGATTCACTCCCCAAACCATAGTAGTGGTCAAGGTTCACTCCCAAGACTATCATAGTGGACTCCCTTACTAAATTGAGCTCACTCCTTATTCCATTCCTATTTATCTCATGAGATATCAATATTTACCCAATGAATTGAAGAGAGATATAAGTACCACCCATTACATAATGAAAAAAATATATATGTGTGTGCCATTGGGTCAGAAAACATTCATCATATCAAAATTCATGAAAAGAAATGGTTTTCATAAACATTTCATCATAGAATAACCAATGGAAAAGAAACAGGTCTCATAATCATTTCATCCTTTCATCATAACCCATGGAAAATTAATTGATTTTTATAAGAATTTTATCATGGTATAACCATTGGAAGAGTATAGGTTTTCAAAAACATCTTTTCATTAAAAACATAAACCATATAGAGAAATAATAAATATGCTATCATTGGACCATATCCCTAGTAAAGATTAAGTAACGTCAAAGGATGTCATCTTAGATAGAAAATGAATTTGAAAGTAAAATCACTTGGAAATTTTATTGAGAAAAATATTATTTCCACTTTAAAAATAAAATTTCAAAACTAAAAATTCATAAAACATTTTCAAAATTATTTTCTTTGAAAATAACCTTTGAAACTTATAAAGGAAGCTTTAAATATCATTTAAAACATTTCTTGAGGAAAATATCCTTTCCACTTTGAAAAACAATTTTTAAAACATAAAAAAATTTCAAATTAATTTTCTTTGAAAATAAACTATGAAAATTACAAAAGAATATTTAAAACAATAAGTGTTGATGAAGGAGGAAAATTACTTACATGTCATACACATTAAAAAAATATTCATTTCATATTCTTGGTAAAATCCAGATGGGACTTGTTTTTTAAAACAAAATGAAGATTACTTTTAAAACATTTTGTAAAAAAACTCAAACATGATTAATAATGTATTCAATGTATCCTTTTTAAAATATTAATATATTTTTTAAAACATTTTTTAAAAAAATATATATGGAAGAAAAATGTTTTTTGACAAAAAATAGAAATAAATTCATTTTTCCTTAAAACATTCTTTTAGAACCATGAGAACATAAAGAGAGTAAAATGAAGGGATGATATTTATTTTCAAGAAATAACCATAGAATAATAAATTCATGAGTTTTTTTAGATATCGATCATAATATTTCATCATTAGAAGCATAAACATAAACAATGATATTGTAACATCAAACATTATCACATTGTTGTTGTAACACCTCAAGAATTTCAAATATAACTTTTATCTTAATTAATTATTTATATTGTTTATAATTTTAATGAAAGATTTTTAATAAAAAAATTATGAATTAAAGGTAAATATAATAATAATTAATGGTAGACTGAAATGTTTTAAATAATTTTATTGTTATTATTTTTATTTTTTAAAAAGAAATATACATTATGTGAAGTTTTAATTATTTTAATTTTTTTTATAAAATTTCTATTTTTGTGAATTGTTAAATTATTAAAATTAAATTAAATTAATATATTATACATGAACTATAATTTTTTTATAAATATATTAGTATTATAATTATTTAATTTTTAAATTTTAAATTTTTTAATATTTTTTTAAAATTTATTTATAAAAAACAAAATTTATATTATAATTATATGTTTTAAAAAAAATAAGGATAAAAATGATCAAACAAAATAAATGTGAAAATTTGGGGTAGGATGTTTGAAAGGTGAATTGATGATTGAACCATTTGAAGTGTGAATCATGCAAAAGACAAAAAAAATTGAAAATCAAGTAAAGCTTTGAAACAATGATTTTTGATAAATAAAATGTGATAATTATAATTTATTTTAAAAAAACTTGATAATTAAAGGGATTTTTTTATATATATTTATGAAAAATATTATTATTATCATTTTTTTAAGATAATATATTTTATAAATGCATGAAAATAATTTATGATTTTTCTATATAAAATTTATAAATTATAAAAATAAATAATATTTCTATTATAAAAAATGAACATATATATATATAGGTTAAAAAAAGTGTGTGATTTGAACTAATCTTGTTAATAAAATGAGTTATATAAATATATATATATAAAATCTAACATGATAAATATAAAAAATTGATATGTTATTTAGTTTTAAAAAATGTAGAATGAGTAAAAAAATGGTTAATATAACAATTTAAAAAAAATGAATGAAATGATAATAATACAAGTGGCATGAGTAAAGGGTGAGTCATGGTTGATATAAAAAGTGAGTCTCAACATTAAAATATAATAATATGATATAAATCAAAAAAAAATTACTTTGAAAACAAACAAATGAAAGGCATAATGTTAAATCAAAAAAACAATATAATAATCATTATGATTGAATGACAAAGTAAGATAACATGGAAAAAATTGATTGATAAAATATTATATAAATATAAAATGGTAATATAAAATAATAATAAAAGGTAACAAAATTGGGGGGAAATTAATCATGTTTTTAGAAATTTTGA
Source organism: Viscum album (assembly GCA_963277665.1). NCBI lineage: Eukaryota > Viridiplantae > Streptophyta > Magnoliopsida > Santalales > Viscaceae > Viscum > Viscum album. The sequence goes on along the minus strand of OY728145.1, from coordinate 1,635,786,237 downwards.
AATAATGTTGTGTATCAACTGAACAACTGTTTACAATTTGAGCTTGATCCTCAAGATTCAAAATAATATATATATATATATATATATATATATGAATGAAAAACCCATTGTGCAAACCCTACATATCCCACATTATCATCCTCACTCTTCTTTATTGTTTCTAGTTTGTCCGTGTCTTGAGCGGAAAGCCTAATGGTTCATTACTTTGAGGTAACGGTTATTTTTATTTACAAATTAAATTTTATAAACTCACGTAAGGGAATTATTATTTTAAAATTTATTTTTAAGGGGATTGATTATCTTATTTATCAAATTATCTTTATGGTTTTATAAGGGTGTATTTTATTTTATCAAATTATTGTTTATTTTCAAAGAGTTATATATATGTGTATATATATGCATATATACACATATATAACCTATTATTTTTAGTATATATATGAATTAAGGGTTTTTGAACTAGACATTATTTCTAAAAATTAAGTATTTGTGGGTCATTTTAGCATTCAAAATTGTTATTGTTTTATAAAGGTGTTATATATATATACATGTGTGTTTATACATGCATATATACGTATATATATCTTATTATTTTAAGGTTTTTTGTTTTAAACATAATTTCTAAAACTGATGTTTTTAAGGTTTTAATCGTTGTGTCAAGATATTTTCATTTTACAAGGATATACATATGTGTGTGTGTGTTTGTGTGTGTGTGTGTGTGTACATATACTTATCATTTCATGTGCAATTATTAGTCAAGCTGCTATTTTATGTGCAAACTTGAATCTGCATCCCCTAACATGTCATGCATGGATAGGTATTTCCATCATCTAGTTCATACATAAAAATATCAACATTATAAGATCATGAACACATTTAAACCATGTATCTAGCATTTATGGTTCTTAATTATTAAAAGTTTTCCAAGCATGGGATTCTCTCTTAAAGGATTTTATAATCTTTGAGAATACGTTGATGACATGAAGAGGATTATACTCTTTTAAAGGAATTTTATACTATGTAAGTATTTTTGGAAATGTTTTTGGGTAGATATGGTAAAGGAAGTCTCATGGGAAAATGTTTTCAAAAATTTAGCACTGGTGAAATAAGTGACGTTGTAGGGAGTGAACCCGTAAGTCTTAGAAATGACTAGTGGCCTTAGGTATGGTTTTTTTAGACATGGTCTACCAAGTACCATTAATGAACCACAGAAAATTATTATTTTTGAAGATGAATCCCAAATAAATTTTTAGTTATCATTATTTTAATGTAGTAATGGTTTTCTAAGGATATTTATCAAATACTATTTTAGGTGCATTTATAAAAAAATTAAGAGATGTTCTAAAAGAGTTATATTATTTGTTTTGAAAAAACCCTTACTGGGAATTTTTTTGTGCTCACCCCATGTATTAAAATGATTGTTACAGGTTTAGTGGTCATGCTACAATAAATTTCTAAAGTGGGGGCAGTGCACTAATGAATTATTGTTTAATGATTTCCAAGTTTTGTACAATTGTATTTAAATGTACTTTTGGATTCTAATTCTCCAAAACCTAGGCTAGTAAAAGATACTCTATTTTATGTAATGCTATTTATTTATTAAAGTATCTTTTATAAAAAAATTACACAGTATTTGCACAGGGATGAACTGAGGATTCGTGTTCGGGTCTTTATAATTGGTATCAGAGGAACGGTCTAGATAATTTTGGAAAATTAGAATGAAATTAATAATTTTAAATATGCCTGCTACATAAAATTATTTTCCCTGTGTGTGAGAATGAATTAAGAGGATTCAATTATTTTTAGGGGGAGATAATGTAACACCCCAAGAATTTCAAATAGAACTTTTATCTTAATTAATTATTTATATTTTTTATAATTTAAATGAAATATTTTTAATAAAAAAATTTATGTATTGAAGGTAAATATAATAAAAAATAATGGTAGACCAAATTTTTTTAAATAAATTTATTGTTATTGTTATTATTTTTTAAAAAGTAATATACATTATGTGAAATTTTAATTATTTTAAATTTGTTTTATAAAATTTTTACTTGTGTGAATTGATAAATTATTAAAATTAAATTAAATTAATATATTATACATGACCTATAATTTTTATGAATATATTATTATTATAATTATTTAATTTCTTAATTTTAAATTGATTAATATTTTTTAAAATTTTATTTATAAAAAAAATTATATTATAATTATATGTTTTAAAAAAACATTGAAATAAGGATAAAAAAATGATAAAACAAAATAAATGTAAAAATGTGGGGTAGGATGTTTGAAAGTTGGATTGATGATTGAACTATTTGAAGTTTGAATCACGCAAAAGACAAAAAAATTGAAAATCAAGTAATGATTTGAAACAAGGATTTTTTATAAATAAAATATGATAATTATAATTTATTTTAAAAAAATATGATAATTAAAGGGAAATTTATATATATATATATATATGAAAACTATTATTATTATAATTTTTTAAGATAATATATTTTATAAATGCATGAAAATAATTTATGATTTTGTTATATAAAATTTATAAATTATAAATATAAATAATATTTCTATTATATAAAAACAAAAATATATATATAGGTTAAAAAAAGTGTGTGATTTGAACTAATCATGTTAATAAAATGAGTTATATATATATATATATAAATGCTAACATGATAAATATAAAAAAATTGATATGTTGTTTAGTTTAAAAAAATGTGGAACAAGTAAAAAATTTATTAATATAACAATTTTCAAAAAATGAATGAAATGATAATAATACAAGTGGTGTGGGTAGAGGGTGAGTCATGATTGATATAAAAATTGAGCCTCAACTTTACAATATAATAATATGATATAAATCAAAATTTATTTACTTTGACAAAAAACAAATGAAAGGCATAAAGTTAAATCAAAAAAACAATATAATAATTATTATGATTGAATTACAAAGTAAGATAATGTGGAAAAAAATTTATTGATAAAATATTATATAAATATAAAATGGTAACATAAAATAATAACAAAAGTAACAAAATTGGGGGAAAATTAGTCATGTTTTTAGCACTTTTTAAATAATTTTGCGTATCAACTAAACAATTGTTTCCAATTTGAGCTTGCTCCGCAAGCTTCGAATTAATATATATATAAACGTAAAACCCATTGTTCAAACCCTGCATATTCTACACTATCATTCACACTCTTATTAATTGTTTCTGGTTTGTCTGAGTCTCGAGCAGAAATCCTGATGGTTTATTACTTTGAGGTAAGGGTTATTTTTTTTTTACAAATTAAATTTTATAAACTCACGTAAGGTATTTATTATTTTTAAATTTATTTTTTAAGGGGATTGATTATCTTATTTATCAAATTATCTTTATGGTTTTATAAGGGTGTATTTTAGTTTATCAAATTATTCTGTATTTTCAAAGAGTTATATATGTGTGTATATATGTGCATATATACACATATATAACCTATTATTTTTAGTATATATGTGAGTTAAGGGTTTTAAACTAGACATTATTTCTAAAAATTAAGTATTTGTGGGCCATTTTAGCATTCAAAATAATTATTGTTTTAAAAAGGTGTTATATATATACACATGTGTGTTTATACATGCATATATACGCATATATATCTTATTATTTTAAGTTTTTTTGTTTTAAACGTAATTTCTAAAACCGATGTTTTTTAGGGTTTAATTTTTGTGTCAAACTATTTTTTCAGAAGGATATACATATGTGTGTGTGTGTACATATAATTATCATTTCATGTGAAATTATTAGTCAAGCTAATATTTTATGTGCAAACTTGCTTCTACATCCCCTAACATGTCATGCATGGATAGGTATGGACATCAACCAGTTCATACATGATAATATCAACATTATAAGATCATGCATGCATTTAAACCATGTATCTAGCATTTATGGTTCTTAATTATTAAAAGGTTTCCAAGAATGGGATTCTATCTTAAAGGATTTTAAAATCTTTGAGAATACATTGGTGACATGAAGAAGACTATACTCTTTTAAAGTAATTTTATACTATGTAAGTATTTTTTGGAAATGTTTTGTGGCAGATATGGGAAAGGTGAACTCATGGGAAAATGTTTTCAAAAATTTGACCCTGGTGAAATAAGTGACGTTGTGGGGAGTGAACTCGTAAGTCTCAGAAATGATTGGTGCCTTAGGTATGGTTTTTTTAGACATGGTTTTCCAAGTATCATTAATGACCCACAAAAAATTATTATTTTTAAAGAGGAATCCCCAATGAATTTTCAGTTATCATTATTTTAATGTATTAATGCTTTTCTAAGGATATTTATCAAATAATATTTTAGGTATATTTATAAAAAATAAAGAGATGTTCTAAAAGAATTTTTTTTTTTTGAAAACCTTCTTACTGGGAATTTTTTTTGTGATCACCCCATGTATTAAAATGATTTTATAGGTTTAGCGGTCATGCCACGATAAATTTTTAAATTGGGGGCAGTGCACTGATGAATTGTTGTTTAATGATTTCTAAGTTTTGTACAATTGCATTTAAATTTACCTTTGGATTATAATTCTACAAAACCTAGACCAGAAAAAGATCCTCTATTTTATGTAATGTTGTGTATCTATTCAAGTATCTTCTATAAAAAAAATTACACAGTATTTGTAAAGGGTTGAACTCAGGATTCTGGTTCGGGTCTTTATAGTTGTCTTTTGAATAATAGGCCCCATTAAAGAATAATATCAAATTTTCATGATATAAAATCTTAAAATAGTATTATATACACCTCATAAAATAAAATAGGTTCATAACATAACATATGACCCAAAGAAGGAAAATTAATAAAAAAAATATCTTACCGCTTCTGTAGATTTTAAACTATAAACCCCATAAAAGAGAGATTATAAAATGGATATTTAAATCCCAATAATTTTTAGGATAATCATAATAAAATAAATTCATTTTAATTATATACACCACATAAAATAAATAGGTGGTGAATATGGCATGTTTCTCACAAAAGTAAAAAGTGAGATGAAAATCTCTTACCTTAAGTCTCGACTTCCTTCGTACATGTGTAAAAATTCAAAACTACTATATAATAAATATAAGTATATTATAAATCTATTATATAACCAAATTATTATTTATCACATGAAATATGATTTACTTATGACCTTTTATTACCTATTTATCAATAATTCTTTATTAAAATCACGTTTCGGGTAATAACTTCTTTGTTTTTCGAGTAAGTTTTGATTTTTTATTTTTTGTCTTATTTCTTTTATAATGGTAAAATAATTTATAGAATGTTAAAAATTATATAAATATTATATATATTCATTATATATGTATTTATATTAATCTATAAATGTTAGAGATAGAAAATGAAAGACACCATTCATAGAGACGGTAGGTCGTACGTACGCATGAACGCTATTTCCATTTTCTTGACAGATGAGATGAAAGAAATGTAAATAATATATTAAATTTATAGAATAATTTTTATTTAATATATATCAAATATTTTTATTTAAACCTATACTTATTACCTTATATATAAAGCGTATGTGAAGAACAAATCATGAGGCTTCACGAGGTGGTAGTCTACCGTACACATGAACGGGGTTATTGTATCCCCCATAGAATAGAAACTAAGAAGGTATGTGTGATATAATAATTAAAAAAGTATATTTATATTAAAAAGATCATATATATATATATATATTCATTTATTATGTCCTTATTACCATTCAAGTAAAATAGAAATGAAAAACACATCACATCGATTCGTGAGGTGGTAGTCTGTCGTACACACGAGCGACGTTGTTGTTTTCCAAAAGGTTGGGAGGTAAGAAGGTATATATTTTATTATAATTATATAGGAATAATAATATCAAAAATATCATATATAAACACTAAATCCATCATTATATCCATCCTTTATAGGTGTTTATGAAAAATGAATAACATCAGTTCACGAGGTGGTAGTCCGTTGTACACACGAATGGTGATTTTATATCCTGTTTGATGGGAGAATAGATAGATATAGGTTATTAAATTAAATTAATAATATATAATTATATATTATATACTATTTTTATTATTTTATAATAGTTTTAAAATATTTTAAGTATTTAAAATAATAAGTAAAACAAAAACACACAATTACAAACTTTACCTCTTCTTCGAACAACCTCTTTAGGTTTAACTTAATGATGTCCAAGATTGAATTTATAATATCAAAAATTTCTCTAGGATGTGGTTAGGTAAGTAAGGAATAAATTTTTAAATGTATTTTCTAAAATATCGGTTTTTTTAAGTGTGAAGAGGATAGGATAGGGGGTGGCCTTTTTTAACTGAGGTGAGTGTCACGCTTGTAATTTTTGAAAAGAAAAAGGTGTGACCATGTTATTTAGAATATATAAGCCTAAAAATATAAACTTATAGAACTTTATATGATATAGGGTAAAAATATGGAAAAAACTTAGTTTTTTTCAAGTTTCATGGTCATTTTACACCTTATCTTTTAGTTTAACCCCCCGATAAACCCATTTTCAGCTTAACCGTGGTAATTAATGTTTACTATTTTTACTATTAGTTTTGACCAAAAATTAATTTGGAATTATTATATAATATAAATAATTCTGATTATAAATATGGAATCAATTTTTCCAAATTCCATTTATAGAATTGTCAAATTTTAATTTAAAATTAAACCCACAAACGAAATGAGAAAGAGGTTTTCCAAAGAGAAAATAATAAAAGTTTAAAAAGTTTTTCTATCAAAATTAAATATTAAATTTATTAAAATTACCTAAATTGGATTAATTTATATATAATTGAACTAATTTTACTTTTAAAACAATCTCAAAATAATTTGGAAGTTTTTAAATGCTTTAAAATAAATGACAATTCTTAATAAAAACCAGTATTTTCACTATTCATTGAAAATTTTATCTTCTTAGAAAATTATCAAAAATTCATTGTAAGATAATTTTGAAATGATTTTTTTTAAAAATAATTTCTTATTTTCAAATAATTTTTACAAAATTTTCAAAAATTAATAATTACACAAGGTGGATTATCCTCTATAGGAGGATGTGCAAGGAGCTTTCACCACAACAAAAGCTACACAGATTGCAAGAATGAGAGGGTATGGCACCTTCCATCGGGACAAGCCTGTGCATGCATGGGATATCCTATCCAAACATTCATGTGAAGGTGGAGAGCTGATTTCACGATGAAGATGTTGGGAGGAGCAATTCCAAGTAGTTAGTCTGGGTTGTATGTAATGTTTAAAGCCTATGGGCAATGAATTCCTCTAAGGCCTATAGGGACATGTAATACTTATGACTATGGGCATTATAAGGGTTCCACCTCACCCCTTGAAAGGTGGATAATCAAAAATAAATAAAAAATTAAGGCCTTTGTGCCATTGGATGGAATAATTACGCAAAAGGAAACAAAACTACTTTTTAAAAAAATACAGTTTTAATGCATAAAATTGGACATATTCTTATCTAATGTATAGAAAACACATATGTATATTTTTAAAATTTTGATTGAATATATAATATATAAATTTCATTAAAATAATTTAACAAAATTTATTTATTTAATTTATTAATATAAAACTTATTTATTCACATAAAAATAGTTTTTTAGAAAAGGATTTTCTTTGTTTTCAAATGATTTTTATTACATTTATAATTAATTGGTCACCAAATAAATAATTATATATACATTTATAAACCATATATTTTCATAATTTAGTTATTTCTATCTGTAACCTCTATTTCAATGGCTAGGTGATAATTATCATATTAAATAATAATATTTTAATAGTTTTTCGTGTTTCGTTAAAACTTGGTATTGCACGTAACATAAGATAAACTCAGTGTTACGTATAATGAAAGTTAAACTCGTTAATGTGTTTAATTAAATCTATCAAATAAATTAAGCTTATTCAATAAAATATTTCATAAAATCTCATGGTGTTACATTCTACCCCTTAAATAAATTGGGTCTTTTTAATTTGAACTTGTTCTCAATAATAAAGGTTTTAACATTCGAAAATACTTTTTTTTATGAGGTGGTGCCTCAGTCAAAGACCAAGGCATAATTTATTGATTAAAAGAAAAGGAGCTACAAAAGTCTGAAGGACGGAATCATATTACAATCTTTGTGGAAGAAAGGGAGCGATTCGTCAGGAAAATCATCCAACCAGGTAAAAACCTGATTGACTCCCTTATTGGCAAGACTATCGGCAACCATGTTCACTTCTCGGAAGATATGAGTGGCAATGTAGTTGAGATCCCTGAGCGAGTCAAGACATTTCATCCAACAAGAGGTAAGCGGCCAAGCAAGGTGAACCACCCCTTTCCAGATAGCTTGGACAATAGTGGTTGAATCACATTAAATCCACAGGTTGTGCCAACCCTTTTGCTTGGTGAAATCAACTGCATGAATGACTCCCAGCATTTCAGCTTCCAAAGCTGAGGCTGTGTCACATCCACCGAAGAAGCAACCAAGTCATTTTCCAAGAAAATCTCTGAAAATGGCACCACAGCCTGCTGGGCCCGGGTTTCCTCTGGAGGCGCCGTCAACATTCACTTTGATCCATCCTGGAATCGGGGCTTGCCAGAAGACCTCAAAGGTACGTCGGGGTAGCCTATAAGAGCCCACAATTCGAAGCCGGTGGAGAATCTCAAAATCACCAACATAGTTGTCACAATGATCCTTCTGAAGAGAGGCAGTATCTTTGATGGAAATGAGAATACGTGCTTTACCTGCATTGAGATTGATAGAACAGTTATTATGAATGAAATTATTTCTATCATACCAGATCACATGCAGGAGCTCTGCCACCACAGCCAGAAAGAGATTCTTGATTTGCTTGGAAGCGTCCCAAATCACACAGTATTGAAGTTGAGAGCTAATAGCAGCAAGAAGATACTATCTACAACCAAAAAAGTTAGAAATGTAATTCCAAAGAGCGGCAGCTGTAGCACAAGACAAGAACAAATGATTATCATCTTCACGATGTTGGTTGCACAGGTGACATCTATAACAAAGATAGATACCAAAATATTGAAGACACACATCAGTGGGGACCCTATCATGTGCAACACTCCAAATGAGAGAGAGCCGCGAGGGCTTGATCCAAGGCTTGCTAAAGGCTTTCAACCAAACAAATCTAGAATCAGAGTTACTAAAATTGTTTTTGTAGAAGTTTTTAGAATCCAGGATACCATTAGGAGCAGGTTCCCAAATGAGGAAGTCATCAGTATCAGAAAAATGATAATTTTCAATGACGTGCCTGATGTGGGTTGGAAGGATGATGTCATGAGAGTTAAAAACCTCACTTATAGAGTATTTGGTGTTCACAGGAGTAGTGTTGGAAGTTAGCATGGAGATTAAAGGAACACCGGTCCAGTTGTCAAGCCAAAAATTCAAAGTGGAGTCAGCGCTGACCATCCATCTAGAATTGCTCATGATTTTAAGGAAAGAATGCCTAATGGATGGCCAGATAGAAGAGGTAATGTACCTTTGTTGGAAACCTACATCATAAATTTTTTTAATAAAAATACCACTTTAAAAGATATAAAGTGATGTGTTAAGGTCATCTAAAATAACACATAACTAGGTTTCTATGTTGAATAAAAATAGTGGGAAGTAAAAACTTGTTCATATAAGAGAAAACTAACATCTAAATACTGATGGAGAATGATAAAGAACATGGCCAAGAAAAAATTAACGATCGAAAATCCATAAATATATGATAGGTTAAAATACCATTCATTCACCATAAATAAAGGTAAATTTATAACATTTTATTTTAGTATCCTTTTCTTAAATTTTAATAATTATCATGGGATGATATACTTACTTTATTTTATTCAATTTCATAAGCACAATCCCGTCGTTTGGTTGTGCTTCAGTCATTTTTCACTTCAAATCTTATATTTTGAAATTGAGATGAATTTTTTTCCCTGAATCACTTTTGGATCATAAGATCCATAAAATAATAATAAATAATTCCTTATTTCTCTCATTATTATCAACAATAGAATTGTTAGCACAGGTTATCCAATAACATCCAAAGTTCAACATAATCCATTCCATGAATAGTTAACTTAAGGATCCTCAATGTCTGACCAAAATTGAAATCCAAAAATTTATAAATAATGTTACTAAATTTACAAAATCAAATTATCATTAATCCCCTAAACAATATGAAGTAAATATTAATGTCATATACAAAATATGTGCATAAATTGATCGTATATTCTTCTGAAACATGGTAATATTCTGTATTACCATAAAAGATCAATGAAAACATGCATTCTTACTAATTCCTTAAATAAAACCATAGATTATTGAATATATTACTTAAATACAATAATATTATAAGATCTATCAATGATAACATAAAAAACCTTTTCAAAAAATCATTAATCATTTCTAAGGTCTTTAATACTATCCAATTTACTTTATTTGTATCAATCGTCTCTTTATACAAACTAAAAACCATTATCTCAACATCGGGAACATATTAAGGGTTATCTTCCCTTAATCATGTATTTTCCATAAAATATAACCTTTCCATTAACTCACTTTTATAGTTCATCAGTACCATTCAAAATATTCTTGAAAATACTTAATAAAAACTTCTATAGAATAATCCTTACATATTTCAGGATTCATATAACATAATTCTTGAATTATCAAACACAAACACTTTAATCATTCCACTTCATTCTTAAAAAATTAAATATGATTCATGTAACAGCCCAAGATTTTATAAAAAAAAATATTCTTTTTAATTTTATTAAAGTCTTGTGTTGTACGCTACACCAAAAGGAGCTTGCACAACACGCATCCTTGACTTGCCTTGCATTACACGCAATCACGACCTTCCTCGATAGCGTGTGTAATACGCAATACCGAGTTTCACTAAACAACGATATGCTATTAAAATATTATTAAAACTAGCCGTTATGAATAGTAATAACCACTTTTTAAAACTCTGTAAATCTTATTTTTCAAAATGAACTTCATTTTTGGATTCGGAGTATCGAATTTAGCCTAAGGTGAAATTTTGGTACTTTTCGGATAACTTTCATATTCTGATGAATAGTGAAAATTACTAAATTATAATTAAAAACAACTTTTTTAATCGAAATAATTAATAGTGATAAATTATTAATTTGAGTGGTTTTAAAGTATATTTAGAATATATTTTTACAATTTAATACAATGTTGGTCATTGGATGTAATTTCACATTTAAACCAGACATAATCAAGTGTCAATCTTTTGATAGATATTGTTTCTTAAAAACACGCTATTTGTTTTAACAGCGGGATTTAATTATAAAATTAATTAATGCAAATTCTATGATATTTATTTGGTAAAATAGACTTCATTTTTGAATTCGGAATATGAAATATAGCTTAGGATGAAATTTTGGCATAGTTCTGAAAAACATCAATTTTTTATGAATAGTGAAACTACTAAGTGGTAGTTAAAAAAATTAATTTCTTCATAAATCTTAATTTTACCACTTCTGTGAATGGAATTTCAAAAATCCGAGAGACATGGTTGATGTCAGTAAGTAAAATGTGGTTCAATGAGATGAAAATAATTTTTGGTGAATAGTAACTTTTTACTTTTATTTACCACGGTTAAAAGTAAATAGGGTAATTAAGGGTAAGAATGATATTAATATTACCCTAACACATGTCCTAATTCTATTGGACAAGTGTATCTCGACCAAAAACAACCTTAAGTGTAAAATATTATCATTTAGGCCCACTTGGATTAGATTAGGACATTTATTATTATTTAATTCAAAGAAGAGTTAAAAGAGTTAAAATCAAAGTTTATTCACTAAAACATTTTTAATATGGGGTTATACATAAGATAAATTCGACTATAAATATTCATTAGAAAGCTAAAAAGATTTCCTACATAATGATATTTTATTTATAATTTTTAGACTTTAAATAAATTAATTTATTTATGACACAACGATGATGCAGTAATTACCCTTTTAAGGAAATATTAACATAATTGATGTTATAAATACTCAAATGAATGTAATTTGAGACTTTTTATGAATTCCACTAATTTTATAGGTTACTATGATATATTAGTGTTGATTTAATCAACTTGGTTAGAACATATAATTCTGTTATGACTTTCACAAAAATCATATATCAAATAGTGTCAAAATTGACACAAAGTAGTTTTTAAATCAAATATTATATTATTAATTGTTATTTTATTCCTAAAAATCTAAGGTTCGGCAAAATGACTTAGATAAGGATATATATATTAATAATAAACAATTTAGGGTTCGTTTTTCATGTTATAGTAAGTGTATTAACCATATAGTGAAAGAAAACAAAAAGATACGGTAAAAGTTAAATTATTTAACTTAGAGTTAAATCGAATTGATAAGGTTAAAATAATACCCTAAACTTGTCTAAATCTTATTGGTTGATAGTATTTCGACCCTTCCCCACTTTAGATTCGAAATAAGACCCTTTGGAACCATTATAAACTGATTTTTACTTTAATATAAAATAATATTTTGAGATATTCCTAAGGTGCCCCTCTCCTCCCCTATAAAAGGACACCTCCTCCCCCTCCTCCTCACACCAATTTGAGCACTCAAGCTCGGCCAACCCCTGCCAAAATCTCTTCTCCACTTCCCTAGAAACATCCTAGAGGTTCTGGTCTTCCTCAAAGACCAATTTTAGTTCCCTAAGAGGAGGTCTCCAAAAGGCGCTTCAAAGAAGAGGTAATTACCGTTACCAATTCTTTCATCTTTATTTCTTCTTCCACTTCTTCTTCTTAGGTTGTTTCATTATGAAGTAATAACATCAGTATCACTCATATACTGATATGTTATTATAAGTATGAAACAACCCTATTTCACCATCTATCTATCCTACGGAAAAAGAAATCACCGCGCGTGCGTACGTACGGAATACCGTCTCCACGCCGTGGTGTAATCTATTTTCCACCATCACCTTACAAGGATGGGTATAATGGTGTAATGAGTAACTATATATGATTATTATGAAGTAATATTGATACTGAAATAATATATATATACTCCAATACAATTCCACGATCATAGGAACGATATCATCACTCGTGCGTACGTACGGAATACCGTCTCCACGATGTGATGCGACTCGTTCTACATGATCTTCATTTCATAATGATTATATAAATGAATTGAATGAATGAATATGGTATATACTACACTAATACCATTCTGGAAATGAATTATCTATAACCTAAAGATAATAATAAGAATTTATTCGACAAAACACGCATAAGAACAAAAAGTTATAAAGACCCGAGTAACAAGTAACAATGAAATATTACTAACAAGAAGCTAATAATATGACCATATATGATATCATATCAATATGTATGATTCTGGAATAAGTCAATAACATTATTTAAACCATTATACAGGAGCTTCGGACACGTACAAAGCAAATCGGACCTAAGGTAAGGGAAATATCACAATCTCATTTTTATCCGAGATTGTTTATTCGTAAGTATTTACTGGGGTGTATTTTATCATCCACATCCATGTTTCATCAATATGTAATATTATTTCCATCCACCTACAATTCTTTAAATCCATTTTTACCCTTAGGTGAGTTTTTAGTAATATGTATGAAAGGAATCTTTTGTCATTTTTCGTACGAGGTACTTTTTGACTTTTCCGACAAAAGTACGAAGAATGTTTTTTTAACTTATACGGCATGAATGGATTTTTAAAACATTATTTCCAAGAAGCTTCCTTTACAAGTTTTCAAGTTTATTTTTAATCAACTTCTTTTATTTTAAAGTCGTATGACATGTTATGAAAGGAAAAATGTTTTTGAAGAAGAAAGGATATTTTCCTCAAGAATGGAGTTCAAGTGTTTTATCAAAATTATTTTCTATCTAAGATAATAAAGGGTTATGTTTTTATCCCTATTATTACATTGATTTGATCCTGTTGTGATGGAATTATTTTTATGAATTCCTTTATCTTATATGAATTGATTTATGATGTCATGATGTTTCAAGAATCCCATTTTTGTTACATGTGTTATGCGATGATGTATGATTATGTGGCACACATAAGAAAGGATTCATTATAAGATGGGTGGGACCTATATCTCCCTCCAATGCATTGGGTAAAGATTTTATATCTCATGAGATAGATAGGGCTGGAACGGTAGGTTATACCGGTTCAGTGAAACAGGACTGAAACGAGGGTTACTCGATTCAGAAAGGGACTTTGTCCACTAAGATAGTCTTGGCAATTAGTCTTGACTAACAAGAAATGATTATCTATGATTATGTGTGTATGCCACAAAGTTTCATGTTTTATGTTATGATTATTGGGATTACTTTTTCACTGCCATGATTTATCCCATGATTATGAAATTATGCTCTCTTTTGCAGGTTATGATTTCCAAAATGTTATGTTCTTATGAATATGATGTGATTGATATTTATTTTGTTTACCCTTACTGAGCATTTGAGCTCACCCTTTTATGTTTTCTTTTCCCCAGGATATAAAGAATGGTTTTAGGTAAAAAAGAAGAAGATCTTTATGGGAGATTTTGAAGATCTTTCACCATGATTAGAAGATTATAGTCCGAGTTTCCAAAGACACTAAACTATTACGGTCCTTCTGTGTGTGTGTTTTTAATGTACTAAGTATTCCGCAAAAGTAATGTAATGTCAATGTATGTCAAGATACGGGTCTCTACAATTCATTATCTTATTACTTAATAACTATTACCTACAATATGAAATTTAAATCACATCTTAACATTCATCAAACTCAATTTTATCATTCTTATCACATTTAACATAAACAATGCTATTAGAATAACCCATACCTTTCATATGTAATTTGTGGTCTCTTCATTATCAATAGTATAATAATTAATCATTACATATTTCTAATTATCTTCATGATTTTTCCCCTTAGGAAATAGATTTGAATAATTCCCATATTTCCACATTTATAACATTCAACCATTGATTATTCCTTAGGGAAACCATTATACTCATAAATTACATTAATTGAACTTTTCATTTTTCCTTATAAATCACTTACATTGTGCCCTTCTTCTCCACACATAAAATATATTGAGGAATTACATTGGGTGATTATTCATACATTCTTTACATACAGTAAATTGAATCTTCTTTCCTTTATGTTCTCCACCACCCGATCTCTCAACAAACTCTTTACTTATCTTATTTGATGATTCATAGAGTTGGTTAAGGTGCAAGTTGTTAATAATCTATTGTGACAACTAATTAGGCATAATCACAATATCCTTAACTCTATTCATCATCCCTTTTGGTTTCTAATAGACACATTTTCTATCACATTGAATGTTATAATAGTTTCTTCTGGTTCTTTCCATTATCTAAAACTGAAAAACATAGTGTGAGAAACAATATTTATAGTGGAAAACCACATAATCATGAAAAATCACTTATAGGATGTCTAAATCATGACACCATATTTTCAATATATGACACCTTAGTTTTAACCTAGATTGCTCCTTATTAAAATCCTTCTTGATGGTTCCTAAAGAGTTTGTGAATTTCCAAATCATATCCCCTGAGAGTGTTAAAAAAATTGTGCAGCAAGGCCCATTTTTTTGCACTATGTGATGATCGAGTCCAGCTCAATGCAACCTTTTAGGAGTTATTACCCCTAGGAACCTCTATTTCAGATCCAAATACACTTGTATAATCTAAATATGAATTTAATTTCTTATAAACCAATAGCTTTATCCTTTACTAAAATTCCAGGACACTTTTCTGTACTTTGTCTCATCCTTAGAATTATCCTTAGACATATCCAAAATCATTTAGGTCTAATGCCTTTGGAAACTTGGACATGTAAACAACTGACCATAAGTGGGATACATAATCTCCTTATACGTTCTTCATAACTAGAACCCTTATTAGACATATTATACATAATACCTTTCATCATAACCTAGGTAAAGGAAGCATAAGAAAGGGTGAGATCATATGCTCAGTAAGGGTAAACAGAGGAGATATCAACATATCATGAGAATAAAGGTTTGAGAACATGAGAATAATAATTTAAAATCACACCTTAAATATCATAGATCATAAACTTGATTAATGGAATAAATATTGGAGTTCATAAGACATGAATCATAATGTAATAAAAGAACATGAGCCATGAGAACATAACATTTTCATAAGACATATATTTTTAGAATACACATAAGCATAGAAAATCATTTCCTTATTAATTTAAGGCTCATTTCCAAGACTATTATAGTGGAATTGGCTCACTCCTTGAACCATCGTATTAGTCATGTTTCACTCCCAATACTATCATGGTGGATAGAGTCCCTTACTATACTGGGTTTGCTCTCGATTAATGTTCTGTTTATCTCATGATAAATCAATCTTTAACCAATGCATTAGAGGAAGATATAGGTCCCACCCATAACATAATGAAAATAATATATACATTTTTCACAAGATCATACAACATTCATAATATAAGAACCCATAAAAATAAATGGGTTTTATAAAAATTTCACTATATTTTAACTTATGGAAAAGAAATAGGTTTCTTAATCATTTTATCATAACCCATGGAAAAGGAAGCAGGTTTCATAAGAATTTTATCATGGTATAACCCATATAAGAGGAATGGGGTTTATAAATATCATGTAATCATAAACATAAACTATATAGAGAAATAATAATTATGGTCTCATTAGATCATATTCCCAATAAAGCTTAAGTTGCATCAAAGGATGTTATATTAGATGGAAAATTATTTTGAAAGTAAAATAACTTGGAACAATTCTTGAGGAAAATATCATTTCCACTTCAAAAATAACTTTTAAAAAATAAAAAATCATAAACCATTTTCAATATCTATTTATTTTAAAATAAAATTTGAATCTTATAAATGAATATTTAAAGATCATTTAAAACATTTCTTGAGGAAAATATCCTTTCCCCATTGAAAAACATTTTTTAAAAAATATAAAAATTTCAAAATCCTTTTATTTGAAAATAGCCTTGGAAAAATACAATTTAAACTTTAAAACATTGATTATTAATGATGGTATAAAACTTCATATATGTCATACACATTAAAACAAATATTCATTTTACATTTTTAGTAAAATCCATACGGGACTTGTTTTTGAAAACATCATGAAGATACCTTCTAAAAAATATAAAAAAGTAATAATGTATTTGTTAAATCCTTTATATTATGTTAAAACATTTTTTAAAATATTTTTAGAAAACATGGATATGGAAGAAAATTGGTTTTAAGACAAAAAGATAAATAAATTTAGTTTTACTTAAAAACATTCTTTTGGAATATTGAGTACATAAAGAGAGGAAAATGAAAGGAAAACATGTATTTTCAGGAAATATCCATATTGGAAGAAAATTAATGTGTTTATTGAGATATTTATTATAAAATTTCATCCTCATAATAATAAACATAAATAATCCTGATAAACAATGAGATTGTAACATCAAACCTTTACCACTTTGGTATCTTCTGAATCATAATCCCTATTAAAGAATAATATAAAATTTAAATTTAAATATCGTGAAAAGAATTATATTCATGATATAACATTTAAATTGTTAGTATATACACCTCATATAATAAAATAGGTGCATAACATAACTTATGTCCCAAAGAAAGCAAATTCAGACAAAAATCTCTTACCGCTTTTATAACTTTTAAACCGTAAACCCCATGAAAGATATATCCTAAAATTGATATATAAATCCCAATAATTTTTAGGATAATAATAATAAAATAAATTAATTTTAAGTATATACACCACATAAAATAAATAGGTGATGAATATGGCATGTGTCTTAAAGAAGTAAAAACTGAGATGGAAATCCCTTACCTTATATATCGACTTCCTTCGTGCACATGTACACATTAAAAACTCATGTATAATAAGTATGTGTTTATTATAAATCTATTATAAAACCATAATTATATTTATCGTACCATATATGATTTATTTATGACATTTTATTACACATTTATCAATAATTCCTTGTTAAAGTCATGTTTTGAGTAATAACTGCTTTGTTTTTCGAGTATGTTTTGATTTGTTATTTTAAGTCCTATTACTTTGATCATAGTTAAACAATATCTATAATGTTATAAATGGTATCAATATCATATTTATTAATTATATATGTATTTAAATTAATCTATAAAATTTAGAGATAGAAAATTAAATACAATATTCATGGAGACGGTAGGTTATACGTATGCATGAACGTTGTTTCCATTCTCTTAAGGAATGAAATTAAATAAATTTAAATAACATATCACCTTCCCAGAATAATTTTTTTGTCATATATATCAAATATGTTTATTTAAACATGTATTTATTACCTTCCGTATAAAATTTACATGAATAACGAATTACATCACATTGCAAGGTGGTAGTCTGTCGTACACACGAACGACATTATTGTATCCCCCACGAAATGAAAAATAAAAGGATATATGTGATATAATAATTATAAAACTATAATTATGTTAAAAATATCATATATATTGATTTATTCTATCCTTATTACCATCCCTATAAAACAGAAATGAAAAACACATCACAACAGTTCACGAGGTGGTAGTTTGTTGTACACACAAGCAACATTATTGTTTTCCAACATGTTGGAAAGTAAGATGGTATATGTATTATTATAATTCCACAAGAATAATAATACCATAAATATAATATACTAACATTAAATCCATCATTATATCCATCATTGAGAGGTGGTGATGGAAAATGAATAACATTGATTCGTGAGGTGGTAGTATATCGTACACACGAATGATGATTTTGTATCCCATTTGATGAGAGAAGTGATTGATATAGGTCATTACATTAACATAATAACATATCAGTATATATTAAATATATTTTTTATTATTTTATCATATTTGGGAAATATTTTAATGATTTATAAGAATAATTAAAACAAAAATGCATAGTTAAAAACATTTCCCCTTCTTAGGACAACATATTTATGTTTAACCTAAGGCCTTACCATATTGGATTTATGATCTCACCAAGTCCTATAGGATTTGGGAAGACATTTTTAAAGTATTTTATGAACCAAATGGATTCTTAAGTGTGAATATTATAGGAAATGGGGTGGGCTTTTATAAGTGAGGTGAGTGGCGCTCTTGTAATTTTTGAAAAGAGAATGGTGTGCCCAAATTTTTCACATGACAAAAGAATCCAAAATGGGAAATTATGAAACTTTATAGGTGATAAGTTCTAAATATTTACATAAAATAAGTTTTTTAAATGTTTCTAGGTCATTTTACCTCTTATATGTTTAGTTTAACCCACCGGTAAACCCATTTTAACCTTAACCGCGGTAATTAATTTTTACTGGTTTTACTATTCATTTTGACCAAAAATTAAGTTTAACATATTATATAATATAAATTATGAGGATTAAAAAAATGGAATCAATTTTTATAAATTCCATTCACAAAAATGGAAAATTTTAATTTAAAATTATACCCACAAACATGGTGAGAAAACGATTTTCCAATGAGAAAATATTCAAAAATTTAAAAGGATTTCATATAAAAATTATATATGAAATTGATTCCAATGGAAAAAATTAGATTTATATATATATATATATATATAATTGAACTAATTTTACTTTTGAAACCATATTAAAACAATTTTAATGTTTTTAAATTCTTTAAAATAAATGATAATTCTTAATAAAAACCAGTATTTTTCACTATTCATTGAGAAAATTATCTACTTAGAAAATTATCAAAAATTTATTATAAGATAATTTTGACATTAAAATTTAAAAAATGAATTTCATTTTTCAAATAAATTTTTTGAAAGTGTAAAATTTGATAAGTGTAAAATAGGTGACAAAATCTATTTTTAGAAAAATATAGTTTTTAAGAATAAAATTAGATTTATTTTTATCACTTATATAGAAAACACATAAGTTGAATGTTAAAAATTTTATTGAATATATAATTTATAAATTTCATTAAAATCATCCACAAAAATTTATTTGTTTAAATTATTAAGATAAAACATGTTTATGTTCCTAAAAAAAGTTTCTGATAAAAAGATTTCCTTTATTTTCAAATGGTGTTTATTTCCATTTCTAATTAATTGGTCCATAAATAATTCATTATATATACATGTATAAACCATATATTTTCATATTTTAGTTAAGAATATCCATATCTACCATTCCATAGGATAGGTGATAACTATCATATTAAATAATAATATTTTAATAGTATGTCATGTTTTGTAAAAATTCAGTGTTGCATGTAATGAAAGCTATCGAAGAAATTAAATTTATTTGGAAAAAATTATAAAATATTGTGGTGTTATAGGGCCTTGGGTATGGGTATATTACCCTTGGATTCTAGTTTAGACCATGGATGATTATATGACCCCTGGTCGGGAGATTATTGGAACGGTCTATGTGACGTGCTCCGACACACCTCAGCACTAGTTGAAGCAAGTATATATTATTCTTGGGTTGAACCCATCCCTCAGGTTTGGTGTTTGTTTATATTTTAATTTTAAATATTTAATGGTTTTACTTGTATTTTTTATCTTTTATAGATTCTACATTCACTATTTGTAGACTGGTTATTTTAGGGACGTCGTTGGTGGTCGCCTTCTAAGTTGTATTCACACCCTACTTGGGCCACTATTACACTTGAAAACCCGGTAAGCTTCCACATATTATTATAGGAATAGTTTCATGGATGAGGTATGGGTTTGGGTTTTTCATGGTTGAGTGGAATGGATTAAGTTAAGTGATGTCAGGAATTTGAGGTAAGGCATGGCTCAAAGTAGCGGAGGATCCTCTACGTTTTTATTTTGTTTTTCCCTTATTTTCTTTTTGTATATGTGACCATCCAAGTGGATGGTGCATTTTTATATATTATTTTAGTATTTATTTTGGATAGCATGTTTTATTTTGTTTCTTATTTCTATTTACTCTAATGTGTATTATGTTTATTTATTCCATCTATGATTTCACACTCTAAGACATGGGGTATAGCCACCCCATGATACCTCCTCAAACTGCCACTACTAATTGGCTTCCTCTAGTGTTTGGGGAGGTGCACCTGAGGTCATGTGGTGACTGCCAATCCGAGAACCATTCAATGGTCTAGGGTGGTGGTACATTATACTATTAGTGTAAGGTATGAAATATTCTTCATTTATGTATATTTATGGTTTTTTAATTCATACATGGAATATTTTTGGGTTTAAGGTTTATAATTTATTATATTATGATAAAAAAAATTTAATCCTTCAAAACATTTTAGCATCATTATCACAATCCAAATCCATCTTATGATAGATAGCGAGGTTGAAGGATGGGGAATAATTGATCAAAAAGAGAAAAATTTCACTAGATAAAGAAAATAAGACAATGATTTATTATCATAATTAACTTAATATTGAGTGAATTATTAGAATGGATATGATAAGAAACAATAAATATATTATCAAAATAATTTTTTTCATCCCTTTCTTTATAAATGTTGATTATTTTTTCATCAAATATAGAAAAACATATCACACGGCTAAGTGAAATAGGATATAAAAAAATACATATGCAGACACATAACAAATAAATAATACAGTCCTTCATCTAGTAATTTCCTTTAAAAATATATTCTACTTCTTACTTAAATAAAGTTTAAAAAACATGTGGAAACTTCACCTTCATTCAATATTTAGACTCCATGTGTAAGTATATCCAAAAACTTGGGTTCATCTATATGGATATTCATTTGATAATGAACTTGGAAGTCTTCCTCAGTAAGATCAATAAATGACTTTGGTTAGATTTTAAAATTATATTATGCTTATGAACATGATTTATATCTCAACATATATTTATTAGAACTCTTCTTATTTCACTTAGACATTGAAAAACTCTCTTATATATGATTCCAGTGAATCAGTTTAGCTTTAGTAAAAAAACTATAGTCCAATAGTTCAACACCAACTTGAATAATCTACTTTGACCA
The DNA here is from genome assembly GCA_963277665.1 of Viscum album. Lineage (NCBI taxonomy): Eukaryota > Viridiplantae > Streptophyta > Magnoliopsida > Santalales > Viscaceae > Viscum > Viscum album. The sequence goes on along the minus strand of OY728145.1, from coordinate 1,635,764,074 downwards.
AACAAACTAGCATTGAGCATAACAGTATCAAAATTCATCTTGAAACCTTGATTTTAGTATTCAGTTCCCTAGAACGCATTTTTCAAAAAAAATAGATAATAATATGACTCAATTCAACCTCATTCCCTCTATATTTACAATAATTTCAAACCTATCTCACCTCTTTCTCAGCATCAATTCACTATAAACAAAACTCTAAGTTTCTATCATATAAAATCTAGATCCCACTCTATAAATCTCACCATCATACACACTAGGTACTAACATTAAAAATTCAGTGATGAATGGTATCCTTATTTTAATAAAAAGTAGAAATGATCAAACTTCCATCAAATACAATGACATATGACAAAACTCGAATCCTCAAATTTTTAGCAACAAATTTGGATGAGCATGGATGATAGGTTTCTTGGGAACCAACTTATCTTGAGAATTCACTCAAATTATATAAATCCAAACACCCCTCCCTCAATTTTATCACATGCCATTAAAATTTAAAGAACAATGGACTAGATTCTTTATTTTTTGATTAAAATTTTAACATTTAACTTCCAAATCTATATTAAACTCATAAAAATAAAAATATTAAAGAAACTTAATTTTTTCACTAAAATCATATTAAAAAATGAAAATATATTTATACCCGAGATATTAATAAATTATTGAAATTTTTATCAATGCATTGTACTAAAAATATAATAAAATTTTATTTTTTACCATCCATTAATGTAAATGGTAGCTTGGGGATATGCACATATTCATAGACTATCGATGTCTAAACTAGGTTATTGAATATAACCACTATTTTCTACCTCAGAATGATAATATCTTAAATTGGTTGAAAGATTATTGTAGGTTCTCAAGAATTGATTTAGGATTTTACTACCTTTATATAGGAATTAAAGACATGGATATTTTGAATACATATTTTGATATCACTATAGAAAATTCAAATTTTTTATGATGTTATTTTGAGTATGAATTCTCTAATAGTATTTATAAAAATGATGATTGGGTATTTCAACCCTATTTGGACCAGTTTCCATGTTTTTCGTTGATTAAATATTTGTTTATTTAAGGATAAAATATTATCATATAGAGTATCTTAGGATTATTTTGGAGTTTTTGAGAAGGCATCAGTTAAATGTGAAATTATCAAAGTATCACTATTGGGCTCATGAAGTTCATTGCTTGGGGCATCTTGTGTTGGAGGAAATTGTTGTAGTATCCCCATAATAGTTTCATACAAAACTTACCTTGTATAGAGGCCCCTTTATCCTCTTTAATTGAGAAGTGATGTTATTTTGTTTTGGTTTAAAAAATTTCAATTAGATTTTGATAATTTAAAGGATAAGTTATTGAGTGCTCTAATTTTTCAATTACTAGAGGAATTGATTCTTTATAAGGTATGGTGTAATGTATCTTGTCAGGGATTAGGATATGTTTTGATACAGGAGAAAGTGGTTATTGTATATGGGTCTATATAGTTATTTTCTCATGAGTGTAATTATGATACTCATGATTTGGATTTTATGATGGTGGTTTTTTCATTTTCAATTATTGATATATTACCTACTTGTAAAACAATTTATAGTCATTTGTTATCATAAAAGTTTAAAGTGTATATTTTCTCAGAAATATTTAAACTTGAGGTTTGGGAGAAAGGTGGAGTTTTTATAGGATTGTAATTATGATATTATTTATAATCTATGAATGTTTAATTTGGTGGTGTGTGATTCGGTAAAGAGATATTATAGTGATGTGGATCATGAGTCAAGTGAGAATTGTACGGTGGTGGAAGAATTGGAAGCTATGTATCTTAATATGGGAGAAGTGGATGGAAGAGAATGTTAATATCAGATGAGTTTGGTAAAATTAGTGATGAAGTCTTAACATATAGATCATGTGGATAAGTTTTAGTTGGATTTTATTACTTATTTTATGCTCTAGATGGTTGGTTTAATGGTGGGGAAAACCAGGTCATATTCTACAATCATTTATTTGTTCCTTGAAGCATGTGTGAGGAAGTATAGAATGAATTCCACGAATCACCTATAATGGTGCATCCAAGTATTTTTTGGATTTATTATACACTGAAAAGATATTTTTTTTAGTTTGGTATAAATAGATATATATTTTACTTCATGTAAATGTGTTTTACTTATCATAGGGTGAAGGCTAAGCATCAGGTACCCGCTAGTTTATTACAACCACTAAGTATTCTAGAGTGGAAATGGGAGGATATTTATAAGGATTTTTTTATTGGTTTACTTATTGTATGTGACAACCATAGTGTCATTGTGATGTTTATTTATGTTATTTTATGATTTGGTTTTCATTTTATTTTTCTTGTGAGTTTTGGCCTAAAATTGGAAATTTTAGTGTTTTTTTTACTATTCATGGTTTACACACATGGTTTAGAGAAAACTATGGGATTATCCTTACTCAGTAGAACTTTAATTTTACTTATTTATATGCATGGGTGGTTCACGATTGAGTCCAAACTATACGAGTCCTAGGGGAAACTGTGGGGTACCTTTAACATGTACCAGTGAGGGTTCACAAATTCTACATTGTTTGGTAAACCATGTGACAAGCATGCTAATAGGCTTGATAATTTAATAGTTTCATTTGGAATGGTTTGTGAAAGGTTTCTTAAAGCGTGTGGGGTACTAGGTAAACCATGTGATAGGTTTTTAGTATAGGAAGATAAATGTGCACAGTTTGTGTACAGTTTGGTAAACTTTACAACTTTCCTATATTCATTAAAATTTCGAATTTCTAGAAATTCCACAGATCAATTTTAACCCACCAACCCTCATTTTTTCCTCTCTATTGTTTGAATGGTCCAATAACATAGGGTGATTCACCCCCTTCTTCCTCCTTTTATTTTTGGTGGTCTTTTCTATGTTTTCAAGTGGTTTCATTCATGGTAAGTCCCTATAAACCCATTCATCTCTTCTATTTCATTTTTCCCTTGATTATTAGTTCCTTAGATGAACCCTAATCTTGATATTGACTAATTTTATGGTATGTATTGGTATGAATCATAAGGATTTTCTTATGTATGGGTTGTATAGGGAATGTATTTTCTTTTGGGAGTGTTCTTTGTTATGGGTGATGACTTAATGCTTGTTTTCTATTGAATTGAGGTAGGTGTTTCTTTTTTATCACTTTGTATTACATTCCTTTAAATGAATGATGGGTTTTTAATGTTTTTTCATTTAAATTATTTATATACATATTACCCATGAAGGGATAAAGTTTCTTTAAGGTGTTTTCAACCTTTATCATGGTATGGGATCCCATTCCAAGTGTTTTTAAAAATACCCAAGTGGATTTTTAAATCTTGTGAGTGTTTTTAAAATAGGATCTTGGTTTTGTATTAGATTTATATATGGGTATTTTTTATCAATTTATTTCCAATACAAACAATTGTAAAAATTCCTTAATAGATTTTAAAGGATGTATTTGGTTTTAAAAGTAGTTTAAAACACCATATTGAGGTTTTTAAATATATATTTTTTACCATTTGATTTTTAAATCGAGTATTAGAGGTGTTTAAAGATTTTGAAATAATCTAGATAATTTATTTAATTTTAAAGGGATTGTATTAACACTTTTGTATGGTATTTGAAACCTTTATAAACCTTAGCTAATTTAAAAGGTTTTTTAAGGTAAGTGTGAGTTATAATTTGAGTTTCAAAGTGTTTTAATTAATTTTCCCCAATAGTTGATTGGTAAGATTTTGAAATTATGCGATTTGGGCTTGGAATTCAATCATGTTTTGAAAAAAATCATGTTTGGAATTTTATGAGAAATGAGTTTTCGTAAAAGATGTGGAACCCAATTTAGCCTTGTGTGATTATTATTATGCCTATGGTTACTTGTGATCCCATGAGAGGATTCCTTATATCGATATATCTATTTATATTGTTATCTTTTGATATGGTTGGGGATATATTTGTGAGGGTGTAAAGAGGTGAGTCATTAGTTATTTCAAATGATTTATATTTCACATATGTAATTATTGATTTTTATCACCTCATTTTGACTCATCATGGGGGGTCCTAGGTAGATATTTGGTGACCTATAATAGATAAAGCCTTAGTTTCAATAGTGGGGTACCTAGGGAATGTTTTCTAACTATACCCCATCGGTTAGTCTAAGAAGATAACAGCCCATTTGTGCTAGAAATATTTTTATAACCCATAGTATCATATGATATATTAGGATGTTTATTCTTGATTATTCTAAGGGGATACTGAGTACATTGAAAGGTTCATTAGTGTCAAACTAGTTTCCTTATTTCCAGTTAATGTCCTTTTTACTATAGATTAGGGATAATCCCCATGACATTATGATCCTTTTTAATATATTTTTAGGGTATCTATCATTTTATTTTTATTACATCCCCGTATTCTTATATTATTTCATAGAACCAATGTACTTATGGTTTGATTCTTAGTCTTATGACCTTAACATATTAGTGCTTGTTTTTATGATTTCCTATATCTTTCCATTATGACTTTACTTTTAATTTTTTTTAAAAGGTATTTGTGAAAGTTTTTAAAATAATGAGATTGAAAGTTTTATTTTAAATTGATTTCATAGTGTTTTATTAATGAGTTTGATAGGATTTCTTTAAATGTGAAAATTTGTTTTAAAAATATTTTTGGAGTGTTTTTATGAGAAATTTTAAATTTTTTTTCTTTGAAACTATGATGTGTGTGAATTTTGAAAACATTGTTTTAGGTTGACATGCCTAGTTTTATAGAGAAGTTTGTTTTCAAAGATGTTGTGTAAATTCATTTGAAATTGGAAACCTATTTTATGTTTTGAAATGTGTATTTAAAAAATAAGTGTTTATGAAATGGTTTTAAAGTGGGACTTTAAAATAGTGGTTTTGAAAAGAGGTATTGGTTGGGGAAAATAATTTTCCAAGTGATTATTTTAATTAAAAGAAAATAAAATTAAAATATTTTGAACATAGTTTTGATGTGTTTCTAGTTTCTTTATGAATAAGATTATGAAAAATGTGTATTTTTATATTATATTTCAAACTAGAATTTTTATGATGTATTATAAAAGTGACTACATAGATTCGGCAGGTGGTGACCTAATTGGCTATTTAAATCATGCCTATATTTTTATAGGTACAAGTTTATTCCAGTTTTATTTTTTTATACTTGGATTTCAGAGGGAGATATTTAATTTAGATAGTGATTATGGGTCATGTGGATGATTATGAGAGTGGTGGGCCTTTTCTTCATCCTTGGGGTTTAATTGATGTATTTGTCCTATTTTATTTTGTTTTTATTCTTTCTTTATATCTGCTACCATTGTAGGCTCTTTTATGTAGAAGTTTTATCTTTATATTGGATGTTCATTTATGTTTATCTCATGTTGTATGGTTTATGATTTTCTTTAAGTTTATTATTTATATTATTATATTATGGAAAAGTCATTCCCAAGGAATGTTTTGTGATACCTAGACACTAATTATCAACCTGTGGGGATAAAGATTTCCCTTCGAGCCTTGTGATGAATTGGGTTGTAAGCTGGGTTTAATGTCACCCAGGTTGGTTAATTATAATGAACCTATAAGTTATAGTGTGCTCTATGGTATTATGGATTAGTTAGATAAGTATGTTCATTTGTTGTTAATTAAGGAGTATATTTCAATAGAATGTTTATCAAATATCTAGATAGAAAAAGTGGTGATATTTCATGTTGTTCCTCAGATAATCATATCCTATCATGATACTCAGTTCAGTTATAGGATATAAATAGGTTTACAATATGCTTTATCCACCTAGTTGTGTATTAAGATAGTATTTTATCCTTTTATAAAAGATAATACCAATAGATTTATTCAACTAATGGAGGACATATTAAGATCTTGTGTTATATAATTTAGTGTATGTTAGTAAGATTTTTTATCTTTGATAAATTTCTCATATAATAATAGACATCATTCAGAAATTGGTGTGACACTATATGAGGCACTATGTGTTTGACCATATTAGTTTATATTATGTTGGGTTGATATTGGAGAGTTAGAAATTATTGGATAAAATTAGTTTAGGATATGATGAAGTGTGTAAAAATGATTCAATGACACATGATAACTACTCAGGGTAGACATGATTCAAAAAAAATTACAGGAGTATAACATTAGAGTGAATTTTTGGTGATCATATATTATTGAGAGTGTCCCCTTGATGTGGGAAGAACAGGTTCATAAGGGTTATTAAACTTTCTCCAAGGTTTATTAGACCTTTTCTAGTGATGTAATGTATTCATGTTGTTTATCATATGGATCTTCCTTCTCTATTAAGTTGTATCCATGATATATTCCATGTGTCACAACATAGGAAATATGTTCATGATTCATCTCATGTGATTGATAGAAGAGATATTGATATGGAGGAAGTTATGACATATGTAGAACATACTATAGATTTTTAGGATTATAAAGAGAAGGTTTTTTAGGGTAATTTTATTCATTTTATATGAGTTTTATGAAGGGATGTTGGAATGGAAGAAAGTACCTGATATTAGGGATCCTATATGAGGATTCAGTATCCTAATTTGATTTAAGTTGTTCTTGATGTATTCTAATGTGTGATTTTATTTTAATGATACAATATGAAGTAATGAAAGTTTTTATGTTATTTTTTCCCCTTTTATGATTATTGTTGACTATTTTTTAGTATTAAAACTTTTAAAAGGGGTTTTTTATATTGAGACCCATACTTTTGGTATGGTTACTATTAAATTTTATTTGCATGAAATTAAGAATTATTAAGTGTTTTTTATGAAAATTTCATGGGTTTCGGAAAATTGATTGTGGGGGCGTGAATGTTGAACAATATTTCATGTCGGGCTTACCATTTTTCAGCGGCTTCCAATGATTTTTTTTTCATAGAACCAGAAACACCCAATGTTTACCTTATTCGATATGCTTGATGAAACTTCTTTCCAAAGGAAAATGGTTATTTGAAAATGGTCCAAAAACACTTGGGGACTCACATTTGTCAAGAATATGGGAGTTCGGGCTCATCCTACCTTTTTTAGGGGAATTATTTCCTACTTCAAGACTCTCTTATATATTTAAGATATATTCATCAATCCTTTATTAAATCCTTAATATGACACGGTTCATACTTAAGTTAACAATAAATTATTAGAATGTATTTTATTTAGAATCATCTGTATGTATTAGAGGCTCTTCATCAACAGATATATTTGTATGTATTTGAATTTCCCCATTGATGGTATCCTTTTATAAATAGATTAGATATTCTTATGTCATTTATTATTATGATGTTGGTTTTTTTAAGACACGTATATGGGTGATCTGGAATTTATCATCATCTAGGAATATGGGAGTTGTTTTGATATTTGGATTAGGTCCATAGAGAATGTATTCCTATGTATCCTCATGAAATAAAATATAAACCATGTAGTTTAGTTCCACTTAATGGGACATATCATACATTTGAAGGTCATGTGACGAGGGCTAAACTATGCAGTTTAACATCATGTGACATGGATGTCTTGGTTAAAGGTTCCTAGTAAATATCTGGTGTGGGATTATACTAAAGAGGACCAAGGGGCCTAGAAGGTATGTATCCTCCCAATATGGATATGACCCTACTAGGGATTTGGACCAGAAATAATTAGGGTGATTTCAGGGTGTAGGGTTTGAACCTCAGGGAGGCTTCCTACATATCCCATTTAGACAAGAATCAAAGACCACATAGTTCATAAGGTTATATCTTACACCTATGAAGGAGTCCTTTTAAATGTTTTTCTTGTAGGGGATATGGCCCTTTGAGATGGATACATGGATTTGAGGATTTACACTGAATAAGAGTCCATAGGTTGCTTCATCGGGAATGTATCCCTTTGAAGGTTTGTCTTATAGAGGATATGGTTCTTTGAGATGGATACATGGTTTTGAGTACCCACACCTATAGAACCCCTCTAAAGGTTTTTCTTGTTGGGGATATGGCCCTTTAAGATGGATACATGGATTTAAGGACACACACCTATGGATTCCCTCTAAAGGAAGGTGAGATAAAAATCTAGAAAAAGATTCTATGTTGAGACATGTATTTAATCATATAGATGTCATTATCATTACTAAACTCTAAGCCCGTGTGATTCATGCTCAGTGTGAGAAACAAGAGGAAGTGGAAGATCTGGCAAATCACACAATCTACTTCATCCACTGGTGTATGAGGCTAGGACTACGGGAGAGATAAAGGGATTTAATAAGCCCATCTCCTATATTATTTTCATAACCGAGGTTGGGACTTATGCATCCATATGGATACAGCCTTCAAAAAATACTAGAGGCTTACTCCATGAGAGATTACCTTTCCCTAGTTTCATAGAATATGAGAGGAGGATAAGGAATTATCCCTCGTCAAAGAGAAAAGGCAAGTGGCTCCCCTCACTATCTGAAATGGGGAGGTTCCTAACACTGATGAAAAAGTTGGGATCCTCATTACCATAGGAATTTATAATTGAAAACACTTTTATGATTCCACCTACTAGTTAGGATAAATATAGGACCTTAATTACCAAATGAATTTATAATCAATAGGACTTGATAATGTGTCCCATGCTCTGATTATACATATCTGGAGGCTTTGAGAGAGGCCTCAATTTGGTCCCTTTCAGATGATAGAACTAAGTGAAGAGGTTTCCTACCATTTGTGGCATAAAAAAAGGGGCTCAAATAATGGCTCATGTGGGGTAGGGTTGCTAAATTTGGCTCATGCAGGTGAGGGATGGGCGAGCTAAAGGTGGCGCATGCAGGGTAGGCTTGGGTGAGTGGAAGAGGTCTCGTGCAAGGTATACCTAGGTGAGATGAATATATCCTTGGGATATAGAAAAAGTAGGATAAAACACTTAGGATAGGCCTTTCTCTAGGCTCTAAGGGTCTCCTCGGGTATCTTTGGATGGCTGGAACTCAATTTTTGGGCTCGAGAAGAGGACTTTACCATAGTTCACTTAAACTAGTGGAGGTGACTCGCTTGTGTGTTTTTTGTTTAAAACACTAGGGGAACTATATTCCCACCACCCACCATAATTTCCTCTTATTTTAAGGCTTTTAAATCTATTAATAAAGTTCTAAGGACCTGGGAAAAGGACTAGGGTGAGTAAATCTTTGGGTATTTTTCTACTTTTCCAATCCTTTTAAATGAGGAGCCTAACAGTCCTATTTATATAAAATTTCAAGACCTTGGGTGAAGGAGGAATCTCATGAAATTTTGTTTTGAAAGTTATCACATAGGTGTGACCTGTGTGAGTCTCCTAGATACACCTTTCTTGGCCTATAAAATGGCATTAGTGTGCAGGTTGGGCCTACACGGTAACGTCGGCATGTAGGCTAGACCTACACGGTGATGTCGTTTAGGACCTTGAATAAAATTACCTATGTGAGCATGAAATCCTTGATATCTTTCACTTCTATTTTCCTTGAGGTATTTTCCTTTTAAAATTTTCATTATTTCTGGACAAAAAGGAGTGTCAAAAAATGCCCCCCCCCCCAGGATTGGATCTAATCAAAATAAGTGGTTATAATCCTAAGATAGATAAAAAGGAAATTGATGGATCCTTCATTTGTTGTCCTTAATGTGTTCATGTACCTTTATGACTGAGCTTGATGATATCTACGAATTTAGTTCCACAAAAGGGATAAGTGAAAGGGTGACCTGAGCAAGTGTGTCATGCAGGTATGTCACACAGGTATGTCAGGTAGGTATGTTGTTTTGGTGGATCGTGTGGGTTAGCCATGCATGTTTCCCTACATCTATAAATAGTTTTAACATTTCATGTAGTTATTCCTCTCATCTTCTCACTACTTCACTCATCATGATAGTCTTCTAAGAAGGTTATCTGTTAATGCTCCATTCACATAGACCCACTATTCCCTTAATCACATGATGCATACACCTAGGTGAGTGACCCATATGAGGTCACTTGAGCGAGTGAACTGTGCGAGGTCACTTGGGTGAGTGACCTACGTGATGTCATTCCTTGTTCAAATTTCTAGAATTCTAAAAGTTTTCAAAACCAAGACATTATCTCTAATTAAAATCTCGGTACTTCCTTACATATTCTCAATATCCACTCAAAAGGTCGAAGTTTTTTATGAACAATCTAGTTAATGTATCAAGGATATACTGGATGTTGTCAGGCTGGATTATTATGATGAATGTGAAACCACTCTCCCAAACTTGGTGAATTATATGAAGAAGTATCATCATGATTACCTTGAGAGTAACTATCTTCCACTTTACAGTCATGGGCTTCTGAATGACATCCTCATCCTGAATCTGAAGAATTATCTTCCGCTCTCCTGGTTCCGAGAATACATGAACTTTACCACTTACAACATCTTGGTCAAGGGCATGTATATCAATGAAGGAACATCACCCATATCATTCACCATGCATCACATTAATTATTCTCTATATTTAAAGTCTCATAATCTCGAGCTGAAATAGCACTACTACTAATTCATCTTTATTTCTTCCTATATGGACCAATCGAAAGTCTATAAGGAATAATAAGACCTTTTCCCTATAGAAGGTTTCATACTAGAGTTTATGTGGGTGTACTGGGTGCACCAAAATTGTGCTAATATCACAACCGATATGAAGATAGTTGGAAATTACAAGGATATCTGGGTGGCCCAGACATAGGTATATAAGAACCTAGATATTATTTTTGAGCTGTTAAGATGATAGATCCCACAGTACAACACCATCCATATGATGTATGTAAAATTTGGAATCATCTTATGGGATATATACAAGATATCTGGAGCTCCCATCCTCAAAGATATGTATGATGGTTTTATCCCATTGAAATCCACATGGGATGATGCTGAAAGGATGCATGTTTTGGATCATGAGCTGTTGAAGATATCTCAATACATAAAGTAAGAAGACCCTTATCCAAGTGGGTATGCCCATTCTGAGGTTTGTATGAACACCTTTCTAGATCCTAAGGGGGAGTTGATAAAGCCCACAGGCCAACACCATCCATCTGATGCATATAAAATTTGGAATCATCTTATGGTGTATATAAGATCTTTGGAACTCCCATCCTCAAATAGATGTATAATGAGTTTATCCTGCTGAAATCCACATGGGGTGATGCTAAAAGTATGTATGTTTTAGATCATGAGCTATTGAAGATATGTTGATACAAAAAGCAAGAAGACCCTTTCCTAAGGTGAAATGTCCATTATAAGGTGTGAATGAACACCTTTTTATATCCTAAGGGGGGAATATGAAGACATCCCACAGGATGTATCACAATGGAAAGGTAAGTCATTCTTAGTAAATCATATCCCACGTTTGAGTAAGGAAAGTACGGTCGATGGGGGTACATAATAAAATCTAATGTACCCACCAAGACATGACTTGCAGGATTCTTAGTGATGTGGTTAAGCATCTACATGATACTAATTTTCAAATCAAATTTTAGTGTGAGGCTGAGAAAAATAGTTATTGTATCCAATCTTGTATAGGGGAATCACATAGAGTTGGTATCCCATGTCTTCATGAGTATTTACTGGTGCATTTTCACATACATGTGGAGAAGGATCCTTTCATAATTGTAGGGCCATTCCAAGTAATGTGGTGATGGATTATGGTGTATTTTTCTTCTTATTCCATGTTGAATAGAATCAAAGTTCCTAGAGACTAGTTTCAACCATTTTTTCAAGTTGTTTCTAGAATCCAACACACGTCTATGAAGTATGGTGAATCCTTGAAGAAACTAAATATATTTAAAGAATTAAAATTATTTATATATGGGGATCCACCCATTGGGGCATTCATCGATGACAGAAAATCATGCAATGAACTGAGATCGTATATGATTTCCTTCAGGGATGGCATGGTAGTGGCTTGAATGGATGGAGGGGATATTTTTTAATCCTATGCCACTTATATATTTTCATTTCAATTCAAGTGCCTACAGTAACAAACTGTATCCCCTCCTATGCATGTTTGATCATAGAATCGTCCTATGGTGGCCCAAAAACATTCAGTTCTCATGGATGTGTAGATGACTCAAGTGGTAATTAAGAATCCTCCAACGAATGCATCCACCAGGTTGACCTCCTGGTGTGTTGAAGCCTGGATTTCGTCATATACCCAAGAAGGATTGACAATTATCATTCCTTGAGTCATAATCATAATGACTACTGGATGGGTTAAGCGTGGTATAAAGTCTCCACCCACTCTAAAGGGTTATAGTGGTGAGGCCTTTACATCGACCAAACAACCCCATTCATATTTTAGTCCACTAGTCATGATAAAAAGGGCTATGTCAGCTGATGTTGAACCTAGATGATCCAGCTGACATCACTGAAAGGAAACTTGATCTCCATTTTCCCATCCTTCAACAGTGATGGAGAGAGCTAGGAAGCTAATGAAATCAAGGATCATCATGAATACTTCTCATTAGGCTATAACAACTTTAGATTTCATGTGACCGGAGGTGAACTAATTTTGAAAATACAGTCCTTCTGATGTCAAGGAACTGTGGTCACTCCTACACACAGGCTTTTTGATTCCACAGATTGGGGATTTTTGAACCCCACCCAACCTCCACTTTAAATCTAACCCTATTGAGGTGATAATACACATTCGAGAGTTAGAGATGATCATTTAATCCATTGATAATCGGATCTCCACCATAAGGATATTAGAGGATATGATGAATTGGGGGGCTATTGAAGGGTTTGATGAACCATCCACTAATGAATGGGATGACTTCATCGATCCTCGGGATGTATTTATTACCTTATCTTTCTCCTATTTTGTTCTTATTTTTTCTGTTTTGAACAAAATGTCATTACTAAGGAAAAGGTGACCCTAACTTATAGTGGGTAGAGGGAGAAACAGTTGTGATCTCATCACCAAAATACACCCCAAAAGGCACCCTTATCGAGGATGAGGGATCAAATCCTAAATCAAGGGAGATATCCTCATGCCAGAGGATGATGGAGAAGGAGATGGTGGGAGAGTATTCTCAACTTCCACATCTAATGCATGTATTTGAGATGGAGAGTTCTATCCTTCCTCCATCTAAAGTAATGGAATAATAGAGACTGAAGCATTTATCCAATCACATCATTAGTTAGGGTGAGTTTTCAGGACATAATTTAGTCTTGATTTGTCCATAATAAATTATTACTCATGCCTATGGGTTGCAGAATCTACTCCCCTATCCTCTATCAAGGGGTTTAGAGATGAACCTTTGAGAACTGAGGAGGAATTTTAGAAAATATGTAGATTTCTATTGGAAATTATATCCCTTATAAAGGAGAAGAATTAAGGAATGAGACCACATTTGTTCCTATCACTGTAGAGAGAGATTATAATCTTTATAATGTCAAATATGCACCATAAAGTTTCATGTACCAATCAATGACTTCCCTTCCTTGTGATAATCAGATCCATCATATACATTGGAGGACCCTATTACCACTATCATCGGTCCTTTAAATACTCTAAACGGGGCTTACATGGACCTCAGATCATCCAATGAAGGTGCTAGATCTAACCCTTACTTGGCAGGGCCCGAAAGTGTGGTGCCTGCTGAAAGTACAGTGGATGTTGCTAATGGCGGAGCCAATTTGGGTCTTAAGCCCAATATCTTGGATACCCTTACTAGTGAGTATGTTATGAGACTTGAAGTAATATGTAGTGATATAATAACTTCATCCATATATTCATATTCCATGCTCCCTAGAGGAGTTTGAGTACTTTAATAAGGAGTTGGACATATGTGAGTTTCCCTTTTTAGTGTTTTCACCCATGACCAACCTTACTTCCAGTGCATTAAATCAATGATCTTGATTGGTGTAGCTTTTTTCATCAAAATTTTCCCAAGTGATCCGTGACCAGGGCGTCGAGGTCTATCCTACTCTTGTTGCTAATTGAATGACTATCGAAGTCCCTGAAGTGGAAGATTCTCAAGAGCCTTCCATCTCAGGCCTTGAGAAAACTCAGGAGAATATTCATCAGGGGATATCCTGATTCAAATAGCTGTATTTAGGGATTATAGGGAGGAATATTACCAATATATTGATATATCAATGGGTGAGATTCATCAACTTCTTTGATCCCCTTTTTCCTTTCTCCTTTCCACATTTCAATATCAATGACTAATTTTATTTGTCCTCTAGTGCCATCATTTTTAGTGGATGAACTCACAGGGGAGGACTCAATCCTAATTATACTGACTATATAAGGTGAGGTTGGAATTACTTCAGGAAGTAAAATGCAAGTTTCTTCCATTAGAAAAATAATTTTGGAGTGCACCTATCCTCCTAAGAGTAGCTCCATAGAAAGCCAGGATGCTTAGGATACCTTCTGAGCATGCTGCCAGTTCATATGGTAGGAAATCTAGGATTTAGTCTCAAGGAAACCAATGGTAGATCTAAATTAAAAACTCCATCATCTCAATATAATGTTTTTCATATTGGGGTATGGTGGATTCGACTATCACATGGTCCACATTATCATGAAGGGGATCGTTCTCTTATGGGAGCGAGATCATGAGTTATAATATCACCTTATCAAAGCAATAATTCTCATCAACACTAACGATCTTTGAGCTACATTATCCCATGAGGAGCTCAACCATGCCAAGAAATTGGTGGAGTGAAAGAAATTTATTGGTGAGAAATCCACTCAGATATCACACCTCCAACAAGAAATGGATACCTCTATTGGGGAGCTCTTATAATTTCATTATTTACTGGAAGGGGTTCAAGCTAAGGGGGAAACATCCATTGTAACTGTAGTGGAGAAACTCCACCTGTATGATTAGGTTGAGTCTATTTATCTAGTTAAGCTTTTAAAGTCCATCGATGGGGCTCGGGAGACCTTACAACAACTGAAGAGTTATATTGATGATCTTTTTTAAAAAAATGACATAGAGACTCCTATTTGTGGATTCTCCTATGAATTTTTCTCCATAAATGAAAATAATTTTGTTTCTAATAATTTATGTCCTCATCACTATTTTTTTCTCTATAATTATAACATAACACTAAAGCTGGTTTGTTTAGATAAACATATGCATGTTAATGAGTTACAGTCAAAATGATAGGAATAAGGGGTGCTATAATTTTTTACTAGGTCATTGGACCTAATAAACATAGTTTGACTATTGTTAGAGTCATATGATAGACCCTATGAACTTTGTGTCTTTTGTGTCATTACCCTGATTTTTTTCTAAGTCAAATATTAAGAAGACTCAGGCGAGACTTGACTTTTACTTTGGCTACCCTTTATGGGTTTTCAACATAAAAAATTTATTCATTTTTATTTTCATTTATCAAAAATATTCTTAAACCATGCAAAGTGTGCATCTAGTGATTTGAAACTCAACTCTTTCCTAAGGTTGACTTTTGTAGGTTTTCAACCTAGTGAGTACTATGTCTATTTTCATGGGAAGTTTAGATTCTTGTAAGATGCACTAATCCAACCAGTGTTTTAGGTCAAACAGTTTTCACCATGATTTATAGGATGATGACCCAAGAAGAGCTTAATAGCCCAAAATGTTTTGAAATTCTTCATATACACAAAAGGATAATTTTGAGTCATGATTTTGTGATTCATAGATATAAAACATGATATGTTACAAATATTAAAGGAATGATAGTAGACCATGTTTGAAAATCAGTTTCTATCACAATATTGTTAGGGATTATGGAGATATATGAGCTTTCTCATGAGGATGAATGTGCCCCGGGTTAATAGGCCTTTTGGTGGCGACTTATGCAAATCCAAACTGGGGCGTATCAATGCATAATCAAAACAAAGTTGTCCTTAGGAATCATAAATTCTATAATCGATGGTTGGGGAGTTTGTGAGTATCTAGATATCTCAAGACCACATAGGGTGATTTATGAAGGGAATGTGTTTAAGAATGAATGTAGTATTTGGGTTGGCACTAGCCATGAATGAGAAACCACTCCTATATAAGTTTAATTTGTATGTAAAGGAGGGGAATTATATTTTGACTATAAGCTTGAAAAGGAGGGGTCTATGGAGAAATCTAGAACCTCCCACCTAGATCGGGGTTGTGTCTATGAATGGGGGAACACAAGGCCTAAAATGACAAATCTAGGCATCACTACATGTATAGATGGAATAAACATCAAGTCGCACATAGTTCATTGGGGTGATTTGGTGGATGATCAACATTAGGAGAAAAGGATCATCCTCAATGAGGGTTGTAGCGTAGTGTAGTTTAATGTCATGTGACTAAGATGTAGATTTTGTGGTTTAATGTCTTATGGAAAGGACATTGAGGGATTAAATTTAAGGTTGTGTAGCTTTGAATGAGAGGTTGGAGATTTTTTATTTCATGGTGACCAGACCAGGAATCTTCCATTATTTTCAAGAATGAAGGGGAAGGGTTGTAAGTTATAATCTGATGGATTTCAAATCCAAGAAGTATTACAAGACAAGTATACAAGGAATTATTATGGACCATGTTTGAAAAGTAGTTTCCAAAATAATGTTTTTGGGGATAACATAGATAGAATAGGTTTTTCCTAAGGACGAATGTGCCTTTGGTCTATAGGACTTTTGGTGGTGACTTATGCAAAACCAAACTATGGTGTATCAATGTATAGTTAAACAAATGTTTCCATGGGTATCGTGTGTTCTATTAATGATGAACAGAGAAAGGTTATAGAGATTAGGTTTTCCTCGGACATAGATTTTGTGTTGTGTAAGGAAGGTTCCTGAGTATGGAAGATGCATTTAATGTTTAAATCACCCAAGAATAGGGAGAAATGTTTCATATATAGATATAACTTATGCATAGGGAAGGGATATTTTTTCTATATATTATGGGTGGTCCTAAGACATAAAATTTAGGAATTTTTGTGTATCACGTTAAATTGAGAATCATGACACACATATTTTTAGGAAATATTTACCTACACTGATCGAGTTCCTGTGTGGGGAGGAGTCATTTTTTTAATATGATATCACACGAATAGGGTGAGAAATCATACAGGATACACTTATACAGATCTGGATCATACATAGGAGAGTGGTGGAATTTTTGACCAGGATGTAGGATCTAGGCATCACTGAAGGTATCGGGGCCTATAGCATAATCCAATGAGCCAGGGATTTTAAAATTTTCATTGATGAGATAATGTAACTTGTCATCACTAACGAACCGAGCCCTATTAGGGTCTTAGGATCTCACGTAAATTAATAGAGTGAAAAAATAAGACTGTAAACATACCTTTATAGATCTGAAGCTATGGTCAATAGAAACTCATCATTAGTGATTTTGGCTTGAAGGATCCATAGCAGGATCCCTCTATATCATCCACACATGCATCAAAAATCCACAAGAATGCTGATTTTCAGATTTTGAGTGCTATCGTGGCAATCTGACAATGTCCTCGACGTCCTGACGATCACCACATCAAGATGCCTTCTATGCTTGAGGGAGATCTTGATTGAAGCTCTTGGATCGACTGCTTCTCTCTCTAGAAAGCAGGAGGATAGAGTGGATCTGGCCAAAATGACATGAATAATCATAAGCTTGATCCTATCTCCACTTATTTATAGTGGATGATGAATAACACCCGATAGGGTTCCCCGACCCTCAGAAATTTAACATCTACTAAATAATAATTATGTCTAACTAAACTGCACCATAAATATTATTAATAATTTATCACATCATTTTAATATATATAAAATATATTACATTATAAAATCGAGCTATTTAACTCAACTCCTCATTCCTACTTAATATTAAACAAACCTTAAATATTAAAATAATATTCATTTGAATAATATTTTCTCGTATTTACTTAACTTGTAAATACATTAAATGAATTCAATCCCAATTATTCATAACTTGAATAATAATAAATTTATTTATTTCTTTGGGGATCGATACATTGGGAAATACTCAAACCTTATGGTGGGGTCCACCATGCTCAATATACTTATTCAACTGAATAAGGTGCATTCTTGAATACGTTATTGTGTGTGACCCTTTAGGCCCTTATCTTGATAGTAGTGAATAAAATACATAGACTGAGAGAGGAGTCTAGAAACCCATCAAGGCCCCTAAAGAGATAAGGATAGTCATAGCAATGACTACCAACCTATGAACACTAATTGTGTACTATAATATCTTTGTCTTTAAATATCTCATAAATAAGGATGCACAATTGTGTTATCACCCTTTTTTTTGATTTATTATTTTTTGATCTATCTGGATGGATTTACCTTTCAACTTCTTTGGCCAAAGACTTATGAAGGTAGAACCATCCTAATCAATCAGGCCTAAGATATACAACTTTATTAACTTGGAAGTGACAAATCCTTTCTTGACCATTCAACCAATATCATAACATGAATGATGCACCCAACACAAGCTACCTCTCCATGATTTCAATATCATGATTTTTTTCTTGCATCAAAGTACGCAATCAAATGGTACACACAAGTAATGATCTCAAGTCTGAATACTGATACACATGTTCGTAGATAGGAACAACCAATGACACCCAAAACATGTGGTGTTCCTATTGGCGGGTTTGTCCTCATGATCTCACTATTAGAGATCACCAAGTGATAACTTCATAAGAAGAAGTCTCAATGCTTATGAACCCCCAACACCTGATAGTCAAACATCTATGGTGTCCAGTCAGTAAGATATATCTAGACTATATGACCTTATTTTAATATTAATGTCATACTATCTTGAGGTTCTCATTATATCCTAGGATTTTCTATAACCTTTTCATATGATAGTTAATCTAAGACATTTCCATTAAATAGTGGACGCAGAAAAGTCTACATTATAATGGTAAGAAGACATCATGTATAGCTAACTGTATACACGATATGGTAATCAAAAATACTACATAGTTGGGTCTAGTTCACCCACTATTTCAACACTCCCACTTTCTCTAGATCCAACTTTCTAACTATACTTGTTAACTTCCCACATGATGAAGATCATGTTTCTACAGAGTAACAGATTTAGTTTCTAGGTCTACCACATTTCCATTGTGTGGCTATTCTGCTATATACGACCTTATCTCCATGAGTGAAACTTCTCAAGAGATGGTATCTGAGTATATTCCTTTTTTCCGCTATCTAAATGTGACATCTTGGCTAGTAATAATATCATAATTTACATTATGATATACTTTTATTAATAGGTGTGATTCCAAGAACTGTAACAAATCGTTGCATTTAATAAATTTTTCTTAGGTGTCTTAGAAGTTGCAACGTACTCGATATTTGTAGGTATGGCTACCACTGGATTTTATAAGCTTTACTTGCTCATCACCTTAGCCTAACTATGATACTATATCAAATTGATCTAAGGAATACTAGTTTGTGTCCCACAATAACTAGTATCCTTCTTCTCTACTTACCAGGTATATATCATTTGTACTTTATGAAGTACAATACGATAGATCTGACTACTTAAATTGTAGTGCTCCTATATATAATTGATATTTTCCTACTATAAATTATATCCTAGAAATATAAATTCTTATACATATCATGGAATACGTGATTGATTCGTCACTAAAGCATATAAAACTCAAATCACAACTTTAATCTCCTCCCATGTTCTGAACATGATAACCTAGAGAGATTATGCCATATGATATTAGCAACAATTCATAACTTGAATTGTTCCAACTTGTATTTTTCAATACCATGTCACTTTATGTATGATTGACTAGGTCCAAGAAATTTTTAGATCTACCTTAGTAGATCTTGTTCCCTAGAACTTAGGTTGGTACTTTAAGTCAATCACTAGAGAATTATTTTAATCCTGGTCCTAACTAACTGTATGACCAATATCATTTTTTCATATGTTTCCAAACATATTTCTCTTAGAAAACTATGGTGATCCTACTAACCTTTGGTAGACACGTGGAAAATTTTCATTCCAAATGAGTTTTCTAAGATCTTGTTACTTAATTTAATCCAAAACTAGATTTCAGTAACTTGAAACCCTTATTGACATTATATGATGTCATCATCCCTTTCAGGTTGCGTCATTTAGACACCTTCCATGAAAGACGATCTTGACATCCAATGTCAAATTTAATGATCTTATAAGTTATCTATGATAAGTAAAATTTTAATGGATTTAGGCATACTGACTTGGTATAACTAATCAATCCTTATTGGTACTGCTCTTATACCACCCATGTATCAATTCACTTGAATGCCTGCCGCAATATTCAATTTATAATCACCTTTTCAATTTGATACATGAAATCCATTATTGAATTTTATTAGTCTTTTCAATGTTAACTAATTTATATTTAATACTTACTTGTAGGAATTATTATTCTTAGTGAATAATGTATCATCATCCGTGGTGAATATAAAACCATCCCATGGTTTTTAAACTTCCTACATAGCATGTGTCTCTAAAACATTCTTATTCCACATGTACTTGTGGATTTTCTTCCTATGCCAACCATTTGTGCATCTCAAGCATTGACTAAATCCAAGTCAATACATCTCCCACTATCTCTAATATATATGTACACCCTTTTATAGAAATGTAGTCTATCACTTGACTACCACTTTTTTATCATAGAAATTTATAATGTCCTAAGAAACCATTAGGATAATTACCTTAG
Source organism: Viscum album (assembly GCA_963277665.1). Taxonomy (NCBI): domain Eukaryota; kingdom Viridiplantae; phylum Streptophyta; class Magnoliopsida; order Santalales; family Viscaceae; genus Viscum; species Viscum album. The sequence goes on along the minus strand of OY728145.1, from coordinate 1,635,743,361 downwards.
ATGCATAATGTGTTTAACTTAATGCATGTTTGTTTAAATCCTAAAAAACTCTTTGCATCTAAACACCTGTCCTATGACATAATGGATTTCTATCATATTATGACTCATATGATATCCATTTGTCATTTTTAATTGGCATAAAAGTTAGGGTATTTCACCATTATTTTCAAAGCACGTCTTGAAATATGATGGAAGTTACTACAAGTTGTAACATTGATACTACTTACATAATTAATTTGATGTATATAATATGCGGTTAGGAATTTATCCATGCTATATTTTTTTTATCAATGTTAGCATGTAATACTTGTCATCGATCCTCCTTATTAACATCAATGTCGTGATGTAAATAAGGTAATGTGCATTTAGGAATTACTCCTTGCTATATTATCTTGATAAATGAATTCTTGGTCAATATATTCTCCAGATTGCCGATCTGAAGCAACTCATATCTTTTGACCATTATTATACTTCACTATCAAATTCCTTAATAACTTAAAAAAAATCTTATGAAGTATCTTTACTAGTAGCTCTCCCTTGGAATAGTTCACGCTCACTTGTTGAACTAATTCAAAATCTTTTTGACATACCTTTACTTCTAAAGGTTTCTTTGTCCAAACTAAATACGTCAATTATACTAAAAATTTTTTATCTTTTTTGAGAATAAATACCATAATAGGTATATAATTGACGTTTACTTTTAGTTTTTCCTTGAAAAAGAATTATCTTACCACAATTGGGTAAAAGTATTACATTTTTATATTCATCGCTTATTTCCTATGATTCAAGTATCACTGAACTATCTATTGAGTATGTTATCACAAACAAAATTAATTTGAGAACTTGGAATAATGTCTCATTATGTCTAAAGGACACATAAGATAAATATTTTTGTTATACTCAAAAACTTGTTCAACTATAATCGATCACTTGGAAAATAGAAGTTATGTGCTTCTCACCACTGACTTAGGAATCACCCTTTCTTAGCTGCTTAGAGAAGAAACTTTACTTCTTTGTAATGTTTATATACTTACGTGGTTACTATATTTCAATACATATATGAGATTTTCATAATTTATTTTATACCCATGAATTATGTCAGAATCAATACTATTATTTGATGAATATATACTGAACAAGAAGCAAGATCTTTCTTATTCAATTCAGTTCATTTAATTTTAAACATCTATAAATTTATTTCATAATATGTGATGCAAATAACCTCCTGTTTAATAAACAACCTCTATTCATTGAAGTAAATTATGAAGGTACCTTTTACATAACTTTTCATTGGCCTTTTTTCCTTTGTCTTTCAATTTATTCATCATAAAAACTAAATAAGATTATTTCTTTAATATTCTTATTACTTGGAGAACCTTACCTAAAAGGTATTGAAGCGCTTACTGCATATTATTTGTTTGTATCCTTAAGAAAAACTAGAGTAATTGGGTGAAAATGATATAATAATGGGATGCATTGAAAGATAGTGAATTGTCTTTCACTTTACACAAAGTGAGTGTAAACATCACATTCAAATCTTGCTTTACTTTCTCCTTGAAAACTTCTTGGAGATGAGACTACATGTGATATCATCCATGTCATGATGTAGCGACCACAACTAACATCAGACGTTGATGATAATATTATGACAGAACCATCATATGATAGATTCATGAGTCTCTTATAAGTAATTTTACACCCATTCTTCCTAAGGTGGCTTAACAGGAATAGGGACACCAGCACCATGAATTTCTGATATAGTAGTATTATGCGCAAGCACCTGTAATACACTTGGAAATTCATGCTAGTTTGGACATTAAACTTTTTCCAATATTTATCTCATTTTTTACTTGTGGTATTGCTTTCCATTTTTCTATAAATATAAACTTTAGCATATTAGTACTTTTATATTGATTACCAAATTATACATTACTGATTAATTTAATCATTAAATGTATCCCACTATTTTTTTGAATTCTAGGAACCCTATATACTAGAATTGGAATACTCTATCGCTTGAGTATTCTAGTGGTAAGGATCCTTGAACCTCCCCTCATAGTCTACAAGCTATGGCTACACCACTATTCGAAGGGTTCAAGGTAGGCATTTGGCAGGACAACTGCATTAACTCATGGTTCTTTGATCTGTTGAGTGAATTCCCAGCTACTAAAATTATAATTTTATTTAGTCAATGTTTGCCTCTAAAATGATAGAAATTTATCTATGGATAATCCACATTACCATTTTAGTTAATTCAACCCACCACTCTCATAATAACTCCCCAGTAGTAAGATGCACCCTCAGCTATGGCATGACCGGCACCCCAAACACTCGGTTTTGTTCAAACTTTAATGGTGGAAGGCAGTAAGAACTTGATATTTATGTGAGGTTTTTGTGTTTTTCTCTCAATGAATGTAATCCATTTATATTAATCTTGTTCATCTATGTTGTTGCGCTCAAAAATGAACATTAATAGAAAAACACACATCGCTTCTTTATGCATTTTGTTATTTATTATTTTAAGTATTTTCCCACTATTTTAAAATGCATAAAACAATAAATAAATGTATAAAGGTAAACTATTACCTGACTGGTCTTGAAAATATAAATGACCAAGGGGCATCATACCTAAGTCGAAGCCTGACCCTTGATGCAGCTTTTCCCCGTTCTGTATGTTCGCTTCTCATCTGGACTATTTCCTTATCTTGGCGGGGTCCACATCATGTCTTGGAGTACCGCCTCATCTTGGCAGTGTCCACATCACATCTTGTATCATCTTGATCAACGTACATCGCCTTCATCCAAATTACAAAAATACTCGCATATATGCGAGGGGGATAGGGGTGTAAAAGTATATCAAATGGATTTGGACACGTAGGCAATTATAAAAATTGACCTAAAAGAAAGATGATGTGTAGACCATTATTTAATTAATTACAAACATCACACGCGGTTAAAATAACTAATTAAATAAATAAATGCTGACATACATGGGTCGATGCTCAAGACCAGTAGGTGGGTAAAATAATGCGTCATAAAAATTAAACTGCATTAAATAAGTATGAGGGTTATTTAATTAAATCAAATAAATTAAATAATTCAAATAATTTAATTATTTATCGATCCAATAATTAATTAAATTTTATACCAAAATTAAATAAATTAATTAATTAATTTAATTTATGTATCAAGATTAAATTAATTTTTATCTCCGGGTATTAAAATTTATTATTTTAAACCACAATTAATATATTAATTAATTTAATTTAATTTTAAAATTAAATTAATTGATTGATTTTATTTAATTTACCCAAGTTCTGAAATTCTCATTTAGGTCCAAAGCGGGTCGTGTCATACCTATGCAGTCCCATAATAGGCTGAGAAAAGCATGTTTTGGAAAAATCTAGGCCAGGAAGGTCTATCCAAATCCATTCCGGGTTGGGAAGATCCAATGCGTACGTACCTCATGGACTAAACTAGTCGCGGCGACATGGAGTGGGTCGGCAGGTGTCGATCCGAGTTGAACTGGCCTGTGAGAAAGAATTCCATGGAAGTGGCAGTGGATCTGCGGATCTGGTCTGAATCAAGCTGCAACAAGCGGGGATACACGGGGCAGCCAACTGCTAGAGACCAGGCCTAGGGGGGAGCTGCTGCTGGCTATGGTTGGTCCAGAAGAAGGAGAAGTCGGCCTTGGTGTCGTGCTGCAGAAGGGGAGGGGACGCCGCTAATGGTAGATCCGGCCAGCATGGCTCAGTCCAGTGAGGTCGTAGGGCTGTAGAAGGCCGAAGGTGGGCTGGCTTGTCAACTTGGGTAGTCTGACAGTGGACCCAGTGAGGGGGGTGACCAGATCTTTTTGTTGGGGCTCCTTGGGAGGTAACGCCATGGTAGTAGTAGGGTTTGGCCAATTGTGGCAGTTTTCAGGGTCAACACTAAAGGGATCAGGGTGGACCAGTGCGGGGCATTCCAGGTGGATGGGAGGTCAGCCGCTGGTTGGCCGGTGAGGAGGCTGATCGGGATAGGTGGAGGCGTTCGATCGAGACAGAGCGGCGCCATCGGGGTTTCAACAGTAAACAGCGCTGAAGGTCAACCTTCTAGTGGGGAAAGTAGGGGGAAACAGGGGGGGCCATTCCCTCTACATTTTTCTTTTTTTTCTTTTTTTTTTGTTTGATAGAAAACTGGCGCCCCACACCCTATCAACTTGCCCTTATTTTTTTTACTTTCTTCAAGTCTCCTCCCCTTTTTATGTTTTGTTTTGCTATGTTTTTTTTCTACACACATTTTATAAAGGTTATCAAATTAGCCTTAATATAATAATAATAAAATTATTATAACTAAATAATAATTTATAATTATTATATTATTATAATAATAAAATTATTATAAAAATAAAATAAATATTATTATAATAATAATAAAATTGTAAAATTATAATTTGTACATTATTGGAATTATTTTCGTTGAACTGGAACTAGATGAAAATTGTCCAGATATGTATCAGATATAATCAATTAAATTTTAAAACCCGAGATTAAACCACATACTTGATCCATTACAAAACATTCAAATAGCCATAACTTGGCCATTTGAAATTAGATTGAAGCACAGTTTGAACCATTGGGACCAATTTCAAACACTCAATTTAATTTAATGCAAATTAATTTTATTTGGCTCAGAAAATCTATGCAATTTCTCTGATACCAATTGAAGGTACCGGGGCCTGCTGTAGAAGCCGATGAGTTGGAGATTTTAAAATTTTCATCAACGATATGAAGAAACTTGTTTTCGAAGATGTGGTCGACAGAAACACGTCGTCAGTGATCATTTCTTGAAGTATCCATAGTAGGATCCATCTATATCATCCAAACGTGCATCGAAAATCCATGAGAACACCGATCATTGGATTCTGGGTGCTAGCGTGGTGATCTGATGATGTCTTGACATCCCAACGATCATTGTATTGATATGTCTTTGATGCCTAAGGGAGATCTTGATCTGAGATCTTGGATCAACTTATTTCTCTCTAGTAAGTGAGAGGATAGAGAGGCTTTGGCAAAAATTAAATGAATAATCATAAGCTTCAGCCACTCTCCACTTATTTATAGTGGGTGATGAATAACACCCTATAGGGTTCCCTGGCCCCCAGAAATTTAACATCCACTAAATAATAATTATGATGAACTAAACTACACCATAAATATTATTAATAATTTATCACATTATTGTAATATATATATATATATAATATTACATGATAAAACCAATCCATTTAACTCGACTCTCCATTCCCACTTAATATTAAACAAACCTTGAATATTAAAATAATATTCATTCGAATAATATTTTCTCTTATTTACATAACTTTTAAATACATTAAATAAATTCAATCCTAATTATTCATAACTTGAATAAAGATGATTTTTTTTTGTGATCAATACCTTGGATAATACTCAGACCCCATGGTGGGGCCCACCATACCCAATATACCTATTCAACTGAATATGGAGGATTCTTGAATATGATATTGTGTGTGACCCTCTAGTCCTTTATCTCGATAGTAGTGAATAAAATCCACAGACCAAGAGCGGAGTCTAGCAACCCATCATGGCCTTTAAAGAGATAAGGATAATTATAGAAACGACTACCAAGCTATGAACACTAAATGTGTACTATAATCTCTTTGACTTTAAATATCTCATAAAGTAGGAGGCACACTTGTGACATCACCCTTTTCTTGATTTATTATTTATTTATCTATCCATATGGATTTACCTTTCGACTACTTTGGCCAAAGACTTATGAAGGTAGTACCGTCCTGATCAACAAAGCCTGATATATACAACTTCCTTAACTTGGAAGAAAAAAATTCTTTCTTGACCATTCAACAAATATCATACCACCAATGATTTACCCAACCCAAGATACCTCCCCACAATTTTAATATTATGGTTTTTTTCTTGCATCAAAGTATGCAATCAAATGGTACACACAGGTAATTATCTCAAGTTCGGAGACCAATACATATGTCTGTAGATAGGAACAACCAATGACACCCAAAACATGTGGTGTTCCTATTGGAGGGTGTGACCTGATGATCTCACTACTATAGATCACCAAGTTTGAACTTCATGAGAAGAAGTATCAATGCTTATGAGCCTCCAACACCTGATAGTCAAACATCTACTGTGTCCAGTTAGTAAGATGTATCTAGACCATAGGACCTTAGTTTAAGATTAATGTCATAGTATCTCAAGGTTCTCATTATAGCCTGAGATCTGCTATAACATTTTCATGTGATAATTAATCTAGGACATTACCATTAAATAGTTGATGTAGAAAAGTCTACACTATAATGGTAAGAAGACATTATATAGTTAATTGTATACATGATATAGTAATAAAAAATACTGCATAGTTAGGTCTAGGGCACCCACTATTTCAACAGTCACTATGTATTTTGTCAAAGAAAGAATCAAGACACATGCAGTTCTTGGATTTACGTCATAAAAGAGATGTCAACCATGGAATTTAACATCATGTGATAAGGATGTTTGGTGTGCCTTTTAAGATCTTGTTTCCAAGACCATGTTAACCCTAACATAAACTAATATTCATTGATCATACAGGTAATCCTTTACCAGAAACTCCTAAGGTTATGTTAACTATGCTCAGTGTGAGAAAAAAGGAGTAGAAAATGTTTCTTTCACCGCACATAGGGGATTAAAAGGAAGGACAAGGGGATTTTGATATTTTTGTGGTTGGACTAGGATGTAGGATCTAGGAATTGCTACGTGTATCATGGAAATAAAAATCAATCCATACATTGTTCTGGGAAACCATGTAGTTTAATTTCCTGCGAAAAGGATGAATGTGTCTTGTAGTTTTAAGTCATATAACTAAGACCATACTTCATGGAAACAATTAGTGATATAAGGCTTAGCAGTCCATAGATGTTCTAACATACTTCAGACATGAAGAATGAAATTATAAACCATGATCTTTGGGGTTCTTGAATTAGGAGAAGTGATATGGAACAAGTATGTAAGGTTTGATCATGGACCATGTTCAAAAATTAGTCTCCAACATAATGTTGTTGGGGCTTATGGATATAGAAGAGGTTTCTATTAAAGGGGGAATGTGCCTCTAGTTGATAGGACTTTTGGGGTCGATTTATGCAAATCCAAACTGTGGTGTATCAATTCATAGTCAAATAATGGAATCCTCTAGTTTGAAGGCCTTTAGGGGGGGCATTTATGCAAGGCCAAACTGGGGCATATCAATTCATAATCAAAACGAAGGTGTCCTCAGGTATTATAAATTTTATTAATGATGGTTAGGGAAATATTATAGATATATTGATTCCCTAGGATAAGGAGTATGATGTGTGGAAGTAATGTGTCTAATCATAAAGTAATCATTTAGACTATCACTTCCAGTGGAATGTGAAGTCCCCTTAATATATTTTTTTATATGTAGGAGAGGGGGTATTTTCTTTATATCATGGTTGGTCCTATGAAAATAGGTCTAGGAATCACTATGTATCTCATTGGAATGATAATTAAGATGCATGTAGTTCTACAATAAAGTTTTGGTAATAGACCAGTACCAAGGATCGTGATTCACTCAAGAACAGATTAAAATTTTATGTAGTTTTACATCATGAAACAAGGATGTGAACCATGTAGTTTTATGTCATTTCATAAGGAAATTATTATACAGTTTCATTTCTTATGACTGGGACATTAGGATATATAGTTTATAGTATTACATATTGGACTATGGTGTCTTATAGTTTTAGGTAATATGACTAGGACCATATGTCATGCCTATTAAGGTCACATGATGAAGACCATTTAGTGTGAATTTTAAGGTATTACATCTAGGCCCATGTGTTTTACCATTTAAGGTCTTCTATCTAGGACCATATGTTGTGCAGTTTATTATCATTCGATGAGGATGAATTGGTGCGGCTTTATAACTTGAAGTATTTATTAAGAAATAATTCATTGGTATGGGTCATAATAATCTCTCTAACCATCAAGATCAAGGAATAATCTCTATTAGAGTAGACCTTGTGTATAGAATAAGGTCCTTCTTACTTCGACTCAAGCTTTGGAGATTTCTTCCCTAGTATCATCAGGATCTTGAGGACCAGTACCAATTCTCCTTAGAGGAATAAGCAGAGGAAAACCTTCTTATTAAAAGCTCTTGTTATCTGATTTTTTTGTACTTCCAAGTGATTTAAAGTATGTTATCTCTTTTAATAAAGTCACTATAATTCATCAAATCACTTTTGAGATTTCTAGTCTGTGAATATTTGATCTCAAATAGAAATGTGGAGCAAGGTAAATTGAACCTCAATAGGCAGGACTACTTCTATCCCATATACTAATGAATATAGGGTTTCCCATGTGGCAGTTTGGGTTATAGTCTTATAGTCCCACAAGGCATGAAAGAACTTTTCATGACAAGACTTTTATCTTTATCCACCATCTTCTAAAGTATATTTGATAAGGTCTTTCTTAATTTCTCTATCTATCCATTAGTAGCTGCATAATAGTGAGAATAATGGTTGGAATTGATATTATACTCCTGATATAGCTTTTCCAACTCAGAAAAACATAAATTGGTGCCATATTCATTTAGTATCGTATGAGGAACACCAAATCTGATAATGATGTTGGATTTCATGATGTTGAAAATGATTTTGGTCTCAAATTATTTTAGGGTTATTTATTCATCCCATTTGGTGACGAATTCAGAAGCAATGAGGATATATTTTAATTGCTTGATTGTAGCTAGAGGATACGACCCTGTAGCATCCATTCCCTATACAGATAATGGCCAGAAGTATTTTTATGTGTGTAGAAACTCCAGGGGTTTATGGATGATGTTGGCATGAATTTGGAAGGAATGACACTTTTTTCTGAAATTTTTGAAATCCTGCATCATTAGAGGATAGAAGTATCCAATCCTTTAGATCTGATTGGAAAACCTAAACCCTAACTATTGGGTACCAAAAATTTCTATATGTACTTCTTTCATAATAGCAGTAGTATATTCTCTGTCAATTCACATGAGAAGGACTCCATCAAAGCCCTATTTATAGAGAAATTTATACTAATTTGGGTCATCAAAAAGAGTAAAGTTGGATGCTCATCATCGTATTTTCTCTTTTTTGGATTTATTTTGATGAGAGCACTCCATTTTAAAGGTAGTCTACAATGGGAATCATCCAAATGGTTGTAGGACCATCTGGTTCATGGATGGAATTAACCTTGTTGATTTCTTCCATGTCAACATGAACAATGGGAGATACAATTTGGCGATAAGCAATGTTGATGACTGTTTCATCCATATCTGTATCTTCTAAAGATATGACTGTATTTTCTAATGCATTTTTCTCGGCATTTTGTGATTATGGGATGTGAGTCAATGTCATCTCCAAGGGGAACTCTTCCATTAGTCCCAAGGCATAGTCAATCAAAAATATTATCTTTTCCTCTTTTATGGAATAATCATCATTGATATTCTTCATTACCGACTATAAATCACCTTTTATATTCAAGTGGTCTACTGTAATTTGAAGTTCTGGTTATATCCCTATGATGAGGGCATGATATTCTACCTCATTATTTATATAGCCTTCTAATAAAAGGAAGGATTAAGCCAATACTTCCTTTTATGGAGAGATGATCACAACTCCCAACTCAATTTTTGTTGAGATTAGGGTATTCCATTATCTTCCCTATTGGGATTTTGGATGCACTATTAAAATACATGTCCCATATCCAGGGGCCCTCTTTAATAGAGAATATCTCTTCATCAGGAAATTCAGTATTAAACAACATCATTTATATTGAGGGATGTTCTGTAAGGAATTATACCTAGGCCTAACCTTTTACCACTATTTAATGCACGAACTGAATGCCAAACTATTGTAAGATCACATCCCACCATGCCAAAATTATATTCAACATAGGATGGATGAGGATGTATTTTAGTGGGTTGTTTTGAGAGACCAAATGGACCTCGTGGTGCTAAAAGTAGTGCCTCAACTTCTAAACCATGAAAATTAATGCCAGTTGGCTCTTTTCAATATCTGAATAATGATTCTCAGTGTCAATAAAAGTTTGAATAAGATAATAAAGGTTGTTTTCATTCATGGAATCATTATTTTGTGCAAGTAAAGTGTCCAGTGATCATTCTAGGTATGTAAAATATAAAATAAGTAGATTCCCCTTAATAGGTGGAATGAACACTCGTGGTCTCAAGAGATATGTCTTGAGGCTATAAAATGCTTGATAAAAGTCATCAGTCCACTGATATGTGACCCCCTTTTTTATCAATCTAGTGAAGGGAAAAAACATTCATGTGAGGTTTTCTATAAAGCATAGAATATAGGCAAGTTACCCCTATAATACCTTTAACTCTTTGAGGTTTTGAGGAGGTGACACATTAAGGATATCCATTGTCTTCTCAGAGTTAACTTAGATGACATGATGGCATGCAATGAAGCCAAGAAAGTTTCCTGAGGTAACTTTGAAAGCACATTTCAAGGGGTTCATCTTCAGGATATGTTTTCATGGTTTATTGAAGATGGTATCAAGATCATCTAGGTGGTCAGAACATTTTCAAGACTTAACCACAAAATCCTTAATGTGGAATTTGATAGAACTTCCTAAAAATGGTTTGAAGATGTGATGTATAACATGTTGATATGTAGCACTGGAGTTCTTCCAGCTGAAGGGTTTCATCTGATTGAAGAATACTCCTTGACAGGGAATAAAGGTATTAACTTCTTCATATTTTAGGTTCATTCATATTTGATCATACCCTAAATATACATTCATGAGTTAAAGGTCCTAATACTCTTTTGTATCATCAATTAGTAGCTCCGTAATTGGAACCAGGAAATCAATTTTCGGATAGTGATGATTGAGATCTCTAAAGTCGATAAAGACCCTAATTTTCCCATTCTTCTTCTTTACCAGGACTGTTTTGGATTTCCATTTCAAATACTAGACTTCCCAAATGAAATTGGTATTTAAAATCTAGGTAATGTTCCCCTATAATCCCCTCAACTCTTTAAGGTTTTGAGGATGTGACACATAAGGATATCTATTATCTTCTCAGAGTTGACTTCGATGCCATGGTGGTATGCGATGAAGCCGAGAAAGTTTCTTGAGGTAACTCTGAAAGAACATTTCAAGGGGTTCATCTTTAGGATATATTTTTGTAGTTTATTGAATATGGTATCAAGACAATCCAGGTGGTCATAACATTGTCAAGACTTAACCACCAGATCATTAATGTGGAATTTGACAAAACTTCTTAAAAAGGGTTTAAAGATGTGATGCATAGCATGTTGATATGTATCACTGGAATTATTCAAGCTGAAGGGTGTCATCTGATTGAAGAATACTCCTTGACGGGGCATGAAGGTAGTAACTTCTTCATATTATAGAGTTATATTTGATTATACCCTAAATATATATCCATGAAGTAAAGGTCCGGATACTCTTCTATATCATCAATCAGTATCTCTATGATTGGAACCAGGAAATCAAATTTCGGACAGTGCTGATTGAGATCTCTAAAGGCAATATAGACCCTAATTTTTCCATTCTTCTTCTTTAACAGGACTATTTTGGATTTCCATTTCAAATACTGGATTTCCCAAATGAAATTGGTATTGAAAATCTTATCAACTTCAGTCTCAATTTTTGAAGTGTGGGTTGGGTGCATCCTTATGGCTATCTGTTTGTATCCCTGGTGGTTTTCTAGTAAGCTCAAGTGGTGAGTGACCACCTTGGGATTGAGTCTTATCATTTTTATGTAATTACAGGTAAGAATTCCCTGATTTTTCTTTAAAAGGGAGGTATATAACTCTTATTATTTGGAATACATGGTTTCACTAATCAAGGTGTGTTGTGGGTCCTCCTCTGTACCCAGATTTATTTATCTAAGTTCATCAATAATGGTAGAGACACCCTCCTAGAATGCTGGAGGGGCGTACTTAAGGTCCTCCTCCTCTTCCTCTTCCTCCTTTTTTTCCTGTTCCTCTTCCTTTTCCTCTTTTTCCTTAATCCTAAGGGAAGTGGTTGATGAAGTAAATTTCTCATATTTAGGAAAGAAGTCAATATTTTGACATCTTGAAGGTGAAGTATCTTTTTCTGACCCAACTGAAAATATGGAGATTCCTTAAATCTCTAGAGGGGAAATGAGGGAAAGAGAATGAGTATCTTTACCCTATATTGGTGGAATGAAAACCTCTTTTGACTTAGATTATGAGATAATGATTTTTTGAATCTCTAGGTATGGAATGAGTGAATTTTTACCCAAGCTTCTATCACTATCAGGAGGGTTGATGACCTTTTTAGCACTATTGGGATCAGTTTTTATGACTGATATCATGAAGGTTGTTTAATTTTTTCCTAGATTTGGTCCCATGCCTTTGATCTGATTGATAGGTAGCATGTATTCATCACTGAGTTCTTTGAAGGGATTGGTTGGGGTCATTTTCAAACCATTTGTTGTAGTAACTTGAGCAACGCCATCAGTCATGGGTTTTTTCCCTTCCCTCTAGCATAATTATGCATCAATATATTTTGATTCATAAGATTCAAATGGGTATTTATCACCATGAAATGTTCCAGTTTGATCATCAATGAAATATTTGAGGTATTGTTGGTATGCTAAAGGGACTTTCATGTACCGATGCAACTAAGTCCTTCCTAGAAGAACATTGAAGGCCGTGTATTTTTGGATAACTATAAATTTTGAGTTAGATATGAAGTCTCCAAACTGATACCTAAACTTGATTCTACAGAGAGGATTTTTCTCACTCTTATTGTGACCCTGTAGTGTTAGAGCAGAAGGGTACAAGTAGCACTCATTGTAACCTAACCAATGAAGTGTTCGGATTGGAATGAGGTTTACTCCTAATCCATTGTCAATGAAATCCCATCGGATGTCAATGTCATTTATCCTATTATACATATACAAGGGTCTAATGTGTCCTTTTATAATAGAATCTTCATCCTGGTTCATGAAAGTAATGATTATGTGGCATTCTATAGAATCGATCTCTGGACAATATTTTTAGTGGTGGTGACCTCATCTTAAAAATATTTAGGGATTAGAAAAGCCTCTATGAACACTTCAAGGAGATACTTTGATATAATTAGAGAATCCAGGATTGAAAACTTGGTCGGCACTAGGGCTAATTACTTTATAATATCATACTTATGGGATATATTCCAGTGCTTCCCAGTATGAGGCTTCTCTCTTATGGTAACTTTAGGAACTAAAGTACTTAATTTGAGTAGATTAGCCCTTGGAATAGGAGTTGAAGGTACTCTTTTCCTTGGTGGGTTAGGTTGAACAACACTACCTACCTGTTGAAGTTGATTTGATTATGGAACCCCCTCTAATCAATATTCTAGGATTATTGGGTTAAGGTGAAACCTAGAATATGTGGGGGAACTTTCCTTCTCCAGTTGGGATCGCTAGAGGGATCTCCCATGAGTTTCGGCAGCGTAGACGGTCTGAGTGGGGACCTGGATGGAGTATTGATTTCTACTGTGACTGCATCTTCTCCTATATCCTCAGTTGTTTATACCTATTCCTATGGTTCCCCAATAATATATAAGGAACTTGGTTTTATGTTCATATTCATCATCATTGAATGGATCCATTAAGTTATTGAAATTAATGTAATCGAATATTAACTTCTTGTCTAAAGAGGATTCTATTTGGAGGGTCAATTGTTGTGGTACTATTTGGCGGGATAGTGCCTATGCTTTTGGGACTGGAGGCATAAAGAATAACAGATTCAAATATAATGTTGTCCTTGGTAAAAGTTAATATTCTTTTGTTTGTTTCCCTTCCTTCTGGCAATGTCATTTTTTAGAATACTAACCTTTAGAGGACTACGATGACAACTGAGTCAATTGTGCTATAGAAAAAGTGGTTGGGATCATAGTTGGTTGTTTCAACTATGCTTAGAGGATTTCATGAGTCTAGTTGATTATATTTATAGTTATCCAATCATTGAATTTTTTTTCATTCTTACTGGTAACTTCCTGTTATTCACCCTCTTCCTCTGGATTGGCAGTAGAAACACACACTTCCTGTGTGGGTGGCTTGCCCAACCTCACTATCCTAGAGTCTACCATTTTTTATGATGAACTTAAAAATAAATCATTAATGGATGGTGTGCTCCAATGTATAGTGAAAGGTGAAATAGTTTAGGAGATCATAAAGACCATCCTAATTGGTCCTCTTGGGATTTAGTAACTTGAGCAAGTTATTCTTCAAATCTATAATGAAGTATCTAGGTACTTGCTCATCTTATAATGAATAAAAAAAATATTTAGTTCCATAAACGTTTTTTACCTCTGATCCTTTCACTTTTCCTAATGAGGTGGGTGTTTTTTTTATGTTCAAGATGGGGTACCATACGATATGGTGTGGGATTTGGAGATAGATATGTTGTAGGGAATAGCTTAAGTGTGATAGTGGTATCCCCTATTTTACCTATTCTTTTCCCTTAATTTAATGGAATTACTAAAGACTTGGCCTTGTTTCACAAGATGAAATCTTCAAATCTTTGAGAAACTATGGTGAGATCCCAAAACCCTCCCTTATATTTCATAGAGGTGAGCAATTTGAAAAAACTCATTGTAAAGATTATTTATACAAATGGATAATAAATATTATTGGGGAAGCTATAGGTTTAGAGAGTAGGTCAAAACATTCCACTGAGCAATGAAATCTGAGACCCTCTCATTCTACCACTGTTTGAAGATTGATAGGTCTAAGACTATCATCTTCTATAGCATTAAGCTGAATTGAAAGAGAAATTGTTGATGGAGATCTTCTCATACCATGATTGACCAATATGGAAAACTAGTGTACCATAAAAAGGATACCCCTTACAGTGTTTATACGAATCACCTAAGTTTCACCACTTCTTATTGTGTGGGGGTTCTAATCATGGGATCACAGTAGGACATGGAATGTTTCAAATGCTACTCTGGATACCTTGATCCATTGAAAATTGGAAATGTAGGGTTCCCAAAGTTTGGCGAGGGAGGGATTGGATCAAACAATTCAAGGTATGGCTTCTTTTCCAGATATACGAGTGAATTCCATTATTTCATAACTTCCACTCAAGCTTCCAATGAATCAATAGTATTGATAATCCCTTGAGGGATATATGGTTGAATAGGGTATTGAACATGGGTAGAAATAGGTAGGGCCATATGTGGCTCTGTTTGTACCTGCGGTGGGTAGCTTGTAGGGGCTAGTCCATGAGGATGTATCTAACCCAACCCTAGTTGTGTACCCAAGGGAGGGAACTCCTGATATCTTTCTATTGTGGGATCTAAATATATTGATCATTGGTCCCACACACTGAGCCAATGTTCTTGATCCGCTCATGTTTCTAGGAAAAACCCTCTCAGTTGAGGTATGCTGATTAGAAGTGCAAGTTGAGGCTACTCTTATAGAACATATTTGTTTGGGATGTTGCCTCAAATTAGTTCTGCATTGAGACTTCTCAACTCCTTTATCTCTTCCTCACACTGAGAAAACATATCATCAAGTGTGAGGATTTCAACCTCTTTGGAATGTGGGTGAGGTTTGGCATTACCTTTACACTTTTCTTTAGTATATTATCATAGAGGAGTTTGTAGTAAAGTAGTCAAGGGAATCCTCAAATTCATAAAAAGCCTATGGTTTCGAGTATTCACACCTTCTTCAGTAATTTTGGGGTAAAATATATTACAAATAGAAACCTCCTCCTCCTATTCCTATATATTGACCTCATATTATATAGAATATACAGGGATTTATTAATGTGTAACACATTTCAGGAATTTATTCATCCTCCTTGAGCGGTATATTTTTGTGTTCCTTCCATAGGGCCTCATCCTTTCCTTCACTAGTCCTTTTGGGATTTTTTATGAACAGTGATCAAAAGGGGATCTCTGAACAATTTTTTTGTGTATATTCCAAATAAGGACATTGGGTTATAGGATAGGATGAACTAAGAGGATTTGTTTTGTGAGGATCCTCCTAAATAGGAAAACACTAACTTTCATTGAGTTGGAGGTTGAGGTAAAAAATCCCCTAGACCTGTGGTTTGGGGCTATTCCCATTCCATTTATACAAACTTTATAGATTAGTTTTTTGACCTCAAAGGTTGTGTTAAAAAATCCCCCATCTCTAGAGTATGGGGTTGCTCCCAGATTACCATGGATAATACTATCACAGCAGCTCTCATGATTTTATGGAGCTTTGCTTGAACATGGTTTGGGTTCACCGTATGATTCACACTTGATCTGACTGCTTACAAAGATATTAGCGATGTATGATGATTTTCTTTCCTTAAGCAGGAGTCTTGATCAATATTTTCATATTCTTGATACAGGATTTTTCAATAGATCACTCTCTTCTGGCCCTATATCTTTGAGATTTGTTTAAGACTGGTTTTTTCTAAGCCTACCATCCATTGCAAATAGATCCCACTTCTTGAAGCCTGCATGAGGCTATGACATTACAGGATGTCACCTTTGGTGGGATTTACTTATTGGAGAGAAAAGGTGAAATACAACACCCCATGTTCAACCCACCCTATGATATGAACACCATATGGGGAATTAGCGATCATCTGATATAACTCTTTTAATGTATCGATACATACACATTGAATGGATCCTTACTACTTTCACAATTTCAAGTGTCATGCATCTTAAAGGGTCTCTAAGTTGATTTGATGGTGCATCCCTTATATTACCTTTATGTAGCTTGGATATTCATCTTAAGGAAACAATTTTTTTAAGTGATGAAGAGTGGTCCATATATTCAGGAATATATCATGAACATAATCTTCTGGAAACCCCTATGAAATGTTGTATTGGGGAGTGGTTAAAGGCCATAACATTACTAGTATATTATCTTCAGTCAACTGTCTCCTCATTAGTAATATGTATTATTCATCTTTTGCAAGAGGATCTTAAATCTGGTCTAACCAAAGTGGATGTTTCTCTACTACTTTATTGTAAATAGTAGGTTTGGTGGGGTTTTACTTTGGAATATTGGAAGGCAGTCGATCCAGGGGTGTTTCAAAGAATGATTGTTTCCTTGGGTTTTCATCTGATTGAGAAAGGATTTCACTAGTCAATGGTGAGTCATCAAGCATGACTTGCCTTATTTTCCCAAGTTTCTCACTATAGGAGGGATTTATCATAATTAATTTGGTGAGGGGAGGACCTTCTTGTTGAATTGAATTGTCACTATGGGGAGGAATTTCACAATGAATTCAATCATGGGGAGGACTACCATCATGGATTAATGTCTGACTACAAGGATAATTCCAACCTCATATGCCCTAAGGAGGACCTTTAGGGTGGACGATGGAAAGGGGAGGACCTCTATACTATTTGATCACTAATAGACTATGGGTAATCATTAATTCCTATAGGGTTATAAAATATAGAAATTTATAAACACAAAACAAAAAAACCAATAAATTATAGGGTAGTATAGGAATTGAAATTACATGGATGAACCCACAAATATAGGGTTGGAGAAAATATAAATTAATTAAAATAAACCTAAAATAATTTCAATTTGTAGAAATTAAATCTAGACTACTGATCATTTAATTGGTAGAGAAAGTGGGAAAAGAAAATATAAAAAGGGTGACATGTAGTAATGAATCCAGGTTCATGGTATGGCAAGGTATAAACCAATTTGTTAACAATTATGTAGTCATTGGAATCATGTCTTAGTGAGTCTAATGGTCATCGTAAATGATCTACATCCCAAACTCTCCTTTTTCATGGTCAGGTACTTATCATTAAAAAGGATAGGTAACCCAAAACCTAATTTAAACATAGGGCAGAGACAAACCCAATGGTCATGCTGAAATTCTAAACCCTAGATCTCACATTAAACAAATGTATTTAATCAACTCAGGAAATGGTCATGATAAAATAAATAAAGAAATAAAAACCAATTCATAACCCTACTCATAATGGTCATGAAATAAAAATCGATAAAGAGATAGAAATGAAAAAAAATATGAGAAATCACAAAATAAATTACAATCAAAAATACAATACCTCATACAATCAATCCATATTCATCATGAATTCTATGATATAAATAAATCACCCCCTTATACTATCCATGAGAGGGTGCAGAAAAATAATGAACAAAATCCTATATAATGGTGGCAGTAAGGCTTCGTAGCAGGTATACTCTGGTCCGAAAGGCATTTTTATGTGTTTCTCCCTCCAATAACCCACTAATGGTGTCACCGACGGGTGAATTTATTAGGGTTTTAGTCAAACCCTCATTTTCTTGGAGATATCTGTATATATCTATTTTTTTGTTTCCCAAAACTGTCATGATGTGTAATTTTACACGACATCTAATATACTAATTTTCACTATAGGAGAAGGCATCATGAATTTTAGCACATATCTTCCAAAATAACTACTCCCAAAAAAGTCAATTCATTTAATATATTTACACATCGTTTGAATGCTCTGATCCAGTTCTACATCACTGTTGTATCCTCAAAAATCTAGTATTGTGTTGTTTCGCTTCATTCACAGTGTGAAGTGACTTTAATATCATAAATTCTTTAATTTTTGTTCCCTTTTAAAATGTTGGTTATATCCTTCCATAGCACATAAAACAATTCAAATAATCCCAATATTATAAAGTTTCATCAATTAAATACAAAATTCAATGTATTAAAATATCATAAAATACATGCATGAAAAATAGATATAAATCTCCCAGTTATGTGGAGGGTTGTTACGATGCTCATTATGAGATGGGATCCCATGATCGATATGATTCTGGACATGAAGTTATCCTTTATGGGAAGATTTATGGGGAGGATCTCTGGAACTCTTGGAAGCAAAATCATGGGGAGGACCTTCACAATTACAACTACTATTTCCATAATTTGGTAACAGAGGTGTAGGATCCTGAGCCATCGTAGATAAATGTATGAGGATTTTAAGAACTCTAGCACTAAGAAAAGTGGTATTATATACCTTCTCTTCATTTTCCAATCATGTTTAGTGAGGATACTTTTTATATTCTCTCTTGCAGATGATTGAGACCACATGTTTTGGATAACGACTCTTATATACGAAATCTTGATTAATTAGCTCCCATGTCATTGCTGGAATTTTTTGAATAATATATATAATTTTGGAATGGATATATGCATTCCCTAGAGTGTACAATGGGGCATATTGATGTCCTCTAGTTGGAATATGGATATAGGCCTAATCTAATTATCCATATATCATGGTGATTGGCCCACAACCCTCGTGACCGTGACCAGGGATATGTGTCTGTTATGGAGTGACCTTCCTATTTTTTTGAGGAGTTTATCCAATTATGGTGATGAAGTTATTTATTTATCCCTAAACCACTATCATTTCCATTATTATATCCTAACAGGTTTTTAGGATGTGGGAGGGAATTTGTGTCTTCCCATTTACAATTTTCAGGATATGTCAAGTGACTTCAGCAGCTGGAACGGGGATATATTCCAATTCCATGGATGGAGTAGGGGTATGGGCTTGCTCCTTTCCTCTATTTCTTATCATAATAAACCAAAAATTATTAGGTGTGGGGGTAGATATATGGGTATTCCCTGTACCAACCCGACCCCAAAGAGCCCATAGCTGACGTCTGATGTAAATTACATTGGCATGATTATAAGGAATCAAATCCTGAAGGACCTAGAGTTTAGTAGTATTGGTAAACTAGATACATACATGAGTATTTAATAAAAATTAATACACTAATTACAACATAATTTTTTTCTAAAAAACTTCAAGGATAATAACTTTATTCTATTTAGAATATCCTAGCATGACTTTCCCACTATACTTCTTGAGTTCTTGGGGAAATGAAACCAAATAGGGGTGATATAAAATTCTCATTAAGGGTAAAGTAAAGTAGAATAAATAATAAATCAATAAGAATAAATCAATATGGAAAGGTAAATAACTGAACACATGTACCGAGTAATTGATAGGATGAAAAGGAAGTGATTAAACTAAAGGTCAAGGTAAATGAAAACACATTTCGTTCAAATAACCAGATAAGGCAAAAATAAATATAGAAAGGTAAGAAACTTAAACACATTTCATTTAATCAATGAACTAAAAATGAAATGTATCTATAAATATGTTGATGAAAAATCTCATGGATTAAAAATAACTGAAACTAAATGAAGGAAATACCTTATTAATAGATGTCATGTATGAGGCACATGAAAACCTATACCGTCAAGACATTTCATAAGATGGTTTAAAACTATGGATAAAAACCCATTTATTTGTGCAACCTATTTGTCTCATGAGAACTTGTCAATGCATCGAGGAGCTATATAAAGTATGGGCTCCTCCCAACATTTCTTGTCCAAAGAATTACTCATATCGAATATTTGAAATAAATAATATGCCTTATCAAATATCTGTAATGAATAAAGAATAAGTAATTATAAATTTACCAAAATAATAAAATAACTATTAAAGTAGACACCATATGTAAAATGGTATACGATTTAGGCAATATTAATATCCATGGTAAATAAAAGGGATAATTTAGGGGAAATTCAATGTTCAGTGATCATAGGAGATTGAATATTTCAAGTGGGATAACAAATAAATCAAGGAAGTTAATGTGAATACTATCCTTGTCCAAATAAATCATAAACCTTCTAAAGGAATAATAAGGACAGTATCAATAAAATATATCCCAATTTGAGTAAAAAAAGGGTTTTTGTTGTCAATGGGCAGAAATATAAAGATCTTTTAAAAACATTCTTGAAAAAAATATCCTTTGTTTTGAAAAAACCCATTGAAAATCCATTTCTTTGAAATAAAATTTTGAAAAAAATTCTTTAAAATTTAACCTTTTAAACATGAAAAGGAGACATCAATGAAATGATGGATGGAGAGTAAATTTTTACTTGTCATTCAAAGTAAAAAAGAAAATTTCTTTCGCATAGTAAAAAGTTTAGAAAAATGAATTTTTTGGAAAGAGATAAGAAGATTCTTTTGAAAACATTGGTAAAAGAAAAAAAGGGTAAAAATTTATTCACTAAATCATTTTTAAAAGTTTAAAAACATTTTTGAAAATTTTTTTAGAAAACAAGGCTTTTAAAAGAAAATGGGTTCCTTGACTAAAGAGAGAAATGAAGTCTGGTTTTCTTAAAAATATTTTCTAAAATATTTTAATTACCAAAGAATGAAAAATGGTACTATTACTTAAAAAGGTCATGAATAACCAGATGAAAATAAAATTAAAGGGTTTATTATAAAAGGATCAAATAATTTCCTTTGATGGAAATTCAAGTGTAAAAAATCCCAAACAAAATGAGATTATAAAGTAAACCCTCAAAAATAGTATAATGTTGGAGTGAGAATCAATCAATGAGTAGATTATAAGTATAAACTATAAATACACATGTAAAATAAGAAATATAATAATAGATGGTCAAAGTAATTATATATATAATCATATAATATTAACAATAATGAGAAATTAATATAACCCGATGAATATAAATTGGGTTATGAAATCCTTTTCAACTTGGTAACTTTTAACTCAAATCCCCTTAGATTAAATAATTAAAATTTAAACTAAAAATATCATGAAGAATGAATGAATCATGATATTATATGAAAAATTGGAAATATTTACACCATATATAAGTGAACAACAATAAATTTATCTTTTCAAGATAAAGTTAACAATCAAAAAAGGAAGTGAGATTATAAGGATAATCATTACAAATATTCTTGAGGAGAATAATCTTTAAACATTCCAAAGTGTTACATACCACTTTGAAACATTTGAATCATAATCTCCATAAAGTAATATCATTAAATTAAACTTATAATATCATAATAACAATTAGTTTCATGATATAACATGTAAAATGTTAGTATATACATCATGTAAAAGAAACAAGGTTCATAAGAACAAATAAGTATCAATGGAATGTAAATTGAGATGAAATTTCTTAACTTATGACTGATTTGTCTTATGTGTCTTTATATTCATGAATAAAAAACTTATGTTAATTATTTACTTGATTTATAACCTTTTTCATGTTTATCATATCTTATATTTCACTTATTACTATGTTGTATACAACTACTTAAATAATTATGTTTACATCGGTTGTTTTGATGAAATTCGGTTTATGTTTAAAAAACAAATTTGGTAGGTAAACTATAGTCAAAGGGGTCATATAACATATACAGAAAATAATAATGAAATAATTATCATATTTATACATAAATTATAATTTTAAAAAGAATCATTAAATATGGTTATGAAAAATGAATCAACGTTACAGTCATGGAAATGGTAGATCGTACGTACGCATGAGTAGCGTTCTCATTTTTTAATGATCATTGTGGAAAGAAGTTAAGTAGCATTATATATTTCTAGAATGATAATAATATCATAAATACTATATTATTTAATCATATATACTTTTATATATAATTCTTGTTAGGATGTTATGACTCTGAGTATGATATACTCTATAATACCGAACGTAGGATCGAATAAGTACAATGAGATACAAATAAAAGAGAGGGGTTGAATTGTATACTTTAAAAATTCACTTAGGAAATTTTTGATAACCAAAATTCACAACACCTCTAAGTTCTAAAGACTTTCTTGATTCCGAAAAAGTGATTCCGGAAATGAAACTTAACAAAAGTTTACACTACCCAAGATTCTACCTTAAAACGTGTAAAATATAACTAAATCAGAGTACAAGTAAGGAAGTATAAGAAAGTTATACTTTCCTTAAAAATAAAAAATGCAGCGGAAAAACAAGTAGTAAAAATACAAGTAACAAACAATAACTCTTTTAACCCAAAGATAAGGATATCCAACAACCCCGGATAAGAGGTCCCTTTATTTATACTTTCAAGAAAGTATGTCTTACCCACACTAGGGTAAGCCCTCGATACGAAGATCGGAGTCTGTCTTGCTATCCCCACAATCCCTCAACTATCAAGTAGTCGGCACCTCTATCTTCCTCAGCAAGGAAGCCCTCAACTTCAAGGTGTTGGAACCTCTTTCTTCTTATCCCCAGAAGCCCTAGATTGTAATTAGCAACAATCGAAGTCGTACGAAGAAAGTCTGTACAAGGAAAAGTTTGAAAAAGCTGTTCAAACTTTTTGCATGAAGCTTTGAGAGTTGATAAGAGCCTCTCTCTCTCTAGAAATCACTTCAGGAAGTTCTGATCACCAAAAATTCCAGAAAAGTCTCGAACACTTTCAATTGAGCTCCTATTTATAGGCGAAGCTCCAACGGTCTGCTCCCTCCTCCAACGGTCATATTTCTCCTTGAATTTCGAAGGGACCTGTACACGTGTCACTCAACCAACGGTTAGTCAATAACTGAAAGAAAGAAACCATTTTGTAATGAAACAAGTGTAAGCATAAGTAAAATTGAAGTTCAAAATGTAAGAAAATAAAAGTTCAGAGTCTAACCAAAATGGAATCCGGAGTCTATAATAAAGAGGTATTCGGTTTCTGTTTTGTAGGAATTCGAAAACTAAATTCTATAGAAATACGGAGTCTGAATTTCAAGGAAATTTGGAGTTTGGTTTCATCAGAATTTGGAACCAGAACTTACAAAGTTCAGAGTCAGAGTTCATGGGAATTCGGAGTTAGAACTCATAATAGTTCAGAGTCTAAATTCAGAGAACTCGGAGTCATAACTTTGATAAGTTCGTAATCATAATTCAAAGTCAAACTACATGAGAGTTTGTATCCATAATTCGGAGTAAAACTTCATAAGATTTTGTATCCAGAATTCGGAGTGGAACTTCATGAGAGTTCGTATCCAGAATTCGGAGTGGAACTTCATGAGAGTTCATATCCAGAATTCGGAGTGGAACTTCATGAGAGTTCGTATCCAGAATTCAAAGTGGAACTTCATGAGAGTTCGTATCCAGAATTCGGAGTGGAACTTCATGAGAGTTCGTATCCATAATTAGGAGTGTAACTTCATGAGAGTTCGTATCCAAAATTCAGAGTGGAACTTCATGAGAGTTCGTATCCAGAATTCGGATCCTAAAACAGAATGCTTTATAGATAAGTATTATATGATTCTGAGGTTTTAGATATGAATCTAATTTTTATACTTAAGAAAAACATTGATATGAATAGTGAAATCATGGTAGGGGTAAATTCCTTTGGGAAGGAAATTTTTCTTATATAAGTAAAATATAGATTTGCTTAAGTATAAGGTGTTTGTGATTTCCAAAATAAGAAGGAATGGAAAAATTCATAAGGAAAATATTATTGACTCAACAATCCCCCCATTTTTGGAAAGCACAAACAACCTTTTGAAAAAGAATATAAGGACTTAAAAAATTTTCTAGACTTTGAAATTAAAGCTTTTCTCCCTTTGTTTATGGATAATGGTGAATACGACTAACTCCCCCTTAGGCTTTGAAACTCTAAGGATCGTATTCTAGATTTCTGGAATTGAGTTTTAATTATCATGGGAATGAAAAACTTCATAATGAGAAACTCCCCCTTAAGTAAGCTCCAAATTACTTAGGGATAGTTATTCTTTACTTAGAAATTTTTCTTATCCCTTTTAGATTTTTCCTTCTCCCCCTTTTGAGTAGTTCTTTTTCCTTCTCCCCCTTTGTGATTTTCAAAAAAAAATTAGGGAATGGAAAAACAATAAAGTACCTGAAACATTAGTAAAGACATAAAAACAACACAAGAAACCAAAGTTTTCATTAAGATTCAAAAGATTTTTACAAGGAAAGACATTAAAACAAAAAATCGTATTGGTCTATTTGTCTTCCTTTTCCTTGTGGATTAACTTCTTCAATAGGGTTTTTAGCTTCTTCAAGTATTTCTGGTCCTCCTCAGCTTGCTTTTCTACGGATTTAATCCTTTCATCTTGAGCCTTCAGAGCCTCAGACTGTGCCTTAAGAATTTCATCCTACTTCACAAGATTTTCTTCGATCTCAATCCGGATATCTCTTTCCCCTTTCCATCTTTGAGCAACAGAATTAAGCTTTCCATTCAGATCCTTCACCAATTGATTTCGATAATTTTTCTCAAGGGTTAGATTATCCTGAATATTCTTCATCTTGGCATCCTTGGTGTCAAAAGCTTCTTTTACATCATTCTGAAATTGATCAAGCTCTTCCATGTCATCATCAGTTTTCTTTGACCATAGAGTGGTTTTGCTGCATGATTTTTTTTGAACATCATAATTGATGAGAAAATTTCTATGATCAGCCTCAATCTTCACACACTTATCCATTACCATGGATACAGATTCTGATTTCTGATTTAAGCTGTGTTGAAGCATTTGGCATCTGGATTCTATGGTGGGAAAGATCGGAATTGTATCCACCAATTTCTTCAAAGACTCAACAACAAAATCATGTCCCAGTGCTGATGATTCTGAATCAGACACCTTTCTCGGAGATTGTTCTTCTTCGATTTCCACCAACTTTCTTTTATAAGATTCACCAACATGCTTCTTCCTTATGATATCTTTTTTTGGGGTTTCCATAAGCACTTGCTTAACCTTATAAACTTTCATAATGGGTTCTTCATTAGGAGAATCTTCCTCACTTTCAGATAGTTGAACAATTTTGTCTTCATCTGGTTTCTCCTTCTATGCTCCTTCTTCAAGAAAGTGTTTCTCATAGATTTCTTCCTCAGATATTTAATTTTATTTTTCTACTTCCTTGTCATCATCTTTCGTACCATCTTTCTCATCTCCCTTTCCTGGAGTAACAAGCTTTGAGGAATCGGCCTCAGAAACTCGGAGTGGTAGTTTTTCTGATGGGTTTGCCTTCTCTTGATAATCCTCAACTTTTTTAATCAAGTCATATAGATCACCACTGTCTTCTTCTACTTCTTCTTCTTCTTATACTTCCTCTTGTTATTCTACTCTTTGAACAACTTCTTTCTCTTTAGGTTTTTCCGGAGTGAAGTAGTTCTTTCCAGGGGTCTCTGTCAATGGTTGGACAATAAAAGTTTCTGGTACGGGAATATTCTCGGAAGCTACTTTTGTGTCTCTCAAAAGGGATTGTACAACTTCAGCTTCAGATATATTCTTCTTTATCTTCTTCTCTTTTTCTACCTTCCCAAGGTATTCAGCAGTCTTATCTCTTAAGGATTTAGCTTCAGCAGGGTCCAATCTGAACTGAGGTTCCCCTTCTTTCCTTTTCTCCTTATCTTCCCTCCATTTAGCAACCACGTCATCTGGATATGCTTTCTGTTTCTTCAGCTTGGGAGGTGCGGATTGGGTTTCCTTAGCTTTAGGGGTCTTGTCTTCAGCCACCACTTGTTTCAATTTCCTCTTATTACCAACCTTCTTCACTGGATCATCTTTCTCCACATTTTCCAGAATGGTTTCTAC
This sequence comes from Viscum album, assembly GCA_963277665.1. Classification (NCBI taxonomy): domain Eukaryota; kingdom Viridiplantae; phylum Streptophyta; class Magnoliopsida; order Santalales; family Viscaceae; genus Viscum; species Viscum album. The sequence goes on along the minus strand of OY728145.1, from coordinate 1,635,716,886 downwards.
CTCCTCCTCTAGCAGATCATAAAACTCACCTGACTCTTTTGAAAAACCGGCTTTCATCATCTTTAAGGTGTCATCACTAATCAGCATGACCTTACAATTTCTCAGATTGGAGGTGTAAGCAATCTTGAAAGAATCAAGACACATAATAATAATCTTGGAGAGAAGAGAAGGATACATAATAATTTGAGCTTTCAAAGTGCCATTCTTGATGTTCTGAACTGTAATAAGAATGTGCCTCATCAGATTGATCTTTCTTAGATTTACCAAGAAATCTAAGATGTAAATATCACTTTTCTTTAATTTATCCTTATCACCTCTTCTCAGAACGAAAAACCCTTGAACCCACAACTTCAGAATCTGGTTGTTGGTGGAGAGATGGGAAATCTTTGTTGTTTTATCATCTTTGAGTCCAATTCATTCCATTGCCTTCACTTTTCAGAAAATTCCTTACACATCTGGTAGCTTATGTGAACAAAATTCGGCTTCACCATCGTATGATAATCCCACCAAGATTACAGCCTTGGTGTAAGTGATCTTGTAAGTCTTGTCATAGCTCTTAAAGGAGAATTTTTCTCTGCCATCTTCTTCATAGAAGGAAACATACTCATAAAATTCTACAAGAAAATCTGTATAAACAGTATGTTGATCCCCTGTTTTCGATACACAGAAATCTTCCCATCCATTGAGTTTGATATTCTTAGAAATTAGAGAATCATACTTACTGAAAAAGTTCAGATGGACCAACCTTTCCCTGTAGACTAATCAATTTGATATTGGCTTCATAGAAGACATATCTTGGGAAGTGGATTCTGTATACATTCAGAATGGATGAGCACTAAAATATTTGGAATGTGATCTAAGAACTGAGGCAGAGCTTCGACACGCGAGGGCTTTGAAATCGATGTGGGACAACCATCGGGGGTCCCTTTATATAGGCGATAGTGGTGACCTTTAAACTTCCAAAACCAATCTAACGGTTGAAAAACTATTTGCTCTGATCTGACAGTTGAAAACATACCTGCAAGGAAATATTTAATCCAATCTTTTGAGGTTTTAACAAAAACATTCGGATTTAAGAAGAAACAAATCTGAGAAATTTTTTAAGAAAAACAAACTACCAGCAACTAAAAATTATTACGAAAACTTAAGTAATGCAGTATTACCTTTCGGATTGGCTAGAAAGTTTATTCGTAATAGGTGATATTATTCATGAAGAAAATTTAACTATGAAAAACTTACTATGAAAAACTCAAAGTTAAAAATTATATTTCAAAAAATTTGAGTACCATAACTCTAGTAAGAAAAGTATGAGTACGAAAATTATCATTACGAAAATTCTCATTACAAAAATTCTCATTACAAAAATTCTCATTATGAAATTTTTTGAAAGACTCATTACGAAATTTTTTGAAAAGCTAACAAACAAATGTACTCCCCCTATGAAAAGGAGTTTATTGATGTAAGAAGAATGGTTCAACAAGAAGTTAATGAAGGAAGATTACCTCACGGTTATCATTCCTAAATTCTATTTAATGTATTAAAATCTATCGGAGGGTAGATATTTTGTGAAAATGTCATCAAGTTGATCTTGTGTTCCGATAAATTGAAGAATGATATCTCATTTTGTCTTGATAATATTTTCGAAATAGTTTTTGTTACCATTCATATGTCGGGAACATCCACTATCCATGTACCATGTATTGTTGTTGGTACTATCCCTATTTTCCTAAAAATAAGAAAAAGTTAGGTTTTCGGAATCCAGACTTTCTTGGATCCGGAAATTTCAGAAAGCAAAAATTTGAGTACCCACATCTTCTTAGAAAAATAAGCCTTATGAAATCCTAAAGATTGGGTTTTGTTTAATGAACAATTCTTTTCCCAGTGACCACCACATTGACACTTTGTGCAAAATGGGGAAATTTGAGGAACAAAGTAGTTGTTACTAAAATATGGTTTAGAACTAGTGTAACCAAAACCAGAAGTATTCCTTTGAGGTCGAGTTTGTGAATACATTTTATCAAAATTTTCCTTACCTAGGGTAAAGTTTGACAAACACTTCCTCAAGGAAAATATTTCGGATTTGAGTTTAATAACTAAGTTCTTGTCTTAAAAAACTTCTGATTTTGAGCTAGATCTAGGCTCGAAAACATTTTTCTTAGAAATTACATTTTATAGATCTTTAGAAAGTTTATTCTTCTCAGAGCTTACTTCCTCATGATTTTTTGAAATACCTTCAAAATCAGCATTTTTCTTATCAAGATATTTAGAAATATCTGATATTTCCTTAGTAAGAATAGTATTCCTAGAGTTTTCCTTATAAATATTTTTCATGAGTTTTGAGTTCTCAATCTCAATAAGTTCAGAAAACCTAGAAACTTCTTCATAGGTAGGAAAAGTATTTTCTTCATCAGAAGAATATTCTTAATCAGAAGAGTTATAATGTTTACTATCATTAGTATTTGGAGAAATGTTGGTCAAGGATTCAGCATTGTGTACCTTAGCTATAAAACAATGATTATCAATAGGTAGCTTGGCTATAAGACCAAGATTCTTCTCTCCAGAAGATTCATAATCTAAAGATTCATCTGAAGAGTCACCACCACTGGCACTCCAGGTGTCATTAGATTTCAGAACTTTATTATCTTTGGACTTGTAATATTTATTTTTGTTCCTTTCATAATTCATCTCCTTTATTTCTTTCCCCTTGAGCATAGGACAATCTGGTCTGATGTGTCCATCTCTCTTGAATTCATAGCATGTGACCTCTGAATCTTTCTTATCTTTCCTTTCCTTCTTCTTATACTTGTATTGGAAATTTCTTTGTCCAGCTATCTTGTTCATCCTTCTATCAAGATTATCTAACTCATTTTCTGAGACTTCACTCTCACTAGATTCGGATTGGATAATAACCTTCTTATATTTGGATCTAGTAACTCTTTCAGGAGTCTTAGCTTTCATATGATTTGAAGTTATAGTAAAAGCAACACTACTATTCCCATTCTTCTTCTTTATGTTTTCAGCATCTCTCTTCATTCTAGTCTCATGTTGAAGAAGAGTTCCAAAAAGTTCATCAAGAGAAATTTGAGTAACCTTTATGTTTTCATTGATAGCAGTTCTCTTTGATTCCCACTCATTCGGCATGATATCAATGATCTTTTCAACAAGATATTCATCATCTAGAACTTTCTCTCCCATAGATTGTAAGCTATTTACAATAGTCATGAATCTCTGTTTCACCTTACAAATTGGTTCTCTATAAGGAAAATTAAAACCATGATACTCAGCTCTGAGCATGGCTCTTCTAGTCTCAATCACTTTAGATATACCAAAATGTGTAACTTCAAGTTTCTTCTATATACAGTTAGTTGTTTCACAAGAAGAAATTTGGCTATATATGTTCCTAGTCATTGAACAAATCAAATTATTGCGTACCTTATAGTTGAGTTGGTATTCATGTTTTTCTTGATTAGTAAAAGCACTAACTTCCTTGTTAGGAATTTTATATCCCCCAGTAAGAATGACAAAGTTATCTACCCCAGTATTGATAATGAAAGTCTTTATACGATCTCTCCAATATTTGTAATCATTACCATCAAAGATTGGTGGTCTAGTAGGATTTAAGTTCTCAATAGAACCAACATTTAAACCTTCCATCCTTAGGAAAGACTTTGGCACACAAACTTGTTAGTAGTGTAAGTTTGTAAACAAGAGAAAATATTCTAAGCAAGAAAAATTGTATCTCTAATCAAAAAGTGAATCCGAACTATGATTTCCAAAAATATGAATCCGAAAAATGTAATTTCGAGAACTTCCTTCTAAATCTAATCATGAGATTAATTCAGATTGAACCAAATCTTTTGATACCAATTGTTAGGATGGTATGACTCTGAGTATGATATACTCTATAATACCAAACATAGGATCGAATAAGTACCATGAGATACAAATACAAGAGGGGGTGAATTGTATAGTTTAAAAATTCCCTTAGGAAATTTTTGATAACCAAAATTCACAACACCTCTAAGTTCTAAAGACTTTCTTGATTCCGGAAAAGTGATTCCGGAAATGAAACTTAAAAAAAGTTTACACCAGCCAAGATTCTACCTTAAAGCGTATATAATCTAACTAAATCAGAGTACAAGTAAGGAAGTATAAGAAAGTTATACTTTCCTTAACAATAAAAAATGTAGCAGAAAAACAAGTAGTAAAACTACAAGTAACAAACAATAACTCTTTTAACCCAAAGAGAAGGGTATCCAACAACCCTGGATAAGAGGTCCCTTGATTTATACTTTCAAGAAATTCTATCTTACCCACACCAGGGTAATCCCTCGATACGAAGATCGGAGTCTGTCTTGCTATCCCCGCAAGCCCTCGACTATCACGTAGTCGGCACCTCTGTCTTCCTCAGTAAGGAAGACCTCGACTTCAAGGTGTTGGAACCTCTGTCTTCCTATCCCCGTAAGCCCTCGATTGTAATCAGCAACAATCAGAGTCGCACGAAGCAATTCTGCACAAGGCAAAGTTTGAACAAGCTGTTCAATCTTCCTGCATGAAGCTTTGAGAGTTGATAAGAGCCTCTCTCTCTAGAAATCACTTCAGGAAGTTCTAATCACCAAAAATTCCAAAAAAGTCTCGAACACTTTCAAATGAGCTTCTATTTATAGGCGAAGCTCCAACGGTCGGCTCCCTCCTCCAACGGTCATATTTATCCTTTAATTTAAGAGGGACATGTACATGTGTCACTCAACCAATGGTTAGTCAATAACTAAAAGCACGACACCGTTTTGTAATGAAAAAATTGTAAGCATAAGTAAAACTGAAGTTCAGAATGTAAGCAAATAAAAGTTCAGAGTCTAACCAAAATGGAATTCAGAGTCTATAATAAAAAGGTATTCGGATTCTGATTTGTAGGAATTCGGAACCTAAATTCTATAGAAATCCGGAGTCTGAATTTCAAGGAAATTTGGAGTCTGGTTTCATCAGAATTTGGAACCAGAACTTACAATGTTCGGAGTCAGAGTTGATGGGAATTTTGAGTCAGAACTCATAAGAGTTTGGAGTCTTAATTTAGAGAACTTAGAGTCTGGAATTAGATAAGTTCGTAATCAAAATTCAAAGTTGAACTACATGAGAGTTCGTATCCATAATTCGGAGTGGAACTTCATGAGAGTTCATATCCAGAATTTGGAGTGGAACTTCATGAGAGTTCATATCTAGAATTCGGAGTGGAACTTCATGAGAGTTCGTATCCAGAATTTGGAGTGGAACTTCATGAGAGTTCGTATCCAGAATTCGGAGTGGAACTTCATGAGAGTTCGTATCCAGAATTCAGAGGGGAACTTAATGAGAGTTCGTATCCAGAATTCAGAGCAGAACTTCATGAGAGTTCATATCCAGAATTCGGAGTTGAACTTCATGAGAGTTAGTATCCAAAATTCGGATCCTAAAAAAGAATTCTTCATATCTAATTATTATATGATTCCGAGGTTTTAGATATGAATCCGATTTTTATACTTAAGAAAAATATTGATATGAACAATGAAATCATGGTTGGGGTAAATTCCTTTGGGAAGGAAATTTTTCTTATATAAGTAAAATATATATTTTCTTAAGAATAAGGTGTTTTTGATTTTCAAAATAAGAAGGAATGGAAAAAGTCATAAGGAAAACCTTATTGACTCAACAATTCTTGTGATATAAAATGAATCACATCATGTCGAGGAGGCGGTAATCCATATGTCCACAAACTATGTTATCTCTTTTTAAGTGTGTGAAAGGGTAATAAAGAAAATGATATATATTGCATTTATATATAGGTAATTATTTTATGAATATAATAAATATGTTTTATATGTAACATATGTTTTATTATAATAATTCTTTATACGTTATATGTATAGTGTGAACGAATCACATCGCTTTTAGGAGGCAGTAGTCCATACTTCCACAAATGATGTTATCATATTTACAAAAAATGGAAGGTATAAGGGTGTGTGTTGTAAAAGAATTAAAAAATATTAAAGACAAAAAATATCATATATATCATGTATAAATGTAGTTTCCATAATAATTTTCAACTATGAAAGTTGGTAAAGGAAAAAATGAACAATAGTCATTTCATGAGGCGGTAGTTCGTTGTACACAGAAATAGTATGTTCGTTACCCATTAGATGGATGTGTGTGTAAGTTTTGGTAAAACCATTAGCATAAAAAATCCTATTATATTTAAGATACTATTTTTTACACAATAATTGAATAAGGATAGTTTATGGATTGTATAATGTAAATAAAACTAAAAATATTAAGGAAATATGTTACTCTTAATCGAGTAACTCCTTTTGGTTTGAACCAAAGGCTTCTTTAGATTTATTTCTGACCAAAGGTAGGATTATAGGATGAGGGGAGTGATTTTGAGGAGATATTTTGGTAGATCCTGGTCTAGAATAATTGGATTGAGAGGTGTGAGGAAGTGGTAGGAGATGAGTCCTTTTTATAGCGGAGGAGGAGTGGCGATCTTGTAATATTTTGACAAAGGAATTCCATACACATTTTTCACATTGAAACTAGCTCCCATAATGGTAAACTTTTGATCCAAGTGGGGATAGGGTCAAAATATGGACATATAATGGATTTTGGAAAAGTTTATAGGTCATTTGGTCCCTTAAGATTAAGGTTTGGTCCCTTATTAAGTTTAATTTTTTCCTTTATCGTTGTAATTAATTTTAATTACATTCACTAATATTTTAGGTAAAAAAACTAAGTTGAACTTATTAGAAATTATAAATTATTATGATTATAAATATTGAATCTATTTTTATAAATTCCCATCACATAAGTGCCAGAAATTAATTTAAATTTAATCTTGCAGATGGGACGACAATGCGGGTTTTTTAAGTAAAAATTATCAAAAGTTTGGTATGTTTTTATAATAAATTTCAAAGTGAGATTGATTCCAATGACCTAAATTGGATTAATTGATAAAAATATGATCTAATTAAACTTTAAAAACAATTTAAAATATAATTTATCCTTATAAATAAATTAGATGAAAAATTCTTTTTGAATTAAAATTCAATATTTTTCATTATTCATTAAAAATGAAACTTCACATAAAAATGCCAAAAATTCACCCTAATTTAATTTTTAGGTTTTTATTTAAAATATTGAGTTTATTTTGACATATTAAATTTATAAAAGTAGCAAAAATTGGATTAAAAATAGGTCTGACATTAAAAAGCGGTAAAAAAACCTTAATAAAAATATAGGTTTTTATGTGAAATATTGGGTTTGTTCTTATCTTATGATTATCAAATATATTGGATGAATATAAAAAAATATTATATTTAATATATAATAAATATACTATATTAATATCACCCACTAATTTTAATTAATTTAATTTATTAGGATAAAATATCTTTGTGACCATAAAAATAGTTTTCTATAAAATATTCTCTTTATTTTCAATTGGATCTTATATTCATTTATAATTAATTTGTAACCAATGAATTAGTTGTGTAAACCTTATATTTTTATATTTTAGTTAATATTTTTCATAAAAAATAATTTATATATTATTAAATAATAATATTTTAATTATATATTATTGTTCAATAAAGTAAAATTCAATATTCCATGTAATGCAAGTTATTAAGGAAACTCGATGTGGCGTGCGAAGTACACTAACTCGGTGTCGCGTTCATTTCAAGCTATAAAATATATTTAATTTATTTAAAATATTAAATATATTATAAAGTCTTTGTATATTATATTTACCTTCATTCTTGGTGTTTCGTGTCATACACACTATCGAATATAATTTTTTTACTTTAGATTTTTGAGGGGTTACATTCTCCCCACCTTAATTAAATTGCATACTTACAATTTAAACTCAATCTTGGTGATACATTGTTTAATATTTCCTATGTTTAAAATACCACATTGTGAGAAGGGTTCATAAAACATCCTCTTGAAAATATATAATTGGAATTACAATAGTTGTAACACCCCAAGATTTCAAAGTACGTTATTTCTTCAAAGTAATTCAATAACTTGCACTACACACAACACTGAGTTCTAGCGCACCATGACTTAGCAAACTAGATGTTCAAAAGTGCTTATGAATAGTATTAACTTAATTTTGAAATTTATATAATCCTTATAATTTTAGAATCCATATTATGAGTTTCTTAGACATAATGTAAGAACAAATTCATTTTTTTCAGATAAAAGAAGTATTTTTCACAAAATGCAATTTTACCACTTTTTAATGGAGAACCTTTTTTAAATCCAATATTTCAAACTTTTATATATACAATTTGACAAAATAAACTTCTTATTTAGAATCAGGACATAAGAATTTTGTTTCAATAAATTTTTGGTGTTTTTCGGATAACTTTCATATTTGGGTGAATAGTGAAAATACTATGTTTTAACTGAAAACAACTTTTTTAATAAAAATAATTTGTAGTGTTAAATTATACATTTTAATGGTTTGAAAGTATAAATATATTATATTTTTACCATTTTATCCAATTATATTCATTGGAAATAATTTTAATTTTGAAATTGAACATAAACAAGTATCAATCTTTTGTTAGTTATTATTTCTTAAAAACACGCTTTTTGGTTTTGACAATGGGAATTAATTTTAAATTAATAAATTCAATGTTTTGAATTTGGTAAAATAGAATTAAATATTGAATTCATAATATCAAAATTATCTTAGGGTGAAATTTTGGTATTTTTCTGAAAACTTTCAATTTTTAATGAATAGTGAAAAACACTGAGTTATCGGTTAAAACTGACTTTTTATTTAAATAATTATTTATTTTATTTAAATTTATTTTAGGTAAAAATAGATAAATTATATCTATATAATTTCAATATAATTCATTGGAGTCATTTTATAATAAGTTTAGATATATAAAAATTTTATTGAACTTTTTACCGTCTTTTACCCACCTCCTAGGGGAATTTGCAAATTTGCATAAAACTTAATTTTACTGTTTTTGTAATTTGAATTAAAAAAATCCTAAAGACACGGTTAACCTCAGTAAGTAAAATTTGGTTCAATAATATTAAAATAATTTTTGATGAATTGTAACTTTTGACTTTTATCTATCGCGGTTAAAGGTAAATAGGGTAATTCAAGGTAAAAAAGAATATTATAATAATACGAAATTACCTTAACACTTGTCCTAACCATATTTTATGAGTCGTGACCGACCATGGGCATCCTTGGGTCGATTTTGGGATCTCATGTATCCACTTATGAATGATAATAACACTTTATTTTAATTAACTTCAAGTAAAGGCAAAATTGACATAAACAAATATCTTTTAGTAAATTAATTTTTACATGGGGTTATATAAGTCATATTTTTTACTATAAATATTCATTGGAAAGATAAAAAAAATTTGTACATAATGGTTTTTTATTTATATTTTTATAAATTAAATAATTTAATTTATTTATGACACAATGATGATGCTGTAATTACCTTATTAATGAAATATTGAAATAATTGATATTATAAATATCCAAATAAATGTAATTTGAGACTTTTTATGAATTAAACTAATATTATAGGTTAATATGACATGTTAGGGTTGATTAAATGAATTTTTTTATAATTAATAATGCTGTTATGAATTTAACAAAAACAAAATAGCAAATAGTGTCAAAATTGACATAAAAGAGTTTTTAAAACAAATATTATATTATTAATTGATATTCTATTCCTAAAAATATAAGGTTTAGAAAAAGGTCTTAAATAATATTATATATATCATTAATGATCCAATTTATGTTCTCTTGGAAGTTTATAGTATGTTTATTAACCATGTAATATAAAAATACAAAGAGACATGGTAAATGTCAAACTAATTAACTAAGAGTTAAATCTAAAAGATGAGGTTAATATAGTGACCCAAACCAGTATAAAACCTATTATTTGAGTATTTTTAGACCCATAACCACCTTATACTCTAAATAAATCATTTTTGAGCCATTATAAACTGAAAATTATTTTATTATAAAATAATATTTATAGCTTTTCCTAAGGTACCCCTCACCCCTCTTATAAAAGGGAACTTCTCCTTCTCTCTAATTCACACCTTCAAATCTATTTGGCTCGGCCAACCCCTACCCAAATACCCACTCAATTGTCCTCCCTTCATCCTAGAGTCCTTACTTTAGTCATAAATCCAACCTAAGGAGTCCTTTTTATCAAATCAAAAGGAAGAACCCGAAGAAGAGCTAATGATTTCACCACCCTCTTTCAAGTTCTTTTCTTCTTCCACTTACTCTTTCTTTGTTATTACAATACCAAAATAATCACTCCAATACCTTATATATACTGTGATGTTATTTTAAATATGTAACAACCATATTCATTATTCTATCCATCCTATGAATAATAATGTCACCAAGCATGCGTACGTACGGCTTACCGTCTCCACATCATAGTGTAATTTTTTATTCAACACTATGTTATTTGGATGGATATAATGATGAGTAATATGTATATAAATAATAAAAATAACATGATAATGTCTCTATAAAATAAATATACCATCCAATTCCACACCTTTAAGGAAATTATATTGTCGCTCGTGCGTACGTACGGATTACCGTCTCCACGACACGATGAGATTTATTTCCATGTCCACCATTCATTGACGATTATAAAAATATATATTACTAATAAGTATGTAATATATGAAATAATAATGATACTGAAGATATATATATTTATATAAATTTATATTTATTTATGTAATTACATATATCTTATTCACTTACTTCCGTTCAATACAAAATGAAAACAGAAATAGTGTTTATGCGTACGTACGGCCTACCGTATCCATAAACGGTGTTTTCCATTTCATATATCTATCTATTATAAATATTTATATTATAAATATATATGATATATAAATCAAGTTTTATATTCTGGAAGTATTAAAATCATTATCTAAATGATACGATCAAGAATAACAAGTTAAAATACGTACGATAAAGAAAGTGAGTATTACCCAAAATGTTAATTTAACATGAAAATAATTATTAAATGGGTTGTATAAAGTAATAAATGAATCATGTATGATATAATATTAATATGGTTCTGGTATAATCTAATAACATACAATGGTCATTATACAGGAGTTTAAACGTACCCTCGACCAAAGGAAAGTGTAAGGTAAGGGTTAATTTCACAATCTCTTTATTATTCGAGGTTGTTTTTACGTAAGTATCTACTGAGAAATATTTATTATCCATGTCCATATTTCATAAAATAGTTTTCAAAGGGATTATTTTAAGGTACTTTTTTACTAAATCATCATTTTAAATGTTTTAAATATTTATTCTTCTAAATCATTCTCATTAATGTCCATGTTTTCAAAATGGTTTTTAAGGATTTATTTATATGAACATGAATGTTTTTAAAATGTTAATTACTTTGAAAAGTTTCAAAGTGATATGGTACACTTTGATTCAAAAATGTCTTTAAATGTCTTCCTTTTAAAATTGTGTGACTTTTAAATGTTTTCATGAAAAAGATATATTTCTCTCAAAGAGTTTTACAAATCATTTTCATCCATGTCAACATATTTTGATGGATTTTAAACTTGTTTGAAGTTGATTTATTATGATACAAATCTTCCATATTGTATTGAAGGTTTTGTGATATGTTTTACTATAGATGTGTTATTTTTATACCATTCATGGTTTATTGATAAAGTATTGACATTTCGTATGCTAGTTTTAATATGAATGTTTATGTTATGTTTAAACCTTTTCATATGAGGAATGCATTAGACTTAGTAAGTGACGGGTGGAGCTCGCTATAGATCCTCGATGCATCGGTAGGTCTCATGATACAAACTAGTGTCTTGGCACATGGCCTTGAAAAAATCTTATTTGTAGTCTTGGTATAAGGCCTTGACTATGTGGTTATGAAAGTCTGGCATTATGCATTCCATCATTATAAAAGTGGTTATTGATATTACATGTGATTATTAGACTAGTAGAATATCCATGAGAGTAAGTAAATTGAATTATTTTGATTTATATTTTCCATATTATGATGAATTTTATGTTGAAAAGGCTTTTGTTTTAGTTTTATACATTTCCTTAAATGTTTATGCTTATTTATGAAAGATTTCGCTATATTTTTATCCTTACTGAGCATCTGAGCTCACCCCTTTCTATGTTTTATTTTTCCCAAGATTCCAAGAAGTGTATTATGATTGATAAGAAGGGTTAATCTAGGGGATTAATGGCATTCTCAAAGGAAAATTTTTGTTGTGTTTTATTTTCTAATTTGTAATGTAACATTCATGTATGTAATCTATTTTCCAAGAATGCTAAACTGATCGGTCTTTCAGGACTTGATTCCTTGTAATCATGCCAATGTATTAAAATAATGCACTGACTCTGAGCTTCTGGGGTCGGGGTGTTACTGTTGGTATCATAGGAAGTTTAGCAATAACCTTGGAAACTGTATTTAGATAAAATCTGATTATTGTACATTACCCTAAGATAAACTTTGAGGATTAGTATAGAAGAACTTCCTATAATTTTGGTAATGTAGATATTTTGTGAGTTTTCCAAGAAAATACATCCCTATATGGATACGATCAGGTAGAGGTGGCTCTGGCACAGATGTACCTAGGGGTAATACCCAAAAACACCACTTTATACTAGACTCGAATGAGAACTGGTGCACGACAATGGGCCTTGTGGCACTCTTGGTTACGACACTCTTGGGGGATATGCTTAGGATAATTCTCATTTTCTTTACAAACCACTATGAAGGGTTTATGAGTATATACCTCCTCAAAGAAAACATTTTTGTGATTATGGATTATATCCATAAATTGTTCAATTTACGTTAGGTATTTTACATGTTTGGAATTATGAATTGTGATTCATAAACTGACCTAGTGTATGTCATTGTTTAGAAATGGCGCCCAATAGAAGGAATGAGAACTCCAGCAATACGTATGATCCAAAGAGTAATAAGGGTCATATCATTCATGAAATTAATCCAACATTTAGAAGGTAAATAGTCTCCCATGTATTCTCAACATATGAAGAAATAATATCATGTGTTAGTAAGATAAGTAAATAATTCTCTGGGTCATATGGCTTTGAAGGGAAGCAAGATAAGAAAAGGATGGTAGAGAGAAAGATGGATAAAGGGAAGAGGGGAAAGAAGGATTTCCCATATGTGATAAATGTGGAAATAATCACCTTGGTAAATTCTTGAAGGGAATGAGAGTTTTTTATAAGTGTGGAGAAAAAGGACACCAAGTACATGATTAAAAGGGTAAGAAAAAGTTTTCAAATGTAAAATGCTTCATCTGTAAGGCGTTGAGACACTACGGAAATCAATGTCCTAGTCATAAGAGTATACTACAAATGATGTTATTGGATAATAATCAAGTTATGATACTACCTTATATGAATAGGAGTGACTAGTGTTCTTATGTTTTTATTATAGAATTATTTCATTTGAGTGTTGTATCAACAGTATACTGGTTATATGAATTATGAAGATAAATAAGGAGTGTACTGTATTACTATTTTATTGAGTAATTGAGATTATATGGTTCTAAGAAAAGTGACTTAATAGTAATCTACACTTTTTTGGAAAATACATGGTTGAAGGAAAGGTAATCCTTAATATGGTCCTGATAATGAGGTAGTGATTTTGGAATAAGAGATGTTTGATTTGGATAAATTATATTGGATATTCTTGACTACCTTGAAACTGATTAATGATTTGTATATTCCATCATTGTTGGAGTTTACAACATTTTTGGATAGAAGGATTATATCCAGTATTATATAAGGAATAAGGGAGCATGAATGTAATCAATAAGGTTTTATGGTAATTTATGATGTTGCAGTGTTTTAAAAGAATACATGATGAAGGCGTTTACATGTTATTACCTGGCAAAAAGGATCTTCATTGTGTTTAACTTCCTTATAAATTTTAGACTATGAGTTTGGATAGAAGTATTTTGGATAATTCTAAAGGTTGGAATGGATTAAGTTTGAAATTGGATATTATTGTTAAGGTTGTTTTTGGATTTTTATAAAAAGTACAATACGTAGACTATGTGACAATCTGTCGCGTCGGACAAAACTGCGTGAATCAAACCCACAACCATAGTGTGATTGAGATTTATCGTCTACCACTGGACTACATGAAGTCCCTGGATTGTATAATCTAGTTTTTTTAAGGGTCGTATAGGTGAATTATAAATTCATTATTTTTTGAACCCTATACGATTAGGATTAATAGAATATTTTTTTTGAAATCTTTTGGAGTGAAAGATTAGTTTTTGGTATGAATTAGTTGAAGGATGAAACTATACTTGTTAAGTATATATATATATATATATATAATTTTTTTCCCTCTTATTCTATGGGTAAATTAATTCTTAAAATTTAGGTAAGGGATCTTAAAACCAAAAATGTGTTATCCTAATACCTTATGTTTTGTTGAACCGATGATATTTCAAAATCATCATAGATTGAAGGATTTGAGGCCCTCAATTTTACACTTGTTTGTGATTGATGACCTCAATCACTCCCTATAAATATTTATGTTTTTTCTCCAATTATGTGTCTCTAATTTCCACCAATGTTCTCCTAATCGAGATCATAATTTGGCGGTGACCCTTTCATTTCCCTTTTCCTCTTATTAAGACTAAATTTTATTAACCCAATTTCTGATATGGGTTTTCCCACAAAAGTATTTTCTATTTTCAACCTTTTATTTTCAAAAAATAATTTCAAATTTAGAGGACAAAATTTATTGAAGTAGGGAATAATGTAACACCCCAATATTTCATAGTACGTTATTTCTTCAAAGTAATTCAATAACTTTCACTACACGCAACACCGAGTTCTAGCGCACCATGACTTACCAAACTAGTCGTTCAAAAGCGGTTATGAATAGTATTAACTGAATTTTGAACTTTATATAATCCTTATAATTTTAGAATCAATATTATGATTTTCTTAGACATAATTTAAGAACAAATTCATTTTTTCAGATAAAAGAATTATTTTTCAAAAAATGCAATTTTACCGCCTTTTAATGGCAAACCTTTTTTAAATCCAATATTTGAAACTTTTATATATTAAATTTGACAAAATAAACTTCTTATTTATAATTAGGACATAATAATTTAGTTTAAAAAAAATTGGTGTTTTTCTGATAACATTCATATTTGGGTGAATAGTGAAAAATACTATATTTTAACAGAAAACAACTTTTTTATTCAAAATAATTTGTAGTGTTAAATTATACATTTTAATGGTTTTGAAGTATAAATAGATTATATTTTTACCATTTAATCTAATTCTATTCATTTGAAATAATTTCACTTTGAAATTGAATATAAACAAGTATCAATCTTTTGTTAGTTATTATTTCTTAAAAACACATTTTTTGGTTTTGACAACGGGAATTAATTTGAAATTAATAAATGAAGATTATATGTTTTGAATTTGGTAAAATAGACTTAATTTTTGAATTCATAATATCAAAATTATCTTAGGGTGAAATTTTGGTATTTTTCTGAAAACTTCCAATTTTTGATGAATAGTGAAAAACACTGAGTTATCGGTTAAAACTGACTTTTTATTTAAATAATTATTTATTTTATTTAAATTTATTTTAGGTCAAAATAGATACATAATACCTATATAAGTTCAATATAATTCATTGGTGTCATTTTATAATAAGTTTAGATATATAAAAAAATTTATTGAAATTTTTACCGTCTTTTACCCACCTCCTAGGAGAATTTGCAAATTTGCATAAAAATTAATTTTACCGATTCTATGAGTTGAATTGAAAAAATCAGAGAGACTTGGTTAACCTCAGTAAGTAAAATGTGTTTCAATAAGATGAAAATAATTTTTGGTGAATAATAACTTTTGAGTTTTATTTACCGCGGTTAAAGGTAAATAGGGTAATTCAAGGTAAAAAGAATATTATAATAATACGAAATTACCATAATACTTGTCATAACATTATTTGATGAGTCATGAACGACCATAGGCATCCTTGGGTCTATTTTAGGACCCCATGGATCCACTTATGAATGATAATGACACTTTATTTTAATTAACTTAGAGTAAATGCAAAAATGACATAAACAAATATCTTTTAGTAAATCAATTTTTACATGGGGTTATATAAGTCATATTTTCTACTATAAATATTCATTGGAAATATAAAAATATTTAATACATAATGGTATTTTATTTATATTTTTATACATTAAATAATTTAATTTATTTATGACACAATGATGATGCAGTAATTCTCTTATTAATGAAATTTTGAAATAATTGATATTATAAATATCCAAATAAATGTAATTTGAGAATTTTTATGAATTAAAATAATTTTATAGGTTAATATGACATTTTAGGGTTGATTAAATGAATTTTTTTTGAAGTAATAATGCTGTTATGAATTTGAAAAAAAACAAAATATCAAATAGTGTCAAAATTGACATAAAAGAGTTTTTAAAAAAAATATTATATTATTAATTGATATTATATTTCTAAAAATATAAGTTTTAGAAAAAGGTCTTAAATAATATTATATATATAATTAAGGAGCCACTTGAGGTTCTCTTGGAAGATTATAGTATGTTTATTAACCATATAATATAAAAATACAAAGAGACATGGTAAATGTCAAACTAATTAACTAAGAGTTAAATCTAAAATATAAGGTTAATATAGTGACTCAAACCTATCTAAAACCTATTTATTGATTAGTTTTAGACCCATACCCACCTTATCCTCGAAATAAATCATTTTTGAGCCATTATAAACCGAAAATGATTTTATTATAAAATAATATTTCTAGCTTTTCCTAAGGTGCCTCTCACCCCTCTTATAAAAGGTAACTTCTCTTTCTCTATAATTCACAACTTAAAATACATTTGTCTCGGACAAACCCTACCCAAATACCCTATAAATTGTTATAATTTAATCCCATAGGCCTTCATTTAGTCATAAATCCATTCTAAGGATCCCTTTTGATCAAATCAAAAGCAAGAACCCGAAGAAGAGGTAATGATTTCACCACCCTCTTTCAAGTTGTTTTCTTCTTCCACTTACTCTTTCTTTGTTATTAACATACAAAAATAATAACTCCAGTACCTTATATATACTATGATGTTATTTTAAATATGTAACAACCATATTCATTATTCTATCCATCCTATGAATAATAATGTCACCATGTGTGCGTACGTACGGCTTACCGTCTCCACGTTGGGGTGTAATTTGTTATTCAACACTATGTTATTTGGATGGATATAATGATGAGTAATATGTATATAAATAATGAAAATAACATGATAATGTCTCTTTAAAATAAATATACCATCCAATTCTACACCTTTAAGGAAATGATATTGTCGCTCGTGCGTACGTACGGATTACCGTCTCCACGACGTGATGAGATTTATTTCCACGTCCACCATTCATCGACAATTATAAAAATATATATTACTAATAAGTATTTAATATATGAAACAATAATGATACTGAATATATATATATATATATGTATATTTATTTATGTAATTACATATATCTTATTCACTTACTTCCGTTCAATACGATATGAAAACAGAAACAGTGTTTATGTGTACGTACGCCCTACCGTCTCCATAAATGGTGTTTTACATTTCATATATCTATATATTATAAATATTTATATTCTAAATATATATGATATATAAATCAATTTTTATATTCTGGAAGTATTTAAATCATTATCTAAATGATATGATCAAGAATAACAAGTTAAAATACGTACGATAAAGAAAGTGATTATTAACCGAAATGTTAATTTAACATGAAAATAATTATTAAATGGGTAGTATAAATTCATAAATGAATAATGTATGATATAATATGAATATGGTTCTAGTATAATCTAATAACATACAATGGTCATTATACAGGAGGTTAAACGTACCCTCGACCAAAGGAAAGTGCAAGGTAAGGGTTAATTTTACAATCTCTTTATTATCCGAGGTTGTTTTTACATAAGTATCTACTAGGACATATTTATTATCCATGTCCATGTTTCATAAAAGAGTTTTCAAAGGGATTATTTTAAGGTACTTTTTTACTAAATTGTCATTTTAAATGTTTTAAATATTTATTCTTCTAAATCATTCTCATTAATGTCCATGTTTTCAAAATGGTTTTTGAGGATTTATTTATATATAAATGAATGTTTTTAAACTGTTAATTCCTTTGAAAAGTCTCAAAGTGGTATGGGACACTTTTATTCAAAAATGTCTTTAAATGTCTTCCTTTTTAAATTGTGTGACTTGTAAATGTTTTCATGAAAAATATATATTTCTCTCAAAGAGTTTTAAAAATCATTTTCATCTATGTCAACATCCTTTGATAGATTTTAAACTTGTTTGAAGTTGATTTATTATGATACAAATATTCCATATTGTTTTGTATGTTTTGTGATATTTTTGACTGTGGATGTTTTATTTTTATACCATTCATGGTTTATGTATAAAGTATTGAAATTTCTTATGCTATTTTTAATACGAATGTTTATGTTATGTTTAAACCTTTTCATATGAGGAATGTATTGGACTTAGTAAGTGACGGGTGGAGCCCACTATAGCTCCTCGATGCATCGGTAGGTCTCATAAGACAAACTAGTGTCTTGGCACAATTCCTTGAAAAAATATTATTTGTATTCTTGGTACAAGGACTTGACTATGTGGTTATGAAAGTCTGGCATTATGCATTCCATCATTATGAAAGTGGCTATTAATATTGCATGTGATTATTCTACTTGTAGAATATCCATGTGAGTAAGTAAATGGCATTCTTTTGATTTATATTTTCTATATTATGATGAATTTTATGTTGAAAAGGCTTTTTTTTGGTTTTATACATTGCTTTAAATGTTTATGCTTATTTATTAAAGCTTCCTCTATATTGTTATCTTTACTGAGCATCTGAGCTCACACCTTTCTATGTTTTATTTTTCCCAGGATTCCAAGAAGTGTATTATAATTGATAAGAAGGGTTAATCTAGGGGATTAATGGTGTTCTCAAAGGATAATTTATTTTGTGTTTTATTTTCTAATGTGTAATGTACATTCATGTATGTAATCTATTTTCTAAGACTGCTAAACTGATCGGTCTTTCGGGACTTGATTCCTTGTAATCATGACAATGTATTAAAATAATGTACCGACTCTAGGATTATGTGGTCGGGGTGTTACAATATTTGCATTTACTAACATTTAACTAAGTCTCTAAGTATGAAAACATTAGTGGAAAGTATAGATAAGTACTTAGAGGAAAAGCATAAATATTTTAGGGAGTGGTTGAGGTCATCAATCACAAAAAAGTTAATGATTAATAGAAAGTTGAGGGCCTCAAATCCATAAATCTATGATGATTTATAAGATCATTGGTTCAACAAAAATTATGGTATTAGGATAATTTTATTTTTATATCCTTTTTCTCATGTTGATAAATTTCTTTACTACCTAAAATTTTAAGAAAATATACTTACTTCATATATTTCTATAGATGAAATTTCATCATTTGGTTGTACTTCAATAAAATTCTAGTCCATCCCTTACTTCAAGAAATGGATATCCAAAAATAAACTTTGATTCCTAAAGCACTAAAATACATTTCTAAAGGATCTTAAGGCCCATAAAAGAGTGACAAGTGTAACTATTTGTCTCTAACTATTTTCCAAAACTAATATGGTTATGAAATTAATCTCTAAACCCTAAAAGTTACACTATTGTTTCATCATTAATATTTATTCATAAAATTTTTCAACTAAAAACAAAGAAATATTAACAAGGACATTTCATAGTTCAATGGTTTGAGTTAAACCCTTATCATACTTAGGTCATGGTTTCAAGTCCAGAAGCCTTGTTGGACATGATTGGTTATCACCCATCATATAGGTTGTATTTTTCTAAAACTATGTTAATATAATTTCCAAAAATAAATATGATGGAAATCCTTGAAATAAGGTTAATCACTAAAAATCATTTTAACTAAGGTTTTCAATACAACCTCAATACATAAAAACTTCATCCATTAATTTACACATAGGTCCTTCCTTGAACTAGAATTTATCCGTAATATCATTTATAAGATTTCTAAAGCATGACACCTTATCTTTTATCTAAAACACCTTAAGTTTAACCTAGGTTATTCATTTTCATTATCTATCCAAATCCTTCATAGTGGTTTTTAAATAAAATTTGAACTTTCCTAATCATATCCCCCGTGAGTGTCAAACTGGGTGTGTAGTAAGGCTCGTTGTCATGTACTAGGTTATGTCGAATTAGGCCCAACACACCTTGTCAGAGTTATTACTCCTTGGTATATTTATACCAGAACCATGTCCACTTGTATTATGAAAACAAGGATTTATTACTAAGAAAACTACATAATCTCTATCTAGACCAGTCTTTAGGATGTTATTATGTACTTATCCTAAAATTCTATCTTTGGGATATGATATATAATATATGTTTTCCTAAATATATTTCTCAAGGTTTCTACTAAACTTCCTTTGATACCAATTGTAGCAACCTGACCCTAGAAGGACCGAGCTGATGTCTGATATCAATTACATTGTCATGATTATAATGAATCAAATCTCGAAGAACCGAGAGTTTAGTAGTCTTGGTAAACTAGATACATACATGATTATTTCATTAAAATTAATACACTAATTATAACATAATTTTTTTCTAAATAAATTCTTGGATAATAACTTTATTCCATCTGGCATATCCTGGCATGACTTTCTCAGTATAATTCTTGAGTTCTTGGGGAAAGGAAACCAAATAGGGGTGAGATAAAATGCTTAGTAAGGGTAAATTATAGCAAAAGAAATAATGAATCAATAGGAATAAATAAACATGGCAAGGTAAATTACTAAACACACGTGCCGAGTAATCAATAGGCTGAAAAGGAAGTGAATAAACAATAAGGCGAGGTAAATGAAAACATATTCTATTCAAATAACCAAATAAGGAAAAATAAATGTGACAAGATAAGAAACTGAAATACATTTCATTTAATCAATGAAATGAAAATTAAATGTATCCATAAATATATCGATGAAAAATCTCATGGATGAATAATAATTGAAACTAAATAAAGGAAATTCTTTCTTAATGGACGTTATGTCTGAAGCACCTAAAAATCTATACTGTCAAGACATTTCATAATATGGTTTAAAACTATGGATAGAAACCCATTTAATTTACACAACTTATTTGTCTCATGAGAACCTGTTGATGCATCATGGAGATATATAAAGTTTGGGCTCCTCCCATCATTACATTTCCAAATATTTCCTCATATTGAATATTTGGAATAAATAATATACCTTATCAAATATCCATATTGAATAAAGAATGCAGAATTATAAATTTCCCCAAATAATCAAATAACTATCAAAGTAGGAAAAATATGTAAAATGGTATACGATTTAAACAATAGTAATATCCATGATAACTGAAATGGATAATTTAGGGGAAATTCAATGTTCAGTGATCATAGAAGACTGAATATTTAAAAGGGACTAACAAATAAATCAAGAAAGTGAATGTGAATATTATCCTTGGACAAATCAATCATAACCCATCCAAAGGAAGAATAAGGATGGTATCAACAAAATATATCTCAAGTGGAGTAAAATAAAGGGTTTATTTTGTTGATTAATAGAAATAAAAATATCTTTTAAAAACATTCTTGAGGAAAATATCCTATGTTTTGAAAAACCTTTTCTTTGAAAATCACTTTTGAAAGAATTTTATTTAAAAATTAACCTTTTAAATATGAAAAGGAAACTTCAAAGAAATGATGACAAGTAAATTTTTACTTGTCGTATGAGGTAAAAAGAACATTCCTTTTGCACAGTAAAAAGGTTAGAAAAATGATTTGTTCATAAAGCGACATGAATATTCCTTTGAAAATATTGGAAAAAGACAAAAATGGTAAAAATATATTTAATAAATCATTTTTGAAAGGTTAAAAAAAATTTTGAAAACCTTTTTAGAAAATGGATTTTTTAAAATAAATTAGGTTCTCCGACTAAAGAGAGAAATGAAGTCAGGTTTTATTAAAAACATTTTCTAAAACATTTTAAGTACCAAAGAATGAAAAAATGGTACTATTACTTGAAAAGGGTAATGAATAACCAGAGGATAAGAAAATGAAATGGTTTGTTAGACAAGGATCAAATAATTTTTTCTAATGGAAATTAAATTGAAAAAAAATCCTGAAAAAAATAAGATTGTAAAGTAAACCCTTGAAAATATTATAATGTACGAGTGAGAATCAATCAATGATAATATTATGTGTATCAACTGCAAATCCACATATAGAAGGGTAAATATATCAATAGATAGTCAAAGTCATTATAGATGCAATCATGGAATATTAACAACAACGAGGAAGTAATATAACCTAATGAAAATAAATTGGGTTATGAAATTCTTTTCCACTAGGTAACTTTTAACTCAAATCCCCTTAGATGAAATAATTCAAATTGAAGCTAAAGATATCATGAATAATTAATGAATCGTGATATTATATGAAAAATTTTAAGTATGTACACCATATATAAGAAATTATGTGAAAAATAATAAAATGATTATTTTATGAGAAAGTTAACAATCACAAAAGGAAGTGAGATTGTAAGGATAACCATTAAAAAAATCTTGAGGAGAATAATATTTAAACATTAAAAAGTGTCTTGTACCACTTTCAAACATTTTAATCGTAATATCCATGAAGTAATATCATTAAATGAAACTTATAATATCATGAGAACAAGTAGGTTCATGATATAACATTTAAAAGGGTAGTATATACACTATATAAAATAAATAAGGTGCATAACAACAAATAAGTCTCAATGGAATGTAAATTGAGACAAAATCTCTTACCTTCCATCTGATTTGCCCCGTGTGTCTTTATATTCCTGAATAAAAAAACTTATGTTAATTATTTACATTATTGAGAACATTTTTCATGTTTATCATAACTTTTATTTCACTTATTACTATGTTTCATACAACTATTTAAACAATTATGTTTATGTCGGTTGTTTTGACCAAATTTGGTTTATGTGTCAAAAACAACTTTGGTTGGTCAACTATGGTCAAAGGGGTTATTATATAACATCTCTAGAATAATAATCATGAAATAATTATCATATTTATACATCAATTATACTTTTAAAAAAAATCATTAAATATGGTCATGAAAAATGAATCAACGTTACAATCATGGAGACAATAGGTCATACGTACGCATGATTAACGTTATCATTTTTTAAAGATCATTATGGAAAGAAGTTAAGTAGCATTATATCTTTCCATAATGATCATAATGTAATAAATACCATATTATTTAATCATATATACTTATATTTATAATTATTATGATGTAAAAGGAATCACATCATGTCGAGGAGGTGGTAATCCACATGTCCACAAATTATGTTATCTCTTTCTAAGTGTGTGAAAGGGTGATCACACCGCGATTCACTATTTCATTTTCACCCTTACACCATTGTGCTAAACTTGTTTTATATAGAAAATTATAAAAAAAAAATCATTCCATGTTTGAATCTTTTATTTTGTTTTTATCACTGTTAAAAAGGGAAATTTTATTTTTTTTTATTATTCTATTACAGGAGGAGGTGATTTGGAGGACCCATGATGATGTCTAAGAAAAATGGCCCAAACTGCGCAAGATCCATGCACACCAGTGGACTCATCCATGCACTGATCCTGAACCGTGCATCCAAATGGGCTGAAATTTTGTGGTATGGTTCAAAATTCATTGGGATACATTTAATTTGAAGGAACCCAAGACTCATTTGGCCATATGGTGGCCCAACTGACCTGATCTATCCAGCACACCGAATCTGCATGAAGTCAAAAGTGGTGTGTTGTGATCTATCCATATCTCGGGATCTAGTTTTACAAATTGTGCCAAAAATTTTGTGGAGACATCCAATAGTTAGGGATAAAATTTTTTATTTTCTCCAAAGAAATATAAGGCTTTCTGGAGGTCGAAACCCATGTGACAAGTGGTTTTAAGAAATCTATGTGCTCAAAACCACCTTCCCATTTTCCAATAAAATGGAACTTTGGGCTCCCCATTTGTAAGTTTGAACAAGAGTCAAAGATATAGTATTTTGGAGACCCAAAGGATTCCTCTCCTCATCCGAGATATTCTGGAGGCTCCTATCATCATAGGGGGATCAACAATGAAGAAGGAGTTCCACCTGAGCCTTCTCCTCTTATCAATATCGAGCTAAACGGCGAACGATCATTTCGAGGGAACTACACATACTTGGGAGGGAGTTACAGCACTTGATACTCTAATATTTTTGTATAATTTTTTTGTGGATTATTTCACTTATGTTTTATCTAAACATGTTTCTCCTCTGAATTCATTTCTTGGCTTTAATTAAGTGAACCGCTTTTCATTTCAACACTGATTGGTTTGAAATTTCAACTAGGAAACTTGGGTTGTTCCAATTGGGAAACACAAGGATCCTCTTTCTCTCGCACATACAAGATATATTAGTATTCTTTGGTATAAATTAATCTATTATTCAAGTCCAAACCTTGAAACATTATTGTTGTATCAAGGTTTGGTACTTTGTGCAACGTTTTGAGAGGCAAGAGTGGAACTAAGATCTTGACAACCCTCAACCAAAGAATTAAACAAAACCATGTGAAATTTTCAGAACAATGAACTATCCAATATGTGTAGTGAACTTGAAGTGATATCCTTATCTCATAATTCTAAAATGCCACTTTTATTTATCAACTATTAAACTCTTTAAATCAAGTCATTTTCATAAAATTGTTTTCAAACCACCCCCTATTTTGTTCTTATTATTAAAAATTCACACAATAAAACCTCCAATGATCTTTGAGAGATGACCTAGAGTCTTCCCTAGACTAAAAAATCTTCTTTAAATCACTATCAATTTGACGTGTCATGACAATGCGTTCAAATGTTTTGCACCGTTTCCGGGGAGGGATTTGGTTTTAGTGCATGTTTTTTATAAGATTTTTGTAATTTTTGTGAATATTTATTTTTTTTATCTTCTACCTTTTCATATATGTTTTTGTTCTGATTTTTTTATTCTATAGGTTATTTGCATGATGCATTCTACTCCGGGAGACTTACACCTTTCGAACCTGAATCGGAGAGGATATTACATCAGCGACCCCGAGATGCACAAGACAACCCTTTGAAGGAGGACACACCACAACTTGAAACTTTTCTAAACCCATATTCTTATGGAACCAAATTAGAACATGAAATTAATGTGTTTAAAATGGATGAAAAAAATATAACACTAAAATAATTAACCTCACTAGATTTTGATATCCAGACCGCTTACATTCAAATACAAGGCGAGGCACACAATTTTGAACTTAAATCTGGTTTAATTCATTTATTACCAAGATTCAATGGACTTGCTGGAGAAGATCCACACAAGCATATTAAAAAAATTCATACAAGACTTAAAAACCTAATTACACCAACTTTCCAACATGGTGGGGGAAATTCAGAGCCATGGGTCAGGTAAACTACCTTCTCAACCAGTAATTGACCCTAGAGATAAAGGAAATGTCAGTTCCATCACCCTTCAGAGTGGAAAAAAACTAAAAATCCAAATGACCCCTCCACTAGAGTCATCCCCTCTTAAGGAAACCATCATCCCAACTACTGGAAATGATCCAAATGAGGTAGAACCTTTTCCTGAGAGAATCCCCTCCAAAGGAAAGAGTGTGTCTACTGATGATTCACGTAGCCCAACAATACCTCTTCCATTTCTACACAGGGCCACCCAACCTAGAAAACAAAAGTAAAATGAACTCGATAAGAAAATTTTGGAGACTTTTAAAAAAGTGTAGGTAAACATTCCCTTGATTGATTTTGTGAAACAAATTCCAAGATATTACAAGTTTCTAAAGGAGATATGTACACACTGAAGGTGACTTCGAGGTGATGAGAAGGTGAGCTTGGGGAGGAATGTTTCAGCATTAATAGAGCCATAACTTCCCGCCAAGTGAAATGATCCCGGAACATTCTCAATTTCATGCACCATAGGGGAGTATTATTTTTCTAATGCTATGATTAATTTAGGTGCTTTTATAAATGTGATACCTCACTCCATTTACTCTACATTGCTGGTCAGGTAACTGAATCCCACTAGAATTATTGTTCAACTGGCTAACCGAAGTACCGCACACCCCTATGGTGTGTTAGAGGATGTTCTTTTAAGAGTTAAAATTTTAGTTTTTCCTGCTGCCTTTTATGTGCTTAAAATGGAGGATGATATGATGAATGGACATGCCCCAATTATATTTAAGAGACCCTTCTTGAAAACCACCAAAACCATAATTAATGTCCAAAATGGTACATTATCTATGGAGTTTTGTGGTGACATTGTTAGCTTCAATATCCTTGATGCCATGAAGCACCCCTTAGAAGAACAACCCTCTCTTTCTGTTAATTCTATAGATGTACTCCCTTCCCTTGAAAAAACATCATTTCATTCCCCTGATCCCCTTTCTGAGTTTTCTTCATTGATAGAAATACTAGGAAATGATTGATGCATTGATTTTTTAGTGGTCTAGAAAAGTGTCATGCATGTTCATTGATTGATGATTTTTTGAAAACTGAGGATCCAATTACTATCGATGATACTACTAAGCTTGTAAAATCTCATTCATCATCTAAGGATGATACCATTGAGCAGTTAAATGAGATCAGTGACCTCTCACATTCACACACACTCCCGTCAATCCAAAATCCCCCAAAATTGGAATTAAAACAATTGTGTCAAGATTTAAAATATTCATATCTTGAGAATGGAAACAAGATGCCTATCATCATTGCTAATTCACTCTCTCCTGAGCATGAATTGTGACTGCTTGAACTTTTGAGGGAGTATAAACAAGATTTGGGATGGACACTTGCTGACATTCCTAGTATTAGCACATTAATTTGTACACATCATATTTTTTTAAATTATGAGGCTAAACCAGTAAGGCAAGCACAATGTCGACTGAACCAAAACCTCCTAGAATTTTTGAAAAAGTAGTTAACAAAATTATTGTCTTTTGGAACCAATTACCCCATCTCTGATAGCTAATGGTTCAGTCCCATTCAATTAGTTCCTAAAAAAATTGGCCTTATAGTAATCAAAAATGAAAACAATGAATTGGTTCCAAATCATGTGTAGAATAGTTAGTGTGTCTGCATAGACTATCGCCGACTAAACCAACACACTAGGAAGGACCATTTCTCTTTGCCATTCATTGACCAAATGCTAGAGAGGCTAGCGGGTAAGTCCCACCACTATTTCCTTAATGGGTATTCTGGATACTTTCAGATGCATATTTCCCCCTGAGGATCAGTAAAAGACAACATTCACTTTCCCCTTTGGCATATTTTCATATAGGAGGATTTCATTTGGTCTGTGTAATGATCCAGGTACTTTCCAATGATGTATGGTTAGTATTTTTTCAGATTACCTAGAAAATTTCATGGAATTTTTCATAGATGGTTTCACTATTTATGGCTCCTCTTTTGATGAATGTTTGAGTAGTCTTGGTTTAGTCCTATGTCACTGTATTGAAAAGAATATTATATTAAATTATGAGAAATTCCATTTTGATGGTGCGATAAGGTATAGTTTTGGGAATTTCATTTTTGAGGATGGTATCCAAGTAGATAAATAAAAAGTGGATGTTATTTCTTCCTTACCATTCACCAAAAATGTATGGGATGTGTGGTATTTCCTTGGTCAAGTTGGATTTTACCGTCATTTCATCCGTGACTTTAGTAAGATTTCACTCCCACTCTCTTGGTTACTCTAAAAAGAAAAAGAATTTGTTTTTGATAAAGAATGTGAGGAATCTTTTAATAAGTTAAAATGGAGTCTCACGTCACCCCAGTAATCCAACCACCTCGGTTGGATTTACTATTTGATCTCATGTGTGATGCCTCTAACTATGCAGTTGGGGTAGTCTTTTCACAAAGGTTCGATCGATCTCCACGTGTCATTGCCTATACCTCACGTACTTTGGACCCTTCCCAATAAAACTACACCACAATTGAAAACAAATTCCTTTCCATAGTGTTTTCCTTGGATAAATTTAGGTCATATATTTTAGGGTCCAAAGTCATTGTATTCTCTGACCATTCAACCCTATGGTATCTCCTTAAGAAACCAGAATCCAAACCACGCCTCATTTGCTGGATGCTCCTCCTTCAGAAATTCATCTAGAAATTAGATATAAAAAAGAATCAGATAATGTGGTAGTTAACAATATCAGTAGTATCCATCCATCCTTGGACATTGACTCATCTCCATGTATTCCTATAAATGAAATATTTCCTGATGAGAAACTGTACCGAGTGAAAGACGTTATTCCTTGGTATGCTGAAATTGTAAATTATTTGGTATCATCTTGCAATCCTACTGATTTCAACAAAAACTAAGATGATCGTCTAAAACATGAGTTTTGTTGGTACATTTGGGATAACCCCTACCTTTGGCGCACTTGTAGTGATCATGTCCTTAGGCATTGTGTTCCTGATAGAGAGTTTTAGTCCGTCATTAGGTTCTGCCACACTCTTGCCTGTGGGGGCCACTTTGGTCCCCAACGGACTGCTCGCAAGGTCCTTGATTCTGGTCTCTTTTAGCCCACATTATTTTGGGATGCCCATGACTTCTGTAAATCTTGTCCTCACTATCAAAGAATTGGGAATGTCTCTAAAAGAAATGAGATACCACAAAAACCATTTCTCTTCCATGAAATTTTTTATGTTTGGGGCATTGACTTTATGAGACCATTCCCCAATTCATTTGGTAACCTATACATTCTTTTGGCAGTGGATTATGTTTCCAAATGGGTAGAGGCACAAGCTACAAGGACTGATGATTATAAGGTAGTTGTAGAATTTTTGAGAACCCAAATTTTCTATAGGTTTGTCTTACCTAGGTTCATCATCAGTGACCAGGGTTCTCATTTCTGCAACCGAACAATGCAATCACTTTTGGATCAGTATGGGGTCAGTCATAGAGTGTTTACTGCATATCACCCACAAACCAATGGTCAATCCAAGGTGCCAAATAGAGAGGTAAAATAGATTCTTGAAAAAATGGTTCAACCCAATAGAAAATATTAGAGTCTTCAACTTGATGATTCATTATGGGAATACCGTACTGCTTTCAAAACTCCCATTGGAATGTCACCCTATCGTCTTGTGTTTGGAAAGATTTGTCACCCGCCTATTGAGATTGAGCATCAGACCTACTGGGCCAACAAACAATGCAACTCTAATATTTTTGGTTCAGGTTCTCAAAGGAAGCTGAAAATTCAAGAGTTGGAGGAAATGATAAGAGATACATATGAGAACTCCAAGATTTATAAGGAGTGAACCAAGGCTTCCCATGACCGTCTCATCCTTCATCGTCAATTCCACATTGGGTAGAAGTTCCTCCTCTATAATGCAAGGCTGAATTTGCATCCAGGTAAGCTTTATTCCCACTGGTTTAGACCATAAACGGTTACTAATGTCTCTCCATTTGGTGTTGTCTAGGTTAAAAATGAAGAAACCAAGAAAACCTTCATAGTTAATGGGCAACGACTAAAGCACTTCCATGAAACCCTTCCAGAGTCCTCGATGGAGGAACTCCAAGTTCAAGAAGCAGTCTATGAATGACACCCACCAGGTTTTATCCTTCCTTCCCGTATTCTATTTTTACAGTGAGGACACTGCACACTCTAGGTGTGTGGGGATGGGTATATTTCTGGTTTAGTTAGGAATTTTCATCATCTTTCTTCTTTTTCTCTTTTTAGCTTACTGAATAGTATTGTTACTTTCCCCCCTTTATCTCCCACTCACCTTTGTGTCGGAATATTTTTTTTATTCCCACTTTATCATGGAAAATGATGCTCGTTTAATCATGGAAGTTATTGAAAATTCATATGGAATGTCTTTATTTCATGTTGTTTTAATATTGAAAAAAAATTGATGAAATGTGCATTTCAGCAAGAATTCAATAATATGGTGTGACTTTCTTTTGAAATTTAGTTCTTTTTCTATGAATAAATGGTTATATCATTTTGAAACCTTTGAGAAGAATGGTTCCCTTTTTGTGAATAGTTTAAAGGAAAATTGTGTCACTTAATCTCTCCACACATTTTTTTCACCCAACCATGATGTGTGAACATTGCTTACTTAATGGAAGGTAAATATAAGTTAGGTTGATTTTTCTCTACTTTCCAAAATAATTTTTCCATTCGTTCATTCCTTATCTGATCTATTTCATTATTGTACCAGATTGACCTATGCATGTGTACCTGTTATCTGACTGTTGTACGCCCTCAAAAAAATTGTATATTGGTCAGTTCGAAAACCACCATTACTCGGCCTTTTATCTTGTTATAACTATTACAATTAGTGTTGTGATGAGATAAAACATGAGTTGGGAGAAGAGTGTGATATTTGTTCCAAGTGAAAATTTTGAAAAATTAATAAATGAGGGGAGTGAAGAAATGTACAACATATGGGGATATCTTGGTCGGGAGCTTATGGTTTGACTTATGGGAATGCTTAAGTGAGTGGGTCTTGAAATTTTATTGCAAATTATGTGGGGCAAGTTCAGTGTAAAGGATCTTGTAAGTAGACAATTATTAAAATAACTTATATTTACTCGATAAAAAGTGGAAAGAATATCATGAAATGGTTGTCACACACACACATGGAGAATTAGTGACATGATTAACTTTTGAATTATTTTATTTGATTGGTATCATGCATCTCTTTGAATTTAATTTGGATACAATTTTTGAGATGGCTTTTTCAATGATCATTGAGAATAACTCGGTGTGATTTTTTCTTTGATCACATTTCTATCAAGAATTAAATTTTCATTGAATTTTAAATATTTATAAAGTTGTAAATATCTACATGCATAATTTTTTAAATTATGGATTTTCCCATGAGTGAAAATTTTTAGGTGTGGGGGTGTGATTTCACCGCGATTCACTATTTCATTTTCACCCTTACACCACTGTGTTAAACTTGTTTTATATTGAAAATTATAAAAATAATAACAAATTTCATTCCATGTTTGAATCATTTATTTTGTATTTATCACTTTTAAAAAGGAAAATGTTACTTGTTTTGATGGTTCCATTTAATGATGAGGTGATTTGGAAGACCCATGATGATGACTAAGGAAAATGGGCCAAACTGCGCAAGATCCATGCACACCAGTGGACTCATCCACACACTTCTCTTGAACCGTGAATCCAAATGGGTTGAAATTTTTTGGGCTGGTCCAAAATTCATTGTGATACATTTCATCTGAAGGAACCCAAGACTCATTCGGACATCTTGTGGCCTAACTTACCTGATCTGTCCAGCACACCAAATCTATATGAAGTCAAAAGTGGTGTGTTGTGATCTGTCCATATCTCAGGATCCAGTTGTCCAAATGGTGTCAAACATTCTATGGAGACATCTAAGAGGTGGGGATACAGCTTTTTTATTTTCTCCAAATTGAGATAAGGCTTTTTGGAGGTCAAAACCCATGTGACAAGTGGTTTTAAGAAATCTGTGTGCTCAAAACCACCTTCCCATTTTTCTATAAAATGGAACCTTGGGCTCCCCATTTGTAAGTTCGACCAAGAGGATAATATCTGGTATTTTGGAGACCCAAAGGATTCCTCTTCTCATCCAATAAGTTCTGAAGGGCCCTATCATCATAAGCGGATCAACAATGTAGAAGAAGTTCCACCCGAGCCTTCTCCTCCTCTCGATGGCGAGCTAAACGGTGGTCGATAATTTCGAGGGAGCTACACATACTTGGGAGGGAGTTCCGGAAATTGATAATCTACTTGTTTTATATAATTTGTGTGTGTATTATTTCACTCATGTTTTATCTAAACATGTTTCTCCTCTAAATTCATTTCTTGTGTTTAATTAAGTGAATCGCTTTTCATTTCAACACTAATTTGGTTGAAATTTCAAGTGGGAAACTTGGGTTGTTCTGATAGGGAAACACAAGGATCCTCTTTCTATAACACATAAAAAAGATATTAATATGATTTGGAATCCATTAATCTATTATTTAAGTTCAAACCTTGACAACACATTTTTTGTGTCAAGGGTTGGTACTTTGTGCAACGTTTTGAGAGGCAAGAGGGGAATCAAGATCTTGACAACCCTCAACCAAATAATTAAACAAAACCATGTGAAATTTTCAAAACAATGAACTATCCAATATGTGTAGTGAACTTGAATAGATTTACTTATCTCATAATTCTAAAACACCACTTTTATTTATCAACTATTAAACTCTTTAAATCAAGTCATTTTCTTAAAACTGTTTTCAAACCACCCCCTCTTTTGTTCTTCTTATTAAAAATTCACAGTATAAAACCACCAACACTCCTTGAGAGATAACCTAGGGTCTTCCCTAGACTACAAAATTTTCTTTAAATCACTATCAATTTGACATGTCATGACAACGCGTTCAAAGGGTAATAAAGAAAATGATATATATTATATTTCCAGAAAGGTAATTATGTCATGTATATAATATAGATGTTTTCTATGTTACATATCTTTAATTATAATCATCCTTTATACATTCCATGTATCGTGTGAATTAATTACATCACTTTTAGGAGGCGGTAGTCCACACTTCCACAAACGATGTTATCATATTTACACAAAATGGAAATTATAAGGGTGTGTGTTATAAAATAATTACAAAATCTTAAATATATAATAAATATCATATATATAATATATAAATAGATTTTCCATCATAATTTCCAACCATGAAAGTTGGTTAAGTAAAAATTAACAATCATCGTTTCATGTGGCAATAGTTCACCGTACACAGAAATAATATGTCTTTTACCCATTATATGGATGTGTGTGTATGTGTAGGTCAAACCCTTAGCGTAAAAACATCCTAGTATATTGATGATACTGTTTTTTTATATAATAATGTAATAATGAGAGTTTATGGAGTGGATAATGGAAATAAAACTAAAAATCTTAAGGAAATATGTTACCTATTAATTAGGTAACTCATTTTGGTTTGAACCAAAGGATTATTTAGATTAATTTCTATCCAAGGGTAGGCTTCTAAGATAAGGTTGGGTATTTTGAGAAGCTATTTTTTCATAGATTGATTGATTCAAAGTGGTCTGATATGTGTGAGGAAGTGGGAGGAGAGGAGGCCTTTTTATAGTGGAGGAGGAGTGGCACTCTTGTAATATTTTTACAAAGGAATTCCATACACATTTTTCACATTGAAAGTGGCACCCATAATGGTCCAATTTAGAGAAAAGTGGGTATAGAGTCTAAATATGGATATCCAAGGGATTTTTGACAATTTTATAGGTCAATTGGGTTCTTAAGATTAAGGTTTAGTCCCTTATTAAGCTTAATTTTACCTTAATCGTTGTAATTAATTTTAATTACATTCACTAATATTTTTAGTAAAGAACTAAGTTGAACTTATTAAAAATTAAAAGTTATTATGATTCCAAATATGGAATCCATTTTTCTAAATTCCAATCACAGAAGTGTCATAAATTAATTTAAATTTAATCCCACAAATGGGACGATAATGCGGGTTTTTTAAGTAAAAATGATCAAAAGTTTGGTGTGTTTTTATAGTCAATTTCATAGCGAAATTGATTCCAATGAACTAAATTGGACTAATTTATAAAAATATTATCTAATTAAACTTTAAAAAAAATTCAAATGTAATTTAACCTTATAAATAAATTAGATTAAAAAGCAGTTTTGAATTAAAATTCAGTGTTTTTCATTATTCATTAAAAAATAAAACTTCGTAGAAAAATAACAAAAATTCAACCTAACCTAATTTTTATGTTTTTATTTCAAATATTAAGTTTATTTAGACATATTAAATTTATAAAAGTACCAAAAATTGGATTTAAAATAGGCTCTCCATTAAAAGGTGGTAAAAATACCTTAATAAAAATATAGGTTTTTATGCAAAATATTGGGTTTGTTCTTATCTTATACGTATCAAATCTATTGGATTAATATAAAAACATTATATTGAATATATAATAAATATATTATATTAATATCACTTAATTATTGTAATTAATTTAATTTATTAGGATAAAATAGCTTTGTGACCATAAAAATAGTTTTCTATAAAATATTCACTTTATTTTCAATTGGATCTTATATTCATTTCTAATTAATTTTTTACCAATGTATTAATTGTGTAAACATTATATTTTCATAAGTTAATTAATACTATTCATTAAAAATATTTTATATCTTATTAAATAATAATATTTTAATAATATATTATTGTTCGGTAAAACTCGGTCTTGCATGTAATGCAAGTTAGTGAAGAAACTTGATGTGGCGTGCGACGTACACTAACTCAGTATCACATGAATTGAAAGCTATAAAATATATTAAATTTATTTAAAATAGTAAATATATTACAAATTCTCTGGATATTATATTCTCTTACGCTCTTGTTGTTGTGTTTTATACATGTTATCAAATACAATGTTCCTAATTTAGATTTTCGGGGCGTTACATGCCCCCTATTTGTTGTCAGGATTTTCTAGATAGTTTCTCTAGTTTTTATTAGACTGTTCTAGAAGACTTAGTAGATGTGGGTGGTTTTGTATGCCTACTCTCAGTTTTTCATCATATTTTTTTGGCGGTCTTCTTTGAATACTGTCAAACTATGCTAGTAGGATTGGTAGGTGTGGGCAGGTGTGTGTGTCTACTCGTGGTTTGCCACCATATTTTGTTGGTGGACTTATCTAGTGGGAATAGAGGTTCATTCCTACTCCCTATTGTATGGTCTCTACCCTCGATGGGTTTTCCTAATTTCTTAGGTCTGAGGGACCTAAGCTGGACTCCCATGGGAAACACCCCCATCATGCTGAAAGTTTGTTGTTACGCAGCGTTGGTAGTGGTGGATGCTGGCAGGAGCCCTTTAGAGGGAACCCTGTGTTATCTGGATGAGGTCGTTAGTGACCTCTTGATCTGGCTCCCTAAGTTAAGGGAGGAACTTTTCTCTGCGTTCTAGGGATAGCCTCCCCAAATTTTTTGAGATGGAAACTAGTGTCATCAACTTATGGGACACCAGACATGGTTGAGTGGATGATTGGTGGGGATTCATGAGATAGATGGTTTTTTGAGTGGCCTCTAGGGTTTGGATGGTACCATTTTGGTGGTACTCCCTAACTAGTTCATTTGAGACCCGACATTGAAGAGTATAGGTTGGTAATAGTGTTCTCTATTTAGATGAGGACCCAACATGTTTAGTAGCTAATGTGTACATTCACAATAGCTATAAGGATTCCATTGGATTTAAGGGAGTTCCTATTGAAAGTACCTGAATATATGTGACAAAAAAAAAAGAAAACCCCATCAAATCATCATCTTAATAAACAAATGCATGCATAAATGATTGTTTTAGATCCATGTATGGCCTTCTTTCATTTTATGCATGAATGGGGCCTAACATGTAGGTTATGTGGTCATTTTGGTTAAGGATTCATGATAGGTTCACCATTTTTGTTTTTGATGAAAATATCATGGGATCTAGATGATTGATTGTGGGGGGTTGAATATTGCACAATCTTTCACATCATGCTCAGCATTTTCATACAGTTTTCAGTGGGTTTTGTTCATGGAATTGGAAACACCCAACATTTCCATTATTTGATATGTTTCATGAACATACTTTCCAAAGGCAAGTGGTTATTGGGAAATGCTCCAAAAACACTTCGAGACTCACATTGGTCGATAGGATAGGAGGTCAGGATCATCATACCTTTTTTAAGGTAAGTATTTCCTACTTCAATACTATATTATAGGTTTAAGACATATTCGAAAATCCTTTATTAAATCCAAAATATTACACAGGTCACCCTTAAGTTAACAATCAATTATTAGCATGTATTGACTTTATAATAATCTGTATGTATCTAAGGTTCTTCATTAATGGATACATCTGTATGTATCTAAGGTACCCCATTGAAAGTACCCTTTTACAAATGAATTAGAGATTATTATATTGTTTATTATTATGATGTTGGTTTTCTTAAGCCACACGGTTGAGTGATCTGGAATTTATCATCATATAGGAAGAAAGGGGTTGTTATGATATTGGGATCAGACCCATGGAGAATGGATTCCTACTTATCCTCATGAAAAAAATCAGAACCCATGTAGTTCAGGGCCAATTAATGACACACATCATACCTTTTAAGGTTATGTGACAAGGACCAAACTGTGCAGTTCAACATCATGCAATAAGGATGTCTAGGCGAAAGGTGCATAGTCAAGTGATGGTGTGGGGCTTATGTTGAAGGAGCCCAAGGGACCTGGAAGGGATGTATCCCCTTAGGATGGATATTTTGGTGACTCAAGTTTGACCTTTAAGACTTTGGAATATTCCTAGGAATGTTTCCAGATCTAGGCGTTGAGTCGATGTGGAGTTTTGAGGCCCATAGAGCCTCGACGCGGTGATATTAAAAATATTAAATATATTTTATCACGTGAGCATAGTTTCTTTGGAAATGTGGAATAACTCCCAAGTGGAGTCTCAGATTGGATTTCTGAGACCGTGGTTGAGTTCAAAACATTGTGTTTACCCTAGCCGCAACATAAACATTTTCGATATTGGGTATTGGGTCGGAGGCGGGTTAACAGTGGGGTGTTAAGTGGAGGATATTTTTTTAATTAAATTAAAACAATACCCTCTCCCCATCCCCCTTTTATGTGCACATAAGGATCCCATTTCCTCTTCCCCTTTAGCAACGAACAACCTGAGAAACAAATCAAGGAAACAAAGCGTCATCAGTCTCGAATCATGATGGTGATCACTCCCGGATCATGCAGTAGCAGCTTCTAAGAACTAATTAAACCTCAAATCTTCAGTGTTTCTCCACAAGGTAGGTGGTTTGATTTTTAGTCCTGGACCCTTTTTTATGCATCATTTTAAGGTTTTAGATCCCTTAGACGCTTATTAGGGACCCCTTGAGGGTTGATCTATGTGTTTTGGGGTTAAAGGGGTGATTTAGGCTACTCGTAGGGAATTCTTGATATATTTTATAGTTTACACAATGTGTATACCATAGGAACATTCTGTGTGTTCTTCATATTCAGGGAAGATGAGTTTTGGGGACTACATGTTGTGTACCGAGGGTTACTCGTCGTGTAGTGACCCCAAGTCATGTGGCTTGAGGATATGACCATAGAAGCCATGTGGATGATATGGGAAAGAGAAATGACCAAGGGGGCATGTACTAGGACACTCCATGTAATACGGGGTGCATTCCATGTGGTGAACACATTTGGATGATCCATGTGAGGGAAATATACAGTAGGGGACCGGGTGAGGTGAGGCACATCGTTTATCGGCAGTACACGTCATGTGGTCCCACATGCCCAGCCAAACCATGTGGTTAGAGGACACAGTTGGGTGTTCAGGTGGGTTCACACTTTGTGTAGACCCCCTTACATGCTGTGTAGTCTCCTCTTGGATGAGTTTCTGCCCAGCATATCTCCGCCTCTGGATCTCAGATTTAGGCTTGATAGTATCCAATCCTGATCATTTTTTCACTTAGAATTCGATGGTGGCCATGGTTTGGGCCTAAGAGATGCAAGGTGATGCGATGTTGTGTATTTCTTGGGTTAGAGATGTTTGGACCAGTATTGGTTGAGTGAGATCCCTTGGTTAGACCCTATGAGGGTTTGTCTGGTATTAAGTCCTCGGTATAGGATTGTAATCCCCTCAATAGGATGATCTTGATAGAGTTTTTGTATCCCTTTATAGAGGCTAGGGTGGGATCCTCTATCATTTTGTTAGAGTTGTTTTATCCCTCCATAGAGGTCGTGGTGGGATCCTTTAGCATAACTATTTCCCTAGATCAGGTTCTTAGTATCTCCATGACCAACACTACATGGGTAGCGATACCTTATCTAGTAGGATAGCCCAGTAGGGTTTGTGGCATCATCGGGAGTATGATCCCCTACATAGCGGACAATGTCAGTAGGGTTGTATCATTATCGATTATATGATACCCTACTCAACATAGGATTTATGTAGGGTTTTTGGTATCATCAGGAGTACAATACCCTACTGCGTGAGGTATACGAGATGGGGTTTGTGGAATCATCATGATCAACACTACACGGGAAACGATCCTCTATCTGAGTGATAAAATCTACAGGATATCAGATTGGGTTTTGGTATCCCCATCAGATCCTAGGTGTGATCCCCTCTCTGAGAGATCATGGGTTACCAGATCGGGTTTGTGGTATATCCCCTAGAAGATCCTAGGAGTGGTCCCCTATCCAAGGAGTTATGGGTTTCGGTTTTCTAGACTGGGTTCATAGTGTCCCCCAACGAGTCTTATGAGGGATCCCCTTTCTGAGGTTTGAGTCCTTGTGTGGTTGCAGTAGGGTTTTTAGAATCCCCCATATGGGATGGGTGAGACCCCCTGTATAAGTATTGAGATCCACTGAGTTCCATCATGACGTTCTTAGTGGAATGATCCAAAGAGCATGTCCTCTCAGATGCATTCCCTATGGGATGGAGGTGTTGTGCCATCATCTTTGTGATACCTGATTGAGTGGTATCTATTAGATGCTCCATCAGGGATGGATGGGTTGTACCTGATAGACTGTATCTCTCAGACGAGTGTCATCTAGGATGACAGAGCTCGTGGAGTGTGTGCTCCTATATGAGAGTTTCCTTTCAAGCCTCTAGTAGGAATTTATCTCCATTTATGAGGTTAGAACCTCAGGAGACTTAGTGTCTGAGATGAGTATATCTAGGTATATTTTTTTGTTTCCCTGTGTTTTTTTTCACCTACATGGGTTGACACACCATTTGGTATGAGATGACTAGTCGTGTTTAGATGAGGATGGTCTCGAAATGGATTTTCTCTCTTATTTGGGTTCCCTCTAGCTGGTTTGAGTGAACTATTTCCTTTTAGTTGCTCCCTTTTCTTTTTAGTTTTTGGGGATCCTATAGGGTATCTTTATACTCACCATTTCATGGGATTTTACCTCACGTCTTGTGTCTTGTGTAGACCACAAGCCTTTCAATGGATCCCTAGGAGGACCCAGAGTAGGCATAGATTAGTGAGCTAGACTGATCAGGGTGTTTACCAGAGCTTGGATGAGGAGCTTTTCGGTGAGTGCATTTGACAGTGATCCCCTCCTACTAAGTAGGTTGTACACTTTTATAGTTTTATTTTGTTGGGCATGTATTTTTTCCCTTTTTGTACTTATATTGTACTCTCATTTGGGATATATGTATGCATGCATTTCCTTTTACTTTTATATATCTATGCAGGTGTATGTGGGTGTGTGTGTACGGGTACCTTAGGCTAAGGCATCCCCTGTGTGTGATAGCCTACTAGGCACTAGACTTCATCCCCTAGCCTATGGAGATGGGATTGGGGAGTCGCAGCTCAAACCTTATTGGGTCAAGTCATGATAGAATGGTATCAGAGTGGATTCCACTTCAGAATCGTTGTGTCATAATCTCTATTTGAGTTGCATAGCGACAGTGTTAGAGTGTTTAGAGTTTGACTCTCTGGATAGAGGTTTCAGTGTTGGTTCGATGACCGACATATCCATTCACCATGACTCTGATAACCTATTTTTCAACTCGGTACATTATGACACTGGTCATAGGGAAATAAATGGTACATGAATCATATAGGAATTGGTTTTGGGTTTTTCCTTTTCCTTCTTAAGTCATCTCTCCAGATATACTCTTTGACCATGGAATATCTTGATTTTATTTTAGGATGCCTCTATGATGACAGCCAGACAGGGTTCCTCGGTGATATTATGGAGATGACCTACCCTAAGATGAAGCTTCAGTGCAGGGCATTGGTTTTAAAGATGGAACTTTGGGTGGTCTTCCAGTCAAGCCACCACCTATCGAGCAGTAGGTTGTGCCAGTAATGCAGATCGAGGATGCACGCAAGATAAGTGTGTTGCATGAGTTCTAGAGGTAGTGACCTCTGAGGTACTGGGGTGATCCAGATCCCCAAGTAGCTGATGACTGGCTTGAGGTAGTCACGTGTGTTTTCCACCTTGTGAGGACACATCCTGATTAAATGGTGATCCTAGCGGTGAGCCTTCTGTATGGTTCGATCGGGCATTGGTAGAGTCTAGTGACACAAACCCATGATGAGGCGACACTCACTTGGGCTGAGTTTGAGCAGCCACTACCACAAAATAGGGTAAGGGAAGCACTGCCTTTTATCAGCGCTAAGTATAAATCTTGATAAAGGGGTGGGCCTTTATCAGCACTAGCTAAAAGAACTGATAAATGTTCCCTTTTTCAGTGCTAACACAAGCACTGATAAAGGTGTACCCTTTATCAGTACTTTTCTTAGCACTGATAAAGGGTACATTTATCAGCGCTATTATTAATACTAATAAAAAAAATTATTAATAATTTATATAAAATTATTATATTTATATTCAAAAATAATGTTTATTTGTATACATTAAATAAAAAACAATTGTTTATAATTAATATATTTAATTAATAATTCAAAAATATATATATAATGTTTTAATTGAAAAAAGTATTTCTAAGATTATAATTAAATAAATATATATATATAATTAAATAATTATAAGATTATAATAAATTAAATTAAATAATAAATAAATTTATTAGATTTATTATATTTATTAGAGATTTATTAGATTTATTGGATTAATTCATTGTATTTATTATATTTTTTATATTTAATATGTTTATTTTATTTATTTTATTTATAAATATATAATACTTTTTAATATATATATTTATAATTAAAATTATTGAATATATATGTGTTTTCCGATGAATTTGGTTAATGAATATATTGATCATGCGTATATGCTATGTATCATATATGCATGAATTCATTTATACTTTACATCTCATTGTCCATTGATGTGGTATATCGATCAATTCATAATGTTACCCATATGAACTGTATATGTTCTAAAAAATGTACTTATAAAATTACATTAAATATACTTAAATAATAAATGTATGTTATTATATTTTTAATGATATATATAAATATTTTTCAAATACATTTGTAATTATAATTTTATTAATATATATATATTAAAAATTATATACCAATATTTATAAATATATACTATTTATAGTTATAATTATTAATAAATAAATAAATATTTATCCTATATATCATTTTAAATAAATATATAAGAATATAAATAAATTATTAAAATTATGCCTTTATCAGTGCTATAATTTTAGCGCTGATAAGAAGGTATTTTATCAGCACTTTTTTAGCACTGATAAAGTCTTATCTTTATCAGTGCTCATAAAGCACTGATAAAGGTATGTTTTATCAACATTTTTTATTTTAGCGCTGATAAAACATACCTTTATCAATTCTTTTAACTAGAACTAAGGTTCCATTGGTTTTTATAAAATAACTCTATCAGGCTCCTCCTCCCTTGCACCCGTTCAAGCTTTTGCGGAAGTTGTACCCTACGTCGTTGACCACTCCTCTGTTGCAACCACTCCTACTCCTCCTCCTCCACCACCACCACTGCCTTTTACTCCTCCTCCATTGCAACCCTCCTCCTCCTCCACCACCACTGTCTTCCCCTCCTCCTCTGCGACCCTTCTCCTCCTCCTCCTCTATCATCGCTGCCTCCTCCTCCTCCTCTGGCCGCTGACTCATCCTCTACCTCCTCTACCGCCTCCTTCTCCTCCTCCTCCTCTAACCGCTGACTCATCCTCCTCCTCTATTGTCACTTCCTCCTCCTCCTCCTCATATTCCTCCTTTTCCTCCTCCTCATATTCATTGTGTGGTCCCTTTTGTCCACATGACCTGCTCTGATGCGCCCTCCTCATCCGATGACCATCCTGGCAGCCTCCTCTACAGTGCACAGATTCCCCCCGGTGAGTCTCTTATGTAATAAATTTTTACTCTTATGCATTATAAAGGAAGTTGGTGTGCAAAGCTAGTCTTTGGGTCACTGTGAAAGCACTGGATACTGGTGCGCATGTGTTTTTTATGAAATCTGGATGGATTTTGGAATCCCAGAGGTTGTTTTTGTTTGGTGATGATTAGAGTCTAATAGGATATTTTGATCTTGAGATAGATGATGTGGTCTAGGAAGGATTCTATTGGTTGCACGTTGGTTTTTAGGTGATATCATAATGGCTAGTTTAATTGGGTTAGTGTTTGAATGTGGAATCACATAAGGGATCAGATTAGACCATTATATATTAAGATGAGCATGATATTACCCCAATGAGAAAGGAATCATGATCTATTACTGAATGGAATATTGGTGGTGGAAGTCAAGAATTATTTAGTTTGGTTATCTGGGGTTTTAATTGTAAAATTAAATAAGATTTTTGGTTCAGAATATGATGTGTATTCTTGGTAGGTGTTTTGGATTCCTTCAGAGTTAGTAATTTAGATTAGAAAGTGAGATAACATGTTAGTGGATTCTAACCCTTTTGAGGTAGTTTAGGTAGAGGATGTTCGACTTATGCTATCATGTGATGTTATATGTAATGATTGGACACTTTCATTGATTATTTAATATTGTTTGTGATGGGAATTTTTTAGAGCTATCTAAGGATTTACAAGGAAAATATTTGTGTTTGGGTTGTACTTGGATATTGGAGGTGTATCTATGGAGTTCAGAAATTTGGGAATGAAGGTGAAGACTGACATTATACTGTAATTCTCATGTTTGGTTGGGTAGGTTTCATTGTAAGTGGCACTAGGTGTGTCATTAAAAACTTGAAAATGGATTTTGGTAAGAAATTTTGTAGGTGGGAGGCACCATGGATCGAAATTGGCTTTCATGAGTTAAGTATTATGGTGGGGAGTGTATTAGACTTATTGATTGACTAAACATTGATATGATCTTTTATCAAGATGGGAAATCTTAAGTAAGTACCATATCATCATCTTAGTGATGGTTATGAGATTTGGCTCTAGATCAGGTGGCATTGTGTCTTCTGTTGGGTGCTACGATTTGAAATCATGTTGGGATTTCAGGAATAGAATGCGTTTGTTTGACTCCAAATAGATAACCAATAGTGGTGATTCAATAGTATTACCACTAGGAAATATCGAGTATGATAAGCACAATGGTGGAGAGTTTATAATGCCTCATATATATTGGTATTTTGAATTTTCAGGAGGATGGGTTGCACATGATTAATGATAACCATGCACCACAATAGGGAAGATTGGTTTGCATAGGCACACAGTTTGTTTAAATCATGTGAGGAGTCTTAAAAACCCATAAAAAATTAATTAATAAATTTTAAAGGCATTTCTCATGGTTTTCACACTGTTTGTTAAACCATGCTCATTAACCATGTAGAATAGTGTGTCCTGGATAGTGAAGACTGTATAGTTTTCACATGGTTTTGAAAACCATATGAACAAACCTTAAACCCCTTTAAAAAGGTAAGTTTTACAAAAAATCCCCTCTGAACCTTTTATGTTTTACTGGATTTTTTCCCTTTTCTCATCTAGAACCCCTCAATGTTGCGCCACCCTCCCCCTCCTCTCCTCTTGGATTGTTCTCCCTCACTCGATATATGTTTCATCTTTCATCACTTGTATTGGAGAGACTAGGATAATTTTACCTCACTTATTCCTTCTATTTTAGTTTTATTTCATTGTCATACAGTGTTCCACTTGGTTAAGCTAATATGCCCTACTTTTTACATTTTTCTAGTTTCTCATTTTCACCCATTGAAAGGTGCTTTCATGGGCACCCTCAAATGATTAATGGTTTTTGGGGTACCTAGGTGCAGCAGAGTGGTTAACCAAGGTCATCTCTCAAAGAGGAATTAATTGAAACAACTTATTAATGGTATTATGAAAATAATATAAAAGATAAGAAAACACACTACATAAAAAGGATGTGGTATTTGTTTACCAATTATAAAACTTGATAAAGTTTGTTGGAATAATATTGTATTTTTTTTGTTTTTATTTTTGAAATGAAGTTTGATTAATAAGACACAACGAGAAGATACGTTTTTTAGAAAATATTTTTAAATGACATAATTGATCTAACTCTACCTATTCATTTACTTATTAATCATTATAATTTAAAT
This sequence comes from Viscum album, assembly GCA_963277665.1. Taxonomy (NCBI): domain Eukaryota; kingdom Viridiplantae; phylum Streptophyta; class Magnoliopsida; order Santalales; family Viscaceae; genus Viscum; species Viscum album. The sequence continues at coordinate 1,635,672,562 of OY728145.1, read as the reverse complement.
TAATACCCACTTAATGATGATCCCCTAAGTTTTTAACCCTCAAACCCTATGAGAGTTAACTTAACCACAAAGATGAAATTACTTAAACCTTGGTTAGCTTTGGAACACACAATCACAGCACCCTAATTTGATTGATGTTATAAGGTTAGATTATGGTCAGTGGTTAATTAGAGCACATATCCATTCTGTAGATAAGGATTAATTGAGTTTAGGGATTATATTTGAACTCTATAAACTTATCCTGTGTGGTCTTGTATTACAGATTAAGATCACACTCTCACAATTCACACAATACTCGACCTCGCGTGTTTTTGTGTTAATTGTTAAATTTCTTACTTAGTTTATTCTAATTTAAAAACTCAATTCATGGATCATATTAAGTGGATTAAATTATCTCATTGATTCAAAATAATTAAATAATAAGGTAAGAAGATAGATTGATCACTAAGAAAACTACTCTTCCTTGGGCGGTGTGGTCATCGTGGAGACGTTTTGCATGAGCAAAGGATTGAAAGGGTAGAACCCAATATCGTATTCACTATTTAATTTCAGACCAAAGAGGAATATAAGAATATTAAAATGGAAAAACACATAAGATTAATTAAAGAAAAATTCAAGATACAATCATGAAAGCAAAGAAATACAAAGAGGAGGTGGGAGAGGAGAGCCTTTTTAGAAGAGATGCTTGCACAAGGCCTTACTTCTTCCAAGAGTTGTGAGGGGATCCCAAGAGACACCCTTTAGTAAAAACCTTCCAAATTCCTCGACCAACCATTCCAAAGTGTTAAAAAATCAATTTATAGAGTAGTGGGGAGGCTAGGTTCAAAGTGGTTTTAAGTGTGAATGGGGAATCTCAAACAAATATTTTAATCCAACTTGAACTGCCCATTTGACCTTCAAAACGCATGAACCAGCTATTCTTATAGAAGGATAATTTATGATAAATTTTGTTTAAGATCTCCTCTAAATATTTGGGCTCAATCTATATGTGGGTGTAGAAGTTATGGCCCAAATACAGAACCCATGTCCAATCTGAAGATTCCAGCCCAACTTTGACTTCATGGCCCATTTTCACCAACCAAATGCATGATTTAGCTCTAATGTACTAAATAAAAGTTGTATAAAATTAAGTCAGGAACACATTTAAAAACTATTAATTTCAAATAATTCAAATAAAATTATTTATGTTCTCCATGAATTTGCCTTGAAGAGGACTCGAACCTCCACGCTCTGTAGCACGAGATTTTGAGTCTCGCGTGTCTACCATTTCACCACCAAGGCATCTTGAAAGTGAATCGTATTGGATGTATGGTGGAATATATGAAAAAGGTGCTGATGTGTTGGAGTATTTTGATTGATTGGTCATGTCATTCATATACCTGAGTAAGACATCCAATTGCTTCGATTTGAATCAAAAGATGGACTCAAACCGATTTCTCGCAATATAAATGATGCCCAAAGAAGAGTGGTGAATAGGGTGGTGAATGAGAGATGTCAAAAGTTCGAAATACTACAGTGAATTTTTAAAGAGTAAAACTGGAATTTTCATCAAATTTTCAAATGAATGATCTAATCCCAAATATTACATAAATGAACATAGTTACCACAATGTGAGGAAATTATATCATTTATTATAAATAAAATATTCAATAAAATTGTGTTTTATCAACTCCCCCACACTTACCCTTTTTCACTCTCGGGCAAAACCTCATATTATGTATTCCAAAGAATTGTGACAAGTAAACTTCAATATCAAATCAAAACAAATTTTAAAACACATATCCTTGAGATCCAAAAATTATACACCAAGAAAAAAAAGTTATCATGCCTCATAAAAAAACTATTATTTCAAGTTCTCCATTTATATCATTCAATATATTTCCACTTCATTTATCCTCTCATGCAAAAAACACTTACCTCGCTTGAATTTTCTCTTATCACACAAATGTCAATTTTTCAGCAATGTCTTTCTCATCCAAACTCATACAAGGGTAACCATAGGCTTGATAAATTTCTACATCACCACCAGATGTGAGTCAAGGATATATGTTTATCATGAGGAATTTCTAGGGTTTTTTTGTGGCTTTCGGTTGGTAGGATTTAGATGTGAAAAATTATGAGGCTAAATGAGGGGGGATTGACTCTTTTTGAAGAAAAATTGCATTAATCTAATTTTCACTTAAATATGGTCTCCTCCTCAATCCCCATAGCATCAATCCATGTTCATCATCGTGAAAAATAAAGGAAATTTCACACTATTAAACATTTCAGCAGTAAAATAATCAATCTTCTCAAACATGATTTTCTTGAAATCTCCAGATAGGCAAAACTTTCTCCCTCTATTAGAAGCTCTAGAAAGGCACAACTTCACTTATCATGAAAGCATCAGAAAATTAATAGCTTCACTTATCATGAAAGCTCCAGAAAAGGAACATATTTCAATATAATGATTTTATTTAGCATCAAACACATCTCTTCATAATTTAATTATTCTCCCAAAGTATCACAGAATGTGGTATCACAACACAAGATAGCTTCCCCCACATTTAATTTCAACTAGATTATGCAATTTCACTTCAAGAGTTGGTTGGATAGGAAAATTTGGCTTGTAATGTGGCTAACCTAACAGGTTGTTCATGGCTTCTAAGGGATAAAAGGATTAAATGTTCAAGGTAGGCCATTATAAAAAATTATTCTTTGAAATAGGGGATTTAATACCAAACAAATGCCTCAATCATTTAAACATAAGTACCTCAAAACCTCAAGTTTTGACAAGAATAAATCAATTTCTGGTTAAATCAAGCATGGTTTGGTTGTCTCAAGAAATGAGGTAAATGTAAAGAATGTGAAAAGAATGGTTTAGAATCCTCATAGGAAAGTGATTTCAAATATAAAGATGGTGATATGTGGCATGGGATTCAAAATTTAGAGTACTTTTCATGAAATTACTAAATATTTGAACTTGAAACAAAGTTATTTTCAGCATTCATTTAAGATCGGTTTCATGGGATACATTGTTTCACTTATTGATATGAATTTCAAAATGGTGATGAGAATCATTTTAGATCAAAATTTTCAAAAAAACACAAAAAATTGAAAAATAAACAAAAAAATTTTGAAAAACACACAATTTTTTTAAATCATTGAAAAACGGAAAAAAATGAAATTAATAAACTAAAAGGTTCCCTCCCCCACACTTAAAATATTGAATTTTACTCAATGAGAACCCATGAGATGATATATTCACATGAAAAGTATAATTTTAAATAGAATAAAGAATAAAGAAGTGAAAGGGTTCGGAACAGCCTGATATGCTTAAGTGATGATGGGGTCATGCAGTGTGATGAAATCCACTGCATCAGTAGGAATTCCTTCAATGTATTTCTTCAAATGTTGCCCATTGACTGTAAACCTCCTTCCCATGTCCTCTTGTGCGATCTCCACTACACCATAAGGAAAAATATTAGTCACAACATAAGAACCTAACCATCTGTAACACAACTTACCAGGCATCAGCTTCAGTCATGAACTATAGAGAAGTACTTTCTCTCCAACATGAAACTCATTTTGTTGGATCATTCTATCATGAGATTATTTTGATATTTCCTTGTAAAGCCTTGAGTTCTCATATGAAGAAAACCGAATCTCCTCAATATCTTGAATTTGAAACTTCCTTTGGATTCCAACTTGTGCCAAATCCATGTTGAATTTCTTTATAGCCCAATAAGACCAATGCTCAACTTCCACAGGGAGATGGCACACTTTCCCAAAGACAATCTGAAATGGGAAATACTAATGGGAGTTTTGTATACTATACTATATTCCCATAGTGCATCATCTAAGCACTTGCTCCAATCCTTCCTATTCACCTGCATGGTTTTCTCCAAAATTTGTTTCAACTCATGATTTGAAACCTCAACTAGGCCATTTTTTTGGGGTGATATGGTGTTGATGTTTTTTGCGTCACCCCATACTTCCGAAGGAGGGAATACAAATTCCAATTGCAGAATTATGTCCTTTGGTCACTGATGATGGCCTTTGGTACTCCAAACCTACAAAAAATTTGTGTCTTGAAAAAGTCCACTACAAAATGAGAATCATCAGTCCTGGTGGCCTTAGCCTCCACCCATTTACTCGCATAATCAACAGTAACCAAAATATACAAAAGCCAAAATGAACTAGAAAAAGGACCCATAAAATCTATGCCCCATACATCAAAAATCTCATAGAATAGTATGGGTTGTTGGGGCATCTCATATCTCCTAGAAATGTTCCTAGTGTGTTGGCAATGAGATCATGACTTACAAAACATATGGGCATCATGGAATAAGCTATGCCAATATAATTCAGAGTCCAAAACTTTCCTAGATTTCCATTGGGGTCCAAAGTACCCACCATAAGAAAGTGTATAACAGAATTTTAGAACATACTCAAACTCATGATTAAGAACACACCTCCAAATAACTTGGTCATTACACATGTGCCATAAATATGAATCATACCAAATATAAAATCTAGACTCACTCTTTAATTTTTGGACTTGATGTTTCTTTAAATTTGTATGGATTTTAGAGGCAAAAAGGTAGTTAACTAAATCAGTATACCAAGGATGCGTACCTAATATGGAATAAAGATTCTCATCAGGGAAAGTGTCTCGAAGTGGTACCTGGTCCAAGGTGTCATCCTCTAGTGTGTCCGTAAGTCCACTCATGTGGTATTTCACCAAGTTTTCTAAACCATTCTTGTACTTTATCTCAATATCAAATTCCTGAAGAAGGAGCATCCATCGAATAATTCTGGTCTTTGTGTCTGGCTTCTTTAAGAGGTACCTCAGAGCTATATAATCATAAAAAACAACTACTTCAGATCCTAATAAATATGAACAAATTTTATCTAAAGAGAATATGACAGCAAGAAACTCCTTTTCGGTGGCTGTATAGTTTTATTGGGCTGAATCTAGTGTCCTCGATGCGTAGGCAATCACATGTGAACGTCCCTCCACCCTTTGAGATAAGATAGCTCCAACCGCAAAGTTGGAGGCGTCACACATAAGCTCAAAAGGAATATCCCATTGTGGGGGTTGTATGATTGGTGGAGTGTTCAGACACTTCTTCAGCTCATCAAATTCTACCCTACATGAATCATCAAACACAAAATCAGAATCCTTTTGAAGTAATCATGACAAAGGAAGAGCAATCTTACTAAATTATTTGATTAAGAACCGATAAAAGTCTGCATTCCCTAGGAAAGATCTAATATCATGCACGCATGAAGGATAGGGTAAGGATGAAATAATGTATATCTTAGATCTATCAACCTTTATCCCATGTTTTGACACTACATGCCCTAAGACAATGCCATGATCTACCATGAAATGACAATTTTCAAAGTTCAAGACTAGACTCTTCTCAATAAAATGCTTCAACACCTTTCCCAAATGTCTTATACATTCATCAAATGAGGATCCAAAAACCGAGAAATCATCCATAAATACCTCCATGCAGTTCTCAATAAAATTAGAAAAAATACTCATCATGCATCTCTAGAAGGTACCTGGGGAATTTCAAGGTCCAAATGGCATCCTCTGGTTGGAAAATGTGCCGAATGGACAAGTGAATGTTGTCTTCTCCTGATCCTCCAGATCAATAGAAACCTAAAAGTATCCAGAAAATCCATTCAAGAAATAATAGTGTGTTTTCCCAGCTAGTCTCTCAAGCATTTGATCAATAAATGGGAGGGGGAAATGGTCCTTGTGAGTAGACTGATTTAGTTTACTATAATAAATACACACATGCCAACTGTTTTGAACCCTCATTGAAACTAACTCATATTTCTCATTTTTAACAACTATAACACCACTTTTCTTAGGCACAACCTGAATAGGAATTACCCACTGAGAATCTGAAATGGGAAATATTATACCTGCCTCGAGAAATTTCTCAACTTCTTTTTTTACGACTTCCAGAAGAGTTGGATTTAGTCTTCTTTGTGGCTGCCTAATCGGTTTATCCCTATCCTCCCAAATAATCCTATGCATGAAAATGGAGGGGCTAATACCTGATATATCAGCCAAGGTCCACCCAATTTCCCTGATGTTCTACCTCAAAAGATTCAAAAGCTTTTCTTTATGTTCAAAAGAAAGATTATTAGAAATTATAACAAGTAATCTCTCACCACTTAATAAGTATGAGTATTTTAGATTTGGTGGTAATGGATTGATTTATAATGTAGGGGGTAATGTATGGATGGATAAATTGAAGGAACTGAAATATGTGCACAATGAATATCAGTATCAGAATACAAATCATCAAAATCAGAGAATAAAGCATCAAATCCATCAGTATACTCCACATCCATGTCATAATCAGATTGAACATGATCAAAATCAAAATATGATTCCATTTCAAAATCAAACCTAAGAAAGTTTTGTGTATTATAAATAGGTGTGGAAGTACTCTTAGATATCAAACTATAACCAATTCTCATAATATCCTTAAGCATAGAACAATCAAAATCCATGGGTTTTTTACTTGGTGTTTTAAAATGGTAGATAACAAAAGTAGAATGGTCCTCTGAGGGGTACTTCATGGATTCCATGAAATTAAATATCACGACTTCATCTACAAATTCCATGTAAAGTGTACCCTTAATGACATTTATGATAGTTTTGGAAGTTTTGAGGAAGGTCCTACCTAAGATAATGGGAGCATGAGAAATTACCTAATTTTCCTCCATTTTATGCACATAAAAATCTACTGGAAAGATCATGTCTCTTACTCGGACAAGTAAATCCTCAAGGACTCCCACTGGATATGTTGTAGCTCTATTCGCTAATTACACCACTACTCTCATCGTATTCAACTCACCAACCAGTAAATAAGAGAATACAGAGTGAGGCATCACATTTATTGAAGCTCCTAAATCACAAAGAGCATCAGAGAAGTGCAACTCCCCTATGGTACATGGGATGGTGAATGTCCTGGAATCCTTGCACTTTGTTGGAATTGCTAGAGTTGGTGTAATGAGTGCTGAGACATTCCATCCAAGGTTGATCCTCTCATTTCCCTTGATCCTTCTTCGATTGGTGCAAAGTTCTTTTAAGAATTTGGCATACCTTGGGAATTTTTTGGTGGCTTCAAGTAGAGGGATGTTGACCAAGGTTGTCTCTCAAATAGGTAGTGATTGAAACAACTTATTAATGGTTGTTGAAGCTCTTTTCCATCACAGAGTATAATGACTGAAAAAGGGGAATACCTTAAGCACAAAGAGATTCATCCTTTGAAGAAACATCAAAAATTGACAAAGGCATGAACAAGGATTTGTTTACAAAAGGGTCACGCAAGTTTCATCATTGTTGCACAAGTATACTTGCGCGCCACATAGTGGTCGTGCAGGTGACTTGTGTGCCCTATTCTATTTTTGCCCAAGGTCCTCAGTGGCCTATAAATACCCCTTGTGGGCCCCCCATTTCGAGGAAAAAAAATCCAAAAGTCAGATTTAAGCTCCCGGTTCCCTAGTCTCTGCTTGAAGTCTTCCAAACACTTATAAGGTAATTTCTTACCTAGAATGGAAGATCTAAAGAGGAGGAATAAGGCCTAAGTGTTGAAATTCATCAAAACTTTCATGCCTAAGTGTCTAACCCTTAAGGGAAATTTAGACACTTGCGTGCCACCTTATCCCTTCAACAGAACTTGCGCGCCACCCTTTTGGAAGCCTCTAGGGATAATAATAAGGGCTCGAGCCAAGCTTCTCCCAAGTATTACCTTATGGGTTAACCATCGCCCAAGTACACATGTGTCACACAAGTATACTTGCATGACCAGGACTTGTGTGCCCAAATAGGACTTGTGCGCCTACCTCTTTTTGGGTGCCCCTCCTGCCTATTCAACTATTTCCTTTAAATCCACCTCTCCTCTTCAAGATTTAGCCTTAAAAACTCTCTTCAAATCCATTTTTGGCATGGTTACTTTGTTGGATTCCTTATCTGAAAGGAATTTTGTGGAACATCTCTCAAAACCTAGTGATTTACTTATCTTTATGTCACTAAGGTTAGAGATTTCATTCATTTTCTGCCTCATTCTTTAAGATGAGAAGATCTTTAATCTGGGCCTCCTTTTCAGGAATAATCCCCGGTCATAATTTATCTTAACCTAGGCATCCTCATTAGGAGTAAGCCCCAAGTTCCCTAACCTGAGCCTCCTTTTCAGAAGTAAGACCCAGTCCAAGTTCCCTAACCTGGGCCTCCTTTTCAGGAGTAAGCCCCACTCCAAGTTCCCTAACCTGGGCCTCCTTTTCAGGAGTAATCCCCAGTCCAAGTTCCCTAACCTGGGCCTCCTTTTTAGGAGTAATCCCCAGTCCAAGTTCCCTAACCTGGGCCTCCTTTTCTGGAGTAAGCCCCAATCCAAGTTCCCTAATCTGGGCCTCCTTTTCCGAATTAAGCCCCAGTTCAAGTTCCCTAACCCGGGCCTCCTTTTCAGGAGTAAGCCCTAGTCACAAAAATCCTTAATCTGGGCATCCTCTTCATGAGTAAGCCCCAAGTTCCCAAATCTGGGCATCCTCCTTAGGAGTAAGCCCCAATATCAAATCCTCTTTAACCTGGTCTTCCTTCTCAGGAATAATCCCTAGTCATAATTCCCCTCTAATTTAGGCATCCTTCTCAGGATTAAGTCCTAAGTTAAGTATCCAAATCTTCATAAAGCGCATATACCTTTATGGACCTTGTTCCTGAGCTTCTTCCCTGATGTAAAGTCTCGATATTCATTTATTTAGGTAATAATATATACATAAGCCCCACATTATTTCTTATGATTTCATCTTTCATGCCACAATCGTCAGGTTTTACTGATACCTCTTATTTCTCACACCAAGCATGAATCGCGTGAGCTTAGAGCATAAAAGTAATTATGACATCGTTTCTTTGGGCCATCAATCATACATAAACCTCATACTTCATCACTCGAACTACGTGGGTTTTTATTCATTTTCTAATAAGGATACGTAGGTAGCCCATCTGCGGGTACGATCCCAACTCTAAAATAATCCATGTCCTTCTGAACAACAATAAACTTCAAGTGCCCCACTGAGTGGCTTTAAAACCAGTATGGTTATCATAATGACCAAGATATTTATATATAATGTGTTGAAGGATACCATTGACTAATAATCTCTAACAAATACAGATTATTCTCTATCGATGAAGAACCTCAAATACATATAAAAGATTCTCTAAATTTCATACATATTAATCATTGATTTTCAGATATAAAGGAAAGCTCATTTTCATACTTGGTAATTTAATAAGGATTCACGAACATAACTCAAATCTATAAGAGAGTCCTGGAGTAGACAATAATTCCCCCAAAAAAGGAGTGATGAGTCCGACCTCTCATCCTCTCGACCAATGAAAATTATTAATCCTCATCGGTCCATGACTAATGAGCACCTACCTTTGGAAAGTAGGTCCAAATGGATATAGAATCATTGGATGTTTTTGGTTCTACGAATAAACCCATTAGAAACTAATTGGAATGTTTTAACCTTAAACAAACAAGGTCATCCCCATTTCCAAAAGAAACTAAAATGGTGAACCTGACGTGAATCCTTAACCAAGTTAAATGATGTTTTACCTTATTTGTTAGGCCCTTATTTAACTTAATGTGAGGGCCAAAAAAAACAATCAATAACATATGTGCTCATACAAAATATGTAGTGGCCGAACTTATCTTGATTATGTCTGTTATATCAAACATGCACTCTTTTCCAAGATCTCTTTGCGTTACAAAAAAAATGGCTTCTCTAAAGTTCACACCTGTGAATGCCTCTACTGCTACTCCTACTGGATACTCGTCTGCTCTAAGGATGACATCACCTACTCAGCGTCTTCAACGCTGGGTCTCAAATGAACTGGTTAAGGAATACTGTCAACACGGTACCATTCTAACACTGGAGGCTGCTCGACAAGCCCTCTAAGTCAATAATTCACCCTGGTTGTCCGGACAGCGACGACCAGTGATCAATAAACAGGTGGTGCCAACCACCATATCCAACTGTTTCGGGTCGTTATCCCCAGAACTCAATCACCAGTCCCTCCCATATTATGGGGAGGTGAATGAGAAGGTCACTCAAGGCCTTAATTCAAAGAGATAGGAGTCCTTCCCAAGGGCTCCAATCAACAATCGCCACCAGACTCGTGCGACAGTGTGCCCTCAGCATGATGAGGGTATCGCCTTTAGGGGTTCGGCTCATGTTCCTCAAACCTGAGTCTGCAATACGAACCGCCAGAAGCTAAATCTGGTCAACAGGGAGCAGGTTCTTACTTATTCCCCTTCTGGAGAAATCCATCAAGCTAACTTGATGGCAAACAACGAGCGGGCATATACACCCGTCCATCCTGATGTTACTGCCCAGCAGACTCATCTGGAAGTAACACGTCAATCCTGCCAGGCAATTCCGGTGGAGTATTATAGGCAGGCATATACACCTGTTTATAACTCATCAGATAGTCAGCAGGCTTGTCTGACTACACCCAAAGTTTCTCACCAATCTAATATGGTGGCAACTGATGAGCAGGGACATGCGCCTATTTACAATCAACAATTTTGTCAGCAGTCTCGTTTGCCAGTATTGAAGGAAAATCGTCAACCATACTTGATGAAGAATACACAACAGGAATATACACCTACTAATGTTCATCAAGCCTGCCAACAGTCTCATTTGGCAGCACCCTGAGAAGTTAGTCGGAAAGCCCTGACGACAAATTTGGAGCAGAGTCAACTCTCTGCCCCCACACATGAGTACTGTCAGAATTCACTGATAGGAAAAGGAGGACAGGAGCAGGCACATACACCTACTCCAAGCACAGAATGGATGTATATTCCCATTCCGGCAGCTAAAGTCACCAAGCACATTCTGACAATAGTGAAAGAGCAAAAGAAAATCCCTGGTCATATTCTGGATGTCTGTCAGAATATTATAACAACTTCAGCAGCATCACAGGGAAAGAAATACAAATATGTCCCTACCAGTGGAGTGACACATCAACATATCACTCCGGAACAGATACACACCTCTATTCCAGTCCAAGAGGGTTGTGGGGAAAACTCCCCCATTTCATACGGAAAATCAAGTCTGGCACATACACCTGATTTGAATAGAGATAATCATCCTAACCTGACCATTTCTCCTAATCAGGCACATACACCTACCCATAATAACCACTTTTGTCAAAAAGTGGTTCCCAAAATGAGTAAGAAGGCATCTAAGAAGAAGACATGTTTAGCACAGTCAATAAATCAAGAGCTGATCTATAATAAGGCCTTGCTCGATGCTGGAGTTCTTGAAGCCCTCATACAATTATCTGTTGCAACTCAAGATTCTACTCTCTCATTTCCCAATAGTGGGAATAATAATTCTGAAGTTCTGCATCAGACACTTCCTCATGAAGGCTTGCTTCATGACAGTTTGGTCAATCTCGATGTATCATCTTCAGATGAGAGCCATGATAACCCTCTGCGTGGCCAGAATATCAAGGAGAAAAAGGTTCCATCTTTTGTTGTAACCCACAATGGTGGTCCTCCCCATGATGATGAATTTAGCTATGAAAGTCATCTCCGCAGTAGTAATTCGCATTGCCTGGAAAATTCTTCAAAGGACAATGCAGTAACGAGAAATCCCTCTTATCTTGAGGCACTTACAAATGTAAATCCAGTCATGTCTGATGCTTTACCACTAAAAGGTGAAATACTTTCTCATTCAGAAGATAGCCCGGGATGTAGGTCATTTTCTGAACCACCCCGGGGTCATTCATCTTCTAGTTTGATAAATGAATTCTCTACCAATATTGTTGAATCTGATGAAGCAATAAAGAAGAACCATCTTTGGTCTAATAAGGTAGAATAATCTTCATCTAATAATAAGGAGGAAATGCTGAATATGAGAAAACAACTGGCGAAAGGTGAAGTACCAGTCATGTTCTGGCCTTTGACTGACTCTCAGTATGATATTCTAGAAATGTTTATGGAAGATTTTATTCACGATATTCTTCTCAACATATGGAAAACTCTTTGTCAATTGAAAAAGAAAATATTATCTTATGATGAATATGAAAATCATGTCAAGATAATAGAAGGGTTACAACGCCAAATTGATTTGGCATCTCTCTCAGTTTTCCGATATCCAATGGTTGAAAAGCAGTAGAGATCCCTTCAGCGTTCATGCCTTGGCACACTAAAAAGATTGTGCCAGTTAATTTCCAATGCCCCATCTGGTATTCATATCAGGGGATGGGGTGTTCATGGATCACTGCATTTCACTGTACTCTCCATTCAACAAAGCCCACCAAAAATGGTCTCATGCAATGTTATTGCCCATGGCCGGCCACAACCAATTGGTTTTGTTTGTAATCAAAGGCTTGCTCAGGAACATGCCTCAACTAGTTCATCCCAAAGTCAGGCATACAAAGAACAATTTGTTGAATTACTCTTGCATCAATAAAATGAGAATATCGAACATTCCTCTCGTTTAGAGCAGGCGCATCATCAGGTGACAGATTTTTCAGAAATCATCCAACGGTCATTTGAGCCAGGTGATTTGAGTGGATATAGGTTAATGCATCCAGCCAATTTTAGGACTAAAGTCCGCAAGATCAGGAGAGCTTTTAAGAAATTCTCAGATGTGGTAGCTCAAGAACCACCCCAACTTGCTAGACTGTGGACTCTTTTAACCCAACCCTTAGAATCAACAAATAGGATTCGAGGAGTTGAGCAGGAACAACAAGAACAGCCCCAGTCCACCGGACTTGGGACTTTTTCAAATCCTCAATCTCTTCCTCAGTGAAAGTCAGTCTTCTCTCGATTAGGGAAGAAGCCACAAGAGGAACGCAGAGCCGAATTATCAGTAGATTCCCTCCAAATTATTGTTCATTAAGAAGTTCCTGAGGGTTCAACTCAACAAAAGGCAATGTCTCATCAAGGACATGGAAGAAGACAGTATCACAGAAATGCCGATAGAAGAGATGCAATGCGTTATGCATCGATAAATGTCATCGATGTCGTTGTCATTGATTCTCCATAACACAAGGCTCACTCAGAGGGGTCAGATGAAAAATTTCATGCTCAAGAGACTATACATACTGAAACAAATGAAGAAGGTGTGCATACTTGGAATCAAAGGCTTTCCTAGAATCTAGGTATTCCTTCAAATAACCAACTCCCCCCTCTCTGAAAGGTGTCCAACAAGGGGAAAGGAAAAAATTCAGGTTTTTTCCCACCCTACCTCTGGAGAAAGCCAATCACTCTCACTAGAGAAAATTTTTACACAACAAGAGGAAGAAATGAAGTAATTAAGGAGGTTGAATAAAGAACTAATTCAAGGTAGCCTTCCTCCTAAGCGTGTTGGAGTCAGTCAGTTAAGAGAATTTGTTGCAGCTACTGAGATGGATCAAGAATATCCTCTTTTACCAGTACACCCTCACAGGTCTAATCCTATAGGTCATGCGCAACAACAATCGGTGTTGCTACCATCAGTTGCAGTACCAGCCACCATACCTATCCAAGATCTATTTATTGCACCTGCTCAGGTCCAAGCTCAACCAGATGTTTCTCAAAAGTTAATGACTACCATTGAGTCATTAATAGCTTGTTTGGAAGCTATGGAGGGAAAACATGCACAAATTCAACCAGAAAAGAGAGCTTACCCTGAATGGGTTTATGCAATTCCTCCCCCATCAAATTTTTCAAGTACCACATTCTCAATCTTTAATGGTTCGGGAGACCCAGAACAACACTTAAAACATTTTGTTTCTCATTGTGATCCTATGATGGGAACTCCTCAACAACAAGAAGCAGTTAAGCTCAGGTGTTTTGTACAGTCATTACAAGGGCTTGGCTTTGTCTGGTATACAATCTTGCAATCTTGGTCAATTACCGGGTGGGAAGATCTCTGTCAACGATTCCTTATTCAATTCAGCTCATCGTTGCCAAAGACAACAGTTTTTGATCTTATAAATTGTAAGCAAAGAGATAATGAAAGAGTTTCTGATTTCATTGCTCACTGGAAGGGATTAACATATTCCTTAAGCTTATCACTTCCTCAAGAATAATTATTGCTAATCTGTATGGCAAATTTGCATGAGGAATTACGCACATCATTGATCCCTGTGAAATACACAGGAGGGTTTCGAAACCTTACTTAGATCGCTCAATAGATTGAAGACTCTCTTACAAAGACTAAAGATAAAACTCGTGTAATTCCATCAGTTCCAGGAAGGAGAATGGGTAAAGTAGAGACTGCTACAGTCACACTTAAACAAGCACCTGTACCTACTTCTACTTCAAAACCTTCATCTTATCGAAGGGATCCACCTCCTGAGCATCAACAACAGAGGCCATTTCGTCAAGATGATCAAAGAGATCAAAGATGGAAACAATTTGAGTATTTAAAGAGCAAAGTTTATTCTTTCCGAAATGAACAAGTTTCTGGTACTTCATTTCATCTCTAGAAAATAGTTTGGTTCAATTTCCAAGGCCTAAAAGGCCGAACAAGGAAGGAGATGAAGACTGTCCCAACTATTTCCCATTCCATAAGATGTTGGGGCATCCCATTCATGAGTGTTTTGTCTTCAAAGACCTCCTACAAAAGATGGTGTACTTAGGACAGGTAAAACTGAAAGGTTCTTCAGCCCAGGTAGCATGTGTTACTACTACAGATCCAGAGGAAGAAGGCGAGTGGCAAGAAGTAAAAAACAAAAATACATAGAAATATGATGATTGGATGGTCAGGAAAATGATCAACCGAACTCATGCAATTTTACGAAGGCAATTGAAGAAACCAATTGTGTCTTCTGCTATAAATTCCACAGCAAAACCCCCTTTATTAGAAGGAAAATCCTCAAAGAAGTGTCATAATTCGAAGAAAGAAGAGCAGTCAGAAGAAGATGAGATCGTGTCAAAGCCCAAGTTTTCTTTGACTCTGAAATATTTTATTCCATCTACTTCAAAGACACGGGCACCGCCCCACCAAACGGCACAACATAAATTGGATAATCAGGCATAATTTTCATCAAATGAAGAGTTGATCTTTGGATCTGTTAACATGATTCACTTAACAGATCCTTATGCTAGTCATAGTTTCGATCTTGATGAGCTTGAGTTCCTTGTATCAAATAGAGGAATTAGAGGGAATTCCAGAGGTCTAGGATACAGAGGAAGATGTGGATATTCCAGAATCAACTATTTCAATCCTACCCCTGCTAGAACTATATATATAGCAGAAACTCGTGGAAAAGACCTTCAGTGGGCTCAACAATAACAAGAAAGTTCTTCCACACATGGTAAATTCAGTCCTGGCACTGTTATTTTGGAAGATAAGTTGGAGGTTACACATTCTTCCTCTCAGCAAATAAATAGACCTAGTCGGTCTAATCTTCCAAAGCCATGAGTATTTCCAACTCCTACCCCGATACAAGATGCATCTACTTCCAAAGCATCAACTTCTAAGGCACCTGAGAAACCACATGTTCCTATTGGGAAACGCAGACCTTTGGACCAAAAGTATGATGTATTGAAACATTTGTCCCAAGTACCGGCCAAGTTATCAATTCTGGATGCCTTGAATCTATCAAAAGATCTTCGGGAGGCACTCATTGAGGCTTTGTCAAGTCCTCGGAAATTTTCAACTGAAATTGTTGCGGCTGAAGTCTATCATGTAGAGAATGATCTTGCAGAATTCCATACAGTGATATCTTTTATAGATGAAGATGAAGATGATGTTGTTCATGGACATATTATACCTTTTTATTTATCTGGAAAGGTCAATGATGTAGACATCTGACGAGTTTTCATTGATAATGGTTCAGGATTCAACCTCATCCCTATTCGTACACTTCGTCGATTAGGCCTCACTGAATCTGATTTATCTCCTTCTACTTTGATGTTTCAAGGATATGATAAAAATGAACAAGAACCTTTGGGTGAGATTATACTCAGAACTCAGTTTGGAGATCTTGTATCCAATTCAGGTTTCATGGTTGTTCGTCATGACACAGCTTTCAACATTTTTCTTGGAAGACCTTGGCTACATCAACATGCGGTTATACCTTTATCATACTATCAATGTATAAAATATTGTTTCAATGGTCAAATTGGGACATTGTATGGTGATAAAT
Organism: Viscum album; assembly: GCA_963277665.1. Classification (NCBI taxonomy): domain Eukaryota; kingdom Viridiplantae; phylum Streptophyta; class Magnoliopsida; order Santalales; family Viscaceae; genus Viscum; species Viscum album. Next base: position 1,635,656,400 of record OY728145.1, on the reverse strand, counting down.
CCCCATTAAAAACATGTGAATCTCAATACATTGAGGCATAATTCTATCACATGGAAGGAATGGAGGTATAATTAATGCTCCATATGGTTTGGAAAAGATTCCAATAAACCCATTCATACATGTGAGTACAGATTATGTGTTGTATATCAGTCAAATTGACAGGATAGACCCAAATCCAAATACTCTTATGGAAACTTCTATAATTTCAATTATGGCAACCAATCCAGACAGCATGGGAGAAATTGGTGATTCAACAAGAAATGATGAAAACTCAAATGGAGTTGTATTCATTTCATCCGCTGAAATCCAACAATTCTATACTTCATTAACTAATCCATAATAAGTTATAGTAATGTTAGAGATGAATGATGATGTCGATTCTAAATCTATCATCTCCTATTTATTACCCAAGGAAGACCCTTCATCATCAATAGGGTCATAAATGGTAGCATCTTCTTCAAGATGTTAAAATTTTAACATCTCTCTTGATTTTGGAAATTCTACTTCATCATCTACTATGCAAGTAGAAACAGAAGAAATAACACGTGTTGAAGAAGAAGAGGAAGATCTCATAGATGCTCCTCCAGCATTTGAAGAGGGTATCTCTACCACTGTGGATGAACTCATATAAATAAATCTGGGTACAAAAGAATATCCACGCCCCACTTTAATTAGTGCGGCCATGACTCTTGAAGAGAAAGAAATATATATTTCATTTTTGAAGCATAATCGAGATATATTTGCTTGGAACTATACAGAAATTCCAGGTCTTGATCCTGATGTTTCAACTCATCATTTGGGTTTGCCAAAAGAACATCTATGATTCAAGAAAGCTGCAAGAAGAACACACCCAACTTATGATTCCAAAATTGAAGCTGAAGTGGATCAGATTATCAAATCTAACTTCGTCAAAGAAGTTAAATATCCTAAATGGTTGGCTAATATTGTCCCTGTGAAAAAGAAGAATGGACAAATTTGAGTTTGCATTGATTTCAGAGATCTTAATCGTCATTGTCCCAAGGATGATTTTCCAATTCCGATCACAGAACTCTTAATTGATGCAACAGCTAGCTATGAAGCACTTTCCTTCATGGATGGATATTCTGGATATAATCAAATCTGAATGGCTCTAGAAGATGAAGAATCTATAGCCTTCAGAGCCCCTCAGGGTGTATTTTTCTATCAGGTAATTCCCATTATCCTGAAGAATGCAGGCGCAACATATCAATGTGCCATGCACCGTATCTTCAAAACCTTTTTAGGGAAATTTTTTGAATGTTATGTGGATGGTTTGGTGGTTAAATCCAGACAACGTTCTAATCACTTGGCTTATTTAGAATTCATATTCCATAAACTTCGACAACACAATTTGAAGATGAACCCCTTAAAATGTGATTTTGGGGTAACCTCAGGAAAATTTCTCAGCTTTGTTTTATGCCATCATGGTATTGAAGTCGATCCTGAGAAGACAAAGTCGATCCTTGGTATGTCACATCCTCGAAATTTGAAGTAATTGAGAGGACTTCAAGGACACTTGGCCTATATTCGGCATTTCATCACCAATTTGGAAGGAAAATGTCTACCCTTCACCAAATTGATGAAGAAGGGAGTCACTTACCAGTGTACTGAAGAATGTCAAGAATCGTTCAATATTCTCAAGAAATATCTCTTGAGTCCACCGGTATTAATTCCACCTATTTAAGGAAGACCACTTATTCTTTATGTGACAGCTTTAGAGTGATCATTGGGTGCCTTTCTTTCCCAAAATAATGATGTTGGGAATGAAAAAAGCCTTTACTATCTTAGTCAGACTATGCTTGAAGCAGAAACCCGATATTCAATTATTGAAAAGTGTTGCCTAGCATTAATCTTTTCAGTTCAGAAATTGATACACTACCTGCAACATCATGAGTTCCAATTGGTATCTCGCAATAATCTTCTCAAATTTATCCTTACTCGTCCAATACTTATAGGACGTCTGGCAAGGTGGGCAGTTATTTTTCAGCAATTTGATATCCAGTATGTGTCTCAAAAGGCAATAAAAGGCCAAGCTCTGGCTGATTTCCTTACTGAACATCCTTCATTAGAAGATACATCTTTAGATATTGAACTTCCTAGTGAGGAAGTCTTTTCTATTCAAGATAATCTTCAAACATGGGAAATGTACTTTGATGGTGCTTCCAGAAGTCCAACAGGGAAGAAAATGAAAGATCATAAATTCAAAAAAGTTGGGTTAGGAATTGTGCTTATTTCCCCGGAAAAGGAAGTTCTACCATATTCCTTCTTATTGTGGTAAGGCGGTACAAATAATGAAGCGGAATATCAAGCTCTCATCGTAGGATTGGAGTTGGCGCTTCAGGCACAAGTGAATCACTTAAAGGTGAAAGGTGATTCAGACCTGGTAATAAAACAAGTCAATGGGGATTATGCCATCAGAAAAGAAGAGCTAATCCCTTTGTATGATTACATCAGAGATTTAATGGTGGAATTTCCTTCGGAACTGACATTTTCTTATGTCCCATGATCACAAAATTCCCAAGCTAATGCACTGGCTAATATAGCCACAGCTCTGGAAGATCCAAATCAGGATGAGAAAATCATCAGTATTACCCACTGTCGTACAATTTCACCATATGTTCAAATCAGAATAGAGGAAATCAATGAAATTAGTCCCATTTCTGAACCATATGGTCATACTACAGGATGGATGACACCTATCAGAGAATACCTTCAAAATGGAACACTCCCACTTGATAGAGCTGGGAAAGAACAAGTTTAGTGACGTGTGATCAATTTTACTCTTTATGATGGCCCTGATCACCTAGAAAAAATTCTCTACAAAATAGGTTTTGATGTAATTATCTTCAGATGCATTGATGGTGAAGAGACAATGGTTGTCATGAAAGAAGTACATGCAGGAGTCTGTGGTGCTCACCAGTCTGGATATAGACTGTCTGATCAAATTCGAAGGCTTGGATACTTTTGGACTTCAATGATATAGGATTGTGTTGATTTCACTAAGAAGTGTCATTCTTTCCAAGTATGTGCCAACTTCATTCATCAACCCCCAGAGTTTCTTCATATAGCTAAATATTCATATCCATTTTCCACATGGGGAATGGATGTAGTAAGACCTTACCCTTTGGCTACATCCAAGCAGTTTAAGTATATTCTTACTACTACTGACTTCTTTTCCAAATGGGCAGAGGAAATACCTCTCAAAGAAGTTAGTTCTAAAAGAATTGTTAGCTTCATCAAGTCTAACATCATTACCAGATTTGGTGTCCCTCATACCATATTGACAGACAATGGCACCAACTTCTGTTCATCCGAGGTAAGGAAGTTGTATCAAGAATACAATATCAAATCCAACCATTCCTCTCGGTATCATGCAACGGACAATGGACAAATAGAATCTTTCAACAAGAATCTTTCAAACATACTGCAAAATATGGTGGATAGAGATAAGAAATCATAGTCTAATAAACTTTTTCATGCTTTGTGGGCTTATCGGACCACCACGTGCACTTCTACGCGGTCAACTCCATATTCATTGGTATATAGAACAGAAGCAGTCTTGCCTATTGATATTCAATTACCTTCGCTCATAGTAGCCATTTGTGATCAGTCATCTATATATGGACAATCTCAAAAGCGATTGAATGAATTGGAATGATTAGATGAGAAAATATTGTGCACCCTGCACCACTTGGAAGTCTATCAGAACCGAATAGCACAAGCTTTCAACAAAAAAGTTCGTATTCATTCATTCATTCAAGGAGAATTGGTATTGGTTCTTAGAACTCCAATGATACTAGGAAATAATCCTCCAAAGCTTGAGCCAAAGTGGGAAGGACCTTACTCAATACATAAGGTCTACTCCAATAGAGCTTATTATTTAATCTCAATGGATGGAGAACTCATTATGATTCCAACCAATGCAAGATTATTGAAGAAGTATTTTGTGTAACACAAATACATCTTCTTCGTCCTACATGACGTTAAACTGTAAAAGTTCCTCTTTCATACAACATGACATTAAACTGTACTTTCGTCCTAAATGATGTTAAACTGTAAATGTCCCTTTGTACGTCCCACATGACATTAAATTATACATATTTTCGTCCTACATGATGTTAAACTGAAGAAAAAAAGGTCCTCAATCACTTCCTAGCTACATGATGCTAAATTGTGTAGCATGTGTCCTTACTGTATGACATTAAACTGCACAGTCCCCTCTCATGTCCAGCAAGACGTTAAACTATATAACCATCGTCCTAGCTACACGATGTTAAAATGTGAACCTCTTCGTCCAACATGACATTAAACTGTGAAAAAGTCCCTAATACATCCCACATGACGTTAAACTGTATTTAGTCCTCACTGCAAGACTTTAAACTGCACAGTCCCCCATAGTCCTTGCTGCAAGACTTTAAACTGCATGGACCCTCTTTCATCCAACATGATGTTAAACTGTGTCATGTCCTCTATATGTCCTAACATGACATTAAAATGTGCATCGTTAGGGTTGTTTCTACCTCTTATTTCTCACACCGAGTATGTCTCACGTGAGCTTATAGTAAACTTCAACCATAACACCCTCTCTAGGACGCTAACCATGCGTAAGTCCCAACACAATTTTTTGGTCATTATCCTCAAGAATAACTTGATCACTAATTAATTCTTTAATCAAACTACACGAACTTTGATCCTTGCCTTTTAGGCTGGGTATGTAGGCAACCTCCCAAGGTTCAAGCCCAAAACCAATATTTTCCTCTTCACGTCAGTTCACCTCTGTCTCATACAATGTTGATTCATGAAGCCACCCCCAGAACCAATATTTTTACATTGGTTCACCATCGTCCTAGCTACATGACGCTCAACTATGTAGCACCGGTCCGTGCATATGACCTTAAACTATTCTCACTTTTGTCCTGTATGACAATAAAATACAACATTCTTTGACACCCTCACCTGAGAGGGAATCATTATTTACATTGATCTAAAATCATGTTATATTCCAAAGACTACGTGCATACATGGAAATGCTTGAACCTTAATCTTGGGTCAAACCATCTTTTCACTAAAGTCCCCTTTTCACCCTTCACTTGTACAAACCAAATCTGTACAGAGGGTATTTTAAGAACTATGTGTGGCTTGATTCCCATCCTTATGGGATACGTAGGAATGTTCAAGCATCCCTCGAATCCAGCTTCAAGTCTTTGGGCCTAACCTCAAATTCCACTTTCAGTCCCTTGGCTAAAAAGTCCCCCTGAGAAAACATGAATGTGGTATGAAAACCCTGGTCTTCATTCACATCAGATTTATAAAACACACAATGTGTATTCCTCATTATGGTTCGAGCTCTATGACCCTAAAACTAAGATCTCCTACATTCTCATCCCACATGAAGTTAAACTGAATTTCAAGAACTACATATGGATTGATTCCAATCCTTATGGGATACATAGTGAATTTCAGTACCTCAATTCAGGACCCAGCCACAACATGATTATGGTTAGCATTGGTCTTTGTATCTCTTACATGCATCGTAAAATACCCATTTTCATGTGTCATACTCCTAACCTTAAATATTTCTAGATCTCCATAACCTTTTTCTTGACTTCTGATCACAAAATGTCTAATACCTGGGAATTATTTTGCTTGACCATGCAGTACGTGCCCTTAGGCGGCCTTGCATAAACAGTCTACATACCGGACCTGTTAGCCAAAAGATACTATTATTTGACTATGCATCCAATGCCCTTAGGTGGCCCTGCATAATTCAACCCCCTAACAGGTTTGTCAAATAGTGGTAACTTTATTCTTGGGAGGAAAACCTCTTTTGTCCTTATTTGTCTTAATGAAAATATGTAGGGATTCACAAAAGTAGCCATCCTTAACATATTTGTCACATATTCTTTTTCATGATCTAAAAGTATTCAAGTCTATGGTTTATATTTCCCTTCCCTACGTTTGGGTTAGACCTTCGCAGGAGTGACATTCATCCAATTATTTGACAATCTTGATTGGTAATATCCTCTCCATATTCAAGTACCTCTCTCCATACAACAGACTCTATGCTTTGGAAAATTTGAATCTCCATAAACTTTCACTGGATTTTATAGCAGAAGAAAAGTAAAATTTCTGAGAGTTCTTTTTCCTGACTATGCAGCACGTGCCCTTAGGCGGCCTTGCATAAGTAGTCTACATAATGGACCTGTCAGCCAAAAGATGCAATTATTTGACTATGCAGCCAATTCCCTTAGGTGTCCCTTCGTAATTCAACCCCCTAACGGGTTTGTTAAATAATGGTAAATTCACTCTTAGGAAATACTTCTTCTAATGCCTTTTAGCACTTTTTTCATATCATTCCTCAGATTCAAAATTTCTTAAGTCATAGTTTACATTTTTCCCCCAAACTTGAATATGGTAATATGTTTTCAGATAAATTATCAAGGAATTGAGTCGATTTTTAATCCATTTGTTCAAAGCTATTTCGAACTTAAACATTAGCCTTTTTATGTCTAATGTGCATGACTTTAAATTGACCACAAAAGACAAGGGAACTCTGAACAAAGTTAAATCCCAGCTCAATAAACATACATTTTGTATGATTTAGGTAATATTGAGCAATAAAAAGATTAAAAGTTTGTAGGGTTATTTTTATAATCCTAGAAAAAATAAAACTATGCTTACTCGGCCCATTGGCTTAGGTAAAAAAATTTAAACAAGTAGAAAAAGAATGCAGGCACAAATGATTGAAGATGAAAGTGTTTTTCATTGATGAACAAGAGTTAGAAGGACATCCACAGACTATAGTCTCTTCTCTTTTTTAGGAATTACAAGAGGCTTTCAACATAACTATTCATTTGATTTACGGCATCCCGAGCTTCATTAGCAGCCACCTGGAATTCATTCATTCAACTGGATACAATAAGAGATGTAGTGATACCAGCTCTTCTTGGAACAATTGTAAAAGAATGTTCTTGAGTGCGGTTTGAGAAAATTTTCTGATGATCAAACAGTGACTTTGTTTCTGTCCAAGAGACTTGGAAGATGGATACATGGATTTGAGTATGGAGAATTGGAAGTTAAGAGCCATTTGAAGAGAGTACTCTTTTCAGATATTGTTCTTATGTCATGATAGTCTTCTCTCCACCAACCGGCAGTGGAAAACATATCATCCCATAGGTTTTCCATTTTCATATCTGCAAGGAAATGGCATGGAGAAAAATTTGAAAAGTTAGCATCATTGTTGCTGCTCTTAATGCACATCATAACCGAAATAGAGGAGTAGTAGTGTGGATGCATCTCAGGAAGATAGTTCTTTGGCTCTAGAATGTCGACTTCTTGCAGATGACCATGCCCATACAGAAGTAGGTAAATACTTTGTGGTAAATTAAGATGATACTTCTTCAAGTACTTGGCCAAATCTGGGAGAGTGTTGTCACAGATATTATAATAATCATGGCCAAAGATGATCATCATGTCATCAATCTGCATGCTAGCTAGCTCATTACCCGTTATGATTCTTCTAGGAGCCATTGAAACTGCACAAACATCAGATAATTAACTTTTAAGTAAGTTGATTTTTCATAAAATTTGTGAAGAAATTCGAAAAAATGGATAAGTCATTAAGGCGTGTAAGTACCATATTGGTGCACAAGTCCAAGTTAGTCGCACAAGTTTTACTACGCTAGTACAGGCGTGCAAGTCAGAAACTCACTTCAGAAGCGCGACACGAACAGAAGCGCGTCCAAACGGACGGCCAAGTCACTTGCGCGAACAAAAGCTCACCTTCACAACGAGAGCGAGGTGATTTGAAAGATGGGTGCTTTATGTGAGAATGGCACCCATATTTATAAGCAACGCCGCACCCCTGCGCACCAAAGCCTGCGCGGCTCGCACCTGCGCGCTGCTACTTGCGCGCTCAACACTTGCATGCCCAATTTCCTTGGTTTTCTTCTTTACCTCAGAGTCAAATCCTCCTTCCTTTCAGATCCAACTCTGAGGGGGGAATTTTGTTGATGCTCATTTCCATCATAGAGTCTAATGACTGAAAAAGGGGACTACCTTAAGCACAAAGAGATTCATCCTTTGAAGAAACATCAAAAATTGACAAAGGCATGAACAAGGATTTTTTTACACAAGGGTCGCGCAAGTTTCATCATGGTCGCGCAAGTATACTTGCGTGCCACATAGTGGTCGCACAGGTGACTTGCGCGCCCTATTCTATTTTCACCCAAGGTCCTCAGTGGGCTATAAATACCCCTTGTGGGCCCCCCGTTTCGAGGAAAAAAAATCCAAAAGTCAGATTTAAGCTCCCGGCGCCCTAGTCTCTACTTGAAGTCTTTCGAACACTTCTAAGGTAATTTCTTACCTATAATGGAAGATCTAAAGAGGAGGAATAAGGTCTAAGTGTTGAAATTCATCAACACTTGTGCGCCTAAGTGTCTAACCCTTAAGGGAAATGAAGACACTTGCGCGCCACCTTATCCCTTCAATAGAACTTGCGTGCCACCCTTTTGGAAGCCTCTAGGGATAATACTAAGGGATTGAGCCAAGCTTCGCCCAAGTATTACCTTATGGGTTAACCGTCGCCCAAGTACACATGTTTCGTGCAAGTATACTTGCACGACCAGGACTTGCGCGCCCAAACAGGACTTGCGCACCTACCTCTTTTTGGGTGCCCCTTCTGCCTATTCAACTCTTTCCTTCAAATCCACCTCTCCTCTTCAAGATTTAGCCTTCAAAACCCTCTTCAAAGACATTTTTGGCATGGTTCCTTTGTTGTATTCCTTATCTGAAAGGAATTCTGTGGAATATATCTCAAAACCTAGTGATTTACATATCTTTATGTCACTAAGTTTAGAGATTTCATTAATTTTCAACCTCATTATTTAAGATGAGAATATCTTTAATCTGGGTCTCCTTTTCAAGAATAAGCCCCAGTCATAATTTCTCTTAACCTGGGAATCCTCATTAGGAGTAAGCCCCAAGTTCTATAACCTAGGCCTCCTTTTCAGGAGTAATCCCCAGTCCAAGTTCCCTAACCTAGGCCTCTTTTTCAAGAGTAATCCCCAGTCCATGTTCCCTAACCTGGGCCTCCTTTTCAGGAGTAATCCCCAGTCCAAGTTCCCTAACCTGGGCCTCCTTTTCAAAAGTAAGCCCCAGTCCAAGTTCCCTAACCTAGGCCTCCTTTTCAGGAGTAAGCCCCAGTCCAAGTTCTCTAACTTGGGCCTCCTTTTAAGGAGTAATCCCCAGTCCAAGTTCCCTAATCTGGGAATCCTTTTCAGGAGTAAGCCCCAATTCAAGTTCCCCAACCTGGGCATCCTTTTCAAGAGTAATCCCCAGTCACAAAAATCCTTAATCTGGGCATCCTCTTTAGGAGTAAGCCCCAAGTTCCCAAATCTGGGCATCCTCCTTTGGAGTAAGCCCCAATCTCAAATCCTCTTTAACCTGGGCTTCCTTCTTAGGAATAAGCCCCAGTCATAATTCCCCTATAATTTGGGCATCCTTCTCAGGATTAAGTCCTAAGTTAAGTATCCAAATCTTCATAAAGCACGTATACCTTTATGGACCATGTTCCCGAGATTCTTCCCTGAAGTAAAGTCCCGATCTTCATTTATTTGGGCAGTCATACATATATAAGCCCCACATTATTTCTTATGATTGCATATTTCGTGGCACAATCGTCAGGTTTTACTAATACCTCTTGTTTCTCACACCGATCATGACTCACGTGAGCTTAGAGCATAAAAGTAATTATGACATCTTTTCTTTGGGCCATCAATCATACATAAACCTCATACTTCATCACTCGAACTACATGGGTTATGATTCTTTTTCTAATAAGTATACATAGGTAGCCCATCTGTGGGTACGATCCCAACTCTGAAATAATCCATGTCCTTATGAACGACAATAAACTTCAAGTTCCCCACTGAGTGGATTTAAAACTAGTATGGTTATCATAATGACCAAGATATTTCTATATAATGTGTTGAAGGATACCATTGACTAAGAATCTATAACAAATACAAATGATTCTCTATCGATGAAGAACCTCAAATACATATAAAAGATTCTCTAAATTTCATACATATTAATCATTGATTGTTAGATCTAAAGGAAATCTCATTTTCAGACTTGGTAATTTAACAAGGATTCACGAACATTACTCAAATCTATAAGAGAGTCCCGAAGTAGACAATAATTCCCCCCAAAAAGGTGTGATGAGTCCGACCTCCCATCCTCTCGACCAATGAAAATTCTTAAGCCTCATCGGTCCACGACTGATGAGCACCTACCTTTGGAAAGTAGGTCCAAATGGATATAGAATCATTGGATGTTTCTGGTTCTACAAATAAACCAGTTAGAAACCGATTGGAATGTTTGAACCTTAAATAAACAAGGTCATCCCCATTTCTAGAAGAAACAATAGTATTATTAAAATAACATAAAATAGAAGAAAAAATAATACATAAAAAAGAATGGTGGGTTTGTTTACCAATTATAAACCTTGATGAAGTTTTCTGTAAGAAGATTGTATTTTTTTTTTAAATGAATATTGATTAATAAGACACAATGAGAAGATACATTTTTTAGAAAATATTTTTAAAAGATGTAATCAATATAACTCTACCTCTTCATTTACTTATTAATCATTATCATTTAAATTAATACCCACTTAATTATAATACCCTAATTTTTTAACCCTTTAATTCTACGATAGTTAACTTAACCACAAAGATGAAATTACTTAAACCCTAGTCTAGCTTCGGAACACACAATCGCAGCACCCTATTTTGATTTATGTTCTAAGGTTAGATTATGTTTAGTGGTTAATTAGAGCACATATCCATTATGGAGATGAGGATTAATTGAGTTTAGGGATTATATTTTAACTCTATAAACTTATCTCGTGTGGTCTTGTATTGCCTATTAAGATCACGCTCTCACAATTCACACAATACTCAACCTCGCATTTTTTTGTGTTAATTGTTAAATTGCTTTCTTAGTTTATTCTAATTTAAAAACTAAATTCATGGATCATATTAATTGAATTACAGTATCTCATTGATTCAACATAATTAAATGAAGAGGGTAGAAGATAGATCGATCACTAAGAAAACTACTCTTCCATGGGCGATGTGATCATCGTGGAGATATGTTGCATGAGAAAAGGATTGAAAGGGTAGAATCCATTGTCATATCCACTCTTGAATTCCAGCCCAAAGAGGAATATAATAATATTAAAAGGTAAAAACACATAAGATTAATTGAAGAAAAATTCAAGATACAAGCATGAAAGTAAAGAAATACAAAGAGGAGGTGGGAGAGGAGATCCTTTTTGGAAGAGATGTTTGCACAAGGCCTTACTTCTTCCACGAGTTGTGAGGGGCTCCCAAGAGACACACTTTCAGGAAAAACTTCCCAATTCCTTGAAAAACTATTCCAAAGAGTTAAAACACCAATTTATAGAGTAGTGGGGAGGATAGGTTCAAAGTGGTTTCAAGTGTGAATGGGGAATCTCGGCCAAATATTTTAATCCAACTTGAACCGCCCATTTTACCTTCAAAACACGTGAACCATCTATTCTTACAGAAGTATAATTTTTGAAAAAAAAAATTTCGAACTCCTCTCAAAATTTGGGCTCAATCCCTGTGCGGATATAGAAGTTATAGCCTAAATATAGAACTCATGTCCAATCTGGTGAGTCCAGCCCAGATTTGACTTCATAGCCCATTTTCACCAACCAAATGCATGATTTAGCTCTAATTTCCTTAATTAAAGTTGTATAAAATTAAGTCAGGAACACATTTACAAAATATTAAGTTCAAATAATTCAAATAAAATTAATTATGTTTGAAATACTACAATGAATTTTTAAAGGGTAAAACTAGAATTTTCATCAAATTTTCAAATGAATGATATAATCCCAAATATTCTGTAAATGAACATAGTTACCACAATTTGAGGAAATTATATCATTTATTATCAATAAAATATTCAATAAAATTGTGTTTTATCACCCATTTTAGGCTGAATCAAAGGATGAAATTTGGTGTATGGGGGCTTAGAGGTTATGGTGTAGTGATGATCAATGTATCATAGTCCCTTTCCCCTAGATTATATGATCTCATTGTTGAATGTGCACGTGGATTCTAGATTTGTTTTTATTAGGAACCATTGTGGTGTGTCCATATCCTTTGTGTCATAGTTATTTCTCATTTGGGACCCATTGTGGCATGGCCCTATGTGTTGTGTTGTGCTGCATGTTTTCCCAGATTGCTTATGTGTTGTGTTATGATACATGGCTTGTTCTCCATTATATTTAGGTCTTTTCTGATTAATTCCATCAAAATCTCCACATCATTCACTCCCTCAAGCTTATCATTTACATATTCCACATCACTTGTAACTATATGATGAATGAAACCAAACTTATTAAGATTCAATGAATATTGTAAATATTTCCTATATATTTGTCCATAGGTTATGAATTCATCACATAAGTTTTAATCACTTATTAGTTTCCAATGTCTACTTCACACACTAGGTTCTACAAACTTTACTACCATACAAATGAGGAAATCCTTAGCAGTGACTACTCTAATGTCCAATCTATAAAATATTTATCAGATATGATACTATCAGGACCCACCCCCATAGGAACTCCAGTGGAGTTGGGAATATATTAGTGTCTGAACCCCCCCCCCCCCCCCCAATCCTATATTTAAATGGACATGGGTATGTTACAATTGGAAATGTAATGATACTGACCAAGCTAGTATCATAACCAACAACTGACCTGACATTACACTAACCTAAGAGGCGTTCATGATCCCTAAAGGATAGCAATGATCCCCTGGGAAAAAGATACAATTAATGTGGAATATTTTACCCCTAAATTAGAGTAAATTAAAAATTATCTTTCTTTTGAAAACTAGACATGTCCCATTTATAAGTTGAACATCTAGGAAAATAGTAGATACGCAAAAAATAAATAAACAGGAAGCAGATATCATAGATGGAAAATAAAATCCCACTATTGACCAAAAAAAATTTAACCAGACATGTACCATTCCTAAATCTCATTGGACCTATTTTGGATAGGTATAACATATGAGTTCTCATTTTATGTTTTATTTTCAGTTTGAAATCTCCTCTATCATGCGCCTCTCCTCTGCCACGAACACACCTCTGACGCACGTTGAATGACTCCTTTTTAGTGATTTTTCTCTTCTTACTCATTGGTTTCTTCTTGTTCGAATTTTATTATTGTTTGATATTGATGGTTATGTTGTGAAATGTATGGGCTAAACACCCCACTGAAAATCATGGTCATTGGTGGTCCTTGTTTACGCACTAAATGAATTGCATGTTGGATAGTTCCTGTTGAACATTTGAATATAAAAATTGGTAATTTACATATACTTGGATAATGAATAAATTCCCTAGGATGATAAAACTTTTGTGATAACCCCTGAATTAACAAACAGAATTGAATAAGGGATGCTTTTTAAAATCTGAAATTGTGTTTGTTTGGTTTGTATGATGTTGCAATTGTGAGATCGATTGTGTGTTTGTATGGTTTTTCGGTTATTGGAATGATTGGTATGCCATTTGTTTTCCATGTTGTAGTTCCTCCACCATTGAATATCAATCCAAACCTTACCCATTTCAATGGAACCACCACTTTGTTACTAGTGCAATTCCACTAAATCTTAGAAAACCACTTCACTAGAGGACTCTATGGGACACTTTATGGACACCCTAGTCAAATAACCATAACAACACATGTAATGAATCCTTACACCTACAAGCACTCTATTGAAAATCATACCATATATTCATTTAGTACCATAGTTCATGACTTGAGACATTATGTTTCTAGAGAAACACTAAAAAAAGGGTTTACAACAATGCATATAAATCATATTTTGGATACTAAAACATTCTAGTGCAAGGGATTATCATATCTAGTTCCATTGATCGAGTGGTTGGGAAGATGGGTGTGATCTACTTTGGTCCTGAGTAATGCATGGAGAGGTAAGGGTATTGTTTACCATAGCTAGTTCCATTGATTATAGTTGGATAATGACCCTAGTTAAACATCTTTTGTGTAATTATTTTGTTAAATATTAATATTATTGGATCAAATAGGATGGATATGAACAAAGAATGGATGAATTTCAATTGGTTGACAAAAGAGTATGAAGATGGAGTGAAAGAGTTTATCAAGTTGGAAAAAGATCATGCATATGAACCTTCTCAAATCCTTTGTTTGTGTTTACATTGTTGTTATTCAAGAAAAATTAGTCCATTGGAGTTGGAAGAACACCTGATCTATCACGGAATAGATCAAAGTTATATATGTTGAAATAAACAAAAGGAAAAAATGAATGTAGGTAGTGTTTGGGTTAACACTGCATTTTATGGATCATCTGATATGATTACAAGCATGAACAATGAAGACGATTGTATGGAGGATGTGATTACATATGTAAATGATGATGAAGATCGTATTGAGGAAATGATGAGGATAGTTAAAGATGAACTTCATGATTTCCCAAAATTGTTTGAGAAGTTAAAGAGTTGTGCAAAGACGTCATTTCATGCTGGTTGCACTAAATATACAGTATTATCAGCCATACTAAAGCTGTATAATTTGAAAGCAGGAAACGAGTGGAGTGACGCCAGTTTTACGGAACTACTTGCTCTCCTAAATGACATGCTCCCAGAAGATAATGAGCTCACGATACGAACATATGACACCAAAAAAATGTTACTCTCGATGGGAATGATCTCTAAAAGAATACACGCCTGCATGAATGATTGTATACTATTTCGCAAGGACTATAAATCACTTAAAGAATGCCCAAAGTGTGGTGCTTCTCGATACAAGAAAGATGAACCTAGTCCTATGAAAATTGTATGGTACTTTCCAATCATTCCAAGGTTTAGGTGCATATATATAAGTGAGGATACTGTAGGACAATTGACATGGCATACAGATATAACAATTAAAGATGGGAAACTACGTCACCCGGTAGACTCTCCTCAGTGGAAGAGAATTGATCATGAGTATCCTGAATTTGGAAACAAGTCGAGAAACCTTTGTCTTGTGTTATCTACATATGGAATGGATCCTTTTGGTTTTCAAAGAAGCGGTCACAGTACATGGCCGATTATATTGGTAAATTATGACTTACCACTGTGGTTATACATGAAACAAAAATACATCATGTTATCTATGCTTATATCATGACCAAAACAATTGGGTAATTATATTGATGTTTATTTGGATCCATTTATCGAAGATTTGAAATTATTGTGGGATTTAGGTGTTACGTTGTATGATGCTTACAAAAATTAAGATTTCACTTTAAGAGCCATATTGTATGAGAAAATAAATGACTTTCCTGCTTTTGGAAATTTGTCAAGATATAGCATTAAAGGAACTCAAGGGTGTCCCATTTGCGAACAAGGTACATGGTCAATTAGGTTTAAACATTCATCAAAAACCGTGTTTCTAGGACATCGCAGATTTCTACCCTGACAACATAAGTACCAATCTTGGATGACATCATTCGATGGAAGTTCAGAAGAACGTACAGCACCGTATCCACTAATAGGTGATCAATTGTTTGAGAAAGTAAAATATGTGGACACTAATTTTGGTAAACTGTTTTCAAAAAACCTTACAAAAACCAGTTAGAAAACGAGATCAATTTTTTTTGAATTACCATAATGGAATTGTCTGTATGTGAGACATTTCTTGATGTTATGCATGTTGAAAAAATGTATGTGATAGATTCATAGGCACATTTCTAAGTGCACCCAGAAAAACAAACTATAGAATTAAGGTTAGGTTGGACATGGTTGAGATGGGAATATGAGAAGAGTTAGCACTAGTAAAGGGTGAAAAATGAACATTTCTTCCTCCTACTACACTCTTTCCAGGTAGGAGAGATATTAGTTTTGCAACTTATTGAATGACGTAAAGGTTCTAGAGGGGTATTCATAAAATATCAAGAATATCATGTCAATGAACGATTTAAAGTTAAAGGGTCTGAAATCACATGACCGACATGTTTTGATACAAGATCTAATTCCTATAGCTTTACATTGCATTTTTTCAAGAATGTCTGCCATACATTAACAAAGCTCTATTTCTTCTTCAAAGCTATATGCAGCAAAGTTATAGACCCGGCGAAATTGCCAACTATGGAAAGAGAAATTTCCATCACATTACGTGAATTGGAAATTTTCATCCTGCTGACATTATTTGATATGATGGTTCATTTTATGGTTCATTTGGTGAGAGATATTCAACTATGCGGTCATGTTCATTATAGATGGATGTACCTCATTGAATGGTATATGAATATTTTGAAAGGGTATATCAAAAATCGAAGTCATCTAGAGGGTTGTATTGTGGAGCGATATATATTTGAGGAATCCATTGAATTCTATACTGAATACCTATCTGGTGTGGAAAACATTGGCCTACCGAAATCTCATCATATTGGGCGGCTTGAGGGTGAAGGAATTTCTGGAAGAGAGGTTGTCATAATCAATATTACAGATCGAGAGAAAGCCTACCTTTACGTTTTTCACAACATTTTTGATGTTGACCCATATGTTCAAACCCACAAAGAAATTCTTAGGCATTTGAATCCATCTAGGGCTGAAAAATGGATATCAGATACACATAATCGATGGTTTATAGTATGGTTTTGGGACCATATTTTTAAGAAGTTGGATGAAAATTTGGACTCAATTTCAGAATGACTTCGATGGCTATCCATATGACCAACACTACTACAAATACCCCTTTTATCAGTGCTAAAAAACCCCTTTTATCAATGCTAGAAAAGTGTTGTTAAAGCCGGTGAAGATAAAGGGGGGTCTCCTTTATCAGCGCTTCCTTTATCAGTGCTTTCTTTTTAGCACTGATAAAGGACCCCTTTTATCCGCGCTTTTTTAAAAGCGCTGGTAAAAGTTAAAAAAATAAATAAAAATTAAAAAAATTAAAAAAAAATTAAAAAAAATAAAAAAAAACCTGCCAATCGGGGGGGCTTTTATAGCGCTTGAGCCCCCCCTTTTACAGCGCTTTTCCGCCCCCTCCAGCACCCCCACGCACCCCCTCTACCCTTTATCAGTGCTAGCTCCCATATTCCCCCATGCGCGCGTGCCCCTGCCTCCACCAAGTTTTGAACTCGAGACATCCCCCTGCGCGCCTAAGCCCTTACCACTCCTCTATTTTGATTTGTTTTGCATTTCATGATATATCTATATATATATATTTTTAGTTATATTTATTCATATAGTAATATATATTTATATTAATATATATATATATAGTTATATTAATATATATATATTTATATTAATATATATCTCTATTTATATATATATATATTTAGTTATATTTATTCGTATAGTAATATATATTTATATTAATATATATATAGTTATATTAATATATATATATATATATAGTTATATTAATATATATATTTATAGTGATATTAATATATATATTTATAGTGATATTAATATATATATTTATAGTAATATTAATATATATATGTAGTTATATTAATATATATATACATAGTTAGATGAATATATATATATATATAGTTAGATTAATATATAGGTATATAAATATTCATATATTTTTATTTTAAATAAAATGGATATTAGTTATTATTTAGATAAAGCTAATATATTTTATATGTAAATATATTTTATTATTTATATTTATAATTAAATTTTTATGTGTGAATATATAAAAAATATGTATATATTGTTATATATTTGATTATAAATAACAGTGCATTATAAAAAATGATAAAATTTAAAAGACATAATATCAATATGAATGTAATACCTTGGAATAAATTCATTCCCCGTCAAAAAAATCCAATAATACCCCCTTAAATGAGGCTGAAAATCCACAAAATGTTAAAAAAATCGGGGTACCCCGACTAAAACTCAGTTTTGGAGGCCTTCTGAGCCTTTTTTGGCCTCTAAAAATCCTTAACTAAAGTCCCCCTTGGTCACAGCAATGTAGATCTCATCACAGGCTTCTATTTGATATGTGGTAGAGCTCAAACGGACACCCGGATCAAAAGTTATGATCATTTGAAGTTCGAGTTGCATTTTCAACATATTTTGGATCTTTTTTTAATTTTTTTTATTTTTTTAGTATTAAAATTGTTAATAAATGACTATTAATCCATAATAATTAGCAAATTATTAATTAAAAATATTTTTTTAATTTTTTTATAAGCCATTTTCACTAAATATCTTATATATTAAGTGTAACTGTATATTTATACTTATCTAAAATATATTTAAAATTATATTTAAAAAATATATATTATATTTATATCAATATAACTATATCTATATATTTAAATATTAATATATATTTTTAATGATTTTTTTTGGAAGTAGACCCTTTATCAGCACTTTTAAAAAAACACTGATAAAGACCCCCCTTTATCAGCGCTAACGAAAAAGCGCTGATAAAGGGGGAAACCTTTAACAGCGCTAAAAAAAGCGTTGTTAAAGGGGGTACCTTTATCATCTCTAAAAAAAGCATTGATAAAGGGCTACTTTTATCAGCGCTTTTTTTAGCGCTGATAAAGGTACCCTTTATCAGTGCTTTTTTTAGCGCTGTTAAAGGTACCCCCTTTATCAGCGCTTTTTCGTTAGTGCTGATAAAAGTGTGGCGCTGGGAAAAACTGTTTTTGTGGTAGTTCAAGTGCGTATGTATTATCTTATAATGTTTATGTAGTTAATGGTTATACATTCTATACTAATGAACATGATGAAGACAGTACCATACAGAATAGTGGAGTTACACTCATGGCTGAAGCGATGCATGTTTCAAGTGTGAAGGACAGAAATCCAATTTATGTGAATATGTCATACTTTGACATCATCAAACAAATATGGGAGTTGGATTATGTGAAATTCCAAGTGCCAATTTTTCAATGCAAGTGGGTTGATAACAGGAGTATTGTTAAAATAAATGAATTGAGATTCATGAAAGTTAATTTCAGTAAGGAAGGAGAGAAAGATGAACCGTTTATAATGGCATCATAGGTAGTACAAGTATTTTATGTTCCAGATCCCAAAAATTGAAATTGGTCAATTTTTTGGTTATCGACCAAAACAACTGAAGGGTCAAATGAAAGTTCAATGAAGGATGACCCTTTCATTTGGAATTCACAATCATTTCGCAGAAGTCCAAATGTAGACATTTTTTTTATGTAAGAGGAGACCACAATAAAGGTATTTACATAATCGATAGAGGGGTCAAATCTATTCATCCTTAAAAAAAGAGTTCAATAATCAGGTTATTTTTTTATTGTAATATACATTGTGTTACATTATATTATTATCTATTCACTACTATTTTTATGTAATATAAATTAAATGTTAAACCACTTCTACAGATAATGACTTATGTACCTGCTGATGCGCCCAATCCCAGGGCACAACAGGTCTCTCAACCTGTTGTTGCTGGTCCCAGTGCAGAGAAACAACAGGTTTCTCAACATGTTGTTACTGGTCCCAGTGCTGAGGTACAATTGGTTTCTCAACCTGTTTCTACTGGTCCTAGTGTCAATGCTAGCACTCCGGAGGAACATGACGATGATGATGAAACTGAGGAAATGGTAGGCAATGAAACCCCGATGATGCAAAAAAAACAAGAGCACCGTAGTTTGATAGTGTTAGCCAAAATCCTTAAGGCAAAAGAAAAAGGCATCAAATTTAAGGTGGGATGGAATAAATGAGGCCAACATGTTAACCCCAATAAATCCATGTTTAGTACCTACATTGTAATCGTCACTTAGAAATGTGTGATGATTGATGTACAATCGTGGCACCATGTTGTCATTGGGCTGAAGACACTAATGTGGTAAGAGATTATGGTAACATTATGATATCATTTCTTTAATTTATTAAAATAAAATAAAATATTAAACCATTGACTTACTCTTCATCATCCCTTGAAGAGTGCATTTATAGTAGATGCCCCGCACAAGGAATATATATTAAGAGTTTTAGGAAGGATTCATAGAGTCTTTCACACAATTTTAATGAAATATCATCTTAAAGATATTGAAGGTAAAATAAAGCCACACCAACCTCCTCTTTATGCACACTTTATATCCCAAGGATCATGGGATGTGTTTAGCATCCGTCATGTGGAGCATACTTTTCAGGTATATTATGTCTAGTAATACGTTGTTTGATGTTGCTTATATTCATCACTTTGATTGACAATTTTTTATTTATGAAACAGAAACTGAGTGCTGAAAATAAATAACGGGCATAAAAACTAGTGTACCCTTACTGTAAAGCAAGGATGGGGTACGCTTCACTTGAGAAAAAATTGGTACATATTTTAAATCTACCATAATACTTTTATGTGACATAAAAAAACACCATAACCATGTTCCTCTATTTATATAAAGATTGATGAATTGAAATTGAAATCCACTTCCATCCCACGCCATGTGCTATGGAAGGAGGCTCATGTAAATAAAGAGGGGATAATAATAGATTAAAACACACAAAAGTGTGGGAAACATGTGTAAGTATGACATAATATAAATTTGAGTTGCTTTAAATCACTATTACATAACAATGACTACTTATTTTCTTATATTTTTTATCTAACGTAGTCATATGAATCAACAACACCCACACCAGATGAAAACATACTTTCAGCAGCCTTGAAGCAGCCAGAACAGTATGGCCGCATCAGAGGTGCAGGTTTTGGGGTGACACCCCGAACATATTTTCATAAAGAAAAACAAGCGGAGGATCAAACTGAGTAAATGAAAATGATAAGAGAAACAATACCTATTTTTCAAGAATAATTACAATACCAGAGAAAGATGATAGCAAGTTTGATGGGGGAAGAGAAGAAAAAACTCAACAACAACCTGTGCATGAAGATCCCACCCCACCCCCCACCAGCTTTGAGGCAAGCCATTCCCCTCAAAAACTTGACTTATCTGAGGTAATCAATGTTCTAATAATTGTTTCTATGAAATTTGAATCACATAAACACTAATACCTTTCCTGTACTGATATTCTACAAGGTGAAAATGACTGTGATTTATATTTATCAACTCCCACCTATCACCATGTAGCAAGGGCTACAATGTTCAATATGCAGAATGACATGTTACACAACAAACCACTTCCAACGGGTCATTTCAGAGTGTCAATTAATGTATCTAATAATCCGAGTGTCATGCTACCTATTCCAAATGACGATGACAACATTCATACATTCGAACAAGCTATTGGAACATTCATCTCATGACCATCAATTCTTATAAAAAAACATGTCGACAAGGAGGTATTAATTTCCAATTTATTTTTCAACCTAAACCTTTCAAATTTAATGAAAAAAGGTTTGAATCGATAAATATTATTACAAAAGGACAAAGTGAAGGGGGTGAAATGAAATATAGACTCAAAACTATCTCAAGGATCAACCAACTGATCGAAGCGATCTACTAAGATCACCTTCACCCCACTCGTTTTATATCTACATTTAATATCATTGCAGGCTCATGTGGATACAAAGTTGATAGAAGACAATACTCACATAATTGATTTTGAAAAAAATATGTACGGAGAGGAGGAATTAGATTTCATTAGTGCTGACAATGTAGATGAAATTCTCAAGTATGAATGGCTAGGTGCCTCAGTTGTAAATGTATACATGAGGTATGTTTTCATGATTTAATTTTACAAAAGATGATATACTATGATAATTATGACTAAATACATTTCATATTTTTCATAGGCGTATATATGAAAAATAGTTGAAAAGATTTTTCCATGAACAAAAATTTGGACTTGTTAGTCCTCACGTCACCTCTTTAAAAGAAGAAATAAATGACGATAAAGAGGGTAAAATAATGTCATCCCTGCTCAAATCATTTGAAAAAAAATTACAGATGACAGACTCTTTTTAATACCAATGATACAGGGGTAAAACTCTACAATTTAATCATATCAACTATATTTTCATTTCTTTCATTACTTATTCCTTTTTGTGTTTTTAGGCAGCATTGGATGCTCATTGCGGTCAATTTGGATACTCCAAAGATTTATTTTCTGGATTCAATGCATGGATATCCAACAAACTGACCACGCATGATGGAATTTTTCAATTTTTAATACACTAGATCTAACATTTTAGAACTAAACATCTAGTTATATAATTTATATTATCTTTTATTGAGGATTCTATTATGATAGGGTGGTGCATCAATATCATCTACTTCATGGAATGAATCTAGGGCCTAAGGAAAAGAACACCCATAAGATCTACAACTAAACAAGTATCCTGGTATATATAATAAGATTTCACTATCCAAACACATATCAAAACAAATTACTTATTTTTCTTAATGTTTCTACAGTGTCCAAAACAAAAAAACGGAAAGGATTGTGGTTATTATGTTTGTAAATTTAAGAAATAGATCATATTTCATCAACAAACTAGCATCCATGAAGAGGTATTTTCGAAAATAATTACTAGTTCATTTAAAATATTTATTAATCCTTTGTGTATTTATATTTTCTCAGTACTACCATGGTTGTCGCAAAAAATCATATTCACAAGATGATATAGATGTGTTTAGAAACGAATGGGCAGCATACCTGATGGAAGATTGTACACAAATAGGATGAAGGTGAATTCCTACTACTTATATTATCCTTATATGATCATTGATATCTCCCTTGTTTACACTTATTGATCATCTATGATCACCCTTTCTTATGTTTCATATCATTAGGTTATGAAGAATGGTTTTAGAAATTATTTGTCTTTCTAGTAAAGAATAACTTAATGAGAGACTCTTATGAACTAGTTCTTTATGTTTCCATGTTTCCAAAACCACTATAACTAAAATATTATGGAATGGATCATTTATATTCTATATTTTGGTCATTTGGGCTGTTGTTTCTACTGATGTAGTGTGTTGGAATAAAATTTATTGTGCATCACTCACAAATTTAATAACAAAACTAAGGATTCTTTGTGCACTTTACTACTGTTGGTTAACTACCGCTTACAATAGCATCTGATCTGAACTTCCCATCTGGTGTCCCCATGATTCTCTCATCCCACACCATCTCTATGATATCATCATTCAACATTCACTTTTCCTTCTCTTCCTGCACCCATTTACGTAAATGGGTGCAGGAAGAGAAGGAAAAGTGAATGTTGAATGATGATATCATAGAGATGGTGTGGGATGAGAGAATCATGGGGACTCCAGATCGGAAGTTGAGATCAGATGCTATGGTAAGTGGTAGTTAACCAAAAATATTATAGTGTACAAAGAATCATTAGTTTTTTTATTAGCTTATATTTGGACCAAATAAACCTTCTGGAAAGATGTAAAGGTAATGTTACGATATAATATCTCTATTTTAACAAAAAATTATATAATGAAATGTTGATTTAATTTTTATTATTCCTTGAAGGGTTAATTTATTTTAGAATATTTCTATTCATGTGACATGCCTTTGTAGGAAGAGAAACGACGCTATGTCTGCTCAATAACAGAGGTAATCTTGATGTTTTCACAGTAAAAACATTGTCCATAGAATTAATGCATTATTTCATATTTATATTTAATTTATTTCTTTTATGTAAGGAATATTAATCTACTCATATGTGATATCAATGTATGAAATGTTTAGGTCATTATAGTTGGTATTAGAGTAACTGGCCTATTCAAAATTGAGCAAATACATTCAGTTATTTTGATGCTTTAGGGAGATGATTCACAAGTCATGTCTATATTAACATGACTCCAATAACACATCAAACAACAAATGATGAGCGAAAATCACCAAAAAACATAATCCACATCATTTGACACCTAGTACCCCTGTGACCATTTCCCTAAAATCATGATGGTCAACACCATATCAAGTCTCAAGAGCCATGACCTTGTCCCGACGACTTCGTCACCTCAAATCCCGATGACCAAGTCGCCTCAACCTGATGATCATCATCACTCCAAGTATTTGAGCCAAGACCCACCTAATGAACCATATCTCCTCAATCCAGACGATCAATACCCACCTCAATCCTAAGGCCAATCCCATTACATTCCCATGGAATCAAGTAACCAATATAAAAATTCAATTTAATTAAAATTTACACTCGGCCTAAACTTTCCAAGTTAGTAAAAACCTCTTAACCGGTTTAACCAATCATAGTGGAGAAAGAGCATGCCCATAGGCATCTCATATAATCATTAGAACAATTTAAGCATGTATTTAATTAATTAGGTTCTCGCTTGAATAACCCACACAATGTATATAGACGCACCCCCAAAACACTCACAAAATTAAGGAGAAAGCTAGGAACCACCTACCTTATACTAGTATGTTCTCACTCATTTGATATCATCCTCAAAATCTATCCGAATTGAAAGAAAATGGTTTTTTAGATGAATGCCCTAAAAATAGGAAAAAAGGGCTCGCATGGATTTACCACTCCATATGGCGATATAAATAGAAAATAGAATCTAGAAAATTGAAGATATTATTGAGATGAATCTATATCCACTAATGGATCAAAGATCAAAGTCTGGATGATGGATTTACCTCAAATACTAGGGATAAGGAAGATAGAGGAGCTCCCTCTGTTGTGTATTGTAAATGGGAGTAAAGGGAGGAGAAAGAAGGAAATAGTGAATGAGGGAAAAAAATTAATTTTCCACTTTTTAATGGGCCACATGGTTTGGCCGCACAGTTTGGATAACCGTGTACCAACCGTATGGTGCCCACTATCTAAGCACCACACTACTCACAGTTAGGCGAACGATTTTCCAAACTATGAGAAAACTATGTGAATCACCTCTATTAAAAATTGAAGAGGTTTTACAAATTCATTCACCCCACCTACATAGTTTTCCAAGAACTCCACATGTAGCTAAATCCCAACTACCCACTCCTGGTACTACTCTCAGTTCGACCTCAGATCCTTGAGTCTGCCATATTCCCTGGCCCCCACCTGTCTGATAAGGCTTCCTAAAAAACCTCTCCAAATGGCTCATCTGGTCACACACATGACACTACTTCAAAACCTTATCACATTGGGTATGAACATTCCCTAGATTACTACACTAAAATAATTGTACTTTAAACCCACTCCTCGGAATTTTTTCTACCCTCGGTGTCTCTGGACGAAGTGCTCGAAGAATCTGGCCTCAAAATCCTTCTGATATAGTCCCTTGTGCCTGCCCGCCTATACCTATACATCCCACAAGCATTATGTCTTTCCTCTAAGCATGTATTTCACCAGCCTCACCCTCCGACCTGGGGTGTCCTGAGTTAGTCAAAGATAGTTTGTACCAACCCTATCAAGTTCTCTGTTGTTTGCAGTCCACCTTCACTTTGAAATAGTGATGGGTGTTGAGACTGGAACTCTCGAGTCAAGTACGCCTTAGATAGATCATATCCATGGGATCCCCTATCTGTTCCCTATATGAAATGAACCAGGCTCACCTTGATCTTATCATCAATACATGGCCCAAATTTTTTCATCTACAACTTTTCCATCTGCAGCTTTCTCACTTGTACTGAATCCTGTACCTGGAGATCATGATCATCCCGACCCTTCGGGGCCTCATCCCATGAACACTTAAATAGAACTGTATTGCCACCCTCCTGTCACTCCAATGAATACCATCTAGGTTTCATCCCACTAAATACTAATCATGATGTTCAAACAACCATATCATTGTATATATACAAATATCGCCAATAGAAAAGGTTGTAACAGGTAACACATCTCACCACCCTTACACTCCCTTACCACACCATGTCACACAACATCTGGTCTCAAGGCCACTTACCTACCCATATCAAGGTTAGGTATCAAGTATTATCTAGTCTTATGGCCCCTACCTATCCATATTAGAGTCAGGCATCGCATATAATCTGGCCTCAGGGACCCTTTCCTACCCATGATAAGGCCAGACATCAAATATCATGTATCAATTTGGGTTAGCTGAGTATAATTACACTAAATATGCTATACATAAAAAAACTATTTAGTTTCTTTGTTGACACTTTAAACAACTCACCCCCAATAATCATCTATGTATACCCTTATTAGGGTCAGGAACATATATCATATGCATATAAAGTCACATACAGATCTCATTGGAACCACGTGTTTGGGTTGGATGAGTAGAATTCCACCAAAAGAGGCTAAGTAGGAAAACACTATTTAGCTTCTTTTCTGAAACTTTAAATAGTCCAACCCCTCTTAACTCAATCTAGGTTCCCAATTAAAATCATAAGAAATCATACATCATATGATACTAAGTTCCTATCATGATGCGTAATCAAACCCCCCTTTCCATACTGGGCCAAGAGTCAAAAATCCACATAATAACTAAATATTACACCCAAGTGTTCCACCTGAGGTGGAAATCAAATCAATTGTAAAAGAGAAAAGTAAAACATCAATTTATTGTTGTTGTAAACTTAGTTTTTTCCCTGTGCATGGGTATGAAAGCACCCAAACATAAGATATGTACCTAGTCCTGACATACTCAAAATAACAAGTGACATACTCAAAACTGAGCAAACCCATTCGTATTGTTTTAATATTTAAAAAAATGATCTATGACTCATTTGTGACAAGTGGTGTGACTGGTATAACTCCAAATGTGTCTTTTTTATTAAAAAATGACATTTTATTAATGTATTCTTTCATATTAATGTTTAATTTATTTCATTATTGTATTAATAACATAATATTTTTTTTCTTAAATAGGTGTAATTTTTTTCTTGAGTTCGGATTCTTTGTTCGACAACTAATACCATGGATGACAATTTTTAAGAGGGGATCACGGATGAAAAAAAGGATGAAACATTAATGTTTTTAACAGTGTGTTGGATAGTTGTAATTGTAACCATATAAAACATTGTTTTAAATGTATATATTAGTGTGTGTTTTTGTATTCATGATGTCAAGTAAATGTATATAGCATTGTTTACAAAACTCTTGTGTGCGTTGTTTCGTTATTTTGTGCTTTTTTTGTGTGTAGGTGTTGTTTTGTGCAGCTGTTTTATGTGCAGGTGTTGTTTTGTTATGTTTGTGTGCAAGTGTAGGTGTTGTTTGTGTGCAGGTGCAGGTGTTGGGTGTACTGTTAAATAAATAGCACATCACAGGTAAGTTGGACTTTATCAACACTAAAAAATCACTGATAAATTGGGCCTTTATCGGTGCTCAAAATAGCACTGATATTGGGGGGACCTTTATCTGCACTTTTTTTAGCACGGATAAAGGGCCCCCTTTATCAGTATTTTTTTATCACTGTTAAAGGGGACCCCCCCCCCCCATCTTCTCCGCAATTAACAACATTTTTCTAACACTATTAAAGGCAGTTTATAGTGCCAATAATAGCCTTATTTGTAGTAGTGGTCTCTTCAAGAAGTAGTTTTATCCTTCCACATTGAGGTCAGTGTGGATCCAAAAGCTTACGCAGCTTCAGCGGGATAACATAACCATGGTAGAGTACTCGATGAGGTTCGCAGACTTGTCATGTTACTCCCTAGATATGGTTAGGGATCTATTATTTAGAGCATGAACCTTTTACCAAGGCTTACGTCAGGAGATTAGGGTGTCAATGTTGCTGTTGTGCATTCCCACATATACTAGGGTCTGGAGCGAGCCCTAGTGGTAGAGATATTTCTAGATGATCAGACCCTGACTATTAGTGTTGGGCACGTGGGAGATGAGATATCAGAAGATGGTTCAATAGTTGGTATCTGATGGCAGGCTCATGGATCCAAGTGGTCGCAATACTTCAGGAGGTGATCCCAGGATGGAGGGTTTAAGGGTTAGGGCTTCCAGGCTGATTTTGATCAGCTTCATGAGAGGTAGTGTTATGATTGCAATGAACGAGGACATCTTGCTAGAGATTTTTTGACCCTTCATGCTGCTGAGAGGGTGTGAGTTGACGGACCACCTTCACAAAGGTAGTGTTTCTAGTATGGAGGTCCGTAGGGTGGCAGATGTAGTGGAGGAGCGGGTAGAGTAGGAGGAGGTGGAAGATGGTTTGAGGTATTGCCACCACCACCCCTAGGTGGTCCACGCTAGGCTCAGGGAGCTAGAGGACACAGGCAATGATATTGATGGCCATATAGGACTTTGAACCATAGGCTTTGAGGGATAGAGGTATACTCTCTGTCCTTTCTACTTTCTACAATATTATTAATAGACACTATTGAGAGGTACTCTTTTCTTTCCTCTTATTACTTGAGGGTTTATTCAAGGTAACACGGGGCGTTGGTATGACCTTGTATTGGTAATGTTTGGCATAAATTTGAATTCACGATGAAGAGGTATCCCTCTCTCACTAATACATGTCTTTAGGATGCAAGAAAACCCATGAGGGTGAGTCAGTGATGCCCAAAGTGAATAGTATCATGGTGTGGTGGATGATTCTGTTTGACTTGTGTGTTTGGGGTGGGGTTGTGTGTTGGTGGTTTGTGCGAAGGTCCTGGTAAGACCCAATGTGTGTGCTTGGGAAGACATGTTTGTTCATGGGTACCCTCATGTGTTCAGCATCAATTTGGTACGTGAGACGGTTGAGGAGGTCGTGGTTCATTTTGATGTGGATTTGGACTCACAAGAATGAGGGATGTTTTCCCCACTAAGACGCATTCCTGAGACACGATGAAAAATCATGCGGGAAAGTTAGTACCACCAAAAGAGGATAATATTGAGGTTTGGTGGATAAGTTCCTTTGACTTGTGTGTTTAGAGTACAGTTTCATTGGTCTCTGCATCAGGTTAGTAGAGTGGTGTACCACTAGACCCCATGACTGCAGATGAACCAGGTGCTTGGTTTTTTACCTCCTATCACATCTGAGGAGACATGTGCCCGCTTTTTTCACATTGTTGACCTGGTTTAGTTGAACTTGGGTGTGTTTATAAGGACTCAGCCTTAAAACATTACATAATCTTGAATTAAATGAATAATTCACATTGAGGATCTTTTCAGGTTTAGAGTTTTAGATAATTAGGTCATAACTATTACATTACATCTCAAAAATTACAAAGTAGACACTTCTACTCAGTTTCTAGTTTTTTATAAAATAAAAACTCTTGAAAAAAAGAGTCATTTATAGTTCCATGTTTTAGACAGCATGACTTTTCCTTAATCCCATCTTTGACCCTATTCATCTTTAAGTCCTATGAAAAAACATTTCAAAACTTGGGATGAGCATAAAAATCTAATTAAGGGTTTTAAAACAAAGAAGAAAACATTAGTTCATCAATACATACATAACATAAGCTCTTTAACATACCTCATGAAATCATAAGATTTATTAATAACACATAGTAATCACAAATCATAAAGGTAACTTGTGGCATCCATAACATACTTATGTTTTAGCTTTCATAGCTATGTAGGGAGTTACATTTGGAATAATCATCACAGTATATTCCCTAAATCTCTTAGGAGAAACATTCACGTTTACCTCTATCATGTTACCCAATGCATTGAAGAGCTATCTCGGCCTCACCCGCCCTAGTTTTATCATGGAACCACTCATATACGTAAATAATGCCCAAGAACCATAACATATTCATAACACATAAAACAAACATAAAGGAAAGATAACATTTCCACATTATTTAAATATATTAACATAAAAAATCCATTATCAAAACCATTTTCAATACCAAAATATGTAAAAGTGAATATGGTATTTATTTTCCTTTTAAAAACATTACGACTTGTTAAGGAAGTCATAGATCAAATAATACTCGCGGTGGTAGAAAAGGTTTTTGTCACCGCTTACGTTAAAAGAAAAATTATTTTTTGTCGTTTAGTAAAACAACTCATAGAAAAAGATTACCTTTGAATGAAATGAAAATTAAAAGTTATTTATACACTGTATAAAAGAAAATCATGTATAAAACAAAATATGCCTCAATGAAAGGAGATTGAGACGAAGTCCCTTACCTCGTGTCCGACTTGACTCGTTCATTCTTTAATCTTCTGAATAATAAACCAAAGTTAATTTCTATTTTCTTAAGAACCTTTTTCAATTTTATTATGCCTTTTATATCACTTATTACCATTTTATAAACATTATTTAATCATTTAAGTTAATAACGATCATTTTGTCGATATTTGGTACTTGAGTAAAAAATGAACTACTTATATTTACAAGTTGTACATGTGGTAAAAAGTCCATTATATCCATAATTATATTCATGATTTAGATATCATATATATCATATATATTCAGTATATATATGTATTTATAATATTACATAACATTTGGATATAAGAAATGAAATGCACCGTTCATAGAGACGGTAAGTCGTACGTACGCATGAACGCTACTTTCATTTATATTTCATATTTAATGAAATGAAAACTTAATGATACATAGGAATATTATAATTCTAGTATAATATCATATATAATTTCAGTAAATCTATCCTTTATACATTCCACTCATGGCATGAATGAGTCATATCACTTTGAGGGGGCGGTGGTCCGCACTTCCTCAAATGAAATTATCGCATTTACCCATTATGGAAACCATAAAGGTGTGATATAAATAAAAAATAAAGAAGCATAGAGACAATATAAATATAATATATATCACATATAAATAAATTTCCATCATAATGACCACCATAATAGGTGGTAGGAGAATATTGAACAATCATCATTTCGTGAGGCAGTAGTTCACCATCCATAGAAATAGTATGTTCTTTACCCATTAGACGGAGGTGTGTGTAAGTTTAGTTCGAATCCTTCTCATAAAAAAAACCTAGTATATTTAGGATACTGTTGTTGTTATAAAATAAAGTAATAAAAAGAGTTTAGGGGGTTGGAGAAGTAAAAGAAAAGAAAAGAACTTAAAAGAAGATGTTACATTTAAATCGGATAACTCCCTTTGGTTTGAACCAAAAGGATTTCTTGAAGTGTCTTATACCTAAGGTAAGGATTATAGGTGGAAGATAGGGATATTTAGAGATTATTTGGGTAGAGTTTTGATGATAAAAGGGGCTTTAGAGGTGTGAGTAATGGGTTAGAGGTGAGGTATTTTTATAAGGGGGAGGAGGGGATCTTTAGAATAGTTTGAAAATATTATTTTATTATATAATGATTTTTAGTTTGTAAAGGTAAAAAACTTATTAAAGTAGAATATAAGATGACTCTTGTTCTAAATAAAACCATTCAATAAGAATTTTACAGGTTTTGGATATTGTTTTAATTTTTATAATATTATTTATTTAAATCATTCATTAATGAGGTAAACACTGCATCATTATTGTGCCATAAATAATTTTATTTATTTGATGTCTAAAAATTATAAAAAAATATCATGATGTAGGAAATTTTTTTAGTTTTCAAATTAATATTTATAGTCTAAGATATAATTTTTATAACCCCATGTAAAAATTGATTTACTAAAAGATATATGTTTATGGAATTTTTGTCTTTACTTTAAATTAATTAATATAAAGTTTAATTATCACTCTTAAGTGGATCCATGGGGTCCCAAAATAGACCCAAGGATACCCATGGTCATAAATGTATCAATAAATAAGTTTAGGACACATGTTAGGGTAATTTAATATTATTATAATATTATTTTTACCTTGAATTACCCTATTTACTTTTAACCGCGATAAATAAAAGTCAAAAGTTACTATTCATAAAAAAAATTATTTTAAACTTATTGAACCACATTTTACTTACTAATAACAACCATGTATTTCAGATTTTCGAAATTCAATTTACAGAATCGGTAAAATTTCATTTAAATGAAAAAGTCGGTTTTTTAACTACTTCTCAGTGTTTTCACTATTTATCAAAAATTGAATGTTTTCAAAAAAATACCAAAAATTCAGCCTAAGATATATTTGATATTCCAAATTCAAAAATTATATCTATTTTACCAAATTCAAAACATATAATTTGCATTAATTAATTTAAAATCAATTCCCGTTGTCAAAACAAAAAGCGTGTTTTTAAAAAATAATAACTATCAAAAGATTGACACTTGTTTATGTCCAATTTCAAAGTGAAATTACTTCCAATGAACAAAATTGGATTAAATAGTAAAAATATAATCTAATTAAACTTTAAAACCAAATAAAAAGATAATCTATCCATATAAATAAATTAGATAAAAAGATATTTTTGAATTAAAATACAATATTTTTCACTATTCATTAAAAAATGAATTTTATCAAAAAAATACCAAAAATTTAACTAAATTAAATTTTTATGTTCTGATTCTAAATAAGAATTTTATTTTGTCAAATAGAATATATAAAAGTGATAAAAACTATATTTAAAAATGGTTCTCCATCAAAAGGCGGTAAATCGACCTTTTAAAAAATATTAGACTATTTGTGCTTAAAATTAGATTCATTCACATTTTAAGCCTCTAAATTTTATTGGATAAATGTAAAAACATTTAACAAACATGTATAATCATATTTTAGTTAGTTCTATTCATTCCCACCATTACAACGGATAGGCGTTAACTACCATTTAAAATAATATTATATTATTATTTTTCAGTATGACTCAGCATTGTGTGCAACATAAGATTTCAAAGAAACTCGTTGTTGCGTATCGGGTATGTCATCAAACATATAATCCCATTTAAAGTAAAATTAATATTTAATTCACAAATATTAATAAATATGAAAATGTATTATTCTCTATTTACTTGGGATGTTACAGTTTTGATCCTTATAATTCCCCTAACTGTGTGCTTTTCGGCATCACAAGAATCCTTAGTGGTCTTTGTGGTGATCATGGTGATCTCATTGGCGTGGGAGTCCCAGTTGAGAGCTCAATTTTTTCCCATGATCCTAGGATTTCCTTTTTTGGGGATGAAAAGAGTTAAGGTGGGTAGGATGTAGTGAATTGGGTTTGACCTATAAGAATTTGGAATATCCCTAAGAATATTTATGAAGCCAGGTGTTGAGTCGGTGTGGAGTTCTGAGGCACAGAGAGCCTCAGTGTATTGATATTAAAAATATTAAATATATTTTATCATACCATCACAGTTTCATTGGAAACATGTAATGAATCCTGAGCGGAGTCTCGGATCATATTTCTGAGACCGTGATTGAGTTCAAAATGTCGTGTTTACCCTAGGAATGACATAAACTTTGTCGGCACTGAGTTTCAGGTCGGAGGTGAGTTGGCGGTGAGGGTTTTAAGTGGAGGATATTATTTTAATTAAATTAAAATAATACTAAAAGGCATTGTCGTGGGCACCCTCAAATGATTAGTGTGATTTTGGGGTACTTAGGTGTAGTAGAGTGGCTGATCAAGGTCGTCTCTCAAAGGAGGAAGTAAATTAAAACAACTTCTTAAAGGTATTCTAAAACTAAAATATAATAGAATTAAAACATTACTTGAAAGGATGGGGGTGGTTGTTTATCTTTTATAAAACTTGAAGAAGTTTGCTGGAAGAAGATTGCATTTTTTTGTTTTTAATTTTGAAATGAAGTTTGATTAAAAAGACACAACAATAAGATGTTTTTTTTAGAAAATATTTTAAAAGGCGTAATCGATCTAACTCTACCTATTCATTTAATTATTAATCATTATCATTTAAATCAATATTCACTTAATTATGATCCCCTAATTTGTTAACCCTCTAACCCTACGAGAGTTAACTTAACCACAAAGATGAAATTACTTAAACCCTAGGCTAGCTTCGGAACACGCAATCGCAGCACCCTGCATTGATTGTTGTTCTAAGGTTAGATTATGTTAAGTGGTTAATTAGAGAACATATCCATTCTGTAAATGAGGATTAATTGTGTTTAGGAATTATATTTGAACTCTACAAATTTATCCCGTGTGGTCTTGTATTACCGATTAAGACCGCGCTCTCACAATTTACACAAAATCTCGACCTCGAGTGTTTTTGTGTTAATTGTTCAATTGCCTGTTTAGTTTCTTATAATTTAAAAACACAATTCATGGATCATATTAAGTTAATTACAATATCTCAATGATTCAAAACAATTAAATTAAGAGGGTAGAAGATAGATCGATTACTAAAAAACTACTCTTCCATAGGTGGTGTGGTCATCGTGGAGACGTTTTGCATGAGCAAAGGATTGAAAGGGTAGAACCCAATCTTGTATCCACTCTTGATTCCAACACAATTATAATATTAAGATAATAATAAAAGGGATGAACATAGAAGATTATTTGAAGAAAAATTCAAGCTACAAACATTAAAGAAAAGAAATACAAAGAGGAGGTGGGAGAGGAGAGCCTTTTTGGAAGAGAGGTTTTCACAAAGCCTTACTTCTTCCAAGAGTTGTGAGGGGATACCAAGAGACACCATTTCATAAAAAACTTCCAAAATCCTCTACCATCCCTACCAAAGAGTGAAAAATCCCTTTAAATAGAGTTTTTGAGGGCTAGGGTTACATAACTTTTTAAGTGTGAAATGAAAACTCGGCCAAATATTTTATTCCAAGTTTCACCGTATATTTTACCTCCAAAACGCATGAATTGTCTGGACTTATAGACTGATTATTTGTTCCAAATCATGTCCCCAATCTTTCCTCAAAATTTGGGCTCAATCCAATCCCGGATAAAGAAGATACAACCCAAATGGTGAAGTAATGTCCAATCTGGATGGTTCTGTCCACCTTTGTCTTCATGGCCCATTTACACCCCTCAAATGCATGATCAAGCTCCCATGTCCTAAATAGAATTTGTATCTCATTAAGTCAGGAAAATAGTTACAAAATTTTATGTCAAAATATTTTACATAACAATATTTATTCCTGAAATACTACAGTAAATTTTAAAAGGGTAAAACTGGATTTTCATCAAATTTGCAAATGAATGATCTAATCCCAAATATTTCATAATTGATCATATTTAGCATAATGTGAAGAATTTATATCATTTATTATAAATAAAATATTCAACAAAATATTGTTTTATCAACTCCCCCACACTTACCCTTTTGCACTCCTAGGTAAAACCTCATATCAAGTAAACATCAATATCAAATAAAAACAAATTTTAAAACACATATCATTGAGATCAATAAATTCCAAACCAAGAATAAAAAGATATCATGCCTCATAAAAACCTTACTTCAAGTTCTAAATTTATATCATTCAATATATTTCCACTTCATTTATCCTCCCATTCACATAACACTTACCTCACTTGAAATTTCTCTCATCACACAAATATCAATTTTTTTTGCAATGTCTTTCTCATCCAAACTCATACAAGGGTTACCACAGGCTTGATAAATTCCTACATATCCACCCGATGTGAGTCAAGGACATATGTTTATCATGAGGAATTTTCAGGGTTGTTCTGTGGCTTTCAGTTGGTAGGATTTAGATGTTGAAAAATTCTGAGACCGAATGAGGAGGGCTTGACTCTTTTTGAAGTGAAATAACATTATTCTAGTTTTCACTCAAGTATGGTCTCCTCCTCACTCACCACAGTATATAGTCATCTCCATCAGTATGAAAAATCAATGAAATTTATCACCCTTCATTATTTTAGCCGCAAAAATTCCAATCTTCTCAAACAATATTTTTCTTGAAATATTCATATAGGCACAACTTTCTACATCAATTAGAAGCTCCAGAAAAGGCACAGCTTCACTTATCATGAAAGCTCCAGAAAAGGCACAACTTTCAATATAATGATTTTCTTTAGTAGTAAACACATCCCTTCAGAATTTAATTTTCCACTCAAAGTATCACAAAATGTGGTAGCACAACACAAGATAGCTTCCCCCACACTTAAGTTCAACTAGATTATGCAATTTCACTTTAAGAGTTGGTTGGATAGGGAAAATTGGCTTGTAATGTGGCTAACCTAACAGGATGTTCATGGATTATAAGGGATACAAGGATTAAATGTTCAAGTTAGGACATTATAAAAAATGATTCTTTGAAACATGGGCTTTAATACCAAATAAATGCCTCAATCATTTAAACATAAGTACCTCAAACCCTCAAGTTTTGACAGGAATAAATAAAATTCTGGTTAAATCAAGCATGGTTTGGTTCTCTCAAGAAGTGAGTTGAATGTAAAGAATATGAAAATAATGGTTTAGAAGCCTCACAGGAAAGTGGTTTCAAATATAAAGACAGTGAGATGTGGCATGGGATTCAAAATTCAGTGTACTTTTCATGAAATTACTAAATATTTGAACTTGAAACAAAGTCATTTTCAGCATTCATTTAAGCTTAGTTTTATGTAATAAATTGGTTTACTCATTGAAAGAAGTTTCAAAAATGGAAATGATAATCATTTCAGCTCATTTTTAAAAAAAAAATAAAAAACACACAAAAAATGATAAAGAAACCCACAAAATATTTGAAAACACGCAATTTTTTTAAACAAACAACAAATGAAAATCCTAAACTATAAAGGTTCCCTCCCCCACACTTAAAATATTTCATTTACCTCAATGTAAACCCATGAGATGTTATGTGTACATGAAATGCATAATTTTATTTAGGACAAGTAATATAAAAGTGAGAGGGTTAGGAACAGCCTGATATTCTCAGGTGATGATGGGGTCATGCAGTTTGATGAAATAAACTGCATCGGTAGGAAGTCCCTCGATGTATTTCTTTAAACGTTTTTCATTGACTGTAAAGCTCCTTTTGGTGTCCTCTTGTGCGATATTCACTGCACTATAAGGAAAAACATTAGACACAACATAAGGACCTAACCATCTGGAACGCAACTTACCAGACATCAACTTCAGTCGTGAACTGTAGAGTAGGACTTTCTCTCCAACATGAAACTCCCTTTTCTGGATCATTTTATCATGAACTGCTTTTGATCTTTCCTTATAGAGCCTTGATTTCTCATATTATGACAGTCTAATCTCCTCAAGCTCTTGAATTTGCAACTTCCTTTGAATTCTAGCTTGGGCCAAATCCATGTTGCATTTCTTTATAGCCCAATATGCCCGATGCTCAAATTCCACTGGGAGATGACATGATTTCCCAAAAACAATCCGAAATGGGGAAATACCAATGGGGGTCTTTTATGATGTCCTATAAGCCCACAACGCATCATCCAAAAGCTTGATCCAATCCTTCCTATTTGGCTGCACGGTTTTCTCCAAGATTTGTTTCAACTCGCGATTTGAAACCTCATCCTGACCATTTGTTTGGGGGTGGTATGGTGTGGATGTTTTGTGTGTCACCCCATAATTTCAAAGGAGGGAAGCAAAATTCCTATTGAAAAAGTGTGTCCCTTGGTCACTGATGATGGCCTTCGATACTGTAAACCTGAAAAAAATTTACGCTTTGACAAATTCCACAACAACATGAGAATCATCAGTCCTGGTGGCCTTAGCCTCCACCCATTTACTCACATAATAAACAACAACCAAAATGTATAAAAAACCAAAGGAACTAGGAAAAGGTCCCATAAAATCAATTCCCCAAACATCAAAAATCTCACAGATTAAAATGGGTTGTTGGGGTATCTCGTGTCTCCTTGAAATGTTTCCAGTGTGTTGACAACGAGAGCATGACTTACAAAACACATGGGAATCATGGAATAAGCTAGGACAATATAATCCAGAGTCTAAGACTTTTATAGCAGTACGTTGGGGTCCAAAGTGTCCACCACAAGAAAGTGTATGACAGAAATTCAAAACAGACTCAAACTCATGATCAGGAACACACCTCCTAATGAATTGGTCACTACACATGCGCTATAGGTAAGAATCATCCCACACATAAAACCTAGACTCACTTTTTAATTTTTGGACTTGATGCTTCTTCAAATTTATTGGGATTTCAGAGAAAATAATTTAATTAACTAAATCAGCATACCAAGGATGCGTACCTGAGATGGTATAGAGATGCTCATCGGGGAAAGTGTCCTGAAGTGGTACCTGGTCCAAGGTGTCACCCTCTGGTGTGTGAGTAAGCATACTCATGTGGTATACCACCAAATTCTCTGACCCCTTCTTGTCCTTTATCTCGATGTCAAACTCTTGAAGAAGTAGAATCCAACAGATAAGTCATGGCTTTGCATCTGGCTTCTTTAGGAGGTACCTCAAAGCTGCATGGTCAGAAAAAAACAACTACTTTAGATCCCAATAAATATGAACAAAATTTATCTAAATCAAATATAACAGCAAGAAACTCTTTTTTTGTTGTGGTGTAGTTTTATTGGGAAGAATCCAATGACCTCGATGCATACGAAATCACATGTGAATGTCCCTCCACCCTCTGAGATAAGACAGCTCCAACCGCGAATTTGGACGCATCACACATAAGCTCAAATGGAAGGTCCCACCATGGGGGTTGTATGATCAGTGGAGTGGTCAGACACTTCTTTAGTTCATCAAATGATACCCTACATGAATCATCAAAATTGAAGTTAATATCTTTTTGAAGCAATCGAGATAAGGGTAGAGCAATCTTACTAAAATATCTGATGAAGTGTCGATAAAATCCAGCATGTCCAAGGAATGATCGAACATCATGCACACATGTAGGATATGGAAGGGATGAAATAATGTCTACCTTAGATTTATCAACTTCAATGCCATGTTGTGAGACTATATGACCTAAGACAATTCCCTTTTCGACCATGAAATGACATTTTTCAAAATTTAAGACCATATTTTTTTCAATACAACGATGCAACACATCACCCAAACTAGAGATACATTCATCGAATGAGGATCCATAAACTTTAAAATCATCCATAAATACCTCCATGCAGGTCTCAATGATATCTGATAAAATACTCACCATGCATCTCTGGAAGGTACTTGGGTCATTGCAAAGTCCAAATGGCATCCTTTGGTAAGCAAAGGTACCGAATGGGCAGGTGAATGTCGTCTTCTCCTGGTCCTCTACTGCAATGGGAACCTGAAAATAGCCATAGAAACCATCCAAGAAGCAATAATGTGTCCTACCTGCAAGTCTCTCAAGCATCTGGTCAATGAATGGAAGTGGGAAATGGTCCTTACGAGTGGATTGATTTAGTTTCCTATAATCAATACACACTCGCCAACTATTTTGTACTCTCACAGGAACTAACTCATCATTTTCATTTTTTATAACAGTGAAACCAGTTTTCTTTAGTACAACCTGTACAGGGCTAACCCATTATGAGTCAGAAATAGGGTAAATGATACCCGTCTCAAGTAATTTTTCATCTTCTTTCTTAACAACATCCAAAGCGTTGGATTAAGTCTCCTTTGTGGCTGCCTAATCGGTTTATCCCCATCCTCCAAGAGAATCCTATGCATGCAAATGGAGGGGCTAATACCTAATATATCTGCCAATGTCCAACCAATTGCCCTAATGTTATCTCTCAAAAGATTCAAAAAAAATTCTTCATGTTCAAAAGAGAGATTGTTAGCAATGATAACAGGTAATCTATCACCACTCAGCAAGTATGCATATTTAAGATTTTGGGGAAATGGCTTGAGTTCCAATGTAGGGGGGTGATGTATGGATGGATAAATTGATGCAATAGACATATCTGCACTATGAACATCAGTATCAGAATAAAAATCATCAAAATTAGAAAATAATGCATCAAAACAATCAGCATACTCAACAGCCATGTCATAATCAGAGTTTATATGATCAGAATTTGAATCCACATCAAAATAAAATCCAAGAGAGGTTTGTCCATCAAAAAAAGGTGTGGAAGTACTCTTAGACATCAAACTAAAACCAATACTCATAATCTCCCTAAGCATAGAACAATCAAAATCCATGGAATTTTTACTTGGTGGTTCAAAATGGGAGATAACAAAAGCAGAATGGTCCTTAGAGGGGTACTTCATGGAGTCCATAACATTAAAAATCACAACTTCATCTCCAAACTCCATGGAAAGTGTACCCTCATGAACATTTATGATAGTTTTTGTAGTTTTGAGGAAGGGTATACCTAAGATAATGGGAGAACGAGAACTTGCCTGATCATCCTCTATTTTGAGCACATAGAAGTCTGCTGGAAAGATCATGTCTCTTACCTGGACAAGTACATCCTCAAGGACTCCCGCTGGATATGTCGTAGCTCTATTTGCCAATTGCACCACTACTCTCGCCGGCTTCAACTCACCAACCTATAAATAAGATAATATAGAGTGAGGCATCACATTTATTGAAGCTTCTAAATCACAAAGAGAATCAGAGAAGTGCAACTCCCCTATGGTACATGGGATGGTGAATGTCCTGGGATCCTTGCACTTTGTTGGAATTGCTAGAGTTGGTGTAATGAGTACTGAGACATTCCTTCCAAGGTTGATCCTCTCATTTCCCTTGATCCCTCTTCAATTGGTGCAGAGTTATTTTAAGAATTTGGCATACCTTGGGAATTTTTTGATGGTTTCAAGTAGAGGGATGTTGATCTCAACACGCTTGAATGTGTCTAAAACCTCTTTTTGCATCGCCTCTTCAGCCATCTTCTTGGTTTGAACAACCCTATTTGGAAAGGGAATAGGTTTAGGAGGAACATCATCAATGTTTTTCTTACCTTTATCTTTCTCCTTGGGTTTCTCATCAGTTGGTATGGAATGGGGATTCTCTGGAGTTGAGGTGAATACCGGTGGAATGATAGGTGAAGAAGCATCATTTGTTTGCTTCCCACTTCTCAATGTAATGGAAATTATATTCCCCTTTGGATTGGGAGTAGGTTGGGAAGGAATATTTCCAAAATTCTTACTTACCAGTTCATGGAGGGCAGTGGAAATATGGCTCATTTGAGTCTTCAACTCCCTCAACTCAGAACCTTGACTCTTCATCTCATTCTGTTGATTAAGAAAAATTTGTTTCAAAATATCATCAGTGTTAGAGTCTACCTTGTGTTTTATATTCTCCTGTTTCTGACTTTTTGATGTTTGAGCTTCGAATCTCCTTTGGGGTTGTTGGAAACCCTTTTGGTAAGGTAGAGGCTACTGGAAGTTTGGTTGAAAAGGGGGCCTTTGTTATGGCCTGGAGTCATATCTCATGTCTGATTGATCCTTCCACCCTTGGTTGAATGTTGGTGCGAAGGAGTCATACTTCTTTTGGGGATGTGGTTGTTGTTGTTGTTGATATGGTCTCCTAGGGAATACTGTTGCACAATATTCTGTTTCTTGTAGTTGGGGGCAATAGTCAGTTGGGTGGCTTGTCTCGGTGCAAATGCCACAAGGCATTGAAGGAGTGGGTTGGGATGTCTTTTGAGCCAAAGCAATCTGCCTCACCATAGTGGTCAATTCTTCCAACTTGGTATCAATCAAATGACTTTCAAGAGAAGAAGGACTTACCTGATGTACTCCCCTGACATGTGGTGTACCTCTATTGCCAAATTGTTGGGAGTTTTGGGCCATCTTGTCGATCAATGCACGTGCGGAAACTGGTGTCTTGTCCACCAATTCCCCTCCTGTTGCGGCATCCACCATGCTCCTCTCCATAGGTGTGATTCCTTCATAGAAGTACTGAATGAGGAGTTGCTCACTGATTTGGTGATGTGGACATCTTGCACACAACTTCTTGAATCGCTCCCAGTACTCATACATTGACTCCCCTTGTGCTTACTTGATCCCCAAGATCTCCTTACGAATGGAAGTGGTCCTCGATGCTGGAAAAAATCTCTACAAGAAAAGACGTTTCAAATCGTTCCAACATGTTACATCTTCATGTTGTAAATAGTACATCCAATCCTTTGCAGCTCCATCAAGTGAAAATGGGAATGCTCTTAATTTGATTTGATCTTCAGAGACATTTATAGGTTTTAGGGTTGAGTAAACCACATTAAATTCTTTCAAATGTTTATTGTGATCCTTACCAAAGAGGCCATGAAACTTTGGAAGTAAGTGAATTAACCCAGATTTTAGTTCAAAGTCCGATTCGAGATTTGGGTATGCAATAAAATTTGGTTGATAATTAATATCAGGTGCAGCCAATTCTTGAATGGTTCTATTTATATCATTGTTATTATTTCCAGCCATTGGTTATTATTTTATGTTTGAATTTGAATTGCTTCCAATTTCAATATTTCCAGAAGAGGGGAATTCACCAACTGGTTGAATATGGAAACTTCCTGTAGATTGAGACTGTCTGATTTGAGCTCGAAGGCTACGTTCAATATCAGGGTCAAGATCTAAGAGATCCTCGGGATTAGTTCATGTTATAAATCAAAAAATGAAAATAGGAAAAGTGTACCATAATAAAAATGAGAAGTTTGAGTTGATGGTCCAAAAAGAAAAGAAGAGGATGAAAAAAACTGAAAACTTGAGAAAGGGGAAAGATGAAAGAGAGAGGTGAAGAAAATAATAAAATGAAAAATAAAAGAAATACCTCTAAATGGTTGAATAAATTACTTGCCTCCTTAGAAACGGTGCCAATTTCAAAGGCATTGTCGTGGGCTCCCTCAAATGATTAGTGTGATTTTGGGGTACTTAGGTGCAGCAGAGTGGCTGACCAAGGTCGTCTCTCAAAGGAGGAAGTAAATTAAAACAACTTCTTAAAGGTATTCTAAAACTAAAATATAATAGAATTAAAACACTACTTTAAAGGATGGTGGTGTTTGTTTATCATTTATAAAACTTGAAGAAGTTTTTTGGAAGAAGATTGCATTTTTTTTTGTTTTTAATTTTGAAATGAAGTTTGATTAAAAAGACACAACAAGAAGATGTTTTTTTAGAAAATATTTTAAAAGGTGTAATCAATATAACTCTACCTATTCATTTACTTATTAATTATTATCATTTAAATCAATATTCACTTAATTATGATCCCCTAATTTGTTAACCCTCGAACCCTACGAGAGTTAACTTAACCACAAAGATGAAATTACTTAAACCCTGGGCTAGCTTCGGAACACTGCATTGATTGTTGTTCTAAGGTTAGATTATGGTCAGCGGTTAATTATAGCACATATCCATTCTGTAAATGAGGATTAATTGTGTTTTGGGATTATATTTTAACTCCACAAATTTATCTCGTGTGGTCTTGTATTACCGATTAAGATCGCGCTCTTATAATTTACACAAAATATCGACCTCGCGTGTTTTTGTATTAATTGTTCAATTGCTTGATTAGTTTATTATAATTTAAAAACACAATTAATGGATCATATTAAGTTAATTACAATATCTCAATGATTCAAAACAATTAAATGAAGAGGGTAAAAGATAGATCGATCACTAAAAAACTACTCTTCCATGGGTGGTGTGGTCATCGTGGAGACGTTTTGCATGAGCAAAGGATTGAAAGGGTAGAACCCAATATATTCTCCACTCTTGATTCCAACCCAATTAGGAAGATTAAGAGAATAAGAAAAGGTATGAACACATAAGATTATTTGAAGAAAAATTCAAGCTACAAACACGAAAGAAAAGAAATACAAAGAGGAGGTGGGAGAGGAGATCCTTTTTGGAAGAGAGGTTTGCACAAAGCCTTACTTCTTCCAAGAGTTGTGAGGGGCTCCCAAGAGACACCCTTGCGGACACACCTTCACAAAGCCTCGACCATCCCTCCCAAAGAGTTAAAACTCCCTTTAAATAGAGTTTGTGAGGGCTAGGGTTACATAACTTTTTAAGTGTGAAATGAAAACTCGTCCAAATGTTTTATTCCAAGTTTCACCGCATATTTGACCTCCAACACTCATTAATTGGCTGGCCTTCTAGATGGATTATTTGTGAAAAATCATGTCCCTGATCTTTCCTCAAAATTTGGGCTAAATCCAAGCCCGGATGAAGAAGATATGGCCCAAATAGTGAAGTAATGTCCAATCTGGATGGTTCTGTCCACCTTTGTCTTCATGGCCCATTTACTCCCCTCAAATACACGATCCAGCTCCCATGTCCTAAATAGAATTTTTATCCCATTAATTCAGGAACACAGTTACAAAATTTTATGTCAAAATATTTTACATAACAATATTTATTTCCGAAATACTACAGTGAATTTTAAAAGAGTAAAACTGAATTTTTCATCAAATTTGCAAATGAATGATCTAATCCCAAATATTTCATAATTGATCATATTTAGCATAGTATGAGGAATTTATATCATTTATTATCACTAAAATATTCAACAAAATAGTGTTTTGTCAAATACCCTCTCCCCCTCCCCCTTTGGTGCGCAAGGAAGGATCCCCTCCCCTCTTCCCCTTTGGTGATAGACGACCTGAGGACCAAATCGAGGAAACGAGGTGTCACTAGTCTTGTATCTTAATGAAAATCACTCATGAATCATACAGTAGCATATTCTGAGCATTGAATCGACCTCAAATATACAACGTTTCACAATGAGGTAGGCAATTTGAGTTTTAGTCTTGATCCCCTTGTTCATGTATTGTTTTAATGTTGTAGAGCCCTTATATGCTTTCTAAGGACCCCTTCAGGATCTATCTATGTGTTTTGTGGTGAATGGGGTGATTTGGTCTTCTAGTAGGAAATTACTGATGGATTTTTCCATCTACACGACGTGTAGACTGGAGGAACACACTGTGTGTTCTTCCCATTCGAGAAATATGAGTTTTGGGGAATACACACCGTGTACTGAGGGTTACATGCCATGTAGTGACCCAAGTCATGTGGCCTGAGGACATGGACAAGGAAGCCGTGTGGATGACATAGGCAAGAGACATGACTAA
Organism: Viscum album; assembly: GCA_963277665.1. Classification (NCBI taxonomy): domain Eukaryota; kingdom Viridiplantae; phylum Streptophyta; class Magnoliopsida; order Santalales; family Viscaceae; genus Viscum; species Viscum album. The sequence continues at coordinate 1,635,611,669 of OY728145.1, read as the reverse complement.
GGGGTCTTATACTAGGACGCGTCGTGTACCAGGGGGTACACGTTATGTGGTGAACATGTTTGGATGAGCCGTGCGAGGTAAATACACATCTGGGGTTCAGGTGAGGTGAGACATGTCGTGTACTGGTGGTACACGCCATGTGGTCCCACATTCCCAACTAGGTCGTGTGGTTAGAGGAAACGATCGGGTGTTCAGGTGTAGTAACACTCCGTGTAAACCCCCTTACACGTCATGTAGTCTCCTCTTGGAAGAGTTTCTTCCCATCGTATCTCCTCCTCTGAAGCTCGGATTCTAGCCTGAGAGTAGCCAATCCTGAGAATTTTTTTATGCAGAATTCTATGGTGGCCATGGTTCGGGCTTAAGAGATGTGAGTTGATTTGATGTCATGGATTTATTGGGTTAGAGACATTTGGACCAACACCGGTTGAGTGAGATCCCTTGGTTCGACCCTATGAGGGTTCGTTTGGTATTACATCCTCGGTACAGGATTGTAATATCCTCGATAGGATGATCTTGATAGAGTTTTAGTATACCTTTAGAGAGGCTAGGGTGAGATCCTCTATCATTTCTTTAGAGTTATTGTATCCATTTGGAGAGGTTGGGGTGGGATCCTCTAGCATAATTGTTTCCCTATATTGGGTTCTTGGTATCACTGTGACCAACACTACATGGGCGGTGATCCCCTATATAGCAAGATAACCCTGTAGGGTTTATGGCATCATCAAGATTAGGATCCCCTACATAGTGGGCAGTATCAATAAGGTTGTGGAATCATCGATTATACGATCCCCTACTTAGAATAAGATTTATGTAGGGTTCTTGGTGTCATCGGGATTACGATCCCCTACTACGCGAGGTATACCAGATGGGGTTTGTGGAATCGTCATGACCAACACTACACGAGTGACAATCCTCTATCTATGTGATACAATATTCAGGATGTAATATTGGGTTGTGGTATCCCCCAGTATATCCTAGGTTTTATCCCCTCTCTAAGAGATCATGGGTTGCCAGATAGGGTTTTTTGTATCCCCTAGTGGATCCTAGGAGTGATCCCTTATCTGAGGAGTTATGGGTTTTGGTTTTCCAGACTGGGTTCATAGTGTCCCCCACTGGATCTTGGGAGGGATCCCCTTTCTGAGGTTTAAGACATTGCATGGTTCTAGTAGGGTTTGTAGTGTCCCGTATCTAGGATGAATGAGATCCCCTATATGAGTATCAAGATCCACTAAGTTCCAATGAGACGTTCTTAGTGGTGAGATCCGACAAGAGTGTCCTCTCGGATGCATTCCCTATGGGATGGTGGTGTTGTGTCATCAGCTTTATGATACCCGATTGAGTGGTATATCTCAGATGCACCATCAGGGATGGATGGGTTGTACCCAATGGAGTGTATACCTCAGATGAGTGTGATCTAGGATGATATAGCTCATGGAGTGTTTGCTCCTGGATGAGAGTTGCCTTTCAAGCCTTGAGCGGGAACCTATCACTAGTTATGAGGTCAGAACCTCATGAGACTTGGTGTTTGAGACGAGTATATCTGGGTGTATTTCTGTGTTTCCTTGTGGTGTTTTTCACCTCCCTGGGTTGACACACCATGTGGTATGAGCTGAGTAGTCGTGTTTAGTTGAGGATGGTCTCGAAGTTTCTCTCTCATTTGGGTTCCCTTTGGCTAGGTTGAGTAGTATATTGCCTTTTAGTTTCTCCCTCTTCTTTTGGGTTTTTGGGGATCCTACTAAGTGTCTTTATACTCACCCCTATATGGGATTTTCCCACATGTCTTGTGTCTTGTGTAGAACACATGCCTTTCAAAAAATCCCCAAAAGGACCCAAATCAGGCAGAGCTTAGTGATCTAGATTGACTGGGGTGTTTACTAGATCTTGGATGAGGAGCTTTTTCGTGGGTGGGTGCATTTGATAGTGATCCCCTCCTACTAAGCATGTTGGACTCCATTGTAGTTTTCTTTTGGTGGGCATGTATTTTTCTATTTTTTTACTTCTATTTTACTCTATTTTAGGATAGATGTACACATGCATTTCTTTTTAGTTTTATATATCTCTGCACTGTTTCATAGAGGTGTATGTGGGTGTGTGCATACAGGTACCTTAGGCTAAGGCCTCCCTTGTGTGTGATAGCCTACTCAGCGCTGAACTCTAGCCCTTGACCTATGTAGGTGGGCTTGGAAAGTTGCGTCTTGGTCCCTATTGGGTCAGTTCATGACAAATATCACCCTATTGTGGATTTGGCCCAAAAATAATTAGGGTGATTTTGGGGTGTTGGGTTTGAACCTCAGGGAGGCTTCCTACGTATCCCATTTGGACGGAAATCAAAACCCATGTAGTTCGAAAGGTTGGATCTTACACCTATGGAGGAGTACCTTTGATTTTTTGTCTCATAGGGGATATATCCCTTTGAGATGGATACATGGCTTGGAGGAATTACACAGAATAGGAGGCCCTAAGATGCTTCATCGGGAATGTGTCCCTTTGAAGGTTCGTCTCATAGGGGACATGGCCCTTTGAGATGGATACATGAATTTGAGGATTAATACCTATGGGGTCCCTATAAAGGCTTATCTAATAGGGGATATTTTCCTTTGATATGGATACATGGCTTTGAGGACCCACACCTATGGAGGCCTTCAGAAGGAAAGTGAGAGAAAAATTCAGGAAATGATTCTCTACCAAGACATGTATTTGATCATGGAGATGTCATGATCATTACTAACCTCTAAACCCACGTGAGTCATTATTGGTGTGATAAACAAGAGTAATTTCAAGATTTGGAAAACCACACAATCTTCTTAATCTATTGGTGGACGAGGTTAGGGATACAGAAGAGAAAAGGGGCTTTGATGTGCCTGTCTCCTCACTTATTTTTGTAACCGGGGTTGGGACTTATGCATCCATATGGATATGGACCACAATAAATACTAGGGGATTAATCTAGCAGGGATATCATTTTCCATATTTTATAGAAGATGATAGGAGGATAAGGCACTAGGCCTCATCAAAGGGAAAGGCAAGTGACTCCTCTCACTGTCTAAAATGGCGAGTTCCTAGAACTGCCTCCAAGGTTGGTATCCTCATTACCACAAGAATGTATAATTGAAAACACTTCAAGGATCCCACCTACTAGGTAGGATAAATTAAATACCTCAATTATCATTGGGATTTATAATCAAGAGGACATGTTAATGTGCCCTATTCTCTGATTATACATATCAAGAGGCTTTGGAGGAGGCCTCAACTTGGTCCCTTTTGGATGAGGGACCCAAGGTAAGAGGTTCCTTACCATTAGTGGCATAAAAAAGGGGATAAAAGGAAGGCTCGTGAAGGGTAGGGATGCTGAAGGTGGCTTAGGCGGGTGAGGGATGGGCGAGCTGAATGTGGATCGCACAGGGTAGATCTGGGAGAGCTGAAGAGGTCTCGCATAGGGTTGACCTAGGCGAGCTGAAGATATCCTTGGGAGATGGAAAACCTGGGCAACAACACATTAGCGAGGCCTTTCTCTAGGCTCCAAGGGTCTCCTAATGTGTCTTTGGATGATTGGAGCTCATGTTTTGGGCTCGAGAATAGGACTTATCCCTAGTGCACTTGGACTAGGGGAGGTGGCTCGCACATGCGTTTTGTGTTTAAAATTTTAAGGGAATTATAATCCTACTACCCTCTTTAATTTCCTCTTCTTTAGAGGCTTATAAATAAACCTGGAAAGTTCATAGGACCAGGGTGAAGGACTAGGGTGAACAGATCTTCAAGTCTTCTTCTGTTTTTCTAGTCCTTTTAAATGAGGAGCCCAAGGGTCCTGTTTATAGAAAATTTTGAGACCATGGGTGAAGGAGAAAGCTCGCATATGTGTGTTTTACTAGTAACCATGTATATGTGACCCACACAAGTCTTCTAGGAACACCTGTCTGGGCATGCGTAGTGGAACTAGTGTGTAGGATGGACTTGCGTTGTGGCATCGTCTAGGGATTTGCTCAATATTACCTAGGTGAGCGTGCGATCCTTTATATTTTTCACTTATCTTTTCCTTAAAGTATTTTCCTTTCAAAATTTTCATTTTAGTATGATAAAAAGGAGTTTCAACAGTGACATTTGTATTTTTTCAAGAATTAATATAGGATTAGTTCATTTATTTAATTATTTTTTATGTTATTATTTTATAAATTTAAAAATATTCTCTATTATCTGATTTTATAGTGGAATTTTCCTTAGTCAACTTGACATGGAATCTAATCAACGTGATTATGAGGGAAATGGATAAGGAATCATACAATTGAATTTCAATGTTTTATAATGGGGTTTTAATTTTGGGTCATTATTTTGTGGAATAGAGAATTCATGGAAAAGAAGTAAATTCTTCCTATAAAATGGAGAGACTATTCATGGTTTTCCTTATTCCATTAAGTTCCTCACTATTCTACCTTTTGAACAAGATTCTTATGTTCTTCATAATATTAATGTTGTAGTGAATCAAGAATATGTAATGAAGGGAGGAATAATGGTGAATGAAGGAAAAATGACAATTGAGGAAATATAAATGAAAAATGACTGAGGTAGGAGACTCTAGAACTTCACTATTTATAGGTTCTATCCGGATAAAACACACTCTTGTTATTTTTGAATGGTGTCATAAACACAATACCAAGGATACATAATTGATAATAAGAATTTCTATTGATTAAAAATATTGGATTTGTGCATGTGAATCATCTAAAATGATAATAAAAGAGATTTTCATGGATCAATGTTTGTTTTTAAAATGCTATAAAATATTTTATGATGATATGTGAAGCATATATGAAATTTTTCTAGAATTTTTGTGAGAATATTTTATTATGCACGAAGGTTAACCACCTTTACATGTTGGCATTCCATTATGTTATACTTGATTTTGTCTAAAAAAAATAATTGTGAGGTTGATAAATATAATTTATGACTTTGTACATGGGGTCTTTCCATACTACATGGAGGCTATGAAACTCATTGATTGTAGGACATTGAAACACATTGGAATAGGGTCCATTTCACTTATCATATAACAACACCATTTATCTAGAGATTAACACAGGGGTAGTGTGAAGCATACGAGTGACCACTCCACATTGGCACAAGCCATGCTGAAACCTGCATGGGGGTCATACTGCTTAATGTCTTCCTATAACTTTTCCTTGTCTTTAGTTTGGTAGTATGGATTAATCTTACAGAATGTGAAGATAAGGTTGTGGATAGATTAGTAAATTTTAATTCCATCTAACTACTATGTGGTAGTTGTCTATGTTTCCAACAAGAGTTTGGTTATATATATACGAAGTTTATATTTACCAATGGTTCTTTAATTTTGATTAATTCTTAAGAGAGTTAACAATAGTGCTTGTGGAAAAGGATTGAAATAATATGGTGGTAGATATGGATACAGATATGATAGTGGATATGGAAATAGTTGCTTATATAGATGAGGTTGTGGTTATAGTGATGGGTATGTTTGATATAGATGTATATTGTGGTTACTTTATGGGTTGTGTGATATTTATAACACTGAATATTCATCAAAATTGCTTCCAATTAATTATCAACGGTGTACCCGTTTAATTATTCATGTTGTTTTGGATTAATTATCGATGGTATCTCCAGGTAATTGACAATAATACTCACTGGATAATTAACGAGGGTGCTTACTAGATAATTAATATTGGTGATTCTAGGAAATTATTAATAGTGAATGATGGTGAAATTGTGGGTAATTTCTAATATTTCCTCAAGATAACCATTAATGGTGTTAATTCTATGTATTTCTAACTACCAACAATGCTTGATGTTTGGGAGTAGAGACTTGAGGTTGGTGGGGGTTATTGGGTAAGGGATTTTGAGTATACTGATATGTTTATATCATTTAAGCAGTGGTGTGCACTCATCATTCAATACACTACCACCACACAATATTCAAGGTTAGGCATGACCAATATCCAATGGGAGATGTAGTTTGTTGGTTGGGCAACTAGTCTATTTTCTGCTGCTCCCCGCCCTTGACCAGATTTGGGCTTTGAAGATGTGATGTTGGATGTTGGGAGCTATGGTAGGCGCTGGTAGATTTTTTTTTGTATTTCTCCCTCCCCAGAACTGATGTGTGTGTATATATATATATATCACTTTTTGGGGAGGGTGCTTGGGGTGGGATATGAGCAGAGTTTGGGAACCTAATCAATGGTTATTTTATTATGTCATCATAACATAAATGCATTAGTACTTTTTATATATATTGATACGTGTTTTTAGGGGAGGAACCTACTGAAAATTTATATACTTATCCCTATTCTATATATGCTATTTTTTTGAAAGTATAGGTGGAGTCATTGGTGGATGATAGCTTAGTCTTGTGGAGCTTCAGAGGTTGGTAGAGTTTAGTTGCATTTAAATTTTAAGGTATTTCTTCGGGATATTTTTCGGTTGCCTCACCATCATTGTTATAATTTATGCGATTATTATGTATTATACACAATTCATTTTTTACATTTATTTTTTTGGATAGAGTTTTCGTTTATAGAGTAATGTCACCCATATTGTGTGATTTATACCCTCGACACTAGTTTCCAACCCCTTGCCTATTGGAGGTAGGCATGGGGGTCATACTTAGTCTCACTGTGAGCTCAAGGGAGCCCCAATGTGGTCTGGTCATGACATATGTACATGATTTCTTGATCAAGCCCATTCATGAATCATTGTTTTAATTGAGTATTGCCTTGGTATTTAAATCATATTTTATTCCTTCAGCAATTCTTTGATAAAGATAGTTATTAAGGGAGTAAATCCAAGATGACAGATCAAGAAAAATTACGAAAAATAATTTGGATTTTTCTTTTGCTAAAAAGGTTAATATTTTAATGTACTTTAAATGATTTGGTTATTGGGTTAAGATAATTGAATTAATTAAGGCAGTATTAGTGGATTTAACCATATTGAAGTTAATTACTACGATAAACTTTGGCTAATTGATTTAATGTAACTTTTCAGTAAACGTGATTACATATTTTAGAAAAACCATTTTTGGAAGTTGACTTATTATTTCATATTTTAGTTAATGGGTTTTAAAATAGTTTTAACATTATTTGAGATAATGAAAATCACAACATTATGAAAATTGTGATAGATTTGATAATTACTGAAAGAATGAACTTTAAGCTTATAAGTGCTCTGGTGTGGTCAACCATGTACTTATGTTATATTGTAATTTAATAGTTTTAGTGTTTGAAAAAACTGTAATAAATTTCTAAACTTTGTCTAACATCCACAAGAAGTAATGACACCTATGGATGTGCCAACTTTTTGACATCATTGTTGGGGACACGGGAAGTAAAGTTTTAAAATTTTCTATTTGATTAGATCATGTCTTCTCTTACCATGGTTCTTTTTATATTTTTATTCCTTTTTTATGCTCGTCGTGATATTTTCTTTGTCTTTGTTGGTCATAGATGCATGAGCCACACACCCATTACTCAGTAAAGGATAGCACAAATAAAAGAACTCGTAGAGTACAACTCTAAGATCCAACAATACCTCTTTATAAGCCAAACATCCATGAGGATGAAAATGGAGTTTCCCAAAAGTCAATGAGAATTGATGGGGTATCACCTTGATCAAATTATTTCAAATGTGGAAGAACCCCAAACAAGGGAAATGGCCATTATGAATTACAATTTGTCATCAATTAATGAAATGAAAAATCTACAAAGTTGAGTATGGTACAAATGATTCGGAATATGGAGAAATTTGGTGACATGCAATATGAAAATCTATACAAATACTTGTCTAATTTTTAGAAATATATAGTGACAATTGGTGTATATGTTGAAAATTTATTTTGGATTTCATTTAAAATCTTTCATATTTTACGACAATAATCTCAGGTAAAATATATTATCATGGTTTTTATGTTTTTTCAGTGTTATTTTGAAAAATAATTCAACTTAGCCTTAATTTTTTGGCTTAATGTTGAAAATACACACGAGAACTGTTCGACCCCATTTGAGATATTTTTTAATTGTGGGAAATGCAGATGCAATTCAAAGGGTGGACTCACATATTTTTCTTTGATTTAAAATTGTACAAATACATGTGTGTTTGAATATTCCTCAAATATATTTGTTTGTTTTATGAGAATTAAATGTTAAAATTGGTAATGTATTTTTCTAGAAAATTGGATTGAATTGTGATATTGAATTGCATTTTAGAATTAGTTTGGAAATACATGTGAAATGTCATTGGAAAATTATTTTATCTAAGAATGCGCCTGTTTTATGGAAATTTAATGTTTATCTAAAAAAGCAAATTCAAGGAATTTTAAATTTCAAGTTGGATATATTGTTTTTGGAAAATGTATTTGGAAATATATATAGTTTTTGAAACTAGTGATTTTTTTTTTGAAATACATTCTGAAAAGTTGAATTGTTTTTATGTCTTTGAATTTTTGAAATGGAAGTGCCCATAGCCTTTAAGGTGTTTTTTTTAAGGATAAAATGTAGGTATTTTCAATGTTGGACCAAGAGGTGTGAGCTAGGCATTAACCCACTTGAAGAGGCCCAATGTTCAGGCCTACTTGATACAAACCACATGGAGGTCAATCTGGATCAAGTGGAGGCATGTCTCGCCGCTAGTCGCTGCAAATTACGAGGTTGTTCGAGTAGGTCAAAGGGGTTCGCTTAAGGATTTTAGATCGTTTTCGGCACAACAGCAACTTTAAAATGGGGATACCGCGGGTTGCAGATGTCGGTTCGCTATTGTCCGTTTACAAACATGGAGGACGGCGGAACACGGAATTGCAGATCTGTTTGGGCACTGATTTCGGCTTGAAAATCAAAAAATTAAAGGGGGGTTCATACAGATCTGCTGGTGGTTCACAAATGGGCGTTGGTACGCTACAAAAAAGAAAGGCGGGCTGATCGATTTTGTTTGTGATGAATGGCTTGCGGGTCTGTAGGAGGCTTCTCGGGTGGAGTTTGTGAAACCGATTTTACTAGAGATGATGGACCTCGAGCTCGGTCCGTTATCCGCTGCGTATCTGGGTTGCTACGCAGGTGCGTTCATTTTAGGTCTCTGCTATAATTGATGGTCTAAATAGGTTGTCCATGGCGCAACACAGACAGGGGCTCGAGCTTTGTTGAAGTTTCCCACCGCGTGTTCGATGAAAGGCCTGAAAGAGGCGATTCAGTCTTGCAGCCCTCTACTTTAGTCCACCATGCCCCATTCCATGGTGCTGAACATCTCCCTTTTCACCAGCTTGAAACCAGCTCCTCACCTAAAACCCCGACACCGAAACCAGCTCTTCCCACTTCAATTAAGCCATTGCCACGCCTCAAACACCTACTACATTCCAGCCCCTACCAACATATAGCCCAACCAGCCTTGCCCAAGTCACCTCCTGCTATGAACCAAAACCCACAAAAACACCAACATCTCACCATGCCCTCACCCAGAATCCCACTTCTTCCCGAATCCAAAGAGTCCACCAATACGTTATTTTCCCTCACCTCAACCAGCCCATCACAGGGCCCACATCCACGTCCTTCATGCCCCACCACTTCCCATCCCACCTCAACCATCTTCAAGCCCTACACACAACAGCTAACAATGACCAAGGACACCTGACAGCTCACAACAAAGAGAGAAAAATACTTGGAGATTCCTTGGTCATTGGAAGTGAAGAAACAAGAAGTTGTCACTTGGATAAGAGGTAACAAAAATCGATCCCACTCTATTCTATAAATACCGGACAGTCCTCTGGACTATTGCTTCTCTATTTCTTCACCATGAATAAACACCCATTTTGGGATGATGTTTCTTCTACCTTATTTGTTGTTGTCACCTACTAACTCTTGCTAATTTGCATTCTGTTTAATGGTATTGTGTTTTCTCCTTCTCCTCTTGTGCTATGACTCTTCTTTCTATGAAGTGTTCTTGACAACGAACAACAAGCAACGGAGCAAAAAACCGGAAAACACACGAAAAAAAAAACAGTCAAGGTTGCAGCCAACTGAGGATGAACGTACTCCTGTTGAGTGTTCGCCCAGTTGGTGGCATGATGTGGGGTGCGTGCGATCGCCCAGGTGCTCGTGAGGCTCCGAACATAGGAAGGCCGCGGCGCACAATTGCGTACGCAAGCATGCATGGGCTCACTCTCGACGTCCCAGGGTTAGGTGGTAGGCTCTTTCCCTCACACGGGCACAGGGCACAGGTCACAGGATTTGTACGGGCATAATGTATCTGGGGCCATGCCTCTTGTGGCTGGCCCCATCTCATGGACACAGACACGGCTTGGCCGGCCCATGTGGATTGTATGGATTTCCTCAACCCAATTTCAAAAAGGGAGGCTCTTGGAAAAATTAATAAAAATATATAATTAAAAAAAAGTGTTCTTGAAGTGTACAGTTTTCTTCTTTTCTCTATCAGTACTGTGTTCTCCTACCTTTGTCATGGAGGACTAATTGGCTTTTCTAGCCTAAGAAGTGAAGTTGTGTTGCTGTTTTGAGTTTAACAATCAGTTTCATTGATTTTCTTCAACACTTTCTTTGAGATTTTGACATTATTAGTGAGGCGACAACCCATGAGTTCTCTTCCAATGTTTTTCTTTTCCTTTGCTCTAACATAACACTTCCTTACTTCAGCAACTTGGCTCGATAGAGTGAGTTGTTAAAAGGAGAATTGAAGTGGTTCTTCATGGAGTTATCTGGGAGATTCCACAACACTTTCAGGAAGAAAATGCCTCAAGCTAAAAGGCATTTTAGTAAAAGGTATCACCATTCTACAGAGCAAAGTAGGATAAAATGTCGTGAGACATTGTGCGTTCAATTGATAGAGTTTTCTAGAAATAATCATAAAAATAGAACAATGATAAACTAATTCGTAGTGGAATATCTCTAGCACTAGAATTGTTCCCTATAATTGCATTTCATTCATCAACTGCATCCCTCATTCAGTCTTTCATTTGTTTTCTTTTTGCAATCATCACTTATCTCGATCATTCACCCAGTTCAATCTTTCTCATGGCTTTTGAAATATTTTTAAAACATAAAAATATAAAATATTAAAAAAAATTACAGACACGTAATACAAAAAAGAGAACACTATGATCGACATTAAACTTCCATGAGAGATAGATCTATGAGGTTAGCCCTTGTGCCATCCCCCATGTATTTGTAAATTTTAAATTGCCCAGAGGCCTTTCAGTAAGGCCACACTAATCATTTTTATGCACGGGCATCGGGGAGTTCTGTTCTTTTACAGCGTCTCTTTATTTTTTTCTTTAGAAAACACCTAAAAATTTTATGAGAAAAATGACAAGAAATTAAAGTCAATCAACCTTGGAATAATTAGTGATGAAATTCAATTATAGGCTTGAAAAAGCGATTCAATTTTTTTTTTCTAGAAGTGCAAAATCGAAATTAACTTCATGTTCAAAAGATACATCATCAAAGTTGTGAGTTAGGTGAAAAATTAAGAGTCTTAGAAAAATTAGAAACGTAAAGGTTAAAACAACTAGAAGAGGAGGGCGAGTTCACGGATGTTGTTGTTCTGCCTATATTTCATTATGATAAACCTGTCGAGGCTGAAATAGTGTTATATGTACAACATTTCTTAGATTACTCCTCACTCTGGCCAAAGGACATTGATAAAGATTTTCAAGCTGAAAAAGTTTTTGGAGATCAAAAAGTTTCCAATGATCATTGGAATGAATTTGTTTGTGTTGAACTAGGGTATAATTTTCCTTTACATGAACATGTTGATTCAGCTCAATATTTCCTTTCTTCATTGGCGATGACACACCCGAGGAGGTGTTCTTTAAAGAGAGGATGGAGGGGTTTGATTTCCTAACTTTTGATCAAGAATTCCTCCAAGATGCATTACGCATACAAGAGGAACTGCAAGCTGAAATTAAACCGAGAGTTGATTCACTTTTAGAATTTAATGATTATAATTTTATTGAAACAAAACTAAACAATACTTCTCCTTGTATAAATTTGGAATATTCAACTAAAAAATGGATGCTACAAGGAAGTGTGTTTGGGGAAGAAGACATTGAATAGGAGTTCGTGGACTTTAGAATGAACTTTAGAAGTGGCAGTGCACCCATTGTGGCATAATTTGGACTCTTGATGCTCCTCGAAGACTCTTTCAAAGAATATTTTAATGAAGAGCCTACTGCTTTTATCATTCAGGAGATCTGTGATTCATTTAATTCTTTACTGTCAACACTTTTGTTTTACTTGGTTTTATAGGAAACTTTTACTTGGTTTTATGGAAACCACTGTCCCATCTGTTCATGGAAAGCCCTACTTACAGAGACCTTTGGCTTTACTTCGACAAACTCTTGGATATTGTTGGAGTCTCTATCCCACATAAGAGTTATGGTCTTATGTGATCTTTATTATTGATTATAAAATAACCTCAAAGCCTCCCTTAGAGCGACATCTTGGTTATTGGGTCCACCCTCTCTTATCATTCTATATGTTATCAGAGGAGGTTCTATCATAACCCTAGCCCTCCCGTCTTTTTTTTTCTTCTGGCGGACACCTAGGTATTTCCCCTCATTGGGGGGCGGCGGCCTCCATGGCTAGGGAGCCATAAGTCCTTCGCCGTCGCCCCCTGCCGACATTTCCCTCCCTACGGGGCCCCTCCTGCGTGTCGCCCTCCTGCCAGCCCCCTCCCTATATGCGTGCGACGACCCTCCGTGACCCCCTCCTGAGCGGCCTCCTGCCGACGCCTCCTTTCGCCTCTCCCAGCGCGGTGGCCTCCCCTCCCTGCGCGCGACGACCCCCGCGCGATCTCTCTTGGTGCGCCCCTCCCCGCACGATCTTTCTCTACGACGGTGCACCTCCAGTGTGACCACCCTTCCCGCGCGATCTCTCCCGTCCACTGCTCCCTCTGTGCGTGTGACGGACCCCGGTGGCCCCTTCTCTGGCCTCCTGCGACCCCCTCCATGCGCGCAACGACACTCGCCGACCCCTCCTGTCGCCAACACACTCCCGACGCTGCCCCTCCCGTCGCGAGCGACTCCTCGACGACCCCTTTCCTCTGTGCGCGCGACAACCCTCTGTGGCCCCTCCCTCCTGCTGAGTGCGACGACCCCCCTCCAGACGCGACTCCACTCCATCGCGACGACTTTCGTTTGTGTCGCACATCTCTGCTTGGAGATCTCGTCCACGCTTGTAGATCATGCGTGCCCTCACCTCTTCGGCCCTTCCCCGCACGCGCCGTTCTCTGGCAGCACCGGTTCTCCCGACGCGATGCTATTGCGCAACAACAGGCCATCGTCAGCGGAGGCTATCTCCGGTGGACGCATCTTTGGCTCTTCCTCTGCTGCGCCCCGACGCCAGCCTGTCCACGCGGAAGCCACCACCTCCCGTCGCCAGCCCTTCTGCCGACAACCCCCCTTTTTGTTGCAAAATGAATTAATTGCCTTTATTCAGGTTCAATGCTCCTTGTTGCTCTTCAGACCCTTGCTATCAATCACTTCTGGATTCGCAAAATCGGGCGTCGTTTCACCCGACCTTTTGGGTCTACAAGTCGGACGTTGTTTCACCCAACCTCTTGGGTTCGCAAAGTCAAACGTCGTTTCACCCGGCCTTTTGGGTCTGCAAGTCGGACGTCGTTTCACCCGGCCTCTTGGGTCTGCAAGTTGTGTAAAGACTCGGAAATTTCAAGGGAATTTTTTTCTAAATTTTCTTTGGGATTTTACAAGAACGCAGTTTCTGACGGCACCTGATTCCGAGGCCCGGTGTGTCCGGAATCATTTTCCGAAGTTTGGTTCGGGTACGTTCAGTGAACGAACGAGCGAGTTTTTCTATCTTTTGAACGGGTGCTCGGAATCGAATTCCGAGGGCACCGATGGAACCGCAGCGCCGGTATTTGCTTATAAACGCCTATTCCGGAGTTGCGTTTTCACAAGAGTTGATGATAAAAATTGTGGAAGATTAATTTATAATTATTCAACAATTTTTATTTTACTCTGTTTAATCCTTTGGAAGGAAGTTGTGTAACTACCCAACCTCCCTTGGGAGGTTATGAGGGTGGTGGGGCCCACACGAACCCCACCTCTTCATATCCTATAACTCCCTCAACTCACCCTTTAATGTTGACAACTTGGCTTGAATTAATTAAGTAGGATTAATTCAAACTTTTGAAATTCTTTTTTTTCTTATCTTGTGTTAATAAAATAATACTTGGGCTTATTTTATTTTTGGTTAGAGTCTTGTCGCATTGGGAGGATTTGGGAGGCTTGAAAAACATCTTCTTCAACGACGAAGAACGTGAAGAACGAATCGGTCTCCGACGAAGAACGCCGAGTTCTCGGAAACCGAGTACGCGACACCGACGTCGTTTTCTTCCGCGACGAATCCTCGGACAATCTCCGTCTTCGTCTACGAATCCTCTTTCCACGACACCGACCCGCGACGCGACGTCTTTTCCTCCGCGACGAAAACCTCGTTCAAGCCACGCTCGAGGTAAGGGTTTATTTAATTATTTTCGTTCGTGATTCTAGTTTGTCGTTCTTCGTGGATATACGACCAAATGATACCGATTAACGAGAGGGGGCCGGACCGCACAAACACGGCCGACCCCCCTCCTTTATCCATCTTTGATTCTTTGTGGATGGAACGGAATGGCGTGGTGCCATCGCACCACGCGGGAATTGCACGGCAAGTAATGCGCGACGCCGTCGCGCCGCGCCGTGAAGATGAACAAGAACGCGACGCCGTCGCGCTGCGTCGAAGAAAACCGAAGCACAGTGAACTTATTGAGTGGTTGGTGACTCTTTATCAATGCAGGTTACTATAGAACGATGTTGCTTTATGAGATCATTCGAGTTAGGGGGTATGTGTGTGTGAAAGTCTGATATTTCTCATTGTAATTCTACTCATTAACATAGTGAAATCTTTTCCTCTTTGTGTATGGATCATTTCCTAAACTATATAAATCTTTGTGTCTTGCGATCTTCTCCTTATTATTTTGTCTTTCTCCCTTTTACTCTTTTTTCTGGAATCATTTATCTTTAGAACTCCTGGTGTTTTTTTTTTCACAACAAGATGTTGAACAAAATACCTTCTTGGAGCGACTTAGATGGAGGTCGCTGCGATTCCCAATGTATTAGCTCTATTCACAACCAAGAAGGGGAAGCTATACATTGCTTTGCAGCTCCATTGAGATAAGGCCCCTCCCTTATTGCAGAAGCTAAGACAGTTCTTGGGAATCATTTGTGTGCTATGAAAGCTCTTCAAATCTTATTTGTTTAAATGGACTCTATATTGGTTCAGAGGAGTCTTGTTGATCCAAAAATGTCGCTTTGGTCCTCATTTATCTCACCCTCCACTGTAGTTTTCTTTTTCTCCTTGGATACCTCACTTCTCCATACATACAAAGAAGGTAATCACCTCACCGATGCTTTGGCTGCCCTTGGAAGGGATCTTGGGGCGGTCTCTATTTTTTCAGATAGTAGCTCCCTCCCCACTTATTATAAATTTTTGGTTCATGAGGACACCCTTTGTATTTACAATTTTTGTCTGCCTTAACTATTGTATTTTTCTTATTTATGTTTCAATAAAAAGAAAATGACGATGATAAATATCATGATAATAGATTCTAGATATTTGGGTGGAAGGAACAAGCTGTGGTGGTTCCTATTTTCCAAACCAAACCCACTATCAGACTGTGGTTAAGGCACTAAAACCGCAGAGTTGCAGAAAACCCAACTACAACACGCTTTTTGTCCTTAACTTTTTGAGTATTTTTTTGGGAACGAATAAATCTGTACAGTAGCTTGCACACCTATTGGAAACCAAAATCTTCTGATGTCCAGCCTTAAATCCAGGGAAGCACGAGGACAACAACTTTGTACATCGGTTGAGACAAATTCTACAATTGTCCTATGTTTGAGTAAGCATTCATGTTTATTTTTATTTTGTATTTTGGGCGTTACTTGTGTTTTCTTGGATATTCTTTGTAGTTAAAAAGCAGGCAATAGTTGAACACCATATTGAAGATTAAATAAGTTGTTGTCTGCTGCTTTAGTAAAGCTTCTTGGTATATTTTCTTGACCTATTTTTAGTTTGAAGTAATTGTTTTCTTTTTTCTTTTTTTGTAGGAAACTAAGAGGGAAATGGATGAGTATCAACAAAATACCAATTTAAGTTGTTGTCCTTGTGTCTTTGAAAATAACATCAGGTCTTATGTTTTTCACACCGTGCTCTTTTATTTTTAAATTATGTTGAGCAGAACTGAAAATCATTTTTGTGAGTACATGAGGGGTAATAAATTGAATAGGTGTTGGGGAGGCTAATTTTCATTTTTTCATTTTTGGTTAAAGATCATTGTGTTTTTTGCGTGTTTTTTTTTTTTAATTTTGACTATTTTTTATGTCTTGAGCTGAAATGAAATATCTTTAATAATGTTTCACATATCAGTCAAATTTACAAGATCTATTTGATTTTTGAAAAATGGGTTTAAATTATTTTTGATATGTGATCTTCTTAACTTTGAATCTCAAGAATTATTATGAGTTTGCCTATTTTAAAATCCATGTTCATTAGAGACTGTCTAATAACATTTTCACCTTATGATGTACTCTAAAATAATTTTGGCATACTTTTCCTAGTATCCCCTTTTCTTGAGTGAACTGGAGTGGTGCGGTTCCTTGATGATTAGAACTTTATGATTTTCTTCTTAAAATATTTTTGAGAATGAAAGAAGGTATTAATATTATTGAGGGGTATTTTTTTGATAATCCCCTTTTATCCACTTTGAGATCCGCCTATACATCAACCCTTCTCAAGCCTGTGGTTTCCATGCCTGCCCTTATTGGTACGAGCTATTTTATCCATACATACGGCCTTCTCTTAATATTTTTCATGGTTGTTTCAATGATAGGTTTTGGGGGAAGGGACCTCATGTGTTATATATGACTTGATAAACATGATCTTGAGATGAAGATAACATTTCTCATCACTTGAGAAGTAAAAAAAAAAAAAAAAAAAAAAATCCATGGATGGTAGGTTTTGAAGTGAGCTAGAATAGATAACTGAGGTTGAAGAAATATGAATGTGAGGGTAGACAAGAAAAGGGGAATTGATTTAATAAAAAGAAAATGACAGCTTTAGTTTTGAAAAATGACTGGAGGTTTCTTATTTTTTATTTGTTTGTGGAATGTGGCTGAGGTACTAATTTTTTTCAAGGAGTGAAAAATTTAGGTGTGGGAGTGATAATTTATGTGCTTATTAAAAATTAATTTTGAATTTCATTTAATGTCTCCCATCTTATGACTACCATCTTGGGTAAAATACATTATCCTCATTTTTATTATTTTTTAGTGTTTTTTATAAATAATTCCACTTGGTGTCAAATTTTGGAATCAATGTTGAGAATATACATGGAACGTAATTGACCATATTTTTTTCTATTTTAATTATGGAAAATCCACAAGAAATTCAAAGGGTGTACACAAATATTTTTCTTTAATTTAAAATTGAACAAATACCGTCGTGTTAGAATATTCCAATTTTTTTTAGGAATTAAATGTTACAAGTGATAATGAATTTTTTTAGAAACATGAATTGAATTGTGATATTGAATTTCATTTTGGAATTAGTTTATAAATTCATGTGAAATGTCATTCGAAATCTATACTCTGAAAATGTATTTGTTTTATGGAAATTTGGTGTTTTCTTGAAAATGCATATTATGAGAATTTTAATTTTCAAGTTGGACATGTTATTTCTAGAAAATGTATTTGGAAATATATTTGGTTTTTGAAAATAAAAACTTCATTTGTTTGAAAATAAATTTTGAATAGTTGAATTTCATTTTTGAATTGGAAGTGCTCATTACCTTGAGGTGATTTTGTTTACCAAATTGTATTTTTTTGAAATGTTGGACCAAGAGGCATGGGACGGGTATCAAACCTCCTCCAAATGATTAATGTTTTGGATTTATTAAATGAAAGACATATTGGGTCTGATGAAACCTTCCAAACATCGGAAGTTATCTTTGGAACATACACACCAAAAACAAAAGTACTTAGAAGATAAGTCACACCTAAGTCACTGCATTTCACCACACCCCTCAATGCAAACCACGTAAGAGCTTCCAAAAGACAATGATTAAAAAAAGTGAAAGTAGAGCACACAAATTTTATGTGGTTTAAACTTAGTTCTACTCTATGAGAGGAATGTTGCAAAACTTTTATTATGGAAGTAGAATATGATTAAAATCACCTAAGTCAATCATAGTGAACAAATGTTTCTACCCTACTACTCAAATTAGAGTTCAACGTAGTTGAAGTGGTTAGACTTGTGCCCAACATGTTTTTTTCATCGGTTTCTTCAGATTTCTCAAAACAGGATGGAGGATTTAATTAGTTGATCACTCTTGTTACATCATCATTGTGGCGAAGGATTTAAGTGTAGAATTCCTCTTACGGTATCTAAATGTACTTTCAAACCTCAAAACGTCATTGTAGAATCATTGAGTGCTAGCATAAATGATTCTCACCACTTGTGTTGTTCGCCATCGAAACAAGAATTCTTTTTGAGCATGAAAGATTCATCTATTTCTCTTAGGGACTTGAGAAAGAGGAGGATCGAAGTTCCCCATTCTTGAGAGTTTTCTCTCTAGGGATTAAGAGGATTTTATTTAAAGAATGATGTGCAGAACAATCATCATCACCTAGAAATGCTATAATTGGGTTTAAATAGCTAGGATATAGAATTGGTTATTGCACCTTGCCCTTTAGACAATCTCTTAATCCTTAGCGAACTCCACCACGATTATTATTATTATTATTATTATTATTATTATTATTATTATGATTATGATTATTATTACTATTATTATTATTTCCTTGACTAGCACAAAACTCGCAGATAATTTAAATTTCATTTAAATGATATTTAATATACCATTCCCTCGAGACTCTTAACTTGGTCCGTAAAGAACTCCTCAGAATTCATCAAATCTTGCATAATAACTATTTATCTAAATAAATAAATATCAATGTATTATTCATTCAATAAATATATATGAAATCAACATAACTTGAATAATTATTATTCCTTAGAACTTTAGAATAATATTTATACTAACATTACATTCATATAGAGATTAACTTAGGTTATGTATACATTTAGTGTGTAACCATTTAGGCCCATTTCTCAGTGAAATTAACTTAACTTTCCAAGTCCATGTTTAGTGTCTAGCAACATGTCAACACTCATAGAGAAAGATGTTTATATCATAATGACAACAACCTTCTATAAATGGTTATTGTGTAATATAATCCATTCGTTTCAATATATATATTCAAATAGGTTACAGAACTAGTTTCATTAATCTATATGCTTGATATATACAGACAAAACGGCCCGAGGCATGTATTGGTCACCCAACCCATGCGCCATAAATAATTTTTATCGAAAAAGTGGAGTACAATGCAACCACGTGGTGTAGGGAGGTTACACCATCCAAAAATTGAGTGAGACTACAAAAGTAAGAGGAAAAAATTATACATTAAAGAGAGATCAAAAGTAAGGTTGGTGTGAGGAAGCTCCAATTCTTTTATATCTTCTATTCACAACACCAATCTTGCATCAATACATTTTAAGCTTTGACAGATCAAGTACAATCTCAACATCAATAGTTTTCCTTGGCTATAGTGGCACCAGAAAACACAGGACCATACTCTATATTCCTTTGAAGCCAACCTTCCCACCAGCCAAAGCGGCTTAAATGTGCAATAACAAATGCATGCCACAACTTACAAAGACGATCCAACAAGAAGATGTAAATGCTCCTCAATGAAACTTCATAAACAGACACCCTCCAGATCTATATAGAGTATCCCAAAAATAATGATTGTCTTACAGGATCATCATTCTCTATGAGCCAACCAAAATTTCAACATCAAATGGGCTAAGCAACAACCTTCCTTCTTAATCTACCACTATTTTCAGGACTTCTCAACAACCAAGAAGCATCACCATACTGCGATTTACTAAAGAATAGTTACACAACATAGATCCAACTATAATACATAGGCATCCACCAGAGAAAGAAACTCCAAAATAAAAAAATGGCACTACTAACACAAGATGAAAATCATCACCATAGAATGTCTTTAAAATTAAAACTAGGATTATGTTCTAACCCAGTTTCTATCTTGGAGAGAATATGGTCTATGATTTGAAGATAACCCCCATAGTGATTTCTCTATCAGTATATTTATTATACACAATTGTGTCTTGTTCTTCGATCTAACAGTCTAAATCCTTTTCCAAGTCAATCTTAATCTTATGAGCATTCTTCATCTTGGGGCCAATATCTTCATCTTTATCACCGCTAGTATCATTAGATGGTTCTAGCTCAACCACAACTGATGTAGTGATAGTGTTAGCTTCTTTTTGGGGGTTAACCGTATGATTTTCATCCCTTTCCCCTATGGTTGGGAAGAGATGCTATATTTCTCCAAGCTTATCCCTAAGGATCTAGTGACAATAGTTCTTTCTAATTTAGAGTAATCAATACATTTCCTAGTCTTTCTCGGGCGTGGAGTGATAAATCCATCAGATTCAACAATTGTATTCTTACCTTTTTACCACCCAAATGGAAAAAATAATCAACAATTTGATGCACTTGCTCATTTTCATCTTTATTACCTTCATCAGATCGAGTGAGACTCAACTGAGTCATTGCAGTCTTCACCATCCTCCCACTATTCAAGCGAATTATCACCCAAAGGAAATTCAACCACCCCATGGGTTTTCCCTAGGCCCATTGAGGTTGCATTACCCTTCTGATTAGTTGATCTACAAACAACCTCTATAAAGGCATCACAACCATAAGGTCCAATAGAAGAAAGCTCTTACGTATGGGCAGTTAGAGAAATGTCATTAGAAATTAAAACTTGGGGAACCTGGACCTTAGAGGGGCTAGCTAGATCTGGGTGCTTCCCTTTTTCTGCCCATGTAACTTTTTTCCTAGTGATGGTCGACCTTTAGGGAGATCATGATGGCTCATCTTTCCACAAATCTTAGATAGGTGACCAAATTTATAATAAGTCATACAATAGTTTGGGATATTTTCATGTACAGTCTTCTTACAGAAACCATAATCTCCATTTTTTATCCAAATCTTAGAAGGCATTGTCTTCAATAGATCCACCTCGGTGTAGATTCTAACAGAAGAGGGGAGAGATAACTTAACATTGTTCGAGTCAATTTTAAGCAGCACACCAACCATAATGGCAATGGAAAATAGGGAAACCCGCTTGAAGAGGTGCACTGGAAAACCAACAAACCCTAACCAATTTGGGATAATAAGAGGTTATACAGAGGTTTCTAAGTCAGGAGACCATTTTATAACCTTCATGGGGAAACATGCAAAATTTCAAAAACTTGAGACCAACAACGATAATACTCATCTTTGAAAAAGAAGTGAATTATCATTTGCTTGGAATCAAGGAGGTGAAAATCGAAGCATGAAAAGCTAATAATTTAGAAGGTTCTCCTAACAAATTTAAGCGAAGGATGACAAGAAGGGAACTTACCAAAAGAAAAAATTGGAGATCTGAGGCATGGACATCCACATCCTTTTGGGAAATGCTAATTGCTAAATGCCATTTATGTTGAAAGGATACATGAGATATTAGGGTAGGGACAGATGAAGCATCATGGTTTGGAAAGTTTCCAGCAACCACATCAGCATAGGATCGAAAAAGGTTCGCGCAGGAATCACTCCCATGATCGCCTTTTGTTGGAGCCCTCGTGGGCATGACCATCCAATCCTATATGCTAGATATATCATTCTTTGACTTTCCTGAAATAAACTTGTCAATAAAACCACCATGGTCATGGACATAATTAGCATGTTCTATTCCAATCAAAGGTCCTGAGATATTTAACTCCACTAACTCAGAAGGATCAAATCCTTTCTTCACTCTTCATTAATGTCATGCCACTTGGGACACACCTTACATACCGAACCTCACTATGAGCACATGTCATCATGGTTTTCATCAATACATCTAAGTGTGTAATGCATGACATACACTAATAATAATTTCAAGTCTAAGGACCAATACAACCATTCGTAGATCAGAATATCCAATAACACATATAACACGTAAAATTTCTACGTGTGGGTCTGTTCTCATAACCTCTTCTCTTAGAGATTACTAAACGCAAACTTCATGAGAAGAAATATCAATGTCTTATGAGCCCCCTACAGCTAATAGGTTGCATTATATATGTCTGTAAGATAGATTTCATCCAACGATAGAACATATATTTAATAAGATCGACACAACACTTCAAAGTTCTCATCATAACAAGGAAATATTATGACCTTTTGATTCAATGGATACTCTTTGGGCATTATCACAATAATGTTATGTGGTAGAACACTCATCATGCAATAATATATTTATTAATATTCAAGACCATGAATATACTGATAATCAAAAGTAAAAAGTAGTTGGTTCTAGGTAACCAACTCCAATAGATTCCCACTTTGACTAGAGCAAATAGCTAACGACTTTCAATCTGCCAGCTCTTACACGATATTCACGCTTCAGTTGAGATAAGGCTTTAGTCAATGAGTCTGCCATGTTCTTTATCATAGAAAGTTTGCTTATCGCGACCTCACACCTTTAAGGAAAATCCTTCAATATGTGGCACTTTCAAAGTATATGTTTTGTTAGTTTGTGTGACCTTGGCTCCTTGGTGAGGGTCACTGATGCAGTATTATCACAATACAATGCGACATGACCTTTACTATTAGGCACCACATCAAGCTCTTGGATGAAGTTGTGTATCCATACTACATATTTAGTTACATCAGCAAATGTAATATTCTCTAACCCTGTTATAGAATCAGTGATTACTGTCTGCTTTGAGCTCTTTTAGCTCACAACATCTCCATTGAGGGTGAAGAAATATCCTGGCTATGATTTTAGATCATCTTTATCTTTTTTGGAAGCTAGCATTTGTATATCCCTTGATGAATAGCTTCTCATATCCTTTATAAACGAAGAAGATATCCTTGGTACAGATCATATAATTTAGGATAGTCTTTACTTCCATCCAATAGTGGTCCCCTAGATTTTCTTGATATTTTCCTACCACACACAAGGCACTGGGAACATCATGTTTGGTATATAGAATGAAATACATGGATAATACTATCACCGACATGTAAGGAATCCCAACCATCCTCTATCTCTCCTCTTGTGTATGTAGACACATTTTCTTTGAGATATATATACCGAATGACACTTGCAACAATCCCCACTTGGATTGTTCCATATTGAATCGTTTCAGTATATTGTTAATGTATGTACCATGACATAGTATAAGCAACCACTTAGATCTATCATGAATGATCTTGATCCAAAGAATGTATTCTGCTTTGCTTAAATCCTTCATAGAGAAGAATGTATTCAGTCACATCTTAACTGACTACAAGATCTATATCTCATTTTAATAAGTAATATGTCATCAACATACACTAATAGGAAAATGACTTCACTCCCACTAAATCACTTGCAGACACAGGGTTCTCATTCATTCTTTATAAAACCAAATTGTCTTATGTTTTCATCAAAATAAATGTTCCATGATCTAGATTCTTTCACCAATCCATAAATAGATCTCTGCAACTTTCATACCTTATTGGCACCTCTTAGATTCACAAAACCATTTGGTTGTGTCATATAAACATATTCCATAAGGTTTTTATTAAGGAAAATTTCTCTAACATTCATTTATCAAATCTTATAATCATTGTAAGTTGTCATGGAAAGTATAATTATGATGGATTTCAGTATAATAATTAGTGAAAAGTTTTTTTTATAGGCCATGCCTTGATGCCGCTTAAAATATTTAGCCATTAGACATACCTTATAGGTAGTAGCTTTCCATGTCTAGTTTTTTCTTGGATACCCATTTTCACCAAATAGAATTTACAACTGAGAATTAGTTCTAATACATGGAATCCATCTCAAAATTAATAGCTTCTTTTCATTTTGCAACTTCAATGTTAGTTACCGCTTCCTTATAGGACAAATGTTTATTATTATCAAATAATAATGACCCACCATCCTCGGTGACTATAAAACCATAACTCTATGGTTCTCTAACCTCTTCAGTGCTCATACACAGTACTTGTGTCATTGGGACAACCTCTTTCATAGGGTCCCACAAATTTTTTTCTTGTACTGACTTCTATGTATCTTGATTATGAACTTTTTCGAAGTCTATCTTACTCTCACTATTACTTTTGAAGATGTTATTCCTCCCAAGGAACATGTCACATCTTTCCACCATTACCTTATTGTTTGATGGGTTGTATAGATAATATGTCCCTTTTCCCTTAGGATATTCTATAAAGATTTACTTTGTTCCTTGGGGTGCTAGTTTGTCACCAGAAGTGGCCTTAACAAACGTCTCCCATCCCCATGAATGTAAATTTGACAACACAAATTTTATACTATGCATTAACTCGTATGGAATTCCATTTTCCACTAGTTCTCACTTAGATTAGTACATGTGCTACAATCTGTAATGAATATCTCCAAAAGGATAATGGAAGATCTGCACAACTCATCATCAACCTCACCACATTGAACAAGGTGCGATTCCTCCTTTCACTAGAACCATTCCACTATGGTGTATAAGGAGGAGTTACTACAGGAAAATAACCTATTAGCGGTGGTTTTAGGAAACCGCCGCTAAATTGCGCGTCGGGAAACTTTTAGCGGTGGTTATATCCGTTTCGCGGCAGTTTAAATTAATCACCGTAGTTGCCTTATTTCGCGGTGGTTTGGGTTTTTTTAGCGGCGGTTTTACGGCCGGTGGATCTCTTTTATTTGCGACGGTTATAACCGCCGCGAATAAAAAACACACCCTCGCTGGAAAAGTGCCGCTAAAATAATCAAAATCGCCGCGGAATACACGCGGATGGTGGGACACTATAGCAGCGGTTTTAACCGCCGCTACGAGAAAAATATCTATATTTAGTAGCAGTTAAAACCGTAGCTAAAATTTTACTAGTTTCATTTAGCGGCGGTTAAAACCACCGCTAAAAGCTGATCCGGGAAAAAAAATTAACAACTCTGCATCCCCTGCACTAGTGCCCTGAAAAACAAACCATTCCAGGAATACGAATAGTCTAATAGAATACATACTAGTCAATATGAAAAGAGATGCTTACCTAAGCACAATCAAATACATCTTTCAGTAAAGGAATGCAGATAAACATATCACATGGCCATTAGACCTTTAAACAAAATTATAAACAAGCATGTCTGTCATATTTTATGAAAACAATGCCAAGCCTAGGTTCAACCTATTCCATCCATACCAGTTCCAACCCTGACATAACAATTCATATCAACATACACTCCACTTGTAATATATGATGAATTGTGTATGATATTCATAATTTATGGTCATTCTCTCATATCATTATTCTTATCTTATGCTTTCATATTATCATCAATTGATATCTCTTGCGTTTACCCTTAATGAACATCTGATTTGTCACATTCTTTTGTTTCCCTAACCACTAGGTTATAAAGAACTACTACCCAACCTGTGAATTAACACGACACAATCAATCAATTACACGTTCACATAAAAATAATTTGATTTTTTTCCAAAATGAATTCTTTGAAAATAAGTGCATACAAGAATGGACTTATATTCTATAAAAGTGAGTACTAGTAATGCATAGTGGAAAAACAGTGCATACAGTAGTCATGTCACAATTACTTTCTATATAAGTGAAAACTAGTAATGTATACTAGAAAATAAGCACATATATGAATATGTATATTGGAAAAAATAAAATTAGTAATATATATAGAGAATAAAAAGAGATTCCATGTATAAGAAGAAAGCACATCCTTTAGTAATATAAATCAAAAATTCACAAAGAGAAACTACAAACATAAACTCATGTATGCACTTATGTTACGAAGTTAATTTTGTGTGATTGTATCATCATTAATTATTCAACATCATCTTGCCTCTACCTCTATTATGAGAATGTAGGAAATGAATTGTTTGGTAACTCTACAACAGGGATTCCCATGACCGGGTTTAGATTCTATGAGCCTTGTTGTCATATAAATTTTTTCAATGCCTTCATTATGCTCCAGATATAATCAATTAATTCATCCTATCATCACACCCAACCCATGATGCTTGAGTCCAAGGATCTCCACAACATGCACAAATATGATGGAATGAGAAGCACCTATATAAAAAAAAATTAGATACTAAAGTGGAAGATACCAAAATAGTACCCCTCACTATAGAAGGTCCAACACTTTGTTCCTCACATATTGGTCTCACATTATACAATTATACTGATCTATGGCCCTAATATATAGCCTAGATACCTTGAGCAGGTCCTCTATGCTAGTGATATAAGTCTTGTGTTTGGATTCTTTGACCATGACCACCGCTTCAGACTGATCGATTGGCCAAAAAATATCTCCCTTCCTAACATGAAGTTGATTTCCCCACTCCTAAATGTGGAATTATTGCAGACACTCATTCACTGTATACTATAGGAAAAGATCTACAAAAATCCTGTAGATGGCTCATTCTACTGCAATCTCGACACTCAACTTGATTACTATCACACAGTCTCCCCATGTATCCCTACCTCCCACACCAATGATAGAAAATATAATTACCAACACCAATGATCTAGAAATTATTCCCTTAATGATAGGTCACAAAGTGTCACTTCCTTCCACCAAACACTTTTCCATTGGGTCAACAAACTGAACTACCCTGCTTTGTGCCCAAACCTTACCTCGAGTTATGTTATGTAATAAGAACCTGATTTATTTTTGATATGGTGGAAAACCAAAATACATTCACCTATGATCAAACAACATGATTGTGCTCGAACGCGAATCATATCACCCTAGATGGATTATCCATAAGACAAATATACACAAAGCCTAAAAGCTCGTAAAGTGAGTCAAACACTCCATAAAAAACATAGAACCATACTCTAAATGCATAAAATCTTTGGCCCTTTCAGTCCTAAAAATCTATGGAAAAAAAATACTCATAAAAAATGAATCATAAAAAATGAATCATCATAATAAAGAATCGACATATATGGTGCATACCACACTCGAGAAATCAAGACATGAAAGGAAACATTAGAAATCAATAAAATGCATAAAAGGAAACTATGTGCCACACATGATACATATACAAACCAACTGTTCCCATATTTTTCCAACACATCAACAATACAACTACTCACGTTCCGATGATGAACACGTATTGTCACCCTCTCCACCTTTATCTCCACTTCTTGCTGTCACCTGTAAGAACATTATATTGAAAATTAAATACTGTTTCATATTTATATTTAAACTTAAAACCAATAAAAGTTTGAAAACTAAATGATTTTGATTTTTTGTGATTTACCTGCTTACCACCAGTTGATGCACTACCACCGAGGGCATATCTGCTCATCTGCTGATATATATCAGTCATCGCTTTCTGCAAAGTGGATATTTGAGACCCTTGGTCTTGAACTGTGGTTCGTAGAGAAGAAATCTCCCTCTGAGCATCTTCGGGTATGGACTGACTATAATCAGGAGTAGATGCAACTGGAATCCCTGGTGGTCTTCCAAAGACCTCAGATGGTACGGGTCCAAAACCCATCCCGCACTCTCTACCGGGATGCTCCTTCCCAAGGACTTTAGCAACCAGGTCATCCTGGGAGACTGAGTAGGACTGCCCAGGATTGGCATCCCATATTTCTTTAATTTTTACCTATAAATCAAATATCAATATATATTAACACAGTAAAAATTGATAATAAGTTATTATAATAAAAAATTGACTTTATACCCCAACTTCTTTTGTAGGCTCATTAACAAAACTTCCATCTGATTTTTTGTGAACATCCAGCCAAACTTTAGTTCGGGATTCTTTGTGCCCTAAACTCTGTGACTGCATTAAGAAAAGATAAATCAACAATTTAATATATTAAACAGATAATATTGTCTTATAAATATTTAAACTAATGAAAAGATTACCAGATTTGTTCGACTTCTAGAAAAGCCTTTTGACCCCGCAGTGTGAGGGATGACTTGCTTAGCCCAGTTTGATGCATTTTGTCTTGAGAGATCTTGAAATAAATAAAATGAAATTTAACAGTAATGTATTCAATTTCATCTCCTCTTAATATATACTAGTTGAAAAAATATATAAATATGTTACATAATGTTTTCCTATATCAATACATATGGTAAATCAACCACTAGTGGTGTCATCTAAAGTAGTACCACCACAAAGGATTAGAATTAAATTGGGAGATTAGGGTGAGTGAACAAAGTCCAACCACATTACTCAACTTAAGAAAGTTGGAGGTTCCCCTCTCCCATTAAATTAAATAATTCTAACCATTGTTTGAAGTGGCCCAATATTTAGGGGGAGATATGATCTATGGGGTGGATGTGCTAATAAAGTACATGTTATTCAGCTAAAGGAAGATCTGATTAAATCCAAAAAATGCATGAAATAAGTGATGTAATAATTATTTTAAGTCTCATTTGATATAAAATATGATCAAAACGTGTCATGGCTAATCATGACTCAGCAAGTGGTGTTAAGAAACCACTTTTTTTTCTTCAAAACTTGATCTAGAAGTTTCATGCTGAAGTAAAGTCACTTGTTGAATCTAGAATTACATAAAAAAAGGGATTATTCTAGAATAAAAAGAGGTTTCCAAGACTCAACTAAGAGAATCAATGATGTCATATTGAATCTGGTTTATAACAAGGGATATCAAGCACTGAATTTAGTAGAATTAGACCGCTAATAAGGAAGAGGTACCATCCATACCATCTCGTAATAATGTTTGTAAATCTCTTTTTATGAAGGGAGTGGGTAGGGAAAAAATTATGTACAAGTATGGATTTTGAAATGTTTGATGGAATATTCCACCTTAGCTAAGGTGGATAAGAAAATTAAGGAAGTTGGTTGCCCTTAAAAATCTAAACAAGTTATAAACAAGACCTAATGTCATTATTCAAATGAAATAAGATGATCATGGGTTGGGGATCAATGTTGATGTTGCGATAAATTCATTTATTGTGAATTAGATTATTGGTATAGACCGTTAAATGAAAAATTATAAAGGAATCCAATTCTAAGGGATATAAATCCAGATATGAAGAAGAAACATCCATAGGTTAAGAGAAACATGTATACATAAAAAATAATTGGAAATTTTGAAAATGTGTCTGATGTATGAAGAAGTAGTATTCATAGGATTGGTCCATGTTCATATCAACCTATATATTGATCAAATAATAAAATAAGGCCACATAAGTTAGTGAATAAATAAAAAGCATCCTTAGAAAAAAGTGAAATAATGTTGTAAGAAAAAGACCTCCTAAGAATATTTCACATAGGGAAGGTAAGAGGCCTTTGAATCTAAATTTGAGAAGTTTATGAAAGGTTAATCATCTAAAAGAACTAATAAAAAGGAGGGAAGTTAGCAGTATCCATGTTGAAAGTTGAAGCATTCTACCAATGAAAAAAATGACATGTTAGTTATATAGATGGAAGTTATAAAGAAAATCTGGAAAATAAAATAAGCATAATAAAATTATAGTCAAAAAGTAAAAGAATTGATTCCACATAAAGATAACTTTGTTCAATGTGTGTGGTGAAACATGGATGGACACACTCCTAGAGATTCTTATAAAATAATTCCATATCACCAACCATGAATAGAAATAAAACCTCCTATAATACTATTTTTTAATGAACCAACATGGGTCCCAAAGAGTATTCCTGATCACCATGGGCAAGCGACAAGCACCTGGGTATCAACACACATAACCATGGGAGTGATTTCACACTAAAATAACAAGACAATATCTCTCATATATAACAAGATAAATATAATCAATCAGATTACATCATGGATGAAAAATTACATGGCCATGAGATATAAATAAACCAATCCAGAAACATCTGAGATGTCATATTCGGCCATAGGATTGAGTTAGATTAAAACCATTGCCTCATTTTGAATTCAGAGGATAAGTATAGAAACATTTCATATGTCATATTCGACCATAGTTGTGAAATTCTCAAAGGAATATCATACATTCCCTTTTTAAGTGATCCAAATAGAAATATTGGAATTAACCAAACTAATTATTTTGAAGTGGATAAAAGTAAACTGACCTTGTGGATTGGTTATCTGGTGCTTTTCTACCCTAGGGATAATTTTTCCTTCTATACTTATTTCCACTGCCAGAGTTCCACCTATGCTCATGTGAAAAAAGGTGTTCCCTCCACTAATATTCCCTATAATGTACACCTTTTCTACCATCAAGTTATTCTCAATCTCAATGAAATTATCAATAAAACACATGAAAACCTTAGAGTGATTCGTAAGTCAAAGAACCAACTCAAACACACAATATTTGAGAGATTAACTAGATGCCACTTCTAGTACAAAGTGAGGAAGGTAAGTAAATTGGGCTCTATATTACATACCTGAGATATCTCTATGATTAAGATAACAAATATATTTTTCTTAATACTTGAAAGGTATGTAGGTAGAATTTTTTGTTAAAAAAAATCCTCAAATCCATTCGAGGTAAGGTATTGATCAACCTTAACATAGATGACTCAGTCTCACCATTTTCATGATAGTACTTTGAGTATGCACACTACTATATTTAATTTAGTCCCATCTATAGTTCCAAGAAAATCTAAGATCCTATTTATCCAACCTAGACATGACTTTGAATCTTCAGGTCCCAAGTCACCCTATAATATTGGCAGGATTTTCCTTTGAAATTCCAATGACTGATTCATATAATGTGGTTCCTCATTCCAATTTTTTCTTTTCAACTAACCAAAAATATTTCACTATTCTTATTAATAGTTACTAATTTACTTATGGTTTAGGTGGAACCACATTCCTAGTATCACACTCTAGCTAATTTATAGGTCTTCTAACTAGTGGTATTTTTTTTATAACCATAGTCGATGTTATTAAAATCATTACATAGTCACCACCCAACACTTTAGTTATAGGTTTTACAGTGTGCAATAATACACAAGCAACATCAAAATGGAAAATTTTCAAAGTAACAACCCATGAAATATCATGTGAATGATGAATTTATGGTGGTAAGTCTCTTTAATAATGTTGATACACAACTCTCATTGGCTAAACCCATGATGATGAGGAGAAAACACTCCTAGAAGTGTTTTAAAACACTTTTAATACTTAGACTAGCTAGGTAACTTGAATATTAGTATAAAGAGGTTATATATACCTTTTTATACCATATATTTCAAGTCCTAAAACATCCTATATCCATACCTAACTTCTTAACTAATAGATCATACCAAACTGATATCATTTGTAATATTACAACCCCAACCGATCACCTTAGTTAATATTGGATTTCCACTAACCTTATTAGGTTCATCCCACAAACACTAAAGGTTGGAAATAAACACCCAGGGTTAAGAATATTACCGGGGGATGATTTACCCTTAAAATACACAACCTTCAGTGGAATAACTCTAATGGTAAAATATAAATATGATGCATGAGAAAGGAAAACCGAACTATAATAACATAAAATAATAATAATAATCATAGATACAATAAACAAAAATATCATCAAATAAGTATATAAGACAAAGGACTTAAAAAGGTAGAATAGGGATCCAAACATGGCACTACACCAAGCTACAAACCACTACTGTCTCTAATATCCTACCTCTATCACCAATAAACACAAAATCAATGTGATACTATATAGAATTAAGAGGTATTCCCTTTACCTATACCATGGAAAACTTCATATGCACCAAGATTCATATACGGGGTGTGAGTATGTACACCCAGTAGACAGTCAACCAAAGACTTCCTACACATGATACTATAATAAAAACAAGTTATCTCACATTTTATATAAAATAAAAGTGAATCTAAAAACCAGTGAATAAGATACATATAACCAGTGAAAAAAACTCACACTATAGCACACATCTAGATCATGAAATCACACACCCATAAAATACACTAAAACTTCCCCTCTAGGAGCTATTTAAATAACCTAGTGTATTCTGAATCTAAGTAGGACCAAATTAATAACCCAAAATCATGATTATAAACCCATCCCCTTGACCCAAGTCATCACTTGGTGGTACAATCTATGTTCCTAATTAAACAAAATTGGTATCCAAATCCAAACCAATAGAGGTGAATATATATGAATCATGAATGAACACTAACCTCTTCTAAGACATGTTTATACATACAAAAGGGTTTCATATTTCTATAACCCTATGCACTGAAGGCTCCAAAAAAATATGAAAAACAATACCTACGACTATGAAAACCACTGACGGAAGGGGAGGGGAGCTGACCTAGGGTAGGAACTCGACGGGGTTGGGGGAGAAGGCGGCGTCGCGGGTGTCGGGGGGAGAAGGGGAGTTAGCAACGACGAGCGGCAAGGTCATCAGTGGCACGGGAGGGGAGAAGAGCTAGGGTTGGGGCTCGTCTGGGGAGAAGCATTGCGGGTGTCGGGGAAGAGGGTTAGCTCGAGTGGGGGGGGGGGGGAGTGTCGCCACTGTAAAAAATTAAATGGGTTTCATGGCGGTTTTTAATAAACTGCCGCTAAACCATTTTACAGAAAGGTTTAGCAGCGGTTTTGTAAACCGCTGCTAAAAAACTGCTACTAAAGGCGATTTATGTTGTAGCGAGTGAGTTGATATAAACTCCCAAACCCCATGATACAATCAATGAACTATTGGTCAATATATTATCCACCTCAATCCAGTAAATGTTTCTTTATCCTCTTACCCACCTGTTTCTATGATTTATTCTTGGACTCCTTAAATTTCTCAAATGATCCAGACTTATACCCTCTCCTCTACACCCGAAGGCCTTTATATTTTTTTTTGTATAATCCCCATTTTTTTAATTTTTTATAGTTTTATTGACCTTTCACCCTTTCCACCATATGGTGGTTCAGTTATTTTACCTTATAAATAAGCATGAAAAATTTCAAGCATTTTTAGTGCGAAAGAATCCATAGGATCGCTATTGGTCTCATATAGCCAGTGCAGCCGGTCTTGCTCCGTTGACAGCTCAAAGATCCACCTCACCTTTAGTAACCTTCCTAAATCTAATTGGTTCCTATAATTGTATAAAATTTTTAGCACTGAAAGATATATCTTATACCCAACTAGTAGATATGGAAATATTAAACTTGATCATAAGTGAAACTGAAGCTTCCCCTTGCTTCTTAACGGTGGTCGAATTCTTCTTCCAGTAGCCCTTCTTTCCTCATGCAAAACATTACGCATCTTGTTCCTTTTCCTGCCTCTGAGTATTCCTCTTCTTGGAAGGGTAATGTGAAGAATCCTTATATGTGAAAGTAGTATTATCTCCTCACCTTGATATTCCACATATTCACCATAAGGACTTTAGGTTTTTACACTTCATGTCCCTGTTAGCTTGGAGAATGAAATTGAGGAGATTTAGGAAATAATTCTCAATATTGTTCATATTATAATTCACAATAAAGCTTGAGAAGATTTGAAGTAGTGAGAAAAGTACGTGATTGATGTGTAACTCATTGGGTAGCTTGAACCTCAATATGTCCAAACACTCTATATAACCAATTATCACGACTACATGAAGTTTGGATGGTGAAACTTATCTATGATTTCACATGAAAAGTGCCCTGGAGATCTCATAATTCTCTTGTCTTGCCTTCTCCTGATAATTATTACATAGATGGGATAACATGTTGTATACATCCATGTCCTCATACAGCTTCTAGAGCTCACTGTACATAAAGGATAACATGAGGCAATGGACATGCATTTCATAATCTACATACTTCTAGAAGACAACGTTCTCTTCCTCACTAACCTCTATATAATTCTCTTTATATGGAACGGGGGACTCTAACGCATAGAATTTTCACTCATGGGTAGTACATTGTGAAAATGCTAGTACCACTCCTAGAAATTTATGCAAGCGAGGAGATTATCTTTTTCCAATATTAATCACAATGATAATGGTAATGTCGTATGACATATTATTTTCTAAAACAAAATAAAAGTAGGTTTTTATACATTATATTGATTACCAAAATGTGATGTAATAAATTTTATTTTATTAGTCTCCCATTATTGTAATAAATATCAATAAATCTTACCATTAAATTCAGAACATATTGTCACTTGGATATTCTAGTGACACTGATCCATATTTTCCATATCATTACCTAGAAAATGGCCTGGTTAATTACTCGAAGGTATTCCATTGAGTGGACCTCTCTATAAGAACCCACATCCGAATTAATTGAGAAATTCAGAGGGAATTTGAATTTTCACTGTTGGTGGATATGTTGTTTTGAAATCCAGGAATCAAAATAAGGGTTTGGGTGTTTAAACTTCCAAGAATAGTGTTTTTGGACATGGTTTACGTTTTGGTGGAGGTCATGGGGGTTTGGGAAAGTACTAAAAGGGGATCAGACGTGCTGGTCTACTGAAAATAGTTACAACAAGCCATTCACATCGTGACTATGATTCACGATGTGAATGGATTTCATGGGGTGCATCCAGGAGAGTTTAGGACGTGAAAAATGATCCCAGTAGGTACAAACTAAAAATTCACGGCTTGAACCCTTGGTTCACACTGTGAAAGTGTCAAGATTCTTTTTTTAACAGGGGTGTGGCCCCTTGTTTTATCGGGGAAGCGGGGCACACATAGGGGGGGGGGGGGGGGGGGTCATCCAGACCTCCTCTCCCTCGATTCTCTACCGATTGTGGCATTCTTGGGTGTGATTCGATGAAATCATGAAGTAAAATCTTCCACCTTTGTCCTTCCGCGTTGCTTCTCCCTCGTTGTAATTGAATATGGAGATGTCCTTTTTCAGTCAAAATGCATATTTCACCAGAGGATGGTGAAATCTCCGGATTTCTTCAGGGATTCCTTACAGCCTTGAAAGAGGGGATCTCGAGACGAAGTCCACCTTCATTCATGCACAGATCCATTGAGGTATGGATCTGTTTTGATTTTCTAAAGGGGTTTTCCCCTAAATTAATTTTATATGACTGTTCAATCGGGATAATCGATTGGGGATTTTGTATAGCTTAAATTCAACGGTGCGTATGGGGTAAAACACACCCTTTTGTTGATAGTTTTGGTATGCCAGAATGACCCAATGAATTAACCGGCTATAAGACGAGCTTGAATTTAATTAATTAATTAATTATAATTGCTATAAATTATTAATTAAAATTTCTTGGCATGAGTTAGGAACTTGGTTCTTTGAGACGAGATCAATTGATCAAGGGTGAGGCTGGACGAGCTCGGCGGGCCTTGACAGATGCTACCAACCCTTGCCGTCAAAGTGGGAAAAGCCTTGGTAAAAGGCATGGTCTATAAAAAATCCCTTGTTGTCTGTTCAATTATCCTAGTATGTGAAATATGTGTTATCGTGCCGACATGTCGTGAGTGCAACCTAATTATCTGGATACATTGATGTGTTATACATGTATAAACCTCCCTTTGGACCCCTTCAGATCCATTAGCGTTGAGACTTGGACTTGTGGCCACCCAAGGGGTGTGCCAATACGTGACCCTAGGTTGGGAACTTATGCAGAATGAACCTAGAGCCCTCTTGAATAAAATGGTTATTGGTTATACTTGGGTTTTACTATGTGAATTAGTTTGGAATGAAAATTGAGAACTTGAATTGTTATGGATTTGAACAAACATGGTAATTTTGATGATATGCATAATGGTATATATTTCTTAATGAATTAGTTTGGTATGAAAATTGAGAACTTGACTTGTTATGGATTTGGACAAACTTGGTAATTGTGATGATATGCATAATGGTATTTATTATCTAATGATTGGAGAAATGGAACAATTATAATTATTATGATAATTGATAACTTGGTTTAGATTGATTCTGGCCTTGTTATTTGATAGCCGGATCAAATGACTACCCTGGAATAAATTTTGAATTGAGGCGATTGCTTGAAATAGAATCACATGGGCTATAAATGGTTAAATAATGTGTGACCAGCTTAGTGTGTTTACATAGCGAGTTACGACTATACTAGCATGAAAATGAACTTGGAGTTGAAATGATAAATGAAACTAGATTGATATAATTATGATGATAATATGGATCCCAACCTTATGAAATGTAAATTGATAAGATTAACAATCATTGGATGAATTAAACTTTATGGATTATGATGATATGATTAATATGCAAGGTACTTGGACATGTGTTTTGTTTTCTCTATTATCTTGGATTGACTCTACTATGATTGATGCATGAGGTCTAGTTGTTATATGTTTGTTGGAAATTTTTGTCAGATATGACAAGTACTTTTGATGGGTGCTTGAGAGCACTATATGTGATGCTTGAGGGAAAGGTGCATGGTTACGAACCATCTGAGGGTAAGTTGCGTAGTCACTGGATGCCCGAGAGATAGATTCTTGTATGTGCATGTGTTTGGTGCTAGAGAGAACCCTATGTGACACTTGAGGGAAAAGGTGCATGGTTACGTCCCCACATGAGAGAAAGATTCATGGGTCACATAACGTATGAGGGTATGATGGATGGAATACGAATCACTTGAGGGTAATATGCATGGTCACTGAATGCCTGAGGGTGAAGAGTATGATTATAATGGATGCCTAAAGGCAAGATTCTTGATGTCCTGTGGGTAGGGACTACTTGTTCATGATACGTTTTATGTGATTCATCCTAGGTAGGAGAATCTACTACTAACATGGGGTGATCTGTCCTGACAAAGTAGGATCTACCACTTGGTAGAGATATACGACATCGTGCTGAAATAAGTGATTATGATTATGGTTGACTTGGTCCTAAGACGTGCTTAGAGATATTCGACAATGTGCTGAAGCTGGTTCGGCTGACCACGAGTGTCATCCTGGAATTTGAGGGTCAACAAACTTATTTTTATGTATAGTATTAATTTTATTAAATTAGTATATTTCATGCACTATATACTTATAATGGATTTTTTTAGACATCATTGGTGGTTGCCTACTAATTTTTACTCATACCCTGCTCGGGCCGCCATTGCACATGGGTACCTGAGTAGCTCTCACATGTTTATTGCAGGCATAGGTTGGGTTGAAGCTTGGGATAACATGGTTGAACAGAATAGATCATATGGTATCAGGGGATTGGATGAGGTTCGACTCGATGATGTATTTGAACCCTTATTTTGTTTTATTATTTTATTTTAGCATGTATCTATGACTGGACCGGTGGGTGGTTTGTTGTATGTTTTAGCATGACTGTTCAGGACTTTTCCACATTTCATGTATTGTTATTGGATGTTATTAATTTATGCGAACACTGATTATTTATTACCATGGATGATGTTTTGTTATTTATTTATTATGTGTGCACTCTGATATATGGGGTATAGTTTCCCCCACTGTACCATCTTACACCCCTGCTGCTAGTCATTAGCCTTTGACATTTGGGGAGGCTCGTCTGAGGTCTTGTTGCGAACCGGTTTGGCCACTCGTTTTATAGTCACTAGTGCAGAAAAATTTTTTTACGTCGGTTATTTTTCATTATTTACGTCGGTTTTTAGGCGACGTTAATACGGACGATGTTATAAATAACGTTTTTTACGTCGGTTATTTAAAACCCGGCGTAACATCCCTAACATCACGGTGTTTATCACGTTGGTTCATTAATAACCGACGTGAAAAATGATGGGGGATGGGGATTTATAACGGCAGTTATTATATAACCGCCGTGATAAACCGCAGGTGGGGGGGGGGGGGGGTTATCACGTCGGTTATTTCTAAACCGACGTGATAAAACGCCTGGGATATCGTTTATCACGTCGGTTATGACATAACCGACGTGATTAACCCTTCCCCGGGCCTATTATCATGTCGGTTTCTTAAATAACCGACGTGATAAAAAGGCCTGGGAAACGTTTTAGCACGTCGGTTATATTAAGAACCGACGTGATAAAAGGCCCGGGAACGGTTTATCACGTCGGTTCTCGAAAAAACCGACGTGATAAACCCCTAACGATTTATTTACCACGTCGGTTATAAAATAACCGACGTGAAAGCGATATTTTTTTTAAATAATTGCACTGCTCTCACCAAAAAGCAACCAGAAACCAAACAACAAAAATAACCATGCCAGCCCTCCCCCAAGCCCCAACTGAACCCCACCCTCATCTATACCCACCCAACAACCTGGCCAGCCCTCCCCCACCACATTGGAGCCCCACCACAAACCTTGGACACCCCCACCCCTTGGACAGCCCCCCCACCCTCATTTACACCCCCACGACCCCTAGTACAGCCTCAAACACCCATTGGACACCCCTCCCATATCCCTTGGACACCCCCACCCCTTGGACACCCCCACCCCTTGGACAGCCCCCCCAGCCTCATTTACACCCCAAGACCCCTAGTACAGCCTCAAACACCCATTGGACACCCCCCACACCTTGACAGCCCTCCCAGACCCCTTGGACACCCCCCCGACCCCTGGACACCCCCCGAGCCCTTGGACAGCCCCAAACACCCCTTGGACACCCCTCCCATATCCCTTGGACACCCCCCACCCCTTGGACACCCCCCCACCCCTTGGACAGCCCCCCCACCCTCATTTACACCCAACCGGCCCCTTGGACAGAACTCCCAGACACCTTGGACACCACTCCCATATCCCTTGGACACCCCCCCACCCCTTGGACACCCCCACCCCTTCGACAGCCCCCCCACCCTCATTTACACCCCCCGAACACTAGGACAGCCCCAAACACCCCTTGGACACCCCTCCCATATCCCTTGGACACCCCCACCCCTTGGACACCCCCCACCCCTTGGACAGCCCCCCCACCCCCTGGACACCCCCCGACCCCTTGGAAACCCCCCCATCCCCTTGGACAGCCCCAAACACCCCTTGGACACCCCTCCTATATCCCTTGGACACCCCCCGAACACTAGGACAGCCCCAAACACCCCTTGGACACCCCTCCCATATCCCTTGGACACCCCCCACCCCTTGGACACCCCCACCCCTTGGACAGCCCCCCCCACCCCCTAGACACCCCCCGACCCCTTGGAACCCCCCCGACCCCTTGGAAACCCCCCCCATCCCCTTGGACAGCCCCAAACACCCCTTGGACACCCCTCCTATATCCCTTGGACACCCCCCCACCACTTGGACACCCCCCACCCCTTGGACAGCCCCAAACACACCTTGGACACCCCTCCCATATCCCTTGGACACCCCCACCCCTTGGACACCCCCACCCTCATTTACACCCCCCCGACCCCTAGGACAGCCCCAAACACACCTTGGACACCCCTCCCATATCCCTTGGACACCCCCCAAACACCCACCCACCCCCTTGGAACCTCTCCCCCCATACCAAAATCCAGACCAGAAAAACCATCAACAGTAGACCAAAACAAGAAGTAGAGAAAAATTAAACATTCACTTATATAACATTCAAAACTTACACTGTCAACTTCAAAAAAAACTAAATCCAACCTAAACGACTACGAAATACACAATTACATTGACAATATTCAAAATTACATTTTACATTACAAACAACTAAAAGTCAATCAAACCTGTAAAATAATTTGACCACTCCACTTGTAAGTGTTTGATATCTTCAGCAGTAAAGGGTTGAGGGTCATCAAAAAGCTACAAAGGAAAAGGATAGTAGTCAACGTGTATAATGAATAAATCAAATTGAAATATTATGAGAAAGAGGAAATCTTACCAGGTCAAAACTCAGAACTGTCCCAGTTGTTATTATTTCATACATAAATCTTAACATGTAATATCCGCATTCGATGATGCCTTGTTGCTCATGACATTTCTGTTTGAATGAGTGTAAATTCAATATATTATTTTTATGTAATAAATCAAAATGTACAAATTATAAATGGATATTTACCTTCGCATGTACATATTTGATCTTGAAATTCCTTTTCTTTGCGCTTTTTCGAAAGTGGACCCATGCCCTGTTAGAAAATAATACGAATGGGGTAAATTTAAAATTCATTATAATATATAAAACTATTGTGAAATTGAAACTTACGTTTCCAATATATTCTTAAAACTTTCTCGCACATCATCATGGAGAGAGCATATCCAATAAAGTGCTTTCTCTCTAGGGCAAAAAACCCCTAACATCCAATGATCCCTGATAAAAGGAAATTTAACGTTAGTGGTTTTTTATGTTAAAAGATAATTAACTCTTTGAGAGGGATGTGTTTCATACCTCTCACAAAAAGGCATCATCCAACACTGTGTGATTACATTCTTTTCAAATCTATCAGCAATATAAATCATTCTTTGTTCCTCATCCAATGCACATGCTTCAGGGGAAATCAATTGTGGGTCCACGAATCCATATACATCTGTCAGCTCATTCCTCTCACAAATTTTATATAGATACCTAATACAAAGCAGACATAAGTATACATTTTTAATAAATATAACGCAAGGAAAAGGTGTTAAGACTTACATGATAAAAATTTGCACCACGTTGATGCCCAACTTATCTCCAGTGACAAACTCCATGATATCAGTTTTCATAATCCCCACACTTAGTTCACGTCCACAGACATGAGCTTCCATTGTAAAGTCATAATGATCCGCCAAAAAATTTGAATATCTTGACAATTTGTCAAGACTGCTAGTATCTGCATCTGATGTCATAGCTATCTGTCTTTGTTGTTGTCTATACAGTATTTCTTTACCTTTGAAGTATTCCTGTAAAAATAAATTGAAAAATATATTAGTTTTCAAATGATAAAACATTAATAAAAATATAAAATAAAAGATATAACATCCATACCTCTATGGTAATGAGTCGAAGAAGTCTGGATGGCCAAAGTAAAAAATGGCCGATACTATGTCCAACTGTCATCACCTCATCTGTAGGTAATGGTATCCGAGCTGATCTATCTATAATATCCTGTACAGTGACCCTCTGATTCTCTACCTCTAACTGTTGATGATGAACTGTATCTCCTATACAATATACCATCCCATATGCAACTATATGATGTTTAGGATCATCAACATACAACTCACAATAAGTAGGTAGCTGCGGCGGAGGAGGAGGATCAAAAATGGGGTTCGCAGGCTGAGGTGGGGGAGTGGGAGCTACTGGGAGAGGTGGAGTGGGAGATGCACCCTGAAATTGTCTTTGCAAGTCTGCAAACATAAACTGCACCGATGCTCTAATCTTGTCCTCCATTGTCGCATTAATATTATGGACTTCAGTCTCCAAGGATTCTATTTTTTTTATAAACTCCCTCAACGTTAGAAGTTGAGGAACGTGGCAACACTTTTCTTACCGATACACCTGCCAGATATCCTCTTACACGGCCAGGATGTTCGGGCTTTCCCAATGCCACAGATAAAATATCTTCCCTCCCAGATGGTGTAAATGTCCCCTGTGAACTCTGCTCCTCAAGAGAGTCCTGTAATAATTAATTGAACATTTCTATAATGATTGGAAATATATGACGAAAATAGTAAACTTAAATAAATAAAATAGATATCTTACAATCCTCTCAACTACGAGTCTCGATTCTTCCGAAAGATATTGTCCTTTTTTGCCCTTCCGAGCTCTTTTCCATTTCTCATGTCTAGATGGAGGGGATGGAGGGGCCACCTCTCCAGAGCTTGAAGACTCAGCTCTTAGTTGTTGAAATTTTTCTGCCATCATTTGTTCTTCCAATAATGCATACCCTCCCCGAGATAAACTATGAGGGTATACATTTTTAGATTGGATCTCTTGATGAGCTTTCCTTGTTTGCTGTAAATTAAGAATAAGTAATCATTAACAAAACAATAATAAGATCATTTATATAAGAAAGCTTATAAAAGTTTACATTTCCCTTACCAAAAATGATTCTTTTCTTCTACTTTCAAAAAATTGTCTCCATGTGTCTTCATCTATAAAAGGATATATATGACATGGATTCTCACGACTCCTATGACCATAAATGAAATCAGATGAGAGGGTTGATTTGAAATCCCTCCATCTCCTAGCAGCCAACGATAAGCATTTCTTCCTGACTCCTCCAGTGTCAGGAATATCAAATGTCATCTGATAAAAAAGAGGTTAAAAATATTATATATACTAGAAACATTTAAAGAATAGTCAAACAATAGAAAAAGATCTTACCAAAATGGTCTCCCACAGCTGAGAAATTATCGCCTTATCCACACTTCTCCAATCATCATAGAGAATGCTTACTTTGCTCTTAGCCTGAGTTGCTACAAAACCCTTAAAATCTTTAGCATTTGGACCTCTAGGAAGATCATCATCATCAAACTCCACGACTATCCTCTCCTCCTTCGTACGGGCAAGTGATAATTTTGGTAAACGTGTGCACCCACGCTTACCAACCTTTGAACTCTTTTTCGTAATAGGAGCATGTGAATGTTCCTCCCCAGATGTATGACCAATATGCTCATCTCCAGAATCATGTGGCTGATCAACTGATTGATCTGTCATTTTCCTTCAAATCAAAAAAACAAACATTAGTTCACAAATATACAAATT
This sequence comes from Viscum album, assembly GCA_963277665.1. Lineage (NCBI taxonomy): Eukaryota > Viridiplantae > Streptophyta > Magnoliopsida > Santalales > Viscaceae > Viscum > Viscum album. Next base: position 1,635,568,962 of record OY728145.1, on the reverse strand, counting down.
CAAATATTTTAATACTACTTAATCAGAAAATAGAAAAGTGTACTAAATTACATAATAGTAAACATTGGTAATATGGTAAGCATGTTAAACAATGATAAACATGGTAAACACAGTCTGTTGTACCCCTCTCTCTTGGATTTTAATGATCAAAATCACTCTTATTATGTTCTAACTTGTTTTCAAGTGTTTTTGTTGATAGGCAAAAGGTTGCCAAGGAGTTGGCCCAAGAAAGCTGAAAAGTGGACTCACTGAGTCCACCGGTCAGCCGGTGTGAGCTCACCGGCCAGCCGGAGGACCCAGGAAGTAGACTTGCCCACTGCCTGGTGTCACCGGCCGGCTGGTGGACCAGACAGAGAGCCTTCCTCTCTGTCTGGACCACCGGCCGGCCGCTGGCTCATCACCGGCCGGCCGGTGGACCAGACAGAGCTTTGCTGTCTGGACCACCGGCCAACCGGTGATCCACCACCGGCCTGCCGGTGCGCCCAGGACTTCTCCTCTTTACGGTTTTTATTGTTTTATCATTTTGGTTTGATACATGTTTTAATAAGTAAAAAATTTACAATATCTAACATTATATGAAAAAACTAAATGTAAAAAAGAAATAAACATGTGTTACCTGTAATTTTAGGAATGTACAGTTGGATTGTTTTCCCAAATTCCTTCGCCGTGATCGTTCCTTATGGCACAAACCATGTCTTCAACATACTCATCATTATGTTCTGTTAATATTTCCATGGAAGTATGGATCTCACATAAATCAGCATCTTCATCAAATTCATCCTCACCAACATATTGTTTTTTCCCTTGTAAAACAACAGCCCACTGCATATCTGATTGATCTACTACATAGAAAATTTGTTTGGCATGTGTTGCCATTATAAAAGAATCAGCTGTGTCTTCCAATCTATTCAGATTAACAAGTGTCATTCCAAATTCATTGTGTCTGACACTGTTGTTACCGATAAACCATTTACAGTTAAAAACAGGAACTTTAATTTTAAAGTAATCAGCCTCCCATATGTCTTCAATCACTCCATAATATGCACTTGATGCCGAAATTGGGTTTCTGTCCTTAGCACTTGAAAAATGCATTGCTTCTGCAAACACCAATACACCACTATTCTGAACTGCACTTCTGTTGTCCTGAGCTTTCGTATGAAATGTATAGCCATTAATGTCATAAGAGGACCATGTTATCACATTTAAAGATGGACCACCCACTATCCATTTTAATGTCTCTGATACATCTGATCTACCAAGCAAGGTCTTTTTAAACCATGGCAAAAAAGTTTTGTTGTGCTCATTCAAAATCCACATTTCTTTCTTCTTTGGATGACATTTTTTCAACTCATTAATATGCAATGTGATATACGGTTGAACATCAGCTATGTTATTCAAGATGTATGATTCTAACTTCTTCATCTGTTCAGCTGACAGTGATTTGACTTTCAGGCCACGAATCCCCTTTCCCTCATTATTAACCCGTTCATGGAGAGATGGAGGCAAACCTATGTGTTGCGCCGTAGCCAAGTAGCTCGTACAAAACTCTGCTACCTCCTCAGAAATATACTTTTCAATAATGGAGGCTTCAGGTCGATATGGATTTTTAACATATCCCTTTAATATTTTCATATACCTTTCAAAAGGATACATCCAACGAAGATATACAGGTCCACAAAGCTTTATTTCTCAAACCAGATGAATCATTAAATGCACCATCATATCAAAAAAAGTTGGAGGAAAATACATTTCCAAATGACAAAGTATAAAAATTGCATCCTTTTCCAAAATGTTCAAAGCATTCACATCAATCGCCTTGTTACAAATTGAATTGAAAAAATAATACAACCTCATTATAGTCTTTCTGACACGGATGGGCAATATTCCACGCAGTGCAACTGGTAGAATTTGTTGCATCATGACGTGACAATCATGTGATTTCATACCTATCAACTTCAAGTCTTTCAATGAGACAAAATTTTTTACATTTGAAGAATAACCTTGAGGCACTTTGATATCATGGAGACACTGACAGAAGCTACTTTTCTCCCTCTTCGATAATGTATGACAAGCCGGGGGAAGAAATGTTCGTCTTCCTTTAGGAGTGGGAGCTAACTCCAAACGTATTCCCATTGATAGTAGGTCTAACCTTGCATTCAACCCATCTTTTGTCTTTCCTTTAATATCTAGCAATGTTCCGATCAAAGAATCACAGATATTCTTCTCCACGTGCATGACATCAATATTATGTTTGACTTCATGATACCTCCAATATGGTAGCTCAAAAAATCTTGACCTTTTCTTCCAAATATGTCTATCATTACCAGATTTCTGTGTCTTTCCCAATGTCACATCAAGGTTTTTCACCCTCTCAAAATACAAATCTGGGGATAAAGGTTTTGGAGCAGTATCAAATTCTTGTGAGCCATTGGATGCCTTTTTTAGTCTTCTATAAGGGTGATCCATAGGCAAAAACTTTCGATGACCCATGTACACTGTTTTCCTCCCATGATGCAATTGGCAATATGACGTCTGTTGTTCGCAAATTGGACATGCTTTATGCCCTTTAACACTATATCCAGACAAATTTCCATATGCTGGGAAGTCATTTATAGTGAATAGAAGCACTGCATGCAGTTGAAAATATTCCATTTTATAAGAATCATACACCCTAATACCATCAGCCCATAACAGTTTCAAATCATCAATCAGCGGTGACAAGTATACATCAATATCATTGCCGGGTTGCTTTGGACCAGAGATCATGATACTCAACATGACATATTTGCGCTTCATACAAACTTCAGGAGAGAGGTTGTAAATTACCAATAAAACAGGCCATGAACTATGTGTGCTACTGAGGGTTCGGTATGGATTCATTCCATCTGTGCACAAGCCTAGTCTCAGATTTCTAATTTCATTTCCAAATGTAGGGTACTGGGCATCAATTTTCTTCCATTGTGGACAATCAGCTGGATGACGTATTTTTCCATCACATACCCGCTCATCAGCATGCCATCTTAACCTTTTTACATCATGTGAATTAGCAAATAAACGTTTGAAACAAGGAATTATAGAAAGATACCAAAATACCTTTGAAGGGAGCTTTGTAATCTCTACATCAGCTTGTGATTTTTCTTTCACCTTATACTGTGATGTCCCACATTTAGGACACTCTTTCAGAAATTCATATTCCTTCCTATATATAATGCAGTCATTCGGATAGGCATGTATTTTCCTGTATCCCAATCCCATCGGGCATAATATTTTTTTGGCCTTATAATGTGAATCTGGAAGATCGTTATCTTTTGGAAGAATGTCTTTCATCAATTGTAGCAGCTCTGTAAAACTTCTGTCACTCCATCCATGTTTCGCCTTCAGGTTAATCAATCTTAACACCGCTGACAAAACCGTAAAATCTGTACAACCAGGATATAATGGTTTTTCGGCATCACCATATAGACGTGCAACTGTCGGTTCTATCTCAATTTGTTCTTCTACAATATCGCGAATCATTTCTTCAATTCCATCGCAGTTACCATCTTGCGATTCATTATCATCAGTGAAATTCTGTCCAGTTTCGCCATGCCAAATCCAAGGGTTGTAACTCGGATTGAAACCATGACAAATCAGATGATCTTTTATCTCTCTACTTTTCAACTTCTTCATATTCAGACATTTCAGGCATGGACAGAAAAAAATGTCACTACTTGGAACATTTCGTTTAGCAAATTCCAAAAAGGCATCAACACCTTCCTCATATTCATTGCTCATTCGATGTGCCGTAATCCAACTTCGACTCATTATTACCTATAACAAATAGCAAAAATATATATATTTTTTAGATAAGACAAATATATGTTTATATGAAAAAATCATAATTTGAATGTAAACAATTTTGAAATATAAAACAAATCGATGTGTATTTAAAAAAATATGCTTGAATATTATTTTTTAAACAAAATATAGTAAGATATAACACCCCCCCTGGACACCCCCCGACCCCTCTGGACAGCCCCCGCCCCTCGTGGACACCACCCCCCACCCCCTACCCCCTTGGACACCCCCCTGGACATCCCCCAACCCTCTGGACAGCCCCCCCACCCACCCGGACAACCCCAAATACCCTCTGGAGAGGCCGCCACCCACTTGGACAGCCCCCCACACCCATCCACCCCCTTGGACACCCCCCCTGGACACCCCACCGACCCCTCTGGACAGGCCGCCACCCCCTTGGACAGCCCCCCACACCCACCCATCCCCTTGGACACCACCCTGGACACCCCCCCGACCCCTCTGGACAGCCCCCGACCCCTCTAGAAAGCACCCCCACCCCTCCTGGACACAACCCCCCACCCCCGACCTGCTTGGACACCCCCCTGGACACCCCCAACCCTCTGGACATCCCCCCCTCCTAAACACCACCCCCCACCCCCTACCCCCTTGGACACCCCCCTGGACACCCCCCAACACCCACCCACACCCTTGGACAGCCCCCCACACCCACCCACCCCCTTGTAAACCCCCCTGGACACCCCCCGACCCCTCTGGACAGCCCCCCACCCCTCCTGGACACCACCCCCCACCCCTACCCCCTTGGAAACCCCCCTGGACATCCCCCAACCCTCTGGGCAGCCCCCCACCCACCCGGACAACCCCAAATACCCTCTGGAGAGGCCGCCACCCACTTGGACAGCCCCCCACACCCATACACCCCCTTGGACACCCCCCTGGACACCCCACCGACCCCTATGGACAGGCCGCCACCCCCTTGGACAGCCCCCCACACCCACCCATCCCCTTGGACACCACCCTGGACACCCCCCGACCCCTCTGGACAGCCCCCGACCCCTCTAGAGAGCACCCCTACCCCTCCTGGACACAACCCCCCACCCCCGACCTGCTTGGACACCCCCCCTGGACACCCCCCAACACTCTGGACAGCCCCCCACCCCTCCTAAACACCACCCCCACCCCCTACCCCCTTGGACACCCCCCTGGACACCCCCCAACACCCACCCACACCCTTGGACAACCCCCCACACCCACCCACCCCCTTGTAAACCCCCCTGGACACCCCCCGACCCCTCTGGACAGCCCCCACCCCTCCTGGACACCACCCCCCACCCCCTACCCCCTTGGACACCCCCTGGACATCCCCCAACCCTCTGGGCAGCCCCCCCACCCACCCGGACAACCCCAAATACCCTCTGGAGAGGCCGCCACCCACTTGGACAGCCCCCCACACCCATCCACCCCCTTGGACACCCCCTGGACACCCCACCGACCCCTATGGACAGGCCGCCACCCCCTTGGACAGCCCCCCACACCCACCCATCCCCTTGGACACCACCCTGGACACCCCCCGACCCCTCTGGACAGCCCCCGACCCCTCTAGAAAGCACCCCACCCCTCCTGGACACAACCCCCCACCCCCGACCTGCTTGGACACCCCCCTGGACACCCCCCAACCCTCTGGACAGCCCCCCCACCCCTCCTAAACACCACCCCCACCCCCTATCCCCTTGGACACCCCCCTGGACACCCCCCAACACCCACCCACACCCTTGGACATCCCCCCATACCCACCCACCCCCTTGTAAACCCCCCTGGACACCCCCGACCCCTCTGGACAGCCCCCCGCCCCTCCTGGACACCACCCCCCACCCCCTACCCCCTTGGACACCCCCTGGACATCCCCCAACCCTCTGGACAGCCCCCCACCCACCTGGACAACCCCAAATACCCTCTGGAGAGGCCGCCACCCACTTGGACAGCCCCCCACACCCATCCAACCCCTTGGACACCCCCCTGGACACCCCACCGACCCCTCTGGACAGGCCGCCACCCCCTTGGACAGCCCCCCACACCCACCCATCCCCTTGGACACCACCCTGGACACCCCCCGACCCCTCTGGACAGCCCCCGACCCCTCTAGAAAGCACCCCACCCCTCCTGGACACAACCCCCCACCCCCGACCTGCTTGGACACCCCCCTGGACACCCCCAACCCTCTGGACAGCCCCCCACCCCTCCTAAACACCACCCCCACCCCCTACCCCCTTGGACACCCCCCTGGACACCCCCCAACACCCACCCACACCCTTGGACAGCCCCCCACACCCACCCACCCCCTTGTAAACCCCCCTGGACACCCCCCGACCCCTCTGGACAGCCCCCCACCCCTCCTGGACACCACCCCCCACACCCTACCCCCTTGGACACCCCCCTGGACACCCCCCAACCCTCTTGATAGCCCTCCCACCCCCCTGGAATCACTGAAAATTTACCATAACAAGAAGTTGGGCCATTCAAAGAATGTTTTTAGGTGTGGAGGAAGAACTGAGTTTCAATAGATAGATAAGGAAATCGACATTAGGTTGTCTATTCCAGGTGTGGATTTGAAGGAGTTAATGTTTGTTCAGTGACCCAAGAGATTGAATCAGAAATTCAGATGTTGTGCCATTTTCTCATGATGAGGATGAATAATTGGTGGGGTTTGACTTTTAAATGGAGAGCTTAGCAGACCATCATATTTTCTATAGATCAGTAAAGGATGTTAGCATCGAACATAAGGCTTAAGGGATGCTTTCAGATCCAAATATGTATGTTGATGGATGCAATGGATCTAGTAGAGGTTCTAGAAAGAATGGTGGTTTTATTTGTTTAGGATAAGTAGTGAAGAAAAAACTAGTTAATTTTTTACTTGCTGAAAAGAGGGTATCTAAAATTTTTAACATGCCGAGGGGAAATCTGGCGAGTCCTCCTCCTGAAACTTTGTTTGCAGGGGGTGAAAATGGTGATGTGATCCCAAATCCATGCACCTATGCCATGGTTGTGTGTGAATAAAGTAGTAACAACTGTAAAAGGGCAACCCATCCAAATGGACACGCCCCAACCCTCTCGGGGATTTATAGAAAACGATGAAAATTTAGTGAAATCATAAAATTAGTCAATATTGCAAGTCGAACTAATAGATCTAGGGATGATAAATAAGATTATGGTGCCAAAACAAGTTAAAAGGGTTCACAATCGAAGAATCTTAGCTAGTTTCAACAAAAAAATCACAACACATATATATATACTATCCGCGAAAAAAAAAACGAACGAGTGGGAGGATTACCTGAGTGCTGCGAGTTTAGATGATTGATCCGAGGAGATTAAATATGAGAAACGATGATCGCAAAACGAATCTAAACCAACGAAATGGACGAGCCGATTCGGGTTTACGCGCGAGAGAGACGAGTCGCGACTGTTGAAGGTAAACTCGCGAATGACAATCCACGGGTCTGGGTAAATTTTTAAATGAGTTATCACGTCGGTTATTCAATAACCGACGTTATAATTTTTTTAAAAACATTTATAACGTCGGTTATTCAATAACCGACGTAAAAACCTTCCTCCGATTCTTCTTTTACGTCGGTTATTTTCTAACCGACGTTATAAAGGGCTCAAAATCCGCATTTTTTTACGTCGGTTATTCCATAACCGATGTCAAAAACATCTGCGGATTCTTTTTTTACATCAGTTATAAAATAACCGACGTAAAAAGGCCTTCAAAAACCGCGTTTTTTACGTCGGTTATTGAATAACCGACGTAATAACTCGTACATATGTCGATTTGTTACGTCGGTTATTGAATAACCGACGTAACAAACACCCCCCCGCTTCTGTTTTTTACGGCGGTTAATGTATAACCGACGTAAAAAACGAAGCCGCGCGATTAATAACGTCGGTTATAAAAATAACCGACGTTAAAGGTGTACTAAACACAGGTTTTTACGTCAGTTATTAAATAAACGACATAAAAAACCTCGTTTTACATATTATGACGTCGGTTTTATATAACCGACGTAAAAAATGGTGACGTAAAAAACGTTTTCTGCACTAGTGAGTGAGTCAGGGAGGGATGTTACAAAGTGATATTAGAACCTTTCCTTTTTTTCTTTTGTCTAACAATTTTGGGATTTGGTAGACTGGATATTTAGGAATGTGTTGGAGCTTGAGATGGTTTTCAGGATGGTGTATCATGAACACCTATTTCAATAGGAAGTATAGGTTACCAAGACATTGGGATGCTGTTTTGATTTTCATTGTTACAATTGTATTTGATTTTCACCTTGGGAGATTCACACATGGTTTGGATATTTTGGTTTGCAATGGATATCTGGCTCTTGGACCGTTGCAAGAGGCCAACAAGTTGTTTTGACTCTTGGACTTTGAAGGTAAGAGGTGTCTCATGCATCATATCATACACATAGGATTCAAATGACATAAAGTTCTGCTAGTGTATGATTTTACCGATGATAGAGGCAAAATTGCTTCAAGTGTCAACAACTACTCATACAATCTTTTCACGTATTAATGTTTGATGGAATTTTACCCAGCTGGGTTGACTTGTTTATGGATTACTTAATGGAAAGTCTTATGAATCTACGACGAGATGTTATGCAAGGAGTAAGACAATGGTGAGAATGGTTTTTCATAATCTTGAGACCTTAAAGCTGACGGGGATTAATATCATTAAAGGAGATGCTCTCGGTCTGCACTATTTCAGACCCCCTTAGTTGTGTTTTCTCCTTCTTTATTCATTATTATCGGGCACTGAGTGTATTTCTTTATTTCTATTTTTGAATAAAATTTATATATGATGTGTGTAAGAAAATGGTGCAATCTTTATACATAGTAGGTGCAGTGACCTGATGGGTCAGTTTGGCATAGGTTACTAACCTTTGGACCCATTAAGGATGGTTTTTATTCAAGTTTAGTTGCATGTCCTAGTCCTTTAGGGAGTGGTCTAATGTGCGGATGCTCATAGAAGACGGGTTCCCTAGTTGTGAGTGGATGGTTTGGCCTTTTGATGCCTTCTTTTGTGATACCCTATAGATGGATGTTTAGACATGTTGATGTCATGTGGTGTTAGTATGGGAGCATGCTTGATTCCTAGTGAGTGTGACCTGAGAGGTTGACCTACAGACAAGGTAGACTGACCTAGTGGATTTCACGAGTTTTGATCGGTAGGTCTAGGTAGGAGATCTAGAGGCCCTTAGTTGCGACTTGAATCCAAGTGGGTCAATATTTTTTTGTTTGATAGTGACCCATTAGAGGGGTTACCCCAATGTTGTAGATGTTTTGGATTGAAAAACCTATGCACAATAAGTTCTCATGGCTTTTGGTGATGAGCACTTTGCGTATTGGTGCTATAGGAATCAAAGTGTGACCTTGAGGATATGACCATAATGGCGTATGGTACTATGTGTTTGAACACACTTTAGTCATGTAGTTAGAGCATAGGTGGATGCTCATGAATGGAGCAATGCTGGGTGATAGTTGAGAATGTGGATGAGCTTTACATGTCGTCAGCTAAGGATGAACACCTGTGATGCTAGAACGATGCTGTGAGGAAGGCAGTCATGCAGGTAGTTATAGCACGAATAAGGTGTTGGGTTTTGAAGAGGATTTCCAAGGGGGATTATGATGTGTTGAGTCTTCTAAACCAAGAGGCATGGTCAAATGCTTGAATGGTTATTTGTACCTAGTTCTAATGATGAGAATGAGATTTTATGTCGGGTTTGGTGAATGGTCACTAGAAGGTGTGTGACCTAGTGATTTTTGACGAGAATATGATAGTTGGCATGTGTTGGGGATACACAATTTCATTTGGGATATGTGAATCGGTGGCTCGGGAGTAATAATTCATTTTTTAGAGAAATTACTGTGGAAACATAAGCATGGTAGGACCATTTGGTTGTGAACTAGTATGGTGGATCATTGGTGTTTCCGTTGTGAATTTTTTGGGTTATGGTGGAGGAACCCAAGCAGTGTGGTGGCGGTAGTGCTGAAACAAACTATCGTTCATGGATACTTGGCAGAGAGTTGTAAAGCATTAGTATGTTTTGGACAACGAGTCCCTATTAAATTTTTGTAGCCAGATGTTAGTGATACACTTGCAGGTAGGGAGGCCCAGGACCCTTGAATGAGTTTGATGTGTCCCTACGGTAATAGGTGACATCGAAAATGGATGAGTTTGTGAGGGAAATTTTTGATGACATCTTAGTGTACTCCCAATTTAGAGATGATGATTTCCAATATCATGATATCATCCTGAGTATGCTAAGAGGGATTTGGCTATACACCTAGCTACCTAAATGTCTTTTTGGTTGGATAAAGGGATTCTTTGGTGTTGTGATTGCCGAGAGGTATAAGAAAATTTTTATGGTAGGGAGAACACCATAGGCCTTTAGAAGATGATATTTTTGTGAAAAGGGTCCTTGTCTTGGTTGAATCGACCATTGGATGGTCAGGGTGATGTTCAACATCAAAAAGTTGTAATATTTGATTTATTTGCTCCTATAGAAACACCAGATTTAAAATTTGGATGAGAAGATGGATGGAGTTGATGCGTAGGCATCGGGCTTGGGATGTTTTAGTGTGGTCAGAAGGTGATTTATGGATCAATCCACCATTCATGACATGTTTTTTTGGGGTTTTCCATGATTCGTGGTTTTGTACGGGGGGTGAACCAGTTTCATTACTTTCTTTAAAGTGTGAATCCCTATTTCGTGACATGTTTTAGGGGGTGAAACATGCGACAAAATATTTTGGGACATGTTTTCAAGGGGTGAAACATGTGAAGAAAGTGATGAAGGTTTTTTTTGGGGAGAAATTCCTAGAAAATATTGATAAGTTAGTGCCATGGCTCAAGATCATCATTTTAGGTATGATGGGAGTATTTCAAGGTTTAGTTGGGACCTTACGAGGAGAGGTTAGTGTATGCAAGGCCTATGCGTTGGAAATTAATACTCATCTATTTAGCTTGGAACCAGAGACATGCGATGGTACCGGGTTTGGTAGGTGTTTTGTCCATGTTCGGGCATGGTGGGATGGAAATTTTGTTGAGCGAGTTGTTGGGCCACAAAGGTTGTGTTTTTATATGCGACCTTGATGGTGGGAATTCCATGGGACGGAAGCGGTTGTTTCAAGTTGGGTTCTATGGCGGGGAGCACCATGAACCAGATGAGGATAGGGTTCATGAAACAGTGGTGTTTTAGAAGTAGATGGGTGCCGGGAAGCACCATATAACAATTCATAGATGGCTATGAGAGGTGAAGGTGATGCTGGTGGATAATGCACCACATGTTTAGAGTTGCGCAATGGAAGCACTTTCTGTGTTTTAGAGTAGAATGCAGAAAGATGAGTTTGGATGAGCAACCCACATTGTTCGACTTTGTCTGCTAAATGCTGAAGAGGCTTCCTGGGTATGAAATGTTTTATGGTGGGGAGATAGTAAGAACTTTCATTAGAATCGGTTGAGAAATTCATAGGGAATTTGAATTTTCACCATTGGTGGATATATCATTTTAAAATTCAGGAATTGGAATAAGGTTCCGGGTGTTAAAACATCTAAAAATGGTGTTTTTGGATGTGTTTTAAGTTTTGGTGGAGGTCTTGGGGTTCGGGAAAGCATTGAAAGATGATCAGACTTGTTTGGATACTGAAAATAGCTACAGCAGTTCATTCACATCGTGAATATGATTCACGACGTGAATGGATTTCATGGGGTGCGACCAGGAGAGTTCAGGACATGAAAAACAAGACTAAGAGGCACAACATGAAAATTCATGGCATGAACCCTTAGTTCATGCCTTGAAAGTGTCCCATTTCTCTTTTTTTAAACAGGGACTTGCCCCCTTGTTTCATCGGGAAAGTAGGGCGTGCATGGGAGGGGTTCATCCGAACCTCCTCTCTCTCGATTATCCACTGATCGAGGTGTTCTTGGGTACAATTTGAAAGCAATAGTAGGTAATATCTTCCTCCATCATCCTTCCTCATTATTTATCAATCATTATTGTTGAATTTGGAGATGCCTATTTTAGGTCAAAATATCAATTTCTCCGAATGATGGTGAAATTTCCAGATTTCTTTGGAGATTTTTTACACCCTTGAAAGAGGGGATCTCGAGACGTAGTCAGCCTATGTTTGTACACCGATCTGTTGAGGTATGATTCCATTTCAATTTTTCAAAGAGTTTTACCCTAAAATAATTTCATACGACTATTGAATCAGGAGAATCGATTGGGGATTTTGTGCAGCCTAAATCCGATGGTGCATCTGGGGTAGAACACATCCCTTTGCCGATGGTTTTTCCATGGAATAATGACCTAATGAGTTAACTGATAATATATCGAGCTTGAAATAAATAAATAAATTAATTATAATCGTTACAATTAATTAATTACAATTGGTTGGCATGGATTAGGAACATAGAGATTTGAGAAAATCTCAATTGATCAAGAGTGAGGCTAGATGAGGTTGGTGGTCCTTGGCAGATGCTACAGAACCTTGGCGTCAAAGTGGGAAAAGTCTTGGTAAAAGGTAGGTGGTCTATAACAACTCCTTTTTTTCTATTCAATTATCCTAGTATGTGCAATATGTGTGATCACACCGGCACTTCACGCGCATGGCCCAAGTAACTGGATAAATTGATGTGTTATACATGTATAGAAATCCCTTTGGATCCCTTCGGGTCGATTGGCATTGATATTTGGACTTTTGGCTACCCAAGGGGTGTGCCAATAATTAACCCTAGGTTAGGAACTTATGAATAATAAACCTAGATCTCTCTTGAATAAAATTTTTATTGGTTATACTTGGGTTTAACCATGTGAATTAGTTCAGTATGAAAATTGAGAACTTGACTTGCTAGGTCTTTGGACGAACTTGGTAATTGTGATGATACATATAATGGTATTTATTTCCTAATAATAGGAGAAATGGAACAGTTATAATTGTTGTGATAATTGATAACTTGATTTAGATTGATTCTGGCCTTATTATTTGATAACTAGATAAAATAACTACCCTGCCATAACTTGTGAATTGAGGTAATTTCTTGAAATATAATCACATGGGCTATAAATGGTTAAATGACGTGTGATATGCTTAGAGTGTTTACTTGGTGAGTTGCGGCTATATGGGCATGAGAATTACCTTGGAGTTAAAATGATAAATGAAACAAGATTGATATAATTATGATGATAATTTGGATCCTGACCTTATGAAATGAAAATGGCTAAGATCAATGGTAATTGGATGAAATAAACTTTATGTATTATGATGATATGCTTGATATGATAGGTTCTTAGCCATTTGTTTTGTTTGATAGTTTTTCTTGGATTGGCTCTGCTATGATTGATTCATGAGGGCTCATTGTTATATATTTGTTGGAGTTTTTTGTCAGATATGACATGTACTTATGATGGGTGCTTGAGAACACCATATGTGACGCCTAAGGGAAAGTTTCATGGTTATGAACCGCTTGAGGGTAAGTTGCACCATCACTGGATTCCTGAGGGTGAGATTATTGTATGTGCTTTTGTTTGGTTCTAGAGATCACCCTATGTAATGCCTGAGGGTAAGGTGCATGGTTATGATCTTGCCCGAGGGAAAGATGCATGGGTCACGAACTGCCTGAGGGTATTATTCATGGGATACAAACCACCTAAGGGTAAGCTGAACAGTCACTGAACGCCTGAGGGCGAGGAGCATGATTATACTAGATGCTTAAGGGAAAGATTCCTGGTGGATTGAGGGTATGTACTACTTGTTCAGATATGTTATGTATGGTTTATTATGGGCAGGAGAATCTACCACCGACATGGGGTGATCCGTCTTGACGCAGGAGGATCCGCCACTTGGTAGAGATATTCAACATTGTTCTGAAGCATGTGATTATGATTATGGTTGAATTGGTCCTTAGACGTGCTTAGAGATACCCGACAATGTTACAAATAAGGTTTGACTGATCTCAGGTGTTAACCCAAAACTCAAGGGTCAATAGGTTTATTTTTATGTGCAGTTTTAATTTTATTAAATTAATACCCCTATCTATCACGTCTTGCATGCACTATATATTCAGAATGGATTTGTTTAGACACCGTTGGTGGTGGACTACTGAGTTTTAATCACACCCTACTCGGGTCTCCATTGCACTTGGGTACATGAAGAGATCTTACATGTTTATTTCAGGAATAGGTTGGGTTGAATCTCGAGATAACATGGTCGACCAGGATAGTTCAGATGGTATTAGGAGACTGAAGGAGGTTCAGATCTGTGACGTAGTTGAGACTTTATTTTGTTTTATTCATTTATTTTAGCATGTATCTATAATGGATCCAGTGTACGGTTTGTTTTATATTCCAACATGGTTGTTTGGGCCTTTTCTGCATTTCATGTATTGTTCCTAAATGTCATTCCTTTATGCATACTCTGATTATTTATTGCCTTGGATGATGTTTCATTATTTATTTATTATTTGTGCACTATGATATAGAGGGTATAGTCTCCCCATCATACCATATTACACCCCCAATGATAGTTGGCAACCACTAGTGTACGGGGAGGTGTGCTTGAGGTCTTGTGGAAAACCGGTCTGACCACTGGTTTTATAGTAACTCGGGGTGGGACGTTACACCCTCAATCTCAAAATCTTAAACTCAAATTTTCTCAACACTTGCCTCCAAATTTTTAATAACCTAATATTTTCAAATATATTTCTCTTTAAATAAATTTGACTTCTTAGATAGCTTGTGTTACACACCACACAAAGATTAAACAAACCGTGATATACTATTAAAATATTTAAATGTGACCATTATAATTTAACCATTAAAATTGGCAGTATGAATATGAATAACCACTTTTTGAAAATTATGTATAAATATTTTAGATATATAAAATATACTGGTAAATAAGTACTCATTTTTTAGTAAAGTCTTTATATGCTTCAAAAACACACTTTTCATCAAATTCTTTATTACTTTTTATAATCAAAGAATATAATTAATTTCTACCAATTTTAGAAATTTTATTGTACAAAATTAACTTTATTTTTTAAATCATCATGTCAAAATTAACTTAGGGTGAAATTTTGGATATTTTCGGAAAATATTGACTGTTTAATGAATAGTAAAAAATATTGAATTTATAAAATTATCATTTATTTCCATTAAAAAAGTCCCATAATATTTTAAATTTGATCCTAAATTAGTATAAGTATCCTTAATTTAGAAATAATATAATTAATTACACATGAATCAAAATTATACATGATCTTGGTATTAAAATACTTTTAGACTTAAAGACATTTTTTCTTCTTCATAAAACTGCTTTTCATCTTACTTTGTGGGATAATTATTAAATGAAATTCTGCCTCTTATAGAGATTGAATATGGTAAAATAGATTCCATATTTGGAATCATCACAATTAATATTATTTAATAAGGTCAACTTAATTTTTGGTCGTAATGAATAATAAAAATAGTAAAAATTCGTCACTGTAGTAAATGGGTAAATCGGGTTAACCTAGGTTAAAATTAAGTGATATGGCCACCACTTTTCATATTCAATCTTATTGGATGTATGGATTTGGACCCTTATCACCTTAGGCTCAATATTTATTTTTTATAACACACTTATCCATGAAAATGACCTATATAATATCTTAAGTAATAAAAAATACAAAATGTCACTTTATAACTTTTAAATATCTCTCATGTGTTCACATATGGAAAAAAGAAACCTGTGAATGAATATTAATTATTATTTGAGCATAGTGAAATTATTTTCATAATGGTAATTTATTTCTAATTTTCAGTGATTATATATTTACCTTAAAGGATAATGCAACACCGACACAATATTTCATTAATTAATAGAAAAATGAAATAAATGATTTTGAAAATATTAAAGGTAATATAATTTGAGTGATTTATAGTGGTCCATGAGTTTTATAGATGAATATATCATATTGGTGATGTTTTAAAAGTCTATATTCTAATTCCATCTTTACTTGATGTATTTAAAGTCAAATTAAATTAATAGTATCGAAAATGACATTAATGTTATTCTATAATAAATAATATTTTATTAAATGATTTAAAATCCCTAAAAATCCTATATTTGGAAAAGTTATTGGTATATATTTAAAAATATCATCTACGGTCTATTTATGTCCCAATTATCCTTTTATAGTAGCTATCTAACCCATAAAGAGTAAAAATATTATGATCATGGTAATTGTCAAAAAAAGTTAACATGGGTTAAAACAAAGAGATAAGGATAAAAACATAATATAGATGTAAGGGCCCGAATCTGCATGGATCAACCCTTTGCGTGTTTCTGAAGACCGAGGTTCTTGGAGGAGGCTCAGAGGAAGTCCAGAGGGACTCAGCTGCTAAAAGATGGAAGCAAGGAGATTTCACATTGTAAAAAAAGGTTACATGACGTGAATATGGGTTTCATGACGTGTAATATTTCAGGGTTTAAAAAATAAAATAAAATGAAGAGGTGATGATTTTTTTGTATGGAAATTGACCTTGAGGAATTACATGATGTGAAAGGGATTACACATCATGTAATTCCCCATTGCAGTAATGTTTTAAAACATTCCATCCACTTAGGTTATCAAACCCTATGGCTCTTGCTTCCCTCCCTCACATCCCAGTTGACCTGATAGTCCCCTCCTTTGCGTTTTGGAGATCCATTCAATAGGAATCGATCTCAGGCTTCCATCTTCGATCCTTGGTGACCCAACTTAATCCAAGGTGTGTTTTTCATTCATTTTCTAGCGGTTTATACCAATTTGATCTCATTTCCACTCGTATCATCTCACCGTGCTATGAAGGTTGCTTACCCATGGTTCTAACAGGGGTTCTCTCGATTATTGTTGGTACGGTGGAGCTGCGACGTCCTCGGATGGATGCAGATCTCATGGGAGAGGTGATCGAAGATCCGCTGTGTTGATCCATTTCGTTGATCTATTGTGTTCTGTGAAGATAGTCGATGACCTTTTGAGGCAAGGGATTCATTGCTTCTCTATTTAATTACATGAAATCATAGAGTTAGCATGGTTTAGCCCCTTGGATCGCAATGAAATTTACCTCATTAAATACTTGAATTGGATTAATGAATTGACATCGATCACATAGCGATGCTACTTCTTTATACCATGATAAAGATTTGCATCTTGATTTTCTAGATAGTGTGATATCTATGAATTGATTGGTTTAACATGTTTTTCTTGATCGAAACTGTCAATGTTTGTAAAGTCGGAATTAATTGATAATTAATTGGCTAAAATAATTAAAGAGGCATGTTTAATGAATCTGGTTGTTTTTGTAATTTGATGTTAATAAAATTGATGCAAGAATGCTTGTTTAATTTAATTGGGTATTGAACCTGAAACATGATGATTCTTGTTGATAAAATAATTAAAGTCATATTAAACTAATTGTTTAATTAATTTGTGATATCTTGTGATATCTTGTTGCTTAGGTTGACCATAGTCGGAACCTGTGAATAATGATTTGGTTAATTCAAAATGGAATACGAACCGTTTGTGTGATAAAAGATAATGCCTTTGTAGGGCCTGAGTTCCCACTTGCTTGTAAAGTCCAAGTGCGTTGTGCTTTGGAGTCATAAGAGCTCATTGGGTGTAAAGGCTGAATGCCTTGCTTTGGGGCAGAGAGCCCATTGCTATGTTTGTTTCTTGCATCTTATGATGTGATGTGATCCTGGAATGGTTGAGCCTGGAGGGATGTTGTGGTATGGGGGGAAAGGAGGCTCGTGTAACATCCCAAGATTTCATAGTATGTTATCTCATTAAAGTAATTCAATAGCTTGCACTACACGCAACACCAAGTTCGAGCGCACCATAACTTACCAAACTAGGCGTTCAAAAAGTGGTTATGAATAGTATTAACTGCATTTTGAATCTTATATACTCTATATAATTTTAACACCCATATTATTTGTTTCTTAGACATAATATAAGAACAAATTAAATTTTTCAGATAAAGGAAGTATTTTTCAAAAATGCAATTTTACCGCCTACTAATGGTGAATTTATTTTAAATGAAATATTTGAAACTTTTATATTAAATTTGAAAAAATAAAATTATTATTTATAAGCAGGACATAAAAATTTATTTTGGACAAATTTTTGGTACTTTTTTGATAACTTTCATATTTTGATAAATAGTGAAAAATACTAGGTTCTAATTGAAAACAAATTTTTTAATCGAAATAATTTATAGTGTTAAATTATGAATTTGAATGGTTTTGATGTATAATTAGATTATATTTTTATCATTTAATACAATTTTGGTCATTATAATTAATTTCACATTTAAATCTGACATAAACACATGTCAATCTGTTGATAGTTTTTACTTTTTTAACAACCCGCTTTTTGGTTTTGACAAAGGGAATTAATTTTAAATTAATAAATGAAAATTCTATGTTTTGAATTTGGTAAAATGGATTTAATTTTTGAATTCGGAATATCAAAATTATCTTAGGGTAAATTTTTCGTATTTTTCTAAAAACTTTAAATTTTTGATGAATAGTGAAAAACACTGAGTTATTGTTTAAAACGACTTTTATTTAAATAATTATTTATTTTATTTAAATTTATTTTAGGTCAAAATATATACATAATACCTATATAAGTTCAATTTAATTCATTGGATTCATTTTATAATGAGTTTAGATATATAAATTTTTTATTGAACTTTTTACCGTCTTTTACCCACCTCCTAAGAGCATTTGAAAATTTGCATAAAATATAATTTTACCACTTCTGTGAGTTGAATTTAAAAAATACAAGAGACACGGTTGATATTAGTAAGAAAAATTTGGTTCAATAAGATGAAAATAAATTTTGGTGAATAGTAACTTTTGACTTTTATTTACCATGGTTAAAAGTAAATAGGGTAATTAAGGGTAAAAATGATATCAAAATTACCCTAACACATGTTCTAATTCTATTGGATAAGTTTAATTCGATCAAAAACAATATCAGGAATAAAATAAAATCCTTTAGGTCCACTTCGATTAGATTAGGATATTTATTATTATTTAATTTAAAGAAGAGTTAAAAGTGTTAAATTCAAGTTTTAATAACTAAACCATTTTTAATATAGGGTTACACACAATATAAATTTGACTAAAAATATTCATTAGAAAGATAAAAATATTTCCTACATAATGGTATTTTATTTATAATTTTTAGACATTAAATAATTAAATTTATTTATGACACAATGATGATGTAGTAATTACCTTATTAATGAAAGATTAAAATAATTGATATTATAAATATTCAAATAAATGTAATTTGAGACTTTTGATGAATTACAATAATTTTATAGGTTAATATGACATTTTAGGGTTGATTAAATAATTTTTTTTCTAAGTAATAATGCTGTTATGATTTTCACAAAAACCAAATACTAAATAATGTCAAAATTGACAGAAATGAGTTTTTAAAACAAATACTATATTATTGGTTGATATAATATTACTAAAAATATAAGGTTCAAAAAAAGGGTTTAAATAATATTATATATGTCATTAATTAACCACTTGAGGTTCTCTTGTAAGTTTAGAGTAAGTTTATTAACCATATAGTGTAAGAATACAAGAAGACACGGTAAAAGTTAAACTATTTAACTAAGAGTTAAATCTAAAAGAAAAGGTTAAAATGGTAACCTAAACTTGTCTAAAACCTATTGGTTGAGAAGTTTTCGATCCATCCCCACCTTATATTTTAAATAAATCATTTTGGAGGCATTAGAAACAGAAAATGATTTTATTATAAAATAATATTTCAAGGTTTTCCTAAAGTGACCCTCACATCTCTTATAAAAGAGTACCTCCCCTTATCTTAATTTCACACCTCCAAAGTCATTTGTCTCAGATAGACCCCACCCAAATATCCTCCCAACATTCCTACCTTCATCCCAGAGGCCTTGCTTTAGTCAAAAAGCCAACCTAATGATCCCTTTTGATCAAATCAAAAGGAAGAACCCGAAAAAGAGGTAAATATTTCATCACCTCTTTCAAGTTCTTTTCTTCTTCCACTTACTCTTTCTTTGTTATTTCCATTATAGAATAATAAATCCAGTATCTTCTATATACTTTTATGTAATTATAAAAATGGTACAACCATATTCATTATTCTATCCATCACATGAATGACAAAGTCACCATACGTGCGTACGTACGGCTTACCGTCTCCACGTCGTGGTGTAGTTTGTTATTCAAACACTTCATTATTTGTATGGGTATAATAATGAATATAACTAATGTAAATAATAAATATAAAATTTTAATTATTCTGTATATATGATATATCATCCAATTACATACGATTCCACCATCTATATAATGATATTGTTGCTCGTGCGTACGTACGGATTACCGTCTCCACGACGTGATGAGATTCATTCCCACCTTCACCATTCAACGATGATTATAAAAATATATATTATTAATAAGTATGTAATATATGAAATAATAATTCTACTGGAAATATATATATATATGTACTTACATATATATTATTCACTTACTTCCGTTCAATACGATATGAAAACAGAAACAACGTTTATGCGTACGTACGACCTACCGTCTCCATAAACAGTGCCTTCCATTTCACATATATATCTATTATAAATATTTATATTCTAAATATTTATGATATATAAATCAAGGTTTATGTTCTGTAAGTATTTAAATCATGATCTAAATGATACGATCAATAATAACAAGTTAAAACACATATGATAAAGAAAGTGATTATTACCTAAAATGTTAATTTAACATGGAAATCATTATTAAATGGGTAGTATAAAGTCATAAATTAATCATGTATGATATAATAAATATGAATATGGTTCTGGTATAATTTAATAACTTACTATGGTCATTATACAGGAGGTTAAACGTACCCTCGATCAAAGGAAAGTGCAAAGTAAGGGTTAATTTCACAATCTCTTTATTATCCAAGGTTGTTTTTACGTAAGTATCTACTGGGAAATTTATTATCCATGTCCATGTTTCATAAAAGAGTTTTCAAAGGGATTCTTTTTGAGACAACTTTTTTACTAAAACATTAATTCAAATGTTTTAAATATTTATTCTTCTAAATCATTCTCATTAATGTCCATGTTTTCAAAATGATTTTTAAGGATTTATTTATATGGAAATGAATGTTTTTAAAATGTTAATTCCTTTCAAATGCTTCAAAGTAGTATGAGAAACTTTGATTAAAAAATGTCTTTAAATGTTTTCCTTTATAAACTATGTGACTTTTAAATGTTTTTATGAAAAGGGATGTTTCTCACAATGAGTTTTACAAATCATTTTCATCTATATCAATATCCTTTGATGGATTTTAAACATGTTTGAAGTTGATTTATTATGATTCAAATCTTCCATATTGTATTGAAAGTTTTGTGATATGTTTGACTGTGGATGTGTTATTTTTATACCATTCATGGTTTATGGATAAAGTATTGACATTTCATATTCTAGTTTTAATATGAATGTTTATGTTATGTTTAAACATTTTCATATGAGGAATGCATTGGACTTAGTAAGTGATGCGTGGTGCCCGCTATAGCTCCTTGATGCATCGATAGGTCTCATGAGACAAACTAGTGTCTTAGCATAATGCCTTGACCAAAATCTTATTTTTAGTATTGGCACAAGGCCTTGACTATGTGGTTATAAAGTCTGGAATTATACATTCCATCATTATGAAAGTGGCTATTGATATTACATGTGATTATTCGACTAGTAGAATATCCATGTGAATAATTAAATGGAATTATTTGATTTTTATCTTTTCTATATTATGCTAAAGTTTAATTTTAAAAGGCTTTTGTTTTAGTCTTATACATTGCCTTAAAATTTTATGCTTACTTATGAAATTTTCCACTATATTGTTATCCTTACTGAGAATCTGAGCTCACCCCTTTCTATGTTTTATTTTTCTGAGGATAGAAGAAATATTTTATGGTTGACCTGTAGGGATAGGCTAAGGTATACGAATGTGTTTAGAATGGTACAATGTTTTTGTTATTGTTATCCATTTTATAATGTAATGTAACGTTCATGTATGTAATCTATTTTACAAGACTACTAAACTGATTGGTTCTTCAGGACTTGATTCCTTGTAATCATGCCAATGTATTAAAATAATGCACCTACTATGGGATTCTAGGGTTAGGGTGTTACAGTTGGTATCAGTGGAAGTTTAGCAACAACCTTGGAAATAGATTTAGATAAACTCTGATTAGCGAACATTACCCTAAGATAGACTTTGAGGATTAGTATAGAATAACTTCCCATAATTTTGGAACTGTAGAGATTTTGTGAGTTTTCCAAGAAATACATCCCTGTCTAGATACGAGCAGGTAGAGGCGGCTCTGGCACATATGTACCTAGGGGTAAAACCTGAAAACACAGCTTTGATCTAGACTTGAATGGAAACTGGTGCACAACAATGGGCCTTACTGCACTCTTGGTTACGACACTCCTAGGGGATATGCTTAGGATAATTCACATTTTCATCACAAGTCATTATGAAGGATTTAGGAGTAAATACTTCCTCAAAGAAAACATTTTTATGATTATGGATTATTTCCATAAACTGTTCAATTTACATCAGGTATTTTACAAGTTTGGAATTATGAATTGCGATTCATAAACTGAGATAGTGTATTCCATTATTTAGAAATGGCACCCAGTAGAAGGAATGAGAACTCCAGCAATACATATGATCCAAAAAGTAAGAAGGATCATATATTTTATGGTACTAAGCCAACATTTAGAAGGTAAATAGTCTCCCACATATTCTCAACATATGAATAAATAATATCATGTGTTAATAAGATAAGTAAAGAATTTTTCGAGTCCTATGGATTTGAAGGGAAGCAAGAGAAGAAAAGGATGGTAGAGAGAAAGATGGATAATGGGAAGAGGGGAAAGAAGGATTTTCCCACATGTGATAACTGTGGAAAGAATCACCTTGGTAAATTCTTGAAGGGAATGTGAGTTTTTTATAAGTGTGGAGAAAAGGGACACCAAGTACATGATTGCAAGGGTAAGAAAAAGGTTTCAAATGTAAAATGCTTCATCTGCAAGGAGTTGCGACACTATGCGAATCGATGTCCAAATTATCAGAGTATGCCCCAAATGATGCTATTGGATAATAATCAAGTTATGATACTACCACAGATGAAGATGAATGACTAGTGTTATTACGTTATTATTAAAAAAGTATTTCATTTGAGTGTTGTATAAATATTGTGATGGTTATATTAATTATGTAAATAAATAAGTATTGTACAACAGTGCTATTTGATTGAGTATTTGATATTATATGGTGCTAAGAAAAGTTACTGAACAACAAGTTAAATTTTTTAAAAAATACATGGTTGAAGGAAAGATAAACCTCAATATAGTCCTGATACCGAGGTAATGATTTTAGAATAAGAGATGGTTGATTTGGATAAATTATATTGAATATTCTTGACTACCTCGGAACTGATTAATGGTTTATATATTCCATCATTGTTGAAGTTTACAACATTTTTGGATATAAGGAGTGTATCAAGTATTATGTACGGAATAAGGGAGATTGAATGTAATCAATAAGGTTTTATGGTAATTTAGGGTGTTACTGTGTTTTAAAAGAATACATGATGAAGGTATTCACATGTTATTATGTAGAAAAAAGCATCTTCATTGTGTTTACCTACCATATAAATTTTGGACTGTATGTTTGGACAGAAGTATTTGGATAAGTCTAAAGGTTGGAATGGATTAAGTTTGAAATTGGATACTATTGTTAAGGTTAAATCATTTATTAAGATTATTTTTAGATTGTTATAAAAAGAAAAACCGGGAGGTCGGGCAACAACCCGTCACGTTCGACAAGGTCACGAGACTTGAACCCGCAACCGAAGGGCGACAAGGGTGCATCACCTACCACTGGCCTACATGATTACCTGGATTGTATAATGTAGTTTTTTTAAAATGTTCTAAGAGATAAATTATAAATTCATTTTTTGGAACCCTATACGATTAGGATAAATAGAATATTTTAGAATTCTATTATCTTTTGGAGTGAAAGGTGAGTTTGTGGTAGGAATTATTTGAAGGATAAAACTTTACTTGTCAAGTATATATATATATATATATATATATATATTCCTCTTCTTCTATGTATAAATTAATTCTTAAACTTTAGGGATGAGATCTTAAAACCAAAAATGTGTTATCCTAATACCTTATATTTTGTTGAACCGATGATATTTAAATCATAATAGATTTATGGCTTTGAGGCCCTCAATATTCCATTTGTTGTTCACTTGTTTATGATTTATGACCTCAATAACTCCCTATAAATATTTACATTTTCCCTCCCATTATGTGTCTCTAATTTCCACCAATGTTCTCCTAATCAAGATCATAATTTTGTGGTGAATTTTTTCATTTCCCTTTCCCTCTTATTAAGACTAAATTTTATTAACCCAATTTCCGATGTGGGTTTTCCACAATGGTATTTTTATATTTTTAAGCTTTTATTTTTGAAGAACAATTTCAAATTGAGAAGGTTCAATTTATTGAATGAGGGGTGAATGTAACACCCCAAGATTTTATAGTATGTTATCTCATTAAAGTAATTCAATAGTTTTCACTACACGCAACATCGAGTTCGAGCACACCACAACTTACCAAACTAGCCGTTCAAAAAGCGGTTATGAATAGTATTAAATGCATTTTGAATCTTATATACTCTATATAATTTTAACACCCATATTATATGTTTATCAGACATAATATAAGAATAAATTCATTTTTTTAGATAAAGGAAGTATTTTTCAAAAATGCAATTTTACCGCCTACTAATGGTGAATTTTTTTAAATGAAATATCTAAAACTTTTATATTAAATTTGACAAAATAAAATTATTATTTATAAGAGGGAAATTAAAATTTAGCTTGTAAAAATTTTTGGTACTTTTCTGATAACTTTCAAATTTTGATGAATAGTGAAAAATACTAGGTTTTAATTGCAAACAATTTTTTTAATCAAAATAATTTATAGTGTTAAATTATGAATTTGAATGGTTTTTAAGTATAATTAGATTATATTTTTATCATTTAATATAATTTAGGTATTTATAATTAATTTCACATTTAAATTTGATATAAACACATGTCAATCTTTTGATAGTTTTTACTTTTTTAAAAACCCGCTTTTTGGTTTTGACAACGGGAATTAATTTTAAATTAATAAATGAAACTTCTATGTTTTGAATTTGGTAAAATGGACTCAATTTTTGAATTCGTAATATCAAAATTAGCTTAGGGTGAATTTTTGGTATTTTTCTGAAAACTTTAAATTTTTGATGAATAGTGAAAAACATTGAGTTATTGTTTAAAACCGACTTTTTATTTAAATAATTATTTATTTTATTTAAATTTATTTTAAGTAAAAATAGATACATAATATTTATATAAGTTCAATTTAATTCATTGGAGTCATTTTATAATGAGTTTAGATATATAAAATTTTTATTTAACTTTTTACCGTCTTTTACACACCTCCTAGGAGCATTTGCAAATTTGCATAAAATTTAATTTTACCGCTTCTATGAGTTTAATTTTGAAAATAAAAGAGACACGGTTGATATAAGTAAGTAAAATTTGGTTCAATAAGATGAAAATTATTTTTTATGAATAGTAACTTTTGTCTTTTTTACTATGGTTAAAAGTAAATAGGGTAATTAAGGGTAAAAATTATATCATAATTACCCTAACACATACCTAATTCTATTTAATAAGTGTAATTAGATCAAAAACGAACTTGGGAATAAAATATGATCCTTTAGGTCCACTTGGATTAGATTATGACATTTATTATTATTTAATTTAAAGAAGAGTTAAAAGTGTTAAATTCAAGTTTTAATAACTAAACTATTTTTAATATAGGGTTACACACAATATAAATTTGACTATAAATATTAATTAAAAATATAAAAATATTTCATACATAATGGTATTTTATTTATAATTTTTAGACATTAAATAATTAAATTTATTTATGACATAATGATGATGCAGTAATTACCTTATTAATGAAAGATTAAAATAATTGATATTATAAATATTAAAATAAATTTAATTTGAGACTTTTGATGAATTACACCAATTTTATAGGTTAATATGACGTGTTAGGGTTGATTAAATAATTTTTTTTCGAAGTAATCATGCTGTTATGATTTTCACAAAAACCAAATACTAAATAATGTCAAAATTGACATAAATAAGTTTTAAAAACAAATACTATATTATTGGTTGATATAATATTACTAAAAATCTAAGGTTCAGAAAAAGAGTTTAAATAATATTATATATGTCATTAATGAACCACTTGAGGTTCTCTTGGAAATTTAGAGTAAGTTTATTAACCATATAGTGTAAGAATAGAAGAAGACACGGTAAAAGTTAAACTATTTAACTAAGAGTTAAATCAAAAAGAAAAGGTTCAAATGGAAACCTAAACTTGTCTAAAACCTATTGGTTGAGATTTTTTAGACCCATCCTGACCTTATATTTGAAATAAATTATTTTGGAGCCATTAGAAACCAAAAATTATTTTATTATAAAATAATTTTTCAAGGTTTTCCTAAAGTGACCCTCACCTCTCTTATAAAAGGGTACCTCCCCTCCTCTTAATTTCACACCTCCAAAGCCATTTGGCTCGGCCAAAACCTGACCAAATATCCTCCCAACATTCATACATTCATCCTAGAGGCCTTAATTTGGTCATAAAGCCAACCTAAGGATCCCTTTTGATCAAATCAAAAGGAAGAACCCGAAAAAGAGGTAAATATTTCATCACCTCTTTCAAATTCTTTTCTTTTTCCACTTACTCTTTCTTTGTTGTTTCCAATCTAGAATAATAAATCCAGTATCTTCTATATACTGTGATGTTATTATAAAAATGGTACAACCATATTCATTATTCTATCCATCACATGAATAACAAAGTCACCATACGTGCGTACGTACGACTTACCCTCTCCATGTCGTGGTGTAGTTTGTTATTCAAACACTTCATTATTTGGATGGGTATAATAATGAATATAACTAATGTAAATAAGAAATATAACATGTTAATGATTATGTATATATGATATATCATCCAATTACATACGATTACACCATCTATATAATGATATTGTCTCTCGTGCGTATGTACGGATTACCGTCTCCACGACGATATGAGATTCATTCACACGTTCACCATTCAACGATGATTATAAAAATATATATTTTTAATAAGTATGTAATATATGACATAATAATTATACTGGATATATATTTATATATATATGTACTTACATATATCTTATTCAATTACTTCCGTTCAATACGATATGAAAACGGAAACAACGTTTATGCGTACGTACGACCTACCGTCTCCATAAACGGTGCCTTCCATTTCACATATATATCTATTATAAATATTTATATTCTAAATATTTATGATATATAAATCAAGGTTTATGTTATGTAAGTATTTAAATCATTATCTAAATGATACGATCAATAATAACAAGTTAAAACACGTATGATAAAGAAAGAGATTATTACCTAAAATGTTAAATTAACAAGGAAATCATTATTAAATGGGTAGTATAAAGTCATAAAATAATCATGTATGATATAATAAATATGAATATGGTTCTGGTATAATTTAATAACATACTTTGGTCATTATACAGGAGGTTAAACGTACCCTCAACCAAAGGAAAGTGGAAGGTAAGGGTTAATTTTACAATCTCTTTATTATCCGAGGTTGTTTTTATGTAAGTATCTACTGGGACATATTTATTATCCATGTCCATGTTTCATAAAAGAGTTTTCAAAGGGATTCTTTTTAAGGGAATTTTTTTACTAAAACATCAATTCAAATGTTTTAAATATTTATTCTTCTAAATCATTCTCATTAATGTCCATGTTTTCAAAATGTTTTTTAAGGATTTATTTATATGGACATGAATGATTTTAAAATATTAATTCCTTTCAAAAGTTTCAAATTGGTATGAGACACTTTGATTCAAAAATGTATTTAAAAGTCTTCCTTTCTAAATTTTGTGACTTTTAAATATTTTTATGAAAAGGGATATTTCTCACAAAGAGTTTTACAAATAATTTTCATCTATATCAATATTCTTTGATGGATTTTAAACTTGTTTGAAGTTGATTTATTTTGATACAAATATTCCATATTTTATTGAATGTTTTGTGATATGTTTGACTGTGGATGTGTTATTTTTATACTATTCATGGTTTATGGATAAAGTATTGACATATTTTATGCTAGTTTTAATACGAATTTTTATGTTATGTTTAAACCTTTTCATATGAGGAATGCATTAGACTTAGTAAGTGACAGGTGGAGCCCGATATAGATCCTCGATGAATCGGTAGGTCTCATGAGAAATACTAGTGTCTTGGAATAAGTCCTTGACAAAATATTATTTGTAGTCTTGGAAAAAGGCCTTAAATATGTGGTTATGAAGTCTAGCATTATGCATTCCATCATTATGAAAGTGGCTATTGATATTGCATGTGATTATTCGACTTGTAGAATATACATGTGAATAAGTAAATGAAATTATTTGATTTTATATTTTCCATATTATTCTAAAGTTTAAGTTTAAAAGGATTTTTTTATTCTTATATATTGCCTTAAATGTTTATGCTTACTTATGAAAGTTTCCGCTATATTGTTATCCTTACTGAGCATCTGAGCTCACCCCTTTCTATGTTTTATTTTTCCTAGGATTGAAGAAGTATTTTATGGTTGATCTGTAGGGATAGGATAAGGGATATGAATGTGTTCAAAAGGGGACAATGTTTTTGTTTTTGTTAGTCATTTTATAATGTAATGTAACTCTCATGTATGTAATCTATTTTCCAAGACTGCTAAACTGGTCGGTTTTTCAGGACTTGATTCCTTATAATCATGCCAATGTATTAAAATAATGAACCGAATCTTCTCTTATGGGGTTGGGGTGTTAGAGTTGGTATCATAGGAAGTTTATCAACAACCTTGGAAATAGATTTAGATAAACCATGATTAGAGAACATTACCCTAAGATAGACTTTGAGGATTAGTATAGAAGAACTTCCCATAATTTTGGAACTGTAGAGATTTTGTGAGTTTTCCAAGCAATACATCCTTGTCTGGATATGAGCAGGTAGAGGTGGCTCTGGCACAGATATACCTAGGGATAAAACCTGAAAACACCGCTTTGAGCTAGACTCGAACGGGAACTGGTGCACGATAATGGGCCTTGCTGCTCTCTTGGTTACGACACTCCCGAGGGATATGCTTAGGATAATTCACATTTTCATTACAAGTCATTATGATTTTTTTTGGAGTAAATACTTCGTCAAAGAAAACATTTTTATGATTATGGATTATATCCATAAAATGTTCAATTTATGTTAGGTATTTTAAAAGTTTGGAATTATGAATTGCGATTCATAAACTGACCTAGTTTATTCTATTGTTTAGAAATGGCGCCTAGTAGAAGGAATGAGAACTCTAGCAATACGTATGATAAAAAAAGTAAGAAGGATCATATCTTTTATGATACTAAGCCAACATTTAAAAGGTAAATAGTCTCACAGGTATTCTCAACATATGAAGAAATAATATCATGTGTTAATATTATAAGTAAAGAATTTTCTGAGTCCTATGGCTTTGAAGGGAAGCAAGAGAAGAAAAGGATGGTAGAGAGAAAGATGGATAAAGGGAAGATGGGAAAGAAGGATTTTCCCACATGTGATAACTGTGGAAAGAATCACCTTGGAAAATTCTTGAAGGGAATGTGAGTTTGTTATAAGCGTGGAGAAAAAGGACACCAAGTACGTGATTGCAAGGGTAATAAAAAGGTTTCAAATGTAAAATGATTCATCTGCAAGGAGTTGAGACACTACGTGAATCAATGTCCAAATCATTAGAGTATGCCCCAAATGATGCTATTGGATAATAATAAAGTTATTATACTAACAAAGATGAAGATGAATGACTAGTGTTATTATGTTGTTATTAAAGAATTATTTCATTTGAGTGTTGTATCAACGATGTACTGGTTATATTAATTATGGAAATAAATAAGGATTGTACTGCAGTGCTATTTGATTGAGGATTTGAGATTATATGTTGATAAGAAAAGTGACTCAACAATAAGTTAAACTTTTTGAAAAATACATGGTTGAAGGAAAGATAAACCTTAATATGCTTCTGATATTGAGGTAGTGATTTTGGAATAAAAGATAGTTGATTTGGATAAAATATATTGAATATTCTTGACTACCTTGGAACTAATTAATGGTTTATATATTCCATCATTGTTGGAGTTTAAAACATTTTTGTATATAAGGAGTATATCCAGTATTTTATAAGGAATAAGGGAGCCTAAATGTAATCAATAAGGTTTTATGGTAATTCTGGGTGTTACTGTGTTTTAAAAGAATACATGATGAAGGTATTCACATGTTATTACATGGAAAAAAGGATCTTCATTGTGTTTACCTACCTTATAAATTTTGGACTTTATGTTTGGACAGAAGTATTTGGATAAGTATAAAGGTTGGAATGGATTAAGTTTGAAATTGGATAATATTGTTAAGGTTAAATCATTTATTAAGATTATTTTTGGATTGTTATAAAAAGGACAACCCCAAGGTAGGGCGACAACCCGTCGTGTCCGACAAGGCCACGAGACTTGAACCCGCAACCAAAGGGAGACAAGGTTGCAACACCTACCACTGGCCTACGTGATATCCTGGATTGTATAATGTAGTTTTTTAAATGGTCTAAGTGAAAAATTATAAATTCATTTTTTTTGTAACCATATACGATTAGGATTAATAGAATATTTTTGAATTATATTATCTTTTGGAGTGAAAGGTGAGTTTGTGGTAGGAATTAGTTGAAGGATGAAACTCTACTTGTCAAGTATATATATATATATATATTCCTATTCTTCTATGAATAAATTAATTCTTAAACTTTAGGGAAGGGATCTTAAAACCAAAAATGTGGTATCCTAATACCTTATATTTTTTTGAACCAATCGTATTTAAATCATCATAGATTTATGACTTTGAGGCCCTCAATATTCCATTTGTTGTTCACTTGTTTATGATTGTTGACCTCAATCATTACCTATAAATATTTAAATTTTCCCTCTAATTATGTGTCTCTAATTTCCACCAATGTTCTCTTAATCAAGATCATAATTTGGTGGCGAATTTTTCATTTCCATTTCCCACTTATTAAGACTAAATTTTATTAACCTAATTTTCGATGTGGGTTTTCCACAATGATATTTTTCTATTTTTGACCTTTTATTTTTGAAGAAAAATTTAAAATTGTGAAGACGTAATTTTTTGAAGGAGGGGGGAATGTGACACCCCAATATTTCATAGTATGTTATCTCATTAAAGTAATTCAATAGCTTGCGCTATAGGCAACACCGAGTTCGAGCGCACAACAACTTACCAAACTAGCCGTTCAAAAAGCAGTTATGAATAGTATTAGCTGAATTTTAAATCTTATATACTCTATATAATTTAACACCCATATTATGTGTTTCTTAGAAATAATATAAGAACAAATTAAATTTTTCAGATAAAGTAAGTATTTTTCAAAAATATAATTTTACCGCCAACTAATGGTCAATTTTTTTTAAATGAGATATCTGAAACTTTTATATTAAATTTGAAAAAATAAGATTATTATTTAGAATCGGGACATAAAAATTTAGTTTGGAAATTTTTTTGGTACTTTTCTGATAACTTTCATATTTTGATAAATAGTGAAAAATACTAAGTTTTAATTGAAAAAAAATTTTATAATAGAAATAATTTATAGTGTTAAATTATGAATTTGAATGGTTTTGAAGTATAATTAGATTATATTTTTATCATTTAGTACAATGTAGGTCATTATAATTAATTTCACATTTAAATTTGACATAAACACATGTCAATATTTTGATAGTTTTTACTTTTTTAAAAACCCGCTTTTTGGTTTTGACAATGGGAATTGATTTTAAATTAATAAATTCAACTTCTATGTTTTGAATTTGGTAAAATGGACTTGATTTTTGAATTCATAATATCAAAATTATCTTAGGGTAAATTTTTGGTATTTTTCTGAAAACTTTCAATTTTTGATGAATAGTGAAAAACATTGAGTTATTGTTTAAAACCGACCTTTTAATTAATTAATTAATTATTTTATTTAAATTTATTTTAGGTCAGAATAGATATATAATACCTATATAAGTTCAACTTAATTCATTGGAGTCATTTTATATTGAGTTTAGATATATAGAAATTTTATTGAACTTTTTACCGTCTTTTACTCACCTCCTAGGAGTATTTGCAAATTTGCATAAAATTTAATTTTACCGCTTCTTTGAGTTGAATTTAAAAAATCCGTGAGACACAGTTGATATCAGTAAGTAAAATGTGGTTCAATAATATGAAAATATTTTTTTTTGTGAATAGTAACTTTTGAATTTTATTTACCACGGTTAAAAGTAAATAAGGTAATTAAGGTAAAATATGATATCATAATTACCCTAACACATATCCTAATTATATTTGATAAGTTTAATTTGAACAAAAAAACATTAGGAATAAAATATGATCCTTTAGGTCCACTTAAATTAGATTAGGACATTTATCATTATTTAATTTAAAGAAGAGTTAAAAGTGTTAAATTCAAGTTTTAATAACTAAACCATTTTTAATAAAGGTTTACACACAATATAAATTCGACTCTAAATATTAATTAGAAAGATAAAAATATTTACTACATAATGGTATTTTATTTATAATTTTTAGACATTAAATAATTAAATTTATTTATGACACAATGATGATGCAGTAATTACCTTATTAATGAAA
The DNA here is from genome assembly GCA_963277665.1 of Viscum album. Classification (NCBI taxonomy): domain Eukaryota; kingdom Viridiplantae; phylum Streptophyta; class Magnoliopsida; order Santalales; family Viscaceae; genus Viscum; species Viscum album. The sequence continues at coordinate 1,635,536,104 of OY728145.1, read as the reverse complement.
GATTAAAATAATTGATATTATAAATATTAAAATAAATGTAATTTGAGACTTTTGATGAATTCCACTAATTTTATAGGTTAATATGACATTTTAGGGTTGATTAAATAATTTTTTTTGAAGTAATCATGCTGTTATGATTTTAACAAAAACCAAATACTAAATACTGTCAAAATTGACATAAATGAGTTTTTTAAAACAAATACTATATTATTGGTTGATATAATATTCATAAAAATATAATGTTAGGCCAAAGGACTTAAATAATATTATATATGTCATTAATTAACCACTTGAGGTTCTATTGGAAGTTTAGAGTAAGTTTATTACCATATAGTGTAAGAATACAAGAAGACACGATAAAAGTTAAACTATTTAACTAAGAGTTAAATCTAAAAGAAAATGTTAAAATGGTAACCTGAACTTGTCTAAAACCTAGTGGTTGAGAGGTTTTTGACCCATACCTACCTTATCTTATAAATAAATCATTTTAGATCCATTATAAACGAAAAATTATTTTATTATAAAATAATATTTCAAGGTTTTTCTAAAGTGACCCTCACCTCTCTTATAAAAGGGTACCTCCCCTCCTCTTAATTTCACACCCCTAAAGCCATTTTTCTCGGCCAAAATCTGACCAAATATCCTCCCAACATTCCTAACTTCATTTTAGAGGCATTACTTTGGTCATAAATCCAACCTTATGTTCCCTTTTGATCAAATCAAAAGGAAGAACCCAAAAAAAGAGGTAAATATTTCATCACCTCTTTCAAGTTATTTTCTTCTTCCACTTACTCTTTCTTTGTTGTTTCCATTATAAAATAATAACTCCATTATATTCTATATAAAATGATGTTATTATAAAAATGGTATAACCATATTCATTAATTTATACATCACATGAATGACAAAGTCACCATACGTGCGTACGTACGGCTTACAGTCTCCATGTCATGGTGTAGTTTGTTATTCAAACACTTGATTATTTGTATGGGTATAATAATGAATATAACTAATGTAATTAATAAATATAACATGTTAATTATTATTTATATATGATATATCATCCAATTACATATGATTCCACCATCGATATAATGATATTGTCGCTCGTGCGTACGTACGGATTACCGTCTCCACGACGCAATGAGATTCATTCCCATGTTCACCATTCAATGATGATTATAAAATATATATTATTAATAAGTATGTAATATATTACATAATAATTATACTGTATATATATATATATATGCATGTAATTACATATATCTTATTCACTTACTTCTGTTCAATACGATATGAAAACGGAAATAGCATTTTTTGCGTACGTATGACCTACCATATCCATAAACGGTGCCTTACATTTCATATATCTATCTAATATAAATATTTATATTCTAAATATTTATGAAATATAAATCAAGGTTTATATTCTGGAAGTATTTAAATCTTGATCTAAATGATATGATCAAGAATAACAAGTTAAAACACGTACGATAAAGAAAGTGATTATTACCTAAAATGTTAATTTAGCATGGAAATCATTATTAAATGGGTAGTATAAAGTCATAAATGAATAATGTATGATATAATAAATATTAATATGGTTTTGGTATAATTAAATAACATACTATGGTCATTATACAGGAGGTTAAACGTACCCTCGACCAAAGGAAAGTGCAAGTTAAGGGTTAATTTTTCAATATCTTTATTATCCGAGGTTGTTTTTACGTAAGTATCTACTGGGACATATTTATTATCCTTGTACATGTTTCATAAAAGAGTTTTCAAATGGATTCTTTTTAAGCTATTTTTTTTTACTAAAACATCAATTCAAATGTTTTAAATATTTATTCTTCTAAATCATTCTCATTAATGTCCATGTTTTCAAAATGTTTTTTAATGATTTATTTATATGAACATGAATGTTTTCAAAATTTTAATTACTTTAAAAAGTTTCAAAGTGGTATGGGAAACTTTGATTCAAAAATTTCTTTAAATTTCCTCCTTTTTAAATTGTGTGACTTTTAAATGTTTTTATGAAAAATAGAAATTTCTCACAAAGAATTTTACAAATCATTTTCATCTATATAAACATCCTTTGATGTATTTTAGACTTTTTTGAAGTTGATATATTATGATACAAATCTTCAATATTGTATTGAAGGTTTTTTGATATGTTTGACTATGGATGTTTTATTTTTATACCATTCATGGTTTATGGATAATTTTTTGACATTTCCTATGATAGTTTTAATACGAATGTTTATGTTATGTTTAAACCTTTCATATAAGGAATGCGTTGGACTTAGTAAGTGACGCATGGAGCCTGCTATAGCTCCTCGATTCATCAGTAGGTCTCATGAGACAAACTAGTGTCTTGGCATAAGGCCTTTACAAAATATTATTTGTAGTCTTGGCACAAGGCCTTGAATATGTGGTTATGAAGTCTGGAATTATGCATTTCATCATTATGAAAGTGACTATTGATATTGCATGTGATTATTAGACTAGTAAAATATCAATGTGAATAAGTAAATGACATTATTTGATTTTATCTTTTCCATATTATGATAAATTTTAAGTTTAAAATTCTTTTTTTTAGTCTTATACATTGCCTTAAATGTTTATGCTTACTTATGAAAGTTTCCGCTATATTGTTATCCTAACTGATCATCTGAGATCACCCCTTTATATGTTTTATTTTTCCCAGGATTGAAGAAGTATTTTGTGGTTGAACTGAAGGGATAGGCTAAGGGATATGAATGTGTTCAAAATGGGACAATGTTGTTATTTTTGTTAGTCATTTTATAATGTAATGTAACGTTCACATATGTAATCTATTTTCCAAGACTGCTAAACTGGTCGGTTTTTGGGAATTGATTCCTTTTAATCATTCCAATGTATTAAAATAATGCACCGACTATGGGATTCTGGGGTCAGGGAATTATAGTTGGTATCAGATAAAGTTTATCAACAACCTTGGAAATAGATTTAGATAAACTATGATTAGAGAACATTACCCTAAGATAGAATTTGAGGATTATTATAGAAGAACTTACAATAATTTTAGAACTGTAGAGATTTTGTGAGTTTTCTAAGAAATACATCCCTGTCTGGATACGAGCAGGTAGAGGCAGCTCTGGAACAGATGTAGCTAGGGGTAAAACCCAAAAACACCACTTTGAGATAGACTCGAACGGGAAATGGTGCATGACAATGGGCCTTGCTGCACTCTTGGTTACAAAACTCCCAGGAGATATGCTTAGAATAATTCACATTTTCGTTACAGCTCATTGTGAAGGATTTTGGAGTAAATACTTCCTCAAATAAAACATTTTTATGATTATGGATTATATCCATTAACTGTTCAATTTACTTTAGGCATTTTACAAGTTTGGAATTATGAATTGCGATTTATAAACTGACCTAGTGTGTTCCATTGTTTATAAATGCGTCCAGTAGAAGGAATGAGAACTCCAGAAATTCGTATGATCCAAAAAGTAAGAAGGATCATATCTTTTATGGTACTAAGCCAACATTTAGAAGGGAAATAGTCTCCCACGTATTTTCAAAATATGAAGAAATAATATCATGTGCTAATAAGATAAGTAAATAATTCCCTGAGTCTTATGGATTTGAAGGGAACCAAGAGAAGAAAAGGATGGTAGGGAGAAAGATGGATAATGGGAAGAGGGTAAAGAAGGATTTTCCCACATGTGATAACTGTGGAAAGAATCTCCTTGGTAAATGCTTGAAGGGAATGTGAGTTTGTTATAAGTGTGGAGAAAAAGGACACCAAGTACATGATTTAAAGGGTAAGAAAAATGTTTCAAATGTAAAATTATTCATTTGCAAGGAGTTGTGATACTACGGGAATCAATGTCCAAATCATCATAGTATGCCCTAAATGATGCTATTAGATAATAATCAAGTTATGAAACTACCAAAGATAAAGAGGAATGACTAGTGTTATTACGTTGTTATAAAATAATTATTTCATTTAAGTGTTGTATCAACGATGTACTGGTTATATTAATTATGGAAATAAATAAGGATTGTACTGCAATGCTATTTGATTGAGGATTTGAGATTATATGGTGCTAAGAAAAGTGACTCAAGAGAAAGTTAAACTTTTTGAAAAATACATGTTTGAAGGAAATATAAACCTTAATATGGTCCTGATACTGAGGTAGTGATTTTGGAATAAGAGATGGTTGATTTGGATAAATTATATTGAATATTCTTGACTACCTTGGAACTGATTAATGGTTTATATATTCCATCATTGTTGGATTTTACAACATTTTTGGATATAAGGAGTATATCCAGTATTCTATAAGAAATAAGGGAGCCTGAATGTAATAAATAAGGTTTTATGGTAGGGTTTTACTATATTTTAAAAGAATACACGATGAAGGCATTCACATGTTATTAGGTGGAAAAAAGGATCGTCATTGTGTTTACCTACCTTATAAATTTTGGACTGTATGTTTGGACATAAGTATTTGGATAAATTTAGAGGTTGGAATAGATTAAGTTTAAAATTGGATACTATTGTTAAAGTTAAATAATTTATTAATATTATTTTTGTATTGTTATAAAAAGGATAACTCGGAGCTTGGGCGATAACCCGTCGCATCCGGCAAGGCCACGATACTTGAACCTACAACCGAAGGGTGACAGGGGTGCATCACCTACCACTGGCCTACCTGATGTCCTGGATTGTATAATGTAGTTTTTTAAATGTTCTAATATATAAATTATAAATTCATTTGTTGGAACTCTATACGATTAGGATAAATAGAATATTTTTGAATTCTATTATCTTTTGGAGTGAAAGGTGAGTTTTTGGTAGGAATTAGTTGAAGGATGAAACTCTACTTGTCAAGTATATATATATATATACATTTTTTCCTCTTCTTCTATGAATAAATTAATTCTTAAACTTTAGTGAAGGGATCTTAAAACCAAAAATGTGTTGTCCTAATACCTTATATTTTTTTGAACCGATAGTATTTAAATTATCATAGATTTATGGATTTGAGGCCCTCAATATTCCATTTGTTGTTCACTTGTTTATGATTGATGAGGTCAATCACTCCCTATAAATATTTACGTTTTTCCTCCGATTATGTGTCTTTAATTTCCACCAATGTTCTCATAATCAAGATCCTAATTTGGTGGCGACTTTTTCATTTCCCTTTCCCTCTTATTAAGACTAAATTTTATTAACCCAATTTCCGATGTGGGTTTTCCACAATGGTATTTTTCTATTTTTAACCTTTTATTTTTGAAGAAAAATTTCAAATTGCGAGGATGAAATTTATTGAAGGAGTGGAGAATGTAACACCCCTATATTTCATAGTATGTTATCTCATTAAAGTAATTCAATAGCTTGTGCTACACGCAACACCGAGTTCGAGCGCACCACAACTTACCAAACTAGCCGTTCAAAAAGTGGTTATGAATAGTGTTAACTGCATTTTGAATCTTATATACTCTATATAATTTTAACACCCATATTATGTGTTTCTTATAAATAATATAAGAATAAATTCAATTTTTCAGATAAAGGATGTATTTTTCAAAAATGCAATTTTACCGCCTACTAATGGTGAATTTTTTTTAAATGAAATATCTGAAACTTTTATATTAAATTTGACAAAAGAAAATTATTATTTAGAAGCGGGACATAAAAATCTAGTTTGGATAAATTTTTGGTAATTTTCTAACAACTTTCATATTTTGATGAATAGTGAAAAATACTAGGTTTTAATTGAAAACAACTTTTTTATCGAAATAATTTATAGTGTTAAATTATGAATTTAAATGGTTTTTAAGTATAATTATATTATATTTTTATCATTTAATATAATTTAGGTCATTATAATTAATTTCACATTTAAATTTGACATAAACACATGACAATCTTTTGATAGGTTTTTTTTAAAAACCCGCCTTTTGGTTTTGACAACGAGAATTAATTTTAAATTAATAAATGAAACTTATATGTTTTTAATTTGGTAAAATGGAATTAACTTTTGAATTTGAAATATCAAAATTATCTTAGGATAAATTTCTGGAATTTTACTGAAAACTTTCAATTTTTGATGAATAGTGAAAAACACCGAGTTATTGTTTTAAACCGACTTTTTATTTAAATAACTGTTCATTTTGTTTAAATTTATTTTAGGTAAAAATAGATACATAATACCTATATATGTTTAATGTAATTAATTGGAGTCATTTTATATTTAATTTAGATATATAAAAATTTTATTGAACTTTTTACCGTCTTTTAACCACCTCCTAGGAGTATTTACAAATTTACATAAAATTTAATTTTACCGCTTCTGTGAGTTGAATTTCAAAAATCTTAGAGACACGGTTGATATCAGTAAGTAAAATGTGGTTCAATAAGATGAAAATAATTTCTTGTGAATATTAACTTTTGACTTATTTACCATGGTTAAAAGTAAATAGGGTAATTAAGGGTAAAAATGATATCATAATTACCCTATCACAGGTCCTAATTTTATTGGATAAGTGTAATTCGACCAAAAACAACCTTAGGAATAAAATATGATCCTTTAGGTCCACTTGGATTAGATTAAGACATTTATTATTATCTAATTTAAAGAAGAGTTGAAAGTGTTAAATTCAAGTTTTAATAACTAAACCATTTTTAATATAACACACAATATAAATTCAACTATAAATATTTATTAGTAAGATAAAAATATTTTCTACATAATGTTATTTTATTTAAAAAATTTAGACATTAAATAATTAAATTTATTTATTACACAATGATGATGCAGTAATTACCATATTAATAAAAGATTAAAATAATTGATATTATAAATATTCAAATAAATGTAATTTGAGACTTTTGATGAATTCCACAAATTTTTCTAGGTTAATATGACATGTTATGATTTATTAAATAAATTTTGTTCGAATTAATCATGCTGTTATGATTTTCACAAAAACCAAATACTAAATAATGTCAAAATTGACATAAATGAGTTTTTAAAACAAATACTATATTATTGGTTAATATAATATTCCTAAAAATCTAAGGTTCTACCAAAGAGATTAAATAATATTATATATGTCATTAATATACTACTTGAGGTTATATTGGAAGTTTAGAGTAAGTTTATTAACCATATAGTGTAAGAATACAAGAAGACACGGTAAAAGTTCAACTATTTAACTAAGAGTTAAATCTAAAAGATAAGGTTAAAATGGTAACCTAAATTTGTCTAAAACCCATTGGTTGAGAGGTTTTCAACCCATCCCCACATTATCTTCAAAATAAATAATTTTTGATCCATTAGAAACCGAAAATGATTTTATTATAAAATAATATTTCAAGGTTTTCCTAAAGTGACCCTCACCTCTATTATAAAAGGGTACCTACCTTCTCTTAATTTCACTCCTCCAAAGCCATTTGTCTTGGAAAAAACCTTACCAAATATCCTCCCAACATTTCTCACTTAATCCTAGAGGTATTCATTTGGTCATAAAGCCAACCTAAGTATCCATTTTGATCAAATCAAAAGGAAGAACCCGAAAAAGAGGTAAATATTTCATCACATCTTTCAAGTTCTTTTCTTCTTCCACTTCCTCTTTCTTTGTTGTTTCCATTCTAAAATAATAACTCTAGTATATTATATATAATGTGATTTTATTATAAAAATGTTAAAACCATATTCATTATTCTATCCATCACATGAATTACAAAGTCACCATACGTGCGTACGTACGGCTTACGGTCTCCACGTCGTGGTGTAGTTTGTTATTCAAACACTTAATTATTTGGATGAGTATAATAATGAATATAACTAATATAAATAATAAATATAACATTTTAATGATTCTATATATATGATATATCATCAAATTACATACTATTCCACCATCTATATAATGATATTGTCACTCATGTGTACGTACGTACGAATTACCGTCTCCACGACGCGATGAGATTCATTCCCACATTCACCATTCAACGATGATTATAAAAATATATATTATTAATAAGTATGTAATATATGAAATAATAATTCTACTGAATATATATATATGTATGTACTTACATATGTCTTATTCACTTACTTCCGTTCAATACGATATGAAACTAGAAACAACGTTTATGCATACGTATGACCTACCGTCTCCATAAACGTTGCCTTACATTTCATATATCTATCTATTATAAATATTTATATTCTAAATATTTATTATATATAAATCAAGTTTTATATTCTAAAAGTATTTAAATCATGATTTGAATGATACGATCAAGAATAACAAGTTAAAACACGTACGATAATGAAAGTGATTATTACCTAAAATGTTAATTTAACATGGACATCATTATTAAATAGGTAGTATAAAGTCATAAATGAATCATGTATGATATAATAAATATTAATATGTTTTTTTTATAATTTAATAACATACTATGGTCATTATACAGAAGGTTAAACGTACCATGGACCAAAGTAAAGTGCAAGGTAAGGGTTAATTTCACAATCTCTTTATTATCCAAGGTTGTTTTTACATAAGTATCTATTGAGACATATTTATTATCCATGTCCATGTTTCATAAAATAGTTCTCAAAGGGATTATTTTTAAGGTACTTTTTTTACTAAAACACCAATTCAAATGTTTTAAATATTTATTCTTCTAAATCATTCTCATCAATGTCCATGTTTTCAAAGTGTCTGAATCTGGTGATTCATGGAGAGTGATGAAAGAACTTTTAGCCTTGCACCTAGATATGGGAGAAGTTGGGGGGGAAGATGTTTTCTTTTTCAGATGATAGTGTAGTCATCTTTGGTGCAGTAGGTGGAGGATTCCCAATTGGGGGATCTTGAGGTGGAGGTCTAGAGAGACCAGGTTGTTTGTGGTGAGGCCCCTGATGGTTGGTCTGAGGACGAAAAACACTGATTTTTTGTTTTAGGGAAGACTTTTATTTCATTTGGCGATGTGTGAGATGGTTATTAGTGAGTTACATAGTTTACCTTTGGCAGTACATCCTAGCGTAGAAAAGATATTCCAAGCCTTGAGAGGTCAGTTTTGGTGCCATGGTTTGAAGTGTGCAGTTGCAGAGTTTGTGTCTTGATGTTAGGTCTGCCAGAAGGTAAAGGCTGAGCACCATATTCCTAGTGGTTTTATCTAGCCGTTAAATTCTCCTCATTAGAAGTGGAAGGACATCTCGATGGACTTTATTACCAGTTTACCTCGAGCTTAGGGAGGCTATGATTCTATATGTGTGGTAGTGGATCATTTAATTTTTTTTCCCACTTTATAGAAATTAAGGAGTCAATATTAGTGGAGGTTTTGTTGAGGTAATATTTGGAGGAGGTGGTGAGACTCCACAAAGTCTCGAGGACGATCATTTCTGATCAAGATTCTCATTTTACCTCCAGGGTGTAGAGAGGTCTCTAGAATTATTTTTGTTATCAGCTATTCCTTAGAACTACGTTTCATCCACAGATGGATGGTTAGATATAGTGGACCATCTAGAATCTTGAAGACATATTTCACTCTTGTGTCTTAGATTTTGGAGGTTCGTGGATGAGGCACTTTTCCTTGGTAGAGTTCACTTAAAAAATAGTTTTCACTCCACCATCGACATGGTGATGTTTAAATCCTTGTATAGATAAGCTTTCCATTCTCTGTTGTGCTGGACTAGGGTCAGAGAGTCAATAATTCTCAGACTAAAACTAAAATAGAATATGACAGAGATGGTTTAGGTGGTTCACGATATGATGAAGGCAGCACCATATCATCAGAAATGTTATACCGATCATAGGAGGAGACCTCTGGAGTTCAACATTGGGGATCATGTGTTTCTGAAGGTGAATCCCCGTCATGGGTAGTGAAGTTTTGGTCATGGGAGTAATCTTTATCCCTTGTTTTTTAGGACTTTCAAGGCATCGTCAGGGCATATCAAATAGCGATTCCCTCACAGATGAGCTGGATACATGATGTTTTTTACGTGTCACAGCTCCGTCGTTATCTTCATGAAGACTCTCACATCATCGATTGGGGAGAGATCAATGTTGAATATGATTTGACCTTCGAGGAGTAGCCTGTAGAGATCCAGGACCGCTAGGAGAAGGGGTTTCACGAGTGTGCTATCCCCTTGGTTTGTTTCTTATGGCAGTATGGTGGCATGGAGGAGAGTACCTAGGAACATGAGTCATAGATACGCACTCAATACCACAATCTATTTGATGTTTAGCTCTTCTATTATAACATTTTTTGTTTTATGGTTGTATAAATTTCTTGGATGTGAGATGGATTTATTTTTTGCTTATTGTAGATTTATCTCTTTTAAGAGGTATCTCCCCCAGGATAGTGTTTAGGTGATGGTTGTGATTTTTTTTGTGGTTTTACGCCATTCCTTTGATGAAGCAGTTGAGATCCTATGGTGATGAGTACCTTGAGAGGTATCTCATGGGGTGGAAATTCAGATGACCCCCATTTTGTTTACTATCTGGGTTGATTTTGGATTCTTGAGGTTGAGAATGTTTTGAGAGGTATCTAATGTAAGGGACTAGATCTACATGGATCGACCCTTTGTGTGTTCCCAAAGACTAAGGTGCTTGAAGGAGGCCCAAAGAAAGTTTGTAGGGACTCAAATACTAAAAGATGGAATTAGGGAGATTACATGTTGTGAAATAAGGTTACACTACATGAATATGGGTTTCAAAACGTATAATATTTTAGGGTTTGAAAAATAAAATAAAATAAAGAGGCAACCGTTTTTTCGATGGAAACTAACCTCGAGGCATTACATGATGTGAAAGGGGATTACGTGTCATGTAATTCCCCACTGTAGTAATGTTTTAAAACATTCCCAGCCACTTGGGTTGTCAAACCCTACGACTGTTTCTTCCCTCCCTCTTATCCTATCCAACTCGACAGTCCCATCCTTGGGATTTTAGAGATCCCTTTGACAAGAATCGATCTCAGGCTTCTATCTTTGATATGTGGTGACCCTGCTTGATCCAAGGTGTGTTTTCATTCATTTTCTAATGGTTTCTCCTGGTTTGATCTCATTTACTCTCGTATCTTCTCTCTGTGCTATGGCAGTTGCTTACCCATGGTTCTAATGGGGTTTCTCTCAATTTTTGTTGGTGCGGTGGTGCTACAACATCCTTGGATGGATACATATCTTGCGATAGAGGTGATCAAATATCCATTTCATTGATCCATTCTCATGCTAAGAATGTCGATGAACTTTTTAGGTTAGGTATTCATTGATTCTCTATTTAATTATGCCCAATAGTAGAATTATCATGGTTTAGCCCCTTTGATCACAATGAAATTGAATTAATTAAATACTTGAATTGGATTAAATAATTGGAATTGATCGCATAATGATGTTGCTACTTTACACTGTGATAACAGTTTGCCTCTTGATTTTCTAGATTGTGTGATATCTATGCCATTCTTGGTTTAGCATGTTGTTCTTGATAGAAATTGGTAAAGATCATAAATTTGGAATTAATTGATAAATAATTGGATAAAATAATTAAAGAGGCATGTTTAATGAATCCAGTTGTTGTTTTAATTTGATTTTAATCAAATTGATGCAAGTTTGAATGTTTAATTGAATTGAGTATTGAACCTGAAGCATGATGATTCTTGTTGATAAAATAATTAAAGGCATGTTAAATTAATTGTTTAATTAATTTTTGATATCTTGTTTCTTAGGTTTCCCATAGTTGTAACCTATTAATAATGATTTAGTTAATTCAAGATAGAATAAGTACCGGTTATGTGATAAAAGATAATGCCTTTGTAGGGCTTGAGTTTCCCTCTTGCTTGTAAAGGCCAAGTGCCTTGTGCTTTGGAGTCGTGAGAGCTTGTTGTGTGTAAAGGATGAATGAATTGATTTGGGGCTGAGAGCCCGTTGCTATGTTTGTTTCCTACTACTTGTAATGTGATGTGATCCTAGAATGGCTGAGTTTGGAGGACTATTGTGGTATATGGGGAAGGGAGGTATGGATGTGACATGGGCCTAGGATGGTTGATCCTGGAGGGGTGTTGTGGTATGTGGGGTAGTGAGTCCCAATTTTCATAGAATAATTTTATTCCTAGAGTGGCGAGATGCATTGGTTTATGCATGAGGGTATCAGGGATGGAACTAGAGGTGACATAATGGGTTAAAGCTGGGCTTATCCATTGTTATGAAAGCTGGATGCTTGTTGAATCTGTTGTTTGGTTGGCGGCCAGGTTGTTTGTTTATTTGCATTCCTTTCCCCACTGCGGGAGGTAAATGGATTTGTTTGGTTAATCTCTTTCCATAGGAGGTGAATATGCATGGGGTATTCTATATTCTTTCTGTGTTTAGCTTCTCATGGTTGGGTGTGTTTACTCTCCTACTATAGGTGGAAAAGACTCGATGGGTAGTTCATCTACTCACCATGTTGATCCCATTATGTTTGGGGAGTTTAGAATGTTTTCCTAGAGAAATTGGTGATATATAATGTAATGATATTAATAAATGAATAAATGTTTAACCCATGGGGTTGGAGCTTGCTGGGATGCAATGTTGAGGCTGAAATTCTAAGAAGTTGTGGACTCGATTTGCTTATGCCTGGAGGGCATGGATCTTTATTAAAATTGTAATATGATGTAATGTGGAAATTATAATGTTTAATTAATAGTTAAATAATTAACAAACATAAATTGCAACTGATAAAAAGGGATAAAGTAATTTAATGTATCTCTTTAAATGGTTGTGTGCTTATAAGATATCCGGTCTTAGCAGTGACAACCGGGAGTTCGAAAGACGTTAGCTGTAGTTGTTTCTGAGACTAGGATATTCCATTAGTGTGGTTGTGAGCTATATTATATCATATATATTTTGTGTTTCTATATGATACTATACCCTGTAGGTTAGGGAAACTGACACCTTGGGGATTCTAAGCCCTGGGGTGTGTTTCCCCTAACATCCTGTTGGGAGAATGGATTACTGACTACCCACTTTAGCCCCACTCTCTTCTCTTGGTAGTTACTTGTGCTGGTATGCATGATGGTTAATTTTCCTTATATATGTGTGTAGAGGGATATAATGGATTGTGGTTATTTAACACACATATATTATGGATATAGTTTCCTAAGGACTACTATAGGTATAACATGTATAGGTTGTGATGTCTTGAGGATCCTTACTCGATGTATAGGCTGTGATGGCTTGAGGTATAATACCTAATGTTTGATACATGTTATGCAAGTTCTAGTGTCTCCAAAAAACTACCTGGTTACTTTTGGTTATGTGGATGTGGTGGTGTGTTGCATGAGGTGTATGTTGTGGTGCTTCGTCCAGGTGTCTGCGGGCTAGCCTTTTTGGAGAGAGATGCTCAGGATGTGCGATGTTGGGGTATAAAGACAAACCAGTAGGGAAGCTGTAGTGGAGTAACCTTGATATTATTTATTATATTATATGCTATTTCATATGATACTTGGTGAGAGTAGCCATGGTGAGGATGATAACTTAGTATACCTATTTAGGTGATGAGTTAATTTCACTTATTTTTCACTGTGATTTAACATGCTTTTTTTATTTTTGTATGGAAGGCTTTAGGGAGGACCCTACTGAGTATACTGTTATAATCAGACTACGTATATATAAACCATTTTTCAGGTAATTTGGAGAAGGTTGGAGATCAGGCTGGTTACTATTATCTTTTGGGTTGTAGGATATGTTTAGGCTTCATGGTCGCTTTCATCCTTACTTTCTTTTGGTACTTGCAGTTTTTCCTTTCAGTTGTAATAGTTCTTGTATGACATTACATTTATGTACTTGGGTTTTCTTCTATATCATATTATGGTTAGGATTTGGTTTGTGTAAATATTATCTCTCTCTTCCACACGTGTTTCCATTAAAGGGTAATGCCTCCCATATGCTTGTTTATTACACCCTCAGTGCTAGTCGCCAACCTGGGGCCTACTGGAGATAGGACTCGGGAGTCATTATCTCTCTTCTCCCATTGCTAGACTAGGAGTGGTACACTTTTTGGGGAGGGTTTTATGAAACTAAAATTGTCCAAATTTTATTGGATGATATTATTTTTACATATCCTCACCCATATTTTAATTATATTAGATTTTATTCATTTTAACATGAAAATTAATCTATATTAATTTAATATTTTCAGAAATTCTAAAAGTGCTCCTCCCCTCACTTATAAAAGGTAATATCCTATCATATTTTATTAAAAATTAAAAATCCTTTTAGTTAAGTAAATTCCTATCTAAATAAATTCCTTAATTCCATTCCCACATCCTATAGGTCTTGGTTTATTAGAAAACACTAATAGGATGGATTTTGGTGTAAACTTAAAAGGCAGTCTAAAGAAGAGGTATCATTCTTAACTGAGAATTTCTGTTGTATTTCTTCTTCCACATCCTTTAAATATTATTCAATATCAATGATATAAAAAAAATCATTATATACCATATACATAGATGTTATTATGTTAATGGAATAACTTACACCCATCTTCTCTTCCATCAAATGGGAAATGAAACCATCGTTCGTGTGTACAATGGACTACCACCTCACAAATTGATATAATTCATTTTCCATCATCACATATCATGAAAGTTTATGATGATTTATTTAATGTATATATATATATTATATTCATGAAATATTTATCATTATGGAAAATTAATATATCATATAGTTTCTTACCTCTCCATTCATTGAAAGATGATAATGTCGCTCGTTCGTACATGTGAATTACCACCTCCACGAAGCGATGTGATCCATTTTTAATTACCACATCATATATATAGTATATAAAAGTATAATTAATTAAATAATATTCTATTTATGATTCAATGATAATTATGGAAAGATAAAATAACACTTACTTTCTTTCCATCATGATCATTGAAAAATTTAAACGTTACCCATGCTTATGTATGACCTACCATCTCCATGATGTAATGTATTTAATTTTTCATAAACATATTTAATTCTTGGTTTTAAAATTATAATTTATGTATAAAAATGATAATTATTTCATGATTATTATTCTATATATAATGGAATAATGAACTCTTTTACCATTTTCAACCTACCGAATTCATTTTGGATATATGAACCAAATATCATCAAAACGTCCGACGTGAACTTAATTGACCAAGTAATTAAATATAACATGGCAATAAATATAATAAAAGGAATAAAATTGAAAAATTTTCTTAAAAAAATGAATAATCAATAGATTTTTATTATTCATAAAGATAAAGAACATGTGTGATCAATCATACCTAAGGTAAGATATTTATTCTCAGTTTCCCTTCATTGAGGCATATTTTAATATTATACACCTAATTTATTTTATATAGTGAATATGATAATAAATTTTCATATAATATCATGAATCCATCATACTTCAAGGTATTTTAAATTTCAATTCAAATTATTATTAGAACCAAGGCTGTTCGTTGCTACTACTGGATTTTGGTTTGTGTTTATTGTCAATATGCACATGGATGACTAGGGAGGTTGCAAGGAATGAGGTTATACATTTGAGGCTGAAATCTATATTGAATGTGGCACAATTTCCCAGTGTTTACCAATTTTTTGGACCACAAAAATCAAGAGTTTGGTAACAGTTTGTAGCAACGGTACGCGGTGATGGCCGACAGTATGTGGTAAAGGCATGCGGTGAATGTACATGGTACGTGGTGAACGTTCACGATACGTGGTGAACGTGCACAGTACATAGTGAAGGTGCACAGTACGTGGTGAAGGAGTGTGGTACGTGGAATGGTGTGCAGAACCAAAAACAATTTGCAGCAACAGTATGTGGTGAAGGCATGGAGTACACGGAATGCTGCTGAAAATAGCTCGCAGTGAAGATACATGGTGAATACATACGATACGCGGGATGTTGAAGTTTAATAGGATTGTTGTGATTCAAAAAATAGGAGCAGTATGCGGTGAAGCCTAACAGTACGCGGATGAAGTTCAATTTATAGTGAAAATTATCCCACATTGAAAATTTGGGTAAATCAGATTACCAAAATTTGAGGTGTTACATGCCTATTTAAGGAACAATAATCCCATTTGTTAGAGGATGAGATTGGAGATTAAAATTTCAGGAAGAAATCTGGAGAATTCCAAAGTGGTTCAAGGAGGATAAGATGGTATGCAGAGAGACTCATCCACCTAAGGAAAATAGTCCATGGAAGAGTGTGTGGTTCACACAGGAAGCTCTCGTAGTATGCGGCGGAGTAAGGCAGTACGCAGAGTAGGATGGTATGCGGAGGTGTGGAGAAGTACACGGAGTAGGGATGAACACAAAGTAGCGCAGTTTGTGGAGGAGTTGGATGTATGTGGAGGAGCTAGATGATATGCAAAAATCACTGTGGTATGTGGAAACAAAAGTAGTATGTAGAACAACCAAGGAAGCCTAAAATTGGCCAAATCAGTTTGTGAAATTAATCTTCATAACATATCAGTGTATGGGAAAATAAATCACATCTATGTGTGATTATGGGACTTCAACAGAGTATCCATTTATATTTTAGGATGTATGAGTTAATTCTAAACCATTGAAGTGACCTTCAAGTCAATAAATGGAGTGAAGACCTCTCTAAGGAAGTAAACTAGGGGGAGTCAGTGGAAGAGATCCAAGGGAAGTAGTGAGCTATCTCCGAACCTTGTAAAGTTAGTGCGCCTAGAACAGAGTGACTATTCTAAACTCTTACAACCCAAAAATTCTGAAGATTAGTGATTTTTGGTATGAACAACACATTGTCGGTGTATTCTTCTTGGACGTAGCCCTTAGTGGTGAACCAAGTAAAATTATTCTGTCATTTCTTTGCGTGTGATTGTTTTTATTCTACACCTCCTCTTAAGACAGGTTTAACAAGTTTATACCAACATGGGAATAATATCCATCAGTTTAAAAGAAAATGTTGACACCTTGATTCACCCCTCCCCTCTCAGGGTGCTCCAGGGTCCTTAAAGTGGTATCAAAGGGGAGGTTGTTGGTGTTGAATCTATCTATCATGGAGAATCCAGTCAATGTTAGGGGAGTTCCCCTCTTCAAAGGAAGTAATTTTCAAATATGGGAAAAAAGGACAAGATCTCACCTAATATCTCTTGGAATGGAAGTCTTATATTCTACTGCGCAGGGAATACAAGTCACTAACCCTACAAGACTATTGATGACAGATACAGATAGGAAATTACTTGATGCAGATACAAAAGCATAGAATGCTCTCACTGTAGCCTTTTCTGATCAGATTTATCTAAAGGTAATGAGTTTCACATCTACCAAGTCAATAAGAGATAAAATCGAGAATATTTATGAAGGTGATAGAAAAGTGAAGGAGGAGAAGCTCCAAGTTTTACACAACAGGTTTTATGATATGAAGATGCACCCTAATGAAAATGTGGATTCATTCTTCAATCGAATTAATGAAGTTGTAGGAGTAATTCGAGGACTTGGAGAAGAGATCAAAGACATTGATATTGTAAATAAAATTTTGAGAAGACTTCTGCCCATTTATAATTCAAAGGTTTCAACACTTAAAGAAATAGATCTTTCCAAACTTTCTCTTGATAATCTGCTAAGCAGCCTGGTGGCATATGAGATGAGACTCAACCCAGAAGATGCAGCGACTAGGGTAAGCAAGGAAATGAAATTCAAATCCATATACAAACTAGAAATTTCATGAGATTGTATTGATGAAGATGATGAGGAAAAATAAGTTCTTTCTATCATTTCCAAGAAACTCAAGAAGGGAATAGATAAATTTGAAGGAAAGATACCTCAGGCTTGTTTTCACTATGGAAGAGTTGGGCACATTGCTTCTCATTGCCCAAAAAAGTTCAATGATGAAGAAAACGAAGATGGAGACACTCAAAAACCTCATAAAAGGTTCATAAAAAAGAGAGACTTCAAATCTGGAATAAAATTTCAATGAAATAGTTTTGTGCGTGAAGAAGAAGATGATGACAATGAACTATTTAAGGAAGAGGAAGAAGAATTCAAATCTAGGAACCATGATTCAATGATGTCTACCATTGAAAAGTCAGAACCATTGACAGATAAAGCTAGAGATAATCAGTTGACTACTGATGCCGATCCCAAGTTGAAACTTAAGGATTATTTTAGTAATCTTGAGAATAAATATAATAAATGTAAGAAGTGAAAAGAAATGGTGTAGGAATCTTCAGAATATATTGATCAGATGGAAGCAGAAATTGATCGATTGGAAGAACTAGTGAAAGTTCAATCATCGATCCTTGAAATCACGAATTATGTCATGGAACTAAAACTCAGAATTTAAGAACAAGAAAAGGTAATTAATGAACTTACCTTGATACTGGAGGAGAAGTCCAAGACCATTGAGGGACTCAAAGAATAATTTGTTACTCTGAGAAGTAAACTCGAAAGTGAATCAATTTCAAAAGAAGCAAAGAAGAAAATACAATTTGGAAGGTTCTCAGATGCTGTGCTGGTAGAGAGAGAAAAATGTGGTTCTGATGGGGTTGAAAAGATATTGAGTAGTCAAATACCCACATGCATGGGAAATAGTGGAATTGGTTGTGATGCCGAAATGTCAAATGCTATAAATAAAGTGATCCAGAATAAAGGAAAGATGAAAGTTGATCATATTGAAAATTCAACAGAAGTTATGAAAATGAAACCCTTAAATCAAACTGAAAGTATAAGTGAAGACTATCCTTAAGTTTCTATAAATTATAGGTAGTCAAACTATTTTCCTGAGGAAGAAGGTATGAGGAGAAATAGAAGTGAGAAGACATTTCCTTTCATGAAGTGTCAGTTTTTTGGCTATCTAGGCCATACCAGGTCATACTGTAAAGAGGTGAGGAGATATATGAATGGGGAAGAGTTAGGAGTTCAACAAAGGAGAAAATATTCATATCCTACTTCTTATAGAAGAAATAATTTTTATGGATATTTTTTTCATTGTTCTAACTTTGGCCATAAAGTTGTTTATTGCAGGTAGAGGTATGATAAGATAAATTCTTTCAATGTTCAGAGATGAGTCAATACATGTCAAATAGACAATGTTTCTATTTCAAACAGGTTTTATCCTCTAGAAGAAGAATTTGAATATGAAGAACCCATGTACAAAAAAGAGATAATTTAAAGTCCATTAGCGCCCTACACTCAATCCAATATCTCATGGAAAGAAAAGAGGAAAATTGAAAAGTCCAATTTTATAGAAGAAGCCCTCAAAGCTACAAAGAACAACAACACCTGGATTCTTGATAACACATATTCATCCCACATGACGGGAAATGTATAACTATTAACGAATGTCAAGAAAAAGTTTGATGGAATAGTGAGGTTCAGTAACAATGGTGCTTTGAAGATAAACGGCAGTGGAAGTACTGAGCTAGCTAATGGAGAGCTGAAGAAAGATGAAGTCCTATATGTGGATGGTTTGCATCAAAATATTCTTTATGTGAGTCAACTCTGTGACTCAGGTCTTATTGTGTCATTCAATTAGAATGGTTGTACTATAAGAGGAAATTCTGGGAATTCTATCATGAAAGGCTGTAGAACAGAAGACAACTTATATCAGTTTGACAGCAAAGAGAACATTTTATACCTAATAGTTGGAGAGGAAAACAACTTATGGCATCCCATATTAGGGAAAATCAATCATAAAGACATGGAAAAGATATCTAATATGAAGATAATCATGGATATCCCTAATCTGAAGCATGAACGAGAAAATAACTATGATTATTTAATGTGAGGGAAACTGGTGTGCAGTTCCTACCGGTCATAGAATAAAAGAGCATCAAATCTTCTTGAAATAATCCATACAGATGTATGTGTCCCGATAAATGTTGTTTGAACACATAGAGAGAGGTACTTTGTTCTTTTCATAGATTATTACAGTATAATGGCATGTGTGATCGTTATACATAGGAAGCATCAATTGCTTGATTGCATGAGAAAATATCGAAAAATCACCAAGAATGATACTGGAAGGAAGATCGAAGTCCTACGATCTAGAAATAGAGAGGAATACACATCTATTTAATTTGAAAATTACCTAGAGAAGCATGAGATATAAAATAAGGAGGCATCTGTGAGAACTACACAACAAAATGGGGTAGTTGAGCGCAGGAATCAGCAGGTAAACAACATGGACATAACTATGCTGATTGAGATTCATATTCCTCGACATTACTGGAAAGAGGCAGTAAAATCTACATTATATATTCAAAATCGAACAGGGATATATATGGGTGAAACAAAGACACCATATGAATTATGGCATAGAAGGAAGCCATCTTTGAAATATTTTCGTGAGTTCGGAAGCAAGTGTTTTATCTGAAACAAAGAAGGAAATCAAGGGAAGTATGGAGACAATGTAGATGAAGGAATATTTCTTGGATACTTAATGAACATAAAATTAAGTGTTTCAATAAGTTCTTGGGAGGAATTGTGGAAATCAGTGATGTAAAGATAACTGAAGAGAAAAACCCGAATGCTTCAAGAAATTCTTATGGTGACGTGATAGAAGATGAGGAAGAATGTGAACATGGAAAAAATGATAATATAGTGGTAGAGGAAGGTGTGAAAAACTCTCAGGAGTCACATCATGATGTTTACTTAGAAGAATAATTCGAAGAGGAATCCATAGCTGCAGAGAATTTGGTTGAGCCCCAAAGGATAAATTGAAGAGCAGAGATTGATTAGTCCAATATTATTAGATATTGGAATACATTTACACAGACAAGGATAATGAGGAATAATGCACAATATGTATTTATTTCATTCATGGAACCATTATCATTTGAAGAGGCTGCAAAGGACGAGTCATGGGTAAAATCAATGAATGAATATTTAGATCAGATTGACAAAAATCAGACATGATATCTTGTTAAAATACCTGAAGATCATAATGTTATTGGTATGAAGTGGATTTTAAAGAAAAAATTTGATGAACTTGCAAATGTAATCAGAAATAAGGCTCTTTTTGTCTCTAAAGGATATTAACAAATCAAATGTGTTGATTTTGATGATACATTTTCTCCCGTAGAAAGATTAGAGTCAATTAGGATATTTCTTTCTATTGTAATCTAAAGAGGTTATAAAGTGTATCAAATGGATGTCAAGACAATATTATTAAATGTAGTATTGGAAGAAGAAGTCTACATTGAACAACCAGTAGGTTTCTAGCTTAGTAATGATGAATTGAAGGTTTAAAAATTAAAGAAATCTCTTTATGGACTGAAATAGGAACCACAGGTGTGGTACTCTCAGTTGGACTCTTATCTGAGGAAGCTAGACTTTAAAAGAGGAGGAGTGGATCACAATCTATATGTGAAGAACTCTCAACAGGATCAGTTTATAGTACTAGTATATGTGGATGATATTATTTTTGGTGGAATCATACATGTATTAGTGGATGAATTTTCCAATCACATGAAATCAGAATTTGAAATGTCCATGATTAGTGAACTCACATACTTTTTAGGGCTGCAGGTACTTCAGATGAAGGATTTCACTTTCATTTCACAAGAAAAGTATGGAATATATCTATTGAATAAATTCAATATGCATGATTCCAAACCAATTTTTACTCCGATTGAAGTTGGATAAAAGCTCAGAAAGCATGAGGAAGGGACCTCTGTGGATACCACCATGTACAGAAGAATCATTGGAAGCCTACTGTACCTGATGGTGGCACAACCAAATATTGTCTTTACAACTTGCCTTGTGGCCTGCTTTTAGAGTAATCCGAAGGAAGAACATATGGATATGGTAAAAAGAATCATGAGATACATTCATAGTACACACAATTATGGGATATACTTTTCTTCAGGAAGATATAGTGAACTATCAAAATTTTTTGATACTGACTGGGCTGGAGATATAGTGGATAGAAAGTCTACTAGTGGTGGATCATTATATATTGGGAATAAGTGTGTAGGATGGTTAAGAAAGAAAAAGTAAAGTACTTCACTTAGTAACGATGAAGATTAATATATATCTACTACTAAGGCATGCAATCAGTTACTTTGGATGAAGCAGCAACTGAGTGACATCGGTGATGAGGTGAAACAACAAATGGTGATTTACTGTGATAACAAGAGTGAAATTGATCTTACAAAGAATCCAGTTAAAAATTTTCATACAAAACATATCGAGATCAGATATCACTTCATCAAAGAAAAAGTTGAACAAGGAGTGATAAAAATGGACCATGTGGGAACTGATGAGAAAGTGGCTGACATTTTGACCAAGCCATTGTCAGTGGCTGTGTTTGAGAAATATCGGTTGAACCTCGGTGTTTAGCCACCTCCTAGTGTATAAGGAGGTTATGAGATTCCCCTCTCCCCAACTATTTTAATGGTTTTAATCTATTTGTGGAAGTGTTGCAGGTTTATGGGGGAGATACGATCTAGGGAGAGTATGTTCTCATCTCTATAATGTTTATATACCGGTCTTTGGGTTTTATTGACAATGGGGAAGAATGGATAAATTCAATGGATTCAATGGAGAGTGTGGATCGGGAAAAATCCCAAACTACAACTATGGAGAGAAAAGAAAAGAATGAGAACTCAATTCATGTCCTCTCTCTTGTTTTCTACATCAATCACTGCTCAAGTAGACTTAGAGTGATGGCTGAGTTTTTTCTTAAAGGTTCAGGTTTTGATCGTGACTGGAACATCAGTGAATTTATCTAGAGATTACCAACAAACCCAAAGGGTGAGGTTGTTGGAACCAAGGTTGTTCGTTGCTAATACTAGAGTTTGGTTTGTTTTTTTGTAAATTTGCACATGGATGACTAGGGAGGTTGTAAGGAATGAGGTCATACGTTTGAGGCTGAAAGCTGTATTGAAGGTGACACAGTTTCTTAGTGTTTTCCAATTTTTTGGCCCTAAAAAATCAGGTGTTTGGTAACGGTTTGTAGCAATGGTACGCGGTGAAAGCCAACGGTATGCAGTGAAGGCACACAGTACACGGTGAACGGGTACGGTAAGTGGAAAAGGTGCACAGTACACGGTGAAGGTGCATGGTACATGGTGAAGGTGTGTAGTAAACAAAACGGTGTGCAGAACGAAAAACAGTTCACATCAACGGTACGCAGTGAAGTCATGCGGTACACGAAATTCTTCCAAAAATAGTTCACAGTGACGGTACCCAGTGAATACATGTGGTACATGGGATGTTGAAGTTTGGAAGGATTTTTGTGGTTCAAAAAATAGGAGCGGTATGCGGTAGAGCCTAACAGTATGCCGATGGAGTTCAGTTCACAACGAAGATTGTCCCACATTGGAAATTTGGGTAAATCAAATTACCAAAATTTTAGGAGTTAAGTTCCTATTTAAGGAACAATAATCCCCTTTATTAGAGGATGATATTGGAGATTAAAATTTTGGGATAAAATATGAAGAAGTCTGAAGTGGTTCGCAGAGGAGAATATGGTAGGCAGAGAGACTCATCTGTATAAGGAAAATAGTCCACAGAAGAGTGTGTGGTTTTCACAGGAATCTCCCGCAATACGTGGAAGAGCAAGGTAGTATGCGGATTAGGAGGATACATGGAGGTGTGGAGCAGTACGTGGAGTAGGGCAGAACATGAAGCAGTGCAGTTCACGGAGGAGTTGGACAATACACGAAGGATTTGGATGGTACACAAAAATCACTATGGTATGTGGAAACAAAAGCATTACGCAGAACAACCAAGGAAGCCTAAAATTGGCCAAATCAGTTAGCGAAATTAATCTTTATAACATATCAGTGTACGAGAAAATAAATTAAATCTATGCGTGATTATTGAACTTTAAAAGAGCATCCACTTACAATCGAGGATGCATGAATTAATGCTAAATGATCGAAGTGACCTTCAAGTCGATAAACTGAGTGAATAACTCTCCAAGGCAGTGAGATACGGGGATTTAGTGGAAGTTAGCCGAGGGAAGCAGTAATCTATCTCTGAAACTTGTAAAGGCAGTGCACCTAGCATAGAGTGACTCTGCTAAACTCTTGTAACCCACAACTTGTGAATATTAATGGTTTTTGGTATGACCAACACACTATCGGCGTATGCTCCTTGAACGTATCCCTCAGTGGTGAACCAAGTAAAATTGCTGTGTCCATTCTTTTCATGTGATTGTTTTTATTCTGCACTTCCTCTTCAGATAGGTTTAATAGGTTCCTACCAACGTGGAAACAAGATCCATCAGTTTAAAATAAAAAATTGACACCCTGATTCACCCCTCCCCTCTGAGGGTGCTCCGGGGTCCTTTAAGTGGTATCAAAGAGGAAGTTGTTTGTGTTGAATCTTTCTGTCATGGAGAATTCAGTCAATGTTAGGGGAGTTACCCTCTTCAATGGAAGTAATTTTCAAATTTTGAAAAAATAGGATGAGATCTCACCTAATATCTCTTAGAATGGAAGTCTTATTTGCTACTGAGCAGGGAATACAAGTCACTGATCCTACAATAATGTCGATGAAAGATACAGACAGGAAATTAGTTGATGCGGATGAAAAAGTATAGAATGCTCTCACTACAGCCCTTTCTGATCAGATTTATCTAAAGGTAATGAGTTTTACATCTGCCAAGTCAATGTGGGATAAACTGGAGAATTTTTATGAAGGTGATATCAAAGTGAAGGAGGTGAAGATCCAAGTTTTACACAAAAAATTTGATGATATGAAGATGCACCCGAATAAAAATGTGGATTCATTCTTCAATAGAATTAATGAAGTTTTAGGAGAAATTTTAAGACTTGGAAAAGAGATTAAATACATTGATATTGTAAAGAAAATTTTGAGAATACTTCCACCCATTTATAATGTAAAGGTTTCAGCTCTTGAATAAAGGGATCTTTCCAAAATTTCTCTTGATAATCTTCTGAGAAGCCTGGTGGAATATGAGATGAGAGTCAACCTAGAATATGAAACGACTCAGGTAAGCAAGGAAATGGTATTCAAAGCCATAAAAAAACTAGAAATTTCAAGAGAATATGTTTATGAAGATAATGAGGAAAAATAAGTTCTTTATCTCATTGAAAAGAAACTCAAGAAGGGAAGAGTGAAATTTCAAGGAAAGCTACCTATGGCTTGTTTTCACTGCGTAAGAGTTGGACACATTGCCTCTCGTTTCCCAAGAATGTTTAATTATGAAGAAATTGAAGATGTAGACATTGAAAAGACTCAGAAAAGGTTCATAAAAAACAGAGAATTCAAATCTAGAAAGAAATTTCAATGAAATATTTTTGTGTGTGATGAAGAAGATGATGACAATGAAATCTTTGAGTAAGAGGAAAAATAATTTAAATCTGGGAAGCATGCTTTCATGATGGATACCATTGAAATGTTAAAACCATTGATAGATAAGGCTAGAGATAATTGGTTGGATACTGATGCCAAATCCAAGTTGTAACTTAAGGATGATTTTAGTAAGCTTGAGAATAAATATAATAGATTCAATAAGTGAAAAGAAGTGGTGTAGGAATATTCAGAATATATTGATCAGATGGAAGCATAAATTGATTGACTAGAAGAACTAGTGAAAGTTCAATCATCAATCCTTGAAAGTACTAATGATGTTATGGAACTAAAAATCATAATTGAAGAACAAGAAAAGGTCATTAATGACCTTACCTTGAGACTGGAGGAGAAGTCCAAGATCATTGAGGGACTCGAAGAAGAATTTGTTACTCTGAGAAGTAATCTCAAAAGTGAATCAATTTCAAAAAAAGGAAATAAGAAAATACAATTTGGAAGGTTCTCAGATGCTGAGCTTCTAGAGAGAGAAAAACGTGATTCTGATGGGGTTGTAAAGATCCTGAGTAATCAAATACCTGCATGCATGGGAAATATTGGAAATAGTTGTGATGCCGAAACTTCAGATGCTATAAATAAAGTGATCTAGAATAAAGGCAAGATGAAAGTTGATTATGTTGAAAATCCACCAGAAGTGCTCAAAATGAAACCCTTAAATCAAACTGAAAGGATAAGTGAAGACAATCCTCGATTTTCCAGAAATGATAGGTAGTCAAACTATTTTCTTGAGAAAGAAGAAATGATGAGAAATAGAAATGAAAAGACATTTCTTTTCATGAAGTTTCAGTTTTGTGTCTATCTGGGCCATACCATGTCATACTTCAAAGAGGCGAGGAGCTATATGAATGGGGAAGAGTTAGGAGTTCAAAAAAGGAGAAAATATTCATATCCTACTTCTTATAGAAGAAATAATTTCTATGGATATTGTTTTCATTTTTCTAACTTTGGCCATAAAGCTATGTATTGCAGGTAGAGGTATGATATGAGAAATTCTTTCAATGTTCACAGACGAGTCAATACACGTCAAATAGACAATGTTTCTATTTAAAACAAGTTTTATCCTCTGGAAGAATAATTCGAATATGAAGAACCCATGTACACAAAAGAGAGAATTGAACATCCATTAGTGCCCTACACTCAATCCAATATCTCATGGAAAGAAAATAGGAAAATTGAAAAGTCCAATTTTATAGAAGTAGCCCTCAAAGCTACAAAGAACAACAACACCTAGATTCTTGATAGCATATGTTCATCCCACATGACGGGTAATGCGGAACTATTAATGAATGTTAAGAAAAAGGTCGATGGAACATTGAGGTTTGGTAAGGATGGTGCTTTGAAGATAAAAGGCAGTGGGAGTACTGAGCTAGCTAATGGAGAGATAAAGAAAACTGAAGTCATATATGTGGATGGTCTACATCACAATCTTCTTAGTGTGAGTCAACTCTGTGAATCATGTATTATTGTGACATTCAATCAGAATGGTTGTACTATAAGAGGAAAGTCTGTGAATTCTATCATGAAAGGATGTATAATAGAAGACAACTTATATTAGGTTGACAACAAAGATAACATTTTCTACCTAACAGTTAGAGAGGAAAACAACTTATGGAATTGGATATTGGGGAAAATCAATCAGTAAGACATGGAAAAGATATCTAAGCTG
Organism: Viscum album; assembly: GCA_963277665.1. Classification (NCBI taxonomy): domain Eukaryota; kingdom Viridiplantae; phylum Streptophyta; class Magnoliopsida; order Santalales; family Viscaceae; genus Viscum; species Viscum album. Next base: position 1,635,509,088 of record OY728145.1, on the reverse strand, counting down.
AAGATAGTCATGGATATCTCTAATCTGAAGCATTAATGAGAAAATACCTATGATGATTTCATTCAAGGGAAACTGGTATGGAGTTCCTACTGGCCAAAGAAGAAAAGAGCATCGAATCTCCTTGACCTCATCCACAGAGATGTATGTGGACCGATAAATGTTTCCAGAACACATGGAGAGAGGTACTTTGTTCTTTTCATAGATGATTACAGTATAATGGAATGTGTGATCATTATACACAGGAAGAGTAAAGTTCTTGATTGCATGAAAACCTATTGACGAATCATCGAGAATGATACTGGATAGAAAATCAAAGTCCTACGGTCTGACAATGGAGGGTAATAAACATCCATTGAATTTGAAAATTACCTAGAGAAGCATGAGATACAACATGAGGTGGCAGCTGTGAGAACTCCACAGAAAAATGGAGTAGTTGAGCACATGAATTGAAAGGTAAACAACATGGCCAGAACTATACTGATTGAGAGTCATATTACTTGAAATTATTGGAATGAGGTAGTACAAGCTGCAGTATATATTCAAAATTGAACAGGGATATATATGGGTGAAATAAAGACACCATATAAATTGTGTTATGGAAGGAATCCCTCTTTGAAATATTTTTGTGTGTTCAGAAGCAAGTTTTTTATCTAAAACAAAGAAGGAAATCATGGTAAGTATGGAGACAATACAGATGAAGGAATATTTCTTTGATACTCAATGAACAACAAAGCCTATAAGTGTTTCAATAACCGATTGGGAAGAATTGGGGAAAGTAGTGATGTAAATATCATTGAATAGAAAAACCCGAATGCTTCAAGGAATTATTATGCTGACATGATAGAAGATGAGGAAGAAAGAGAACATGAGAAAAATGATAATATAGAGGTAGAGGAAGGTGTGAAAAACTCTCATAAGTCACATAATGATGCTGAATCTGAAGAAGAATTAGAAGAGGAAGCCATAGCTGGAGAGAATTTAGTTGAGCCCCAAAGGAGAAATCGAAGGGAAGATATTGATCAGTCCAACATTATCGGGGGTCGGAATGCATCTAAACAGACAAGGAGAATGATGAATAATGCACAATCTATATTTCTATCATTCATGGAACCATCATCATTTGAAGAGGCTGCAAAGGATGAGTCATGGGTGAATGCAATGAATGAAGAGTTAGATCAGATTGACAAAAATAATACATGAGATCTTGTCAAAAGACTTGAAAATCATAATATGATTGGTACAAAGTGAATTTTCAAGAAATTTTTTGATGAACATGGAAATTTAATCAGAAATAAGGCACACTTGGTCTATAAAGGATATTCAAAAAATGAAGGTGTTTATGTTGAGGAGATATTTTCTCCCATAGCAATACTGGAGTCAATCAAGTTATTTCTTTCCATGAAAATCCAAAGAGGTTATAAAGTGTGTCAAATGGATGTCAAGACAAAATTATTAAATGGAGTATTAGAAGAATAAGTATACATTGAACAACTCATAGGGTTCTTTCTTTTAAATTATGAACTGAAGGTTTGAAAATTAAAGAAAGCTATTTATGGACTGAAACAGGCACCACGGGCATGGTGCTCTCAGTTGGACTATTATCTAAAAACACTAGAGTTTAAAAGAGGAGGAGTGGATCACAGTCTCTATGTGAAGAACTCTCAACATGATCAGTTCATGGTATTGGTATACGTGGATGATATTATTTTTGGTGGAAGAAGAAATGGATCAATGGATGAATTTTACAATAATATGAAATTAGAATTTGAAATATCCAAGATTGGTGAACTCACATACTTTTTAGGGTTATAGGTACTTTATAAGAAGGATTACACTTTCATTTCTCATAAAAAGCATGAAAGATAGCTACTGAAGAAATTCAATATGCATGATTCCAAATGAATGTCGACTCTGATTTCAGTTGGATCAAATATCAGAAAGCATGAAGAAGGGAACTCTGCGGATCCCACCATGTATAGAAGAATCATTGGAAGCCTACTATACCCGACGGTGAAACAAACATATATTTTCTTTGCAACTTTACTTGTGGCCCTCTTTCAGAGAAATTCTATGGAAGATCACATGGAAGTGGTGAAAGGAATCATGAGATACATTCAAGGTACACACAATTATGGGCTATACTTTTATTCAGGAAGAGATAGTGAACTATCATAATTTTCTGATGCTGAATGGGCTGGAGATGTAGTGGACAGAAAATCTACCAGTGGTGAAGCATTCTATATTGGGAAGAAATGTGTGGGAAGGTTAAGCAAGAAATAAGAAAGTACATCTCTCAGTACCGCTGAAGCTGAATATATATCTGCTACCAAGGTGTGAAATCAATTACTTTGGATGAACCAGCAACTGAGTGACATCAGTGATGAGGTGAAACAACCAATGGTGATTTACTTTGACAACAATATTGAAATTGATCTTACGAAGAATCCAGTTCAAAATTCTCATAAAAAACATATTGAGATCAGATATCACTTCATCAAAGAAAAATTTGAACAAGGCATGATCAAAATGGACCATGTGCAAACTGATGAACAAGTGGATGACATTATGACCAAGCCACTGTCAGTGGCTGTGTTTGAGAAACATCGATTGAACCTTGGTGTTCAGCCACCTCCCAGTGTAGAAGGATGTTATGAGATTTCCCCCTCCCAAACTATTTTAATGGTGTTAATCTGTTTATAGAAGTTTTATAGGTTTATGGGGGAGATACGATCTAGGGGGAGTATGTTCTCAGCTCTACAATGTTTACATACTGGTCTTTGGGTTTTATTGAAAATGGGAGAGAATGGATAAATTCAATGGATTCAATGGAGAGTGTGGATCGGAAAAAATATATAACTAAAACTATGGGGGAGAAAAGAAAAGAATGAGAACTCAATTCATGTCCTCTCTCTTGTTTTCTACATAGATCACTGCTCACGTAGACTTAGAGTGATGGATGAGTTGTTTCTTGAAGGTTCAGGTTTTGATCGTGACTGGAACATCAATGAATTTATCTAGATATTTCCAACAAACCCAAAGGGGGATATTGTTGGAACCAAAGATGTTCATTGATAATACTGGAGTTTGATTTTTTTTGTCAATATGCACATGGATGACTTGGGAGGTTGTAAGGAATGAGGTCATACATTTGAGGCTGAAAGCTGTATTGAAGGTGACACAGTTTCCCAGTGTTTGCTAATTTTTTGGGCCTCAAAAATCAGGAGTTTGGTAATGGTTTGTAGAAATGGTATGCGGTGAAGGCCGACGATATGCGGTGAAGGCATGTGGTATGCGGTGAACACGCATGGTAAATGGTGAACGCGTGTAGTATATGGTGAAGGTGTGCAGTGCGTGGTGAAGGCATGCGGTACTCGGAACGGTGCAAAGAACCGAAAATAGTTCGCAACAACGGTACGCGTTGAAGGCATGCAGTATGCAGAATGCTGCTAAAAATAGTTCATAGTGACGGTACATGATGAATACATGTGGTACGTGGGATATTGAAGTTTGGAAGGATTGTTGCAGTTCTCAAAACAAGAGAGGTATGAGGTGGAGCCTAATAGTATGCAGATGGAGTTTAGTTTACAGTGAAGATTGTCCCACATTGAAAATTTGGGTAAATCAGATTACTGAAATTTGAGGAGTTACATGCCTATTTAAGGAACCGTAATCCCCTTTGTTAGAGGATGATATTGGATATTAAAATTTTGGGAAGAAATATGGAGAAGTCCAATGTGGTTCACGGAGGAGAAGACAATATGCGGAGAGATTCATCCATGTAAGGAAAATAATCCACTGAAGAGTGTGTGGTTCGCATAAGAATCTCCTGCTATATGTGTTGGAGCATGGCAGTACGCGGAGAAAGATGGTACACAGAGGTGTGGAGAAATACACAGAGTAGGGTGGAACATGGAGCAACATAGTTCACGGAGGAGCTGAACGATATGCGGAGGAGCTGGACGGTACGTGAAAATTACTGTGGTGCACGGAAACAATAGTATTATGTGGAATACCCAAGGAAGCCTAAAATTGGCCAAATCAGTCGATGAAATTAATTTTCATAACATATCAGTGTAAGAGAAAATAAATTACACCTGTTTATGAAAATGGGACTTCAACAGAGCATCCATTTACATTTGAGGTCGCATGAATTAATGATAAACTATTGAAGCGACCTTTAAGTCGATAAACTGAGTGAAGAACTCTCAAAAGAGGTGAGCTAGGGGGATTCAGTGGAAGATATCTGAGGGAAGTAGTGAGCTATCTCTGAACCTTTTAAAGGAAGTGTACCTAGCACAGAGTGACTATGCTAAAATCTTGCAACCCAAAAATTATGAAGATTAGTGGTTTTTGGTGCGAATGAAACACTGTTAGCGTATGATCCTTAGACTCAACCCTTAGTGGCGAACCAAGTAAAATTTCAGTGTCCTTTCATTGCGTGTGATTTTTTTATTCTGCACTTAATCTTTTAAGTAATCAAGAAATCAAAAGAACGTTTTTAAGGAAAAATGACGTTTTATTTTCTATTCAGTTAGGAATATTTTCTTCAATGTCCATATTTTCCTTAAAATGTTTTAAAAAAATGGTTATAATAGTCTAAAATAATGTATTAAATACATTTTTATCCATGTTTTCCTTTTTACAAAATGGTTTAAAATAGAATCTTCTTATAATTTTCCAAATGAGGTACTTTTTGAGTTTTTACCAAAAAATGTGAAAGGAATTTAATTTTAACATATACATAATGAAAACATTTCCTAGTTTCATGAATTATCAATTCTTTGAATATTCCATTACAAGTTTCCAGGATTCTATTTAAAGAAAAATATTTTCCTAATATCTTGAAATTTTTTAGTTTATTAAAAAGTGATTTTCCTCAAGAATATTTTTAATGATATTTTTTGATATTTATATTCATTAATGACAATAAAAATTTATATTCACATAATGGGATTTGGGAAAAATATTTGGGCCTACGGGCTATGTATTGGGATACAAGCCCACTGGGCCTTCAGGCTATGTAATGGGTCTCCCTCTACCTAGTTAAAAGAGGTCTTTTCTTTGCTTTCTTAATAAAAATGAGGCTTCAGCCCCAAAATTTAAAAAAAATGACAATAAAAATTTATTTTACTTACACCTAATAGGGAATTTATTTTAATGATACAATTCTTATTCCTTCTATAGATGGTTTATGACCAGTTCGAATGAGGAAATATTAACATTTTATATGCTAGTTTTTCAATATGAATGTTTATATTGATTATGTATTGAATTTTTATTCTCCACTTTCATATGATCAATGAATTAGAAATAGTATGTGATGGGATAAGTCCTCTATAACCCCTTAATTCATCAAAATATCTCATTATCAAACAAAATAGTTTGGGTATTTGGCTAAGGCCTTACCCATTTATGTAAGTTGTATTAGCATGGGGCCTTGACACTAAGCTTATGATGTATTGCATTATGAATTCCATCATTATGAGATTAGTTATTTATTTACATGTCATTATTTGAATAATTATGATATCCACGAATAAGTTTCAAGTTCATGTGATTATTTATATGAAATTATTTGATCGTCATTTATTCCTTCCATATTATTCTTTGTGATCAAGTTATTAATTAAATGACATGTGTTTTCAGTTATATGAATTTCCATATTTATTATTACTTATTAAATTATGATATATTATTCTATATATAACCCTCATTTATCATTTGAGATCACCCCTTATTTTTTTCCCGTTCCCCATTATATGAAGAATAAATCTTTGAATGAGTTCAAGGATGTAGAATATTTACTTTCAATAAGTTGTCTTTTTTATGTTTTCAAATATAATATGAGATTTAAGTATGTATATAGTTTACCATGACTAATGAAATATTCATTCCTTTGGTATGTATTCACTTGTATCTTATTCTAATGTAATAAAGTAACCACTCGATTTGGTCTATTGGGTTTGGGGTATTCACACTTGATATTATAGAAATTTTAGTATAAATATTAGGAATTAAATTTAAGAAAACATATATCAAACAACATAACCCTTTGAAAGAATTTTAGATAAGTTTATGTATAGGATAACATCATAAATTTTTTTCAAGGTAGATATTTTTTAGTTTTCCTAGAAATATATCTTTGTCTATATACTAAAGTGGATGTTGTTTTGGTACAATTTTATATAGTGGTAATAACCTCAAAAAGAGTTGTTCAAGTATATCTTGTCCATCATTCCAGTGCACAGTGAGTGTACCCTTACTCTGCACCTAGTTTGACACTCTTGAGGGATATGTCTGGGTTAATTCACATATTATCAATAAACCAGTATAATGAATCAGAGAATAGAACCTATGGAAACCTATGATATACTGTAGTGATAGGGGATAAAACAAAAGTTTCTTGGGATGAAAATTCTACGAATGATCATATTTTTAAAGGAATAATACTCCTTTTTGGATTTTGTGTGATGGAAATTTATTATAATTAATGATATTTTGGTATAAATTTATTATAATTAATGATATTTTGGTATAAATTTATGAGAATACTACCCTTTGGTTTAATATTTGTTTTAGTGAAAAGTTTATTTGAGGAATAATGTTTTTTTTATTTTATGGGCATAAGTTTAAAGGTATTGATAACCTTTAGGGTTTATATGATCTTTGATGATGAGGTAATTATGGGTTATTAAAATTTGGGAACATATATTTTATTGTATAGATAAACATGGGATTGAAAATTTATTTTGTGATTAATGTTATTTTTGAGGATGTTCATCATATTTTTGGGAAGGTTATAAAAATTAAATTAATATATTTTTATAAAAAGGACAAACCAATTATTGGGAGAAAACCCATCACATCCATCAAGGTCATAGGGATTAAACCCACAACCAAAGGGAACAAGGGCGAAACACCTACCTTGGCCTATGCGATGTCTTGGTTAGTATGATTCTTTTTACTTAAATTATTTGAAGGATAAATATTAAATGATTTTGTGAATCTTATTATAAGATAAAATATTATTTAAATTTTTATGATTTTTAGTTTATTAATGATATTTAGAGAGATATTTTATTGTTTGAGGTATATATAACCTTTAGGTTAAACATAAAAGATTACTTGTAAATAACATTATTAAATTTTTGTAGATATAAGATAAAGGGTATGAGATAACCTTAGAAGTTAAAACCTTCTTCCATGTTAAGATTATTGAGGTTATTTAGGATATAGGGTTATTTATTTAAGGAATGATCTATGTTAAACCATTAATTTGACTGTTGAATCACGTGATTAATGTTTTATTTATTAATACGAAGGTTTATTAATTTTGGGAATTATATTACATTATTATATTCTTTTTAAAGATAGGAGGAATATCTTGTTATCTTTTTTTGGATTATATGATCTATTAAGAGTTGATTTCAGTGCTTCAGGAATAATTTTTTTTTCTTGAATACTCATCGCTTGAAGAAAAAGATGATATTGTAGTGGAAATTGACTAAAGATTAAAATTATGCTCATTAAGAAAGTATAATTTCTTATGTTCTTAGTCTAAATGGTAAAGTAATTCAAAAAATCTAGAAAAAGGATCTTGAAATAAAAATGTTATCCTATTACCTTCATTTCCTAGGAATCGATGGTCTTTTCGCCCCTCACTAATTTATAATTTTGTGGTCATTAAATTTATGATGACCATGTTCTCTGTCACTCTATATTAGTCCTTAGACATTATTCTTATATTATATGTCAATATTTTAACTTCCCACTGATGTTTTTCATATTTAGGAACCCAAATATATGATATTTTAGGTAACCTTTATGATTTCCACATTTTTTTTAAATAGGTTTAGTATCCCTATGTATTACGTGGGATTTCAAAAACGGTTAGACCCTTGATGACAAAAATAGAATTGTGAGGGTGAAATTTATTTAAGGGGAGTATAATGTAACACTCTAATATTTTAGAATATATTTCTATTTAAATAAATTTGATTTCTTAGATAGCTTGTGTTACACGCAATACTAAGTTTAAATGAACCGTGATATACTATTAAAATATTTAAATGTGACAATCATAACCTAGCAATTAATATTGACAGTATGAATAGAAATATATATATTTTTTAAAATTAAATCTAAATATTTTTGATAAATCAAATATATTGGTAAATAAGTACTCATTTTTAGCAAGTCTTTATATGCTTCAAAACTATATTTTTCATCAAAAATGTTTTATTGCTTTTTATGAGAAAATAATATAATTAATTTATTAAACCTTTAGAAATTTTATTATAGAAAATTAACTTCATTTTTTAAATTAGTATGTCTAAATTAAGTTAGGGTGAAATTTTGGGATTTTTTGGAAAATATTGATTTTCCATTGAGTAGTGAAAATTACTCATTTTTGAAAAAATTTCATCCCTTTCATTAAAAATGAACCATAATATTTTAAATTTTATCTTAAATTAAAATAAGTATTATTTTTTATAAATAATACAATTAATTACATATTAATCAATATTATACATGATCATGGTATAAAAATACTATTCGACTTAAAGAGACCTTTTTTCTTCTAGAAAGCCATTTTTCATCGCGTTTTGTAGGATATTTATAAAATAAATTTATACCACTTATAAATATTGAATTTTGTATAATGTATTAAATATTTTTAATCATAAAAATTAATATTATTTAATAATTTCAACTTAATTTTTTATCATAATTAATAGTAAAAATAGTAAAAATTCATCATCTTGGTAAAATGTTAAATCGGGTTAACCATGGTTAAAACTAAGTGATAAGACCACCATTTTTAATCTTCAATATTATATAATTAAGGTATTTATAATATTATCACATTAGTATTGATATTTTTTTTATAACACTCTTGTCCATGAATGTGACCTATATAATATTTTAAGTAAAGAAAAATAAAAAATGCCACATTATTACTTTTAAATATCTCTTATGTGTTCACAGAGGGAAAAAAAGTTGTAAATGAATATTAATTATTATTTTTATCATAATGAAATTATTTTCATTATGTTAATTTATTTATATTTTTTATTGATTATATAATTACCTTAAATGCTAATGCAATGCCGACTAAGTATTTTATTAACTGATAGAAAAATAAACTAAATGAATTAAAAATATTAAAATAAATATATTTTGAGTGAGTTATAGTGTTTCATAATTTATATAGATTAATAGATTATATTTTTTATATGATAAAAGTATATATTTTATTTTTTCCTTTGACTTGATGTATTTAAAGTCAAATTAAATAAATAGTGTCAAAAATAACATTAATGTTATTTTATAATAAATAATATTTTATTAAATGATTTAAAATTACTAAAAATGATATATTCCACCAAGTTATTGGTATATGTTTATAAATATCATCCATAGTCCTTTTTTGGCCTAATTTTCCCTTTATAGTAACTATTTTTACCCTTGAATTGTAAAAAAATTATTATCATGGTAATTATAAAAAAGGGTTAACATGGGTTAAAAAAAGGGATAAGGGTAAAAATATAATATAAACATGTAAAAACTTTATTGAATTATATTATCTTAAAATATACTCAAACTATATTATATTTATATTAGTTTTTATCCATTTGAACATGAAAATTAATTTATATTAATTTAATATTTTTAAAAATTCCAAAAGTCCCCATCCGCTCACTTATAAAAGAAAACATCCTATCCTATTTTCTTCAAATTTAAAAAGCATTTTGGTTAAGAATATATATACCAATATACTTTCCTTAATTCCCTTCCCATGAACTATAGGCCTTTTTTTGGTTAGAAAACCCTCCTAGGATGGCTTTTGGTGTAAACCTAAAGAGGTTGTCTGAATAAGTGGTATCGTTCTTAACCGAGCATGTTTGTTTTATTTCTTCTTCCACTTCCTTAAAATATTATTAAACCATGATGATATAATAACATAAGTATTTACCATATAATTTGATGTTAATATGTTAATGGTAAAACTTATATTCATCTCCTCTTCCAACAAATGAGAAACAAAACCATCGTTTATGTTTACGGAGGAATACCGCCTCACGAACCAATGTAATTCATTTTCCATCATCGCCTCTCACAGCTATTTATGATCATAGATTTAATATATATATATATATATATATGATATTCATGACATAACTATAATTATATAAATTTAATATATCATATAGTTTATTACCTTTCCATTCATTGAAAGATGATAACGCCGCTTGTGCGTACGTGTGGGTTACCACTTCCAGAAAATGATGTGATTAATTTTTCATTAGCACATCATGTGGATGGTATATATAATTATATTTAAAAAATAATATTATATTTATTATATAATTATAATTATGTAAAGATAAAATAACACCTACCTTCTTTCCACTATGATAGTTGAAAAATGACAATGTTGCTCATGCATACATATGACCTATCATCTCCATGATTGTAACACAATTAATTTTTCATAACCATATTTAATTCTTGGTTTTAAAATCATAATTTACATATAAAAATTATAATTATATCATTATTATTATTATAGAGATGATGGAACAATGACCCCTTTTACCATAGTCAACCTACCGAAGTCATTATTAACATATGAATCAAATATCATCAAAATGCCCAACATGAATTTAATTGGCTATGTAATTAAATATAACATGGTAATAAATAAAATAAAATGAATAAAATTGAAACATTTTCTCAAAAAAGTAAATAATTAACATAATTTTATTATTCAGGAAGATAAATAACATACGCGATGAGTCGGACCATAGGTAAGAGATTTCATCTCATTTTTCCTTTATTAAGGCATATTTTACAGTTATACACCTAATTTATTTTATATGGTGAAAATAATGAAACTTTTAAATTTATATTATGAATACTTAATAATCCATGATATTTTAAGTTTCATTTCAAATTATTTCATGCAAGTGGATTTGACTTTGAAGTTACCAAGTGGTAAGGGGTTTTATAACTCAATTTATTTTCATTGGGTTATATTAATTCTTTATTGTATCTAATATTATAGGATTATATGTGTAATGATTTTTTATTATTTTATATTTTATTTAAATTTTTTTATTTGGATTTAAATTTGATACATATAATCAACTCATTGATTAATTCTAACTTCAACAGTATGATCTTTGTAAGAGATTTCATATCATTTTCCACTCCATTGCGCCATATTTGGTATTATGAAACTATTTTTTATGAGGTGTATCTAATACCCCTTTGATATGTTATATCATGAATAGATTTATATTTATGGTATATAATGTTTCATTTGAAGTTATTTATTTCATGGAGGTTATGATTCTAAAGTTACCAAAGTGGTAAGGGTTTATTTAAAAATCTCACCATTATTTGGGACTATTTATGTTTAAGCCTCTACTGGGTAAATTATATGATATTTTTAGATTAAAAAAAATATATTTTATTATCATATGTTTATTTTTAAAAATTATATGTTTTCCTTTCATTTTTCTCTTTTATGTACTCAAGAGATCGAAATAATTTTTTTAACGAAAACAGACCTTTTCTTTTCTGTTTGGTCGAGGGTATTTTTCTTTAATATCCATATTTTCCTTAAAATGTTTTAATTTTTTTACTAGTCTCAAATGATTTATTGAATATATTTTTACCCTTGTTTTACTTTTTACATAGTGGTTTAAAATGGAATCTTTTTATCATTTTACGAACAAGGTTCTTTTTGAGTTTTTACCAAAAATGTGAAAGGAATCATTATTTTAACATATATAGAATGAAAAATTTCCCAATGTCATGACTGATTAATGATTTGAAGATTAATTTACAACTTTTCATAATCTATTTCCAAGAAAACATTTTTCCTAATATCTTTAATTTTTTTAGTTTTTTTAAAAGTGATTATCCTCAAGAATGTTTTTAATGACATTTTTATGGAATTTCTATTCATCAAAAACAATAAAAATTTATTTTACTTATAAACTACTAGGAATATATTATAATTATATAATCCTTATTCTTTTTGTGGATGGTTTATGATCAGTTTTACTGGGGAAATATTAATATTTCATATGCTATTTTTGTTAATATGAATGTTTATGTTGATTATGTATTGAATTGTTATTATTCCATTTCATATAATGAATGTATTAGACTTAGAATGTTATGGGTGATGCATGATATATCCCCTTAATGCATAAGTAGGTCTAATGTGAAAAGCTAGTTTGGGTATTTGACAAGGCCTAACACATTTATATAAGATGTCTTGGGGTGATGCCTTGAAAGTAATTTTATGATGTCCAACATTATGCATTCTATCATTATGAGATTATTTATTGATGTCCATATGATTATTTGAATAGTTATGATATCCTTGGATATTTTTCAAGTTCATGTGATTATTTATATTTCATTATTAAATCATACTTTATTCATTCCATATTATTCTTTTTGCTCAAGTTATTGATTAAATGAAATGTGTTTTTATTATTCTGCATTTCCATATTGATTATTCCTTATTAAATCATGATATATTATATTGTATATAACCCTTACTAATAATTTAATATCACCCATTATTTTGTTTCCTTTACCAAACATATGAAAAAAGGAATATTTCAATGAGTTTAAGGATTCATAATATTTACTTTCACTATGTTGTATTTTTATGCTTTCAAATGTAATATGAGATTCAAGTATGTGTCTAATTTATCAAGACTAATAAACTATTAAACATTTTGGGTTGCGTTATCTTATATATTTTGACATTATAATAAATTAACCACCTACTTTGGTCTACTGGAGTTGATGTCTTTAAAAATTTACACCAAGTCTAGAAAGGGATACTTATCATAATGTAAACTTGGTTAAGTCAACCCAATACTTTCATTAATCCCCCCCCCCCAAAAAAATAGACGTGTCCTAGAAATGTCTAGAATAACACATATATCTATGGTTTAATTCAAAATCAAGTAATGGAAGGCAATCATTGACTTAATATTTTCTTTGAGGGTTTTTATCTTTAGGCATAAATATTCTTTATTTTATCCATTTACATGATTTTTAATATTATATAGATTTTACATAAGTGATTAATTATGTCTCAATAAAATAATTTACACATAATATATTTATTATATTATATCTATAATTATTGTTAAATCATTTATTTTATGTGATTGTGATAAAGCATCCAATAAACATAAATAATTTACCATGAATTTTAAAAAAATAAAATAAATATATGTAGAATGATTATAATCTTATCTATTGGTTAGTTAATCAATAAGGTAAAAAACTAACCCTTGAACCTAAGGGAATAACACCTTAAACCAAGCTATGTTCGAGTTTCATCATTTCACATATTCACCTATGCATCTCTTTAGTTGGTTTTACCTCAAATTCAAACTTGAAACACATCCACTTTCTTGGAAGCTTCACTACTGAAAATATGGCCTTTACCAGCACTAGAAAAGGGAATTAACAGCTCTAGAAAAGTGCTATTAATTGAGGTGAATATGGGGGGGGGGGGGTCCCTTTTGTCAGTGCTCCGAAAAGTGCTGATAAAGGACCCTTTTATCAGCCCTTAAAAAAAGCGCTGATAAAAGGGGTCATTTATCAGCGCTAAAAAAAGAGCTGATAAAAGTCAAAAAAATTAAAATAATTGAAAAAGAATATATAATGTGTGTGTGTGTGTGGGGGGGGGGAGCTTTTAACAGTGCTTGATATTCCCTTTTATCAGCACTAGGTGGAGCCCCCTTCCTCTCACTACACACTGCTGCTCGCGCTACCCCCTTCCACTTGGGCCTGCGCGCCCTTTTCTTCTACCACAACTCGAACCCGAGACCTCCCCACTTATGCGCTTACACCTTTACCACTATGACATTTAGTTTTTTCTCCATTTAATGATATATCTATTTATTTATATATATATAGTTATATTTATTTGTATATTAATATATATTCATATTAATATAAATATATTTAGTTATATTAATACATATATATTTATTTATATATTAATATATATATATATATATATATATTTATTCTTTCATTAATATATATTTATATCTATTTATATATCTATTTTTAGTTATAATTTCTTATTCGTATATTTATTTGTATATTAATATATATTTATAAGATTAGTTTTAAATACATTTATAAAATATGTTTTTTATGTGTGTTTATAAATAAATAAATAAATACATACATACATACATATATATAACACACACACACAGACACACACAGACACACACAGACACACAGAGACACACACACACACACATACATATTTACGAATAAATACATATATGTGTGTATCTGAAAATCTATAAAATGTTTAAATGACCATAAATTCTAATCCAGAAGTCCATTTCAACTCTAAAACTAGTAAAATCGAAGAAAATGAAGCAATATTTGATATGATATTTGGTACAGGCCTAGAGGACATCCAGATCAGAAGTTATACCTATTTGGATGTTAAAAAATCGGGGTATCCCGACTAAAAACTCAGTTTTGGAGGTCTTATGGGCCTTGAAAATTGTAACAGATGGTTTCCTTGGGCTAATAGCGTGTAGATATCATCGCAATATTTGATTTGATATTTTGTAGAGCTCAAACGGACACCCGGATCAAAATTTATGACCATTTAAAATTTGAGTTACATTTTCAACTTATTTTAGATCTTTTTTTGTGTCTTCAAATTGTTATCAAATGATTATTAATCAATGATAATTAGAAAATTATTAATTAATAATATTTTTTAGAACATTTTAAAGCTATTTTCACTAAATTTCTTATATTTTAAATGTAATAGTCTATTTATACTTATCTAAAACATATTTTAAAAATATATATTATATTTATATCAATATAAATATACTTATATAAAAATATATTATTTTTCACAATTTTTTTTTGAAATTTATTAGCACTAGAAAAAAATGTTGATAAATCCCTCCTTTATCAACGCTACTAAAAAAAGCACTGATAACGGGTACCCCTTTAACATCGCTAAAAAAAAGCACTGATGGGGGGGGGGGGTGGCATTATCAATGCTAAAAAAAGCACTAATAAAGGGTCCCTTTTAACAACTCTTTTTTTAGAGATGTTAAAAGTGCCCTTTATCAACACTGATAAAGCCCCCCCCCTTTATCAGTTCTTTTTTTAGCGCTGATAAAGAGTGGTGCTGCAGAAACCTAGTTTTGTGGTAGTGCTTCATCCTTTACATATTCTTTTTTCACACACAGGTGAGAGGAACCAGGGGTATGTGGTTACATAAAATAATCCATGAACATTTATACCCATACATAATAATAAGATGGGATGATATAAATATCATAATTTTAATTTAATAATAATAATTAGAAAAAACCATAGAATAATAATTAAATTAAGGGAAATCCAATACATACATAGGCCAGTAAAGATATTTATTATCCATACATGAAATTGATATGAATTTAAATCTAGAGAGTAATTATTTGAATATGTTTTCATGAAGATAATATCTCAAAATTAATAAAATTAACCATCGTATTAATAAATTAATATATTTTTTATAATTTTCCATCAAAATAGTCCTATAGATGTGCATTGTTACAACCAAGAGTTTATATATTGGATTTATTGATAACAATAATGAAAACATTGAATTGGTTGACAATAAATAAGAAGAGGTTATATGGTGACTATAACCAAGAGGTGGTATTGTGAGTTGGTAATCAATGTTGAAGATCGATGAAGGTTGGGTGTTACCAAGAAGTTTGGTTTAGTTGAAAATCATTGATGATTTTTGATATTGAATAACTGATGTGAATATTTTCATGGAATATTTAATATATAGGTGAAAATATAATGATAATTTTTTGGAAGAGGTTTGAACAGGCATAAATGAAGCTACATGGTGAAGAAATCCTTGGTTGTAAAATGGTTTGAAAAGGGGATTATATTATAGAAAATAAAAGTATATCTAAATTTGAGAGATTATAAATAAAATTGAAATGGTTCCTAGTGTTTTATAAATTTTATGGTGTGAAATTTTAGAGGAGTTATCATCATCTTACCATGGTGAAGATTTGTTATGTTATGGTAAATTTGGATAAGCCATAATGAACCTTTAAGATCACTGAAGATTTTTTTGAGAAATATGAAATTTATAGAGACCATGAAATGAAACATATATCATACCATGATGATCAAAATAATAAGGTTCATTTTAAACTTCATAAGTTCATTCATTCTCTGACACTATAGTCCATTCTGTGAAGGGTGGTTGAGAAGATTTCAATAAATTGTCTACTAAATTACAATGATTTGAAGTCAAAGATGTGATATGAAAAAATCTAGGTGTATTTATATGAATCTAAAAGACTAGAACCATTCCATAATACAATAGAATTCACCATGAAGAATTTTTTTAAAATTAATTATTTTTGGAGTTAAAGTATTAACAACATTAAAATATAGGTCACGCCAAAAATTATCTAGTAGTTGAGACAAGTTACAAGAAAAAATATTCTCATCACACAATGATTATACTTTTCATGTCATTATTTTAGGTTTTTTTAGAATTCAAACATGATTAATGATGTGGAAGTCACATGGAGGTTTAGTAGTTATTTGAGAAACCATTAACTAACAATTTTAATATAATGGTGAAGATCTATTGAAAGTTGATCCAAAGGTTGAATTTAAATGAATGGAAGTTATAAGTTATGTGTGATTTAAATTTAAAATTTAAATTAAAATTATTCTCAGGTTATATAAAATATATTATGAAAAATTAGAAGAGAGTATAGAACAAAGAGAGGATTCTGGATAGAAGAATCAAGGAGAGAGGAACTATTTATTATTAGGAGGAAGGAAACAAAAACATATAATTAATTAAAGATCTATATTATATGAGAAAATTTTTTATACTTGATTATATAGAATTTAAAATATATTTTTAGTGAAAGAAATATTTTACACATTATTTAGGATCAAACTTTTCTTGGATTATCTTTGAAGAAATGAAATGTATAGATGATTATTTTGAAGAATTAATCTAATTTTCTAAGGTAGAAAGATTTTTTGTGCATATCATGGATATATAATTCCTATTAAAATAAGTAATATATAATTCATTGAATAATAATTCCTATGATGGAATTATTACATTTGAAGAGTATTGGTTGATGCTTTGTAAAGTTAAATTGAAAAGAAAAGAAAAAATCTTCTATAAAGGAGTTGATTATATCTGTTATGAAATTAGAAGAAGTATTTGGTATTCACTAAAGCATTAATATTAGGAATCATGACATATTAAAGTACTAAACTTGGACTCACTTTAATTCTATTGAAATAATAATAGACCTACAATTCTATAAACTGACACCTTCACCATAGTAGTACATGAAGAAGAAGAAGAGGCAGTGAACATTAGGAGGTAGTGAGTTATCCCTGAACCATCTACTGGAAGTGATCCTTGGGTGGAAGTGAGATTATACCTAAAACTTGTATATGAAATGATACTTGGTGAGGAGTGATCTTACATAAACTTTGTATCCACAAAAAAGTGAGTTATAGTGGATCCTGGTACACCTTCACAATACTGAGTGTATACTTATTTGGGTATCCTTTTATAGGTGAACCAAGTAAAATATCTATGTTCCTTGAATTTATATTAATATATCTATTCTTTTTATTTGAATAGATTGACTACAAAAGAAAATTAAAGTTCAATTTTTTTCTTTTTAAAAGGGGAACAAAATCCTAAATAAACGAGTATAATGAAAATTAATATGTTCCTTTAATTTACATTAATATGTTCCTTGCATTTAAATTATTATGATTACACCCTGATTCACCCCTCCCCTCTCAGTGTATCTTGGGTCCCTACACCCATCATCTATAATTTTAATTAAATTAAAATTTAATTTAAAATTAATTAAGTACACAATGTATATTAGAGGAAACAAGACGTATACCCCTATGAACTACCCAAGGTATTACATGGTCCATTCCATGTACTATGTACTTATTTGGTATGTTGTGTACATGTCATGTCATTATATTTCATAGTTTGTAGTTTCTTGAGTCATTATAAGTAATTAGCTTATCATTTTTAACTCACGATACACATTAATCTACATTCCATGTACCTATTTTAATTACCATGAAGTATAGAATGTATATAATGACCATACATGGTGTTTAATTCAATAACTAATGAAGAAATAAATTAGGCATTTAATATGATGTAAAACTATGTCTCACGATGTTTACATCAACTACATATCGTTTAGTTTGATTTAATAATGTAAATAATTTCAATTTTGTGTAATTAATTTATATAGCAAACAACTTGGATCAATGTGTAATCCGCATAAATGAGAATAAGTTACATGAAATGTATAGTCTATTACACATCATGCAATCTAATTTATAGAAATCCGTATCACATTCTTAGGGACTTTGTGATTATTCTACATGAACATTCATGTGTTACTCAGTTTGTACAGTAGCTACACACTGTGTAATCACAATTGGACTGGGTTTCTTAGATTTAAGTCATTATACAACATATATTAAGTACATGTCATGTAATTTAACCATAAAAATTCCATGTATCTTTCAAGACTAAACCATGTGAGGTTACATGACATGTGTACTTGATAAATTCCATGTAACCCCTAAAATAGAATTCCATATGATCAGTCAACATTGGGAAAGTAATGGCGTTTCATTATTTTCTCCCACAGAAAATTTCCTGATTTTCAAAACTCATCCTGGTGTAGTGAATACATGCACATGGAATGTACTTTTTAGTTACATGTTTTGTAGTCCCATGTTATTTTACCAAAACCTCAAGCACCTATTTATGGGATCTTTGAGTGTTATTTATTTTTTCTTGTCCTATTCTTAGTTATATGAAATTGAATGATCATAATATCTCAACTTTTATATTTAGAAATAATAAACCTAAAATTAAAAACTAATAATCAAATTCATAAATCAACCAATGATAAGTAAATAATTATAAATTAATATATGTAACACCCCAACTCCAATAACCTATACCCAATGGTTGTTTTACTACTGTTGACGCTCCTCTCCATCATAGAGTCCATCTAATGGAAAAGGGGAATACCTTAATCCCAACGAGGGACATCCTTTGAAGAACATCAAAAATTAACAAAGGGATGAACCGGGAAATCATTTAGAGGGCGTCACACAAGTATCCTTTGGGTCGCGCAAGTCACTTGCGCGCCACATATGGGTCGCGCAAGTCACTTGTGCGCCCTATTCATTTTTTCGCCCAAGGTGCCCAGTGGCCTATAAATAGCCCCTGTGGCCCCCCCCAATTCGAGGATGAATTTTCTAAAACTCAGATTCAAGATATGGTCGCCCAAGTATTTTTCTGACATCTTATGAACACATCTAAGGTAATTATTTACCTAGAATGGAAGCTCTAAATAGGAAGAATAAGTCCTAAGTGTTATAATTTATCAACACTTGCGCGCCTAAGTGTCCACCCCTTAATGGAAATGAAGAAACTTGCGCACCACCTTGACCTCTCAAGGGAACTTGCGCACCACACTTCTGGAAGCCTCTAGGTATGATACTAAGGGCTTGAGTTCTAAGTCACCCAAGTATTACCCTATATATTATTCGTCACCCAAGGTGACTCATGTCACGCAAGTCTACTTGCGCGACCAGGACTTGCGCACCAGAACAATACTTGCGCGCCTCCTTCTTAGTCACCTCATTTCCTCAAATCCACTTTTCCTCTTCAAGACATAGCCTTCAAAACCCTCTTCAAAGCCATTTATGGCATGGTTCCTTTGTTGGCTTTCTTATCTGAAAGGAATTCTGTGAGAACCTCTCCTAAAACCTCACGACTTACAAGTTTTATGTCACCATGGTTAGAGGTTTCCTATATAACCTCATCCTTTAAGATGAGAAGATCTTTAACTTGGGCCTCCTTCTCAAGAGTAAGCCCCAAGTTAAAAATACCTTTAACCTGAGCATCCTCCTCAGAAGTAAGCCCCAGTCATAGTCTATTTAAACATCGGGCCTCCTTCTCCGGAGTAAGCTCCAATCTTAATTCTTTTGATTTGGGCCTCCTTCTCAAGAGTAAGTCCCGATCATAAGTCCCTTTTAATTTGAGTCTCATTAACCTGGGCCTCCTTCTCAATAGTAAGCCCAAAGTTACAATTCCAAATATCCATAAAGTATAAATACCTTTATGGAGCCTTCTCTTGGGCTTCTTTCCTAAGTCCTGGTCTTCATTTACTTGAGCATTCATACATACGTAAGCCCCACATCATTTCTCATAACTGCATATTTCATGGCACCATCTCCAAGTTTACTGATACCTCTTGTTTCTCACACCGAGTATGACTCACGTTAGCTTAGAGTGTAAAAGTAATCAATAAATCTCTTTTTTGGGTCATTAACTATGCATAAACCTCATATTTATTTACCCAAACTACATGGAATTTGATCTCTGCCTTAAAAGTAGAGTACATAGGAAGACTTTATAAGGTCCAATCCCATATTTCATTAATTATTTTCCATCCCATATGACGTTAAAATATATCCTTTTTATCAAACTACATGGATTCTGATTCCTTTTTAACAAGGATATGTAGGTAGCCCATCTCTAGGTACGATCCCAACTCTGAAATAATCCCTGTCTTTCTGAAGGAAAATAAACTTCAAGTTCCCCACTGAGTGGCTTTAAAACCAGTATGGTCATCATAATGACCAAGAGATTTCTATATAATGTATTGAAGGATACCACTGACTAAGGATCTCCAATTCATACAGATGATTCTCCATCAATAAAGAACCTCAAATACATATAAGAGATTCTCTAAATCCCATACATATCAATCATTGATTACTAAATCTAAAGGAAAAATCATTTTCATACTTGGTGAATTAATAAGGATTCATGAACATAACTTAAATCTATGAGAGAGTCCCAGAATAAGTAATAATTCCCCCCAAAAGGTGTGATGAGACTGACCTCCCATCCTATCAACTAATGCAAATTATTAAGTATCATCAGTCCATAACTAATGAGCACCTACCTTTGGAAAGTAGGTCCAAATGGATATAGAATCATTGGATGTTTCCGGTTCTATGAAAAAACCTGTTAGAAATAGATTGGAAAGTTTGAACCCTAAACAAACAAGGTCCTCCCCATTTCCAGAAGAAACAAAAATGGTGAACCTGACGTGAATCCTTAACCAAGTTAAAATGACGTTTTACTTATTTTTTAGGTCCCTATTAAACTCAATATGAGGTCCAAAAAAGCAGTCAATAACATTAGCACTCATCCAAAAGATGTAGTCTGGCCAGAATTATCTTGATTATGTCTGCTATATCAAACAAGCACTCTTTTCCAAGATCTCTCTGCAACATAGAATGGATTCTTTAAAGTTCACACCTGTGAATGCTTCGGCCAATACTCCTGCTGGATCCTCGTCCTCTCCGAGAACGACATCACCTACTCAGTGTCTTCAACGCTGGGTCTTAAATGAGTTGGTGAGGGAATACCATCAACACGGTACCATCCCGACTCTGGAGGCCGCTCGACAAGCCCTCCAAGTTAACAAATCACCCCGGTTGTCCGGACAACGACGACCAGTGATCAAGAAGCAGGCGGTGCTAACCACCGTCTTCAACCATTTTGGGTCGTTATCCCCGGAACGCAATAAGAAGTCCCTCCCATATTATAGGGAGGTGAATTAAGAGGTCACTCAGGGCCTCAGTTCAAGAATATAGGAGTCCTTCCCAAAGACTCCCACCAAAAATCTCCACCATACTCGTGTGGTAGTGCACCCTCAACATGATGAGGGTATCACCTCTAGGAATTAGGCTCAGGTTCCTCAGACCCAAGAATGCAAGACGAATCATCGGAGGCAAAATTCGTTCAATAGGGAGAAGGTTCTTACCTCTACCCCCTCTGAAGAAGTCCATCAACCTAACTTGATGGCAAGCAACGAGCAGGCACACACACCTGTCCATTCTAATCCCGCTTTCCAGCAGACTTGTCTGGAAGCAACCCGCCAATCCCACTAGGCAATTCCGATGGAGTACTATAGTCAGGCACATACAACTATTTATAATTCATCATCCAGTCAGCATGCTCGTCTGACTGCAACCAAATAAGTTCTCCAATCTAATATGGTGGCAACTGATAAGTAAGAACATACACCTGTTTACAATCACCAATTCTTTCAGCAGTCTCGTTTACCAATATTGAAGGAAACCTGTCAACCATACTTGATGGAGAATACACATCAGGCACATACTCCTTCCAATGTTCATCAAGCCTACTAACATTCTCATTTGGTAGCACCCGGAGAAGTTAGTCAGAAAGCTCCGACGATAAATATGGAGCAGACTCAACTCTCTTCCCCTATGCATAAGTACTGTCAATATTCGTTGATAGGAAAATGAGTACAATAGCAGGCACATACACCTACTCTAGACACGTAATGGACGTATATTCCCGTTTCAACAGCTGAAGTCACCAAGCATATTCTGACAATGGTGAAAGAGCAAAAGAAAATACCTGTCCATATTCTGGATACCTGTCAGAATATTATAACAACTTTAGTGACATCACAGGGAAAGAAACATAAATCTATCCCTATAAATGAATTGACTCATCAACATGTCACTCCGTAGTAGAAACACACCTCTGTTCCAGTCCAAGAGGGTCGTGGGGAATACTCTCCCATGTCATACAGACAATCAAGTTGGGAACATATACTCAATTTAAATGGAGATAATCATCCTAACCTGACCACTTCTCCTGAGCAGGCACATACACCTGCCCCTAATAACCACTTTCGTCAAAAAGTTGTTTCCAAAGTGTGTAAGAAGGAATCCAAGAAAAAGACCCATCCAGAACAGTTGAAAAATCAAGAGCCAATCTACAATAAGGCCTTGCTCAATGCTGGAGTTCTTGAAGCTCTCAGACAATTATCTGTTACAGCTCAAGATTCTACTCTCATTTCCAAATTCCGGAAGTAAAAACAATAATTCTGAAGGTCTTTATTAGACACTTCCTCATGAAGGCTTGCTTCATGAAAATTCAGTAAATTTTGAAGTATCATCTTCAGATGAGAGTCACGATAACCCTCTGCATGACCAGAAGACCAAGGAGAAAGAAGTTTCATCTTTTGCTGTAACCCACCATGGTGATCCTCCCCATGATGATGAATTTAGATACTAAAGTCCTCTCTACAGTAGTAATTCACATTGCTTGGAAAATTCTTCAATGGAAAATGCAGTAACAAGAAATCCCACTTATCTTGAGGTACTTTCAAATGCAAAGCCAGTCATGTCTGATGCCTTACCGCTAGCTAGTGAAATACTTTCTCAATTATAAGATATACCAGGATGTTGGTCATTCTATGAACCACCCCTGGGTCATTCATCTTCTAACTTGACAAATGAATTCTCTACCAATCTTGTTGAATCAGATGAAGCAACAAAGAAGCACCAACTTTGGTCCAATCGGGTAGAATAATCTTCATCAAATGACGAAGAGGAAGTGATGAATATGAGAAAACAACTGGAGAAATGTGAAATACTAGTCATGTTGACAGAAGATTGTATTTACGATATTCGTCTCAACATATGGAAAAATATTTGTCACTTAAAAGAGAAAATATTATCTTATGATGAATATCAAAATCATTTCAAGATAATAGAAGGGTTGCAATGCCAAATTGACTTGGCATATCTCTCAGTTTCTCGACATCCAAAGGTTGAAAAGCAGCAAGGATCCCTTTAGCGTTCATGGCTTGGCGCATTAAAAAGGTTTCACCAGTTAATTACCAATGACCCATCTGGTATTAATATCAGAGGATGGGGTGTTCATGGAGCATTGCATTTCACCGTGCTCCCCAGTCAACAAATCCCACCAAAAGTGGTCTCATGCAATGTTATTTCCCATGGCTAGACACATCTAACTGGTTTTG
Organism: Viscum album; assembly: GCA_963277665.1. NCBI lineage: Eukaryota > Viridiplantae > Streptophyta > Magnoliopsida > Santalales > Viscaceae > Viscum > Viscum album. Next base: position 1,635,485,065 of record OY728145.1, on the reverse strand, counting down.
TGTGTAATAAAATGCTTTCTCAAGAACAAGCCTCAAATAGTTCTTTCTAAATCCAGGCATATAAAGAAAAAGTTGTCGAATTAATCTTGTATCAAGAAAATGAGAATATAGAACATGATTCTCGTTTAGAGCAGGCACATCATCAAGTGAAAAAAGTGTCAGAAATAATACAATGGTCATATGAGCCAGGTGATTTGAGTGGATGTAGGATGATGCATCCGACTAATTTTCAGACTAAGGTACAAAAAATTAGGAGATCTTTTAAGAAAGTTTTAGATGTATCATCTCAAGATCCACCTCATCTTTCCTTACTGGGGACTCTTTTAATACAACCCTCGGGATCAACCGACAGGATTTGAGGTGTTTAGCAAGAAAAACAGGAACAACCCTAGTCTACTGGACTGAAGACTTTTTCAAATTCTCAATCTCTTCCTCAGTGAAAGTCAATCTTCTCTTGATTAGGGAAGAGGCCATAAGAGGAACGCAAAGCCAAATTATCAAGATATTCCCTCCAAATTATGGTTCATCAAGAATTTCTTGAGGGATCAACCAAACAAAAGGCAATGTCTCATAAAGGACATGGAAGAAGACAATATCGCAAAATCACTGACAGAAAGGCTACAATGCATTATGCATCGATAAATGTCATCGATACAGTTGTCACTGATCCCCCAGAACGTGAGGCTCACTCAGATGAATCAGATGAAGAAGTTCCCATTCAAGAGGCTGTATACATAGAGGAAAATGAAGAAGGTGTGTGTACCTGAAATCAAAGGATTACCCAGAATTTAGGTATTCCTTCAAATAACCAACTCCCCCCTCTTCGAAAGGCGTCCAACAAGGGGAAAGGAAAAAATTCAGGTTACATTCCACCCTACCTCTAGATAAGATCAATCACTCTCATTAGAGGAAAGGTTCGCATAGCAAGAGGAAGAAATAAAGGAGTTAAGGAGGTTAAATGTAGAACTACTTCAAGGTAGCATTCCTCCTAAGCATGCTGAAGTTAATCACTCAAGGGAATTTGTTGCAGCTAATAGGATGGATCAAGAATATCCCCCTTTACAATTACACCCTCACAGGTCTAATCCTATGGGTTGTATGTGATAGTAACCAGTAATACTACCATCATTGATAGTACCAGTCGCCACAACCGTCCAAACTCTAGTTCTTGAACCTGCATAGGTCCAAGATCAACCAGAAGTTTCTCAAAAATTAATGACTACCATTGAGTCATTAACAGCTCAGTTGGAATCTACGGAAGGAAAGCATGCACCAGTTCAATCGGAGAAGAGAGCTTACCCTGAAGGGGTGGATGCAATTCCTCCCCCATCAGATTTTGTGAGTACCACATTCCCAATTTTTAATGGTCCAGGAGATCCAGAACAACACTTAATACATTTTGTTTCTCGTTGTGATCCTATGATGGGAACTCCTCAACAACATGAATCTGTTAAGCTTAGGTGTTTTGTACAGTCATTACAAGGGCATGCTTTTGTCTGGTATACAAGTTTGCAATCCCGGTCAATTACTTGGTGGGAAGATCTCCATCAAAGGTTCCTTCTTCAGTTTAGCTCAATGTTGCCAAAGACAAAAGTTTTTGATCTTACCAATTGTAAGAAAAGGAAAAATGAAAGAGTTTCAGATTTCATTTCTCATTGGAAGGGATTAAAATATTTTTTAAGTTTAGCACTCCCTCAAGAAGAATTGTTGCCAATCTTTGTGGCAAATTTTCATGATGCATTACGCACACCGTTGATCCCTGTGAAATACATAGGAGGGTTTCGAGACCTTACTTCAATCGCTCAACAGATATAGGACTCTCTTATGAAGACTAAGGATAAAACTTGTGTAATTCTATCAGTTTCAGGAAGGAGAATAGAGAAAGCATATACTACTATAATTACACTTAAACAAGCATCTGTACCTGCTTCTACTTCAAAACCTTCATCGTATCTAAGGGCTTCACCTCCTGAGCATAAAAAAATAGCCACCTCATCAATATGATCAAAGAGATCAAAGACGGAAACAATTTAAAGATTTGAAGAACAAAGTTTATTATTTTTGGAATGAACAAGTTTCTGGCTACTTCATCTCGGCTCTGAAAAACAATCTGGTTCATTTGCCAAGGCCCAAAAGGCCAAACAAGGAAGGAGATGAAGACCTCCCCAACTATTTCCCGTTTCATCAGATGTTGGGGCATCCCATTCAGGAGTCTTTTGTCTTCAAAGACCTCATGCAAAAGATGGTGGACTCTGGACAAGTAAAACTGAAAGGTTCTTTAGCCCAGGTAGCATGTGTTACTGTTACTGATCCAGAGGAAGAAGGTGAGTGGCATGAATTAAAAATTAAAAATACACAGAAATATGATGATAGTATGGCTAGGAAAACAATCAAATGAACTCATGACATTTTACGAACACAATTGAATCAAACAATTGTGTCTTCTGCTATGAATGCCATAGAAAACCCCCCTTCATCAGATGGAAAATCTTCAAAGAAGCGGCATAATTTGAATAAAGAAGAGCAGTCAGAAGAAGATGAGTTCATGTCAAAGCCTAAATTGTCTTTGACTCTGGAATATTTTATGCCATCTGCTTCAAAAGTACCGGCACCACCCCACTAAACAGCACAACCTGAAATGGATAATAAAGAAAAATCTTCATCAGATGAATAATTAATCTTTGGTTCTTTTAACATGATTCATTTAACAGATCCTTATACCAACGAAAATTTTGATTATGATGAGCCTAAGTTCCCTGTATCTAACAGTGTAATTAGAGGAAGAGACATAGGTTTAGGATACAGGGGAAGATGTGGATATTCCAGAAACCACTATTTCAATCCTACCCCTACTAGAACTGTATATGCGACAGAAACTCGTGTAAAATACCTTCAGTGAGCTCAACAGGAACAAGAAATTTCATCCACACATGACAGATTCGGTCCTGACATAGTTATTTTGGAAGACCGGTTAGAGGTCACCCCTTCTTCCTCTTAGCAAATAGATATACCTATTCGGTCTAATCTACTGAGGCTAGGAGTATTTCCAACTCCTACCTCGATACGGGATGCATCTATTGCCAAAGCATCAACTTCCAAGGCACCTGAAAAACCACATTTTCCTGATGGGAAACACATAACTTTAGACTAAAATTATGATGTTTTGAAACATTTGGCCCAAGTACCGGACAATTTATCAATTCTGGATGGCCTGAATCTATCAAAAGATCTTTGGGAGGCGCTCATTGAGGCTTTGTCAAGTCCTCAAGAATTCGAAACTGAAATTGCTGTGGCTGAAGTTTACCATATAGAGAATGATCCTATAGAATTCCATGAAGTGATATCTTTTACATATGAAGATGAAGAAGATGTTGTACATAGACATATCATACCTTTATATCTATCTGGAAAAGTCAATGATATAGACATCCAATGAGATTTCATTGATAATGGTTCAGGATTCAATCTCATTCCTATTCGTACACTTCATTGATTAGGCCTCACCGAATCTGACTTATCTCCTTCTACTTTGATGTTGCAAGGATATGATAAAAATGAACAAGAACCTCTGGGCGAAATTACACTCAGAATTCAGTTTGGAGACCTTGTATCTAATTTAGATTTCATGGTTTTTCATCAGGACACAACCTTCTACATTTTGCTTGGAAGACCTTGGCTACATCAACATGCGACCATACCTTCGTCATACCATCAATGTATCAAATATTTTTTCAATGGTCAAATGGGGATATTTTATGGTGACAAAGCCTCATTAAAAACATGTGAATCTCAATACATTGAGGTAGAATTTTATCACATGGAGGGAAAGGAAAAGTCCACAGCGAAGAAGGTCACCAAAATTAATGCTCTATATGGTTTGGAAAATATTCCAGTAAATCCATTCATACATGTTAGTACAAATTATGTGCTGCCTATAAGTCAAATTGATGGGATAGACCCAAATCCAAACACTCTTATGGAAACTTCCATAATTTCAATTACGAAAATTGAGCCAGATAGCATGGGAAAAATTGTTGATTGGCCAAGAAATTATGAAAGCTTAAATGGAGATGACTTCATTTCATCCATTAAAATATATAAATTCTATACTTCACCAACCAGGTCATAAGAAGTTATAGAAATACCAGAATAAAACAATGATATCGATTCTCAATCCATCATCTCCTCTCCATCACCCTAGGAAGACCCTTCATCATCAATAGGGTCTGAAATGGAAGCCTCTTCTCCAAGATGTTCAAATTTTAACTTCTCCCCTGACCATAGAAGCTATGATTTGTTATCTAATATGCAAGTAGAAATAGAGGAAGTAACACATATTGAAGAAGAAGAGGAAGATATCAGAGATTCTCCTCCAGATTTTGAAGAGGGTATCTCTACCACTGTGGATGAACTCAGAGAAATAAATCTGGGTACAAAAGAAGATCCACATCCCACTTTAATTAGTGCAGCCATGAATCTTGAAGAGAAATAAATTTATACTTCTTTTTTAAATAAAAATCAAGATGTATTTGCTTGGAATTATATAGAAATTCCAGGTCTTGATCCCGATGTTGCCACTCATCATTTAGGTTTTCCAGAAGAACATTGAGGATTCAAGCAAGTAGCAAGAAGAACACACCCAACTTATGCCTCCAAAATTGAAACTGAAGTTGATAAGATTATCAAAGATAACTTCATCAGAGAATTTCAATATCCCAAATGGCTAGATAATATTGTCCTTGTGAAAAAGAAGAATGGGAAAATTAGAGTTTTCATTGACTTTAGAGATCTTAATCGGCATTGTCCCAAGGATGATTTTGCAGTTCCGATAACAGAACTCTTAATTGATGCAATAGCTGGCTACAAAGATCTTTCCTTCATGGATGGTTATTTTGGGTATAATCAAATACGAATGTCCCCATAGGATGAGGATTCTACATCTTTTAGAGCTCCTTAAGGTGTGTTTTTATATCGGGTAATGCCCTTTGGCCTGAAAAATGTAGGTGCAACTTATCAACGTTCCATGCACCATATCTTCAAACCCTTTTTAGGGAAATTTGTTGAATGTTATGTGGATGATTTTGTGGTTAAATCCAGACAACGTTCTGATCACTTGGCCGATCTAGAAATCATATTCAACAAACTTCGACAACACAATTTGAAGATGAACCCCTTGAAATGTGATTTCGGGGTAACCTCAGGAAAATTTATCGGCTTTGTTGTATGCCATCGTGGTATCGAATTTGATCCTGAGAAGAAAAAATCAATCCTTGGTATGTCACCTCCTCGAAATTTGAAATAATTAAGGGGAATTCAAGGACACTTGGCCTATATTTGATGTTTCATTGCCGATTTGGAAGATAAGTGTTTACCCTTCACCAAATTAATGAAGAAGGTATTCACCTACCAATGGACTGAAGATTTCCAAGGGGAATTTGATATCCTCAAGAAATATCTATTGATTCCACCGGTATTAATGCCACCTGTTGAATGAAGACCACTTATCCTCTATGTGACAACTTTAGAGTGATCATTGGGTGCCTTCCTTGCCCAAAAGAATGATGCTGGAAATGAAAACAACCTTTATTATCTCAATCGGACTATTCTTGAGGCAGAAACTTGATATTCAACTATTGAAAAGTGTTTCCTAGAATTAATCTTTTTAGTTCTAAAATTGAGACACTACTTGCAACATCATGAGATCCAATTGGTATCTCACAATAACCCGCTCAAATTTATCCTTAGTCGTCCAATGCTTACAGGACGTCTGGGAAGGTGGGCAGATATTTTGTAGCAGTTTGATATCTAGTACATGTCTCAAAAGGCAATAAAGGGCCAAGATCTGGCTGATTTCCTTACCGAGCATCCATCCACGGAAGATACACCATTTAATATTGAACTTCCTGATGAAGAGGTCTTCTCTATTCAAGATAATCCTAAAACATGGGAAATTTACTTTGATGGTGCCTCCAAAAGTCTAATAGGGAAGAAAATGGAAGATCCTAAATTCAACAAAGTTGGGTTAAGAATTGTTCTTATTTCCCCAGAAAAGGTAGTGCTACCCTATTCCTTCTTATTGTTGGAAGGCAGTTTAAACAACGAAGTAGAATATCAAGATCTCATCACAGGCTTGGAATTGGCGCTTCAGGCACAGGTGAATCACTTGAGGGTAAAAGGTGATTCATATTTGGTAATCAAACAAATAAATAGGGATTATGCAATCAGAAAATAAGAGTTAATACCTTTGTGTGATTACATCAGAGAGTTAATGGTGGAATTTCCTTCAGAACTGACATTTTCTTATGTCCCACGATCACAAAATGCCCAAGCTGGTGCACTGGTTAATGTAGCCAAAACCCTGGCAGATCCAAATCGGGACGAAACAATCATCAGTATTTCCCACTGTCATGTAGTTTCACCTTTTGTTCAAATCAGAACAGAGGAAATCAGTGAAATCAGTCCCATTTCTAAACCATATGGTCATACTACAAGATGGATGACACCTATCAGGGAAAACCTTCAGAATGGAACACTCCCACATGATAGAGCCGGGAAAGAACAAGTCCAGTGACGTGTGGTCAATTTAACTCTTTATGATAGCCCAAATCACCAAAAAATTCTATACAAGTGAGGTTTTGATGGAATTCTCTTCAGATGTATTGATGGTGAAGAGACAATGGCTGTCATGAATGAAGTACATGCAGGAGTTTGTGGTGCCCACCAGTCTGGACATAGACTTTCTGGACAAATTCGAAGGCTTGGATACTTCTGGCCTTCAATGATGAAATATTGTGTTGATTTCACTAATAATTTTCATTCTTTCCAAGTATATTCCAGCTTCATTCATCAACCCCTGAGTTGCTTCATACCGCTAAATACTCATGGCCATTTTCCACATGGGGAATAGATGTAGTAGGACCTTATCCTCTAGCTACATCCAAGCAGTTTAAGTATATTATTAATGCTACTGACTTCTTTTCCAAATGAGAAGAGGAAATACCTCTCAAAGAAGTCAGTTCTAAAAGCATTGTTAGCTTCTTTGATTCTAACATCATTACCATATTTGGTGTCCCTCATACCATATTGACGGACAATGACACCAACTTCTGTTCATTCGAGGTAAGAAAGTTGTATCAATAATAAAACATCAAATCCAACCATTCATCTTGGTATCATGCAGCGGCCAATGGACAAATAGAATCCTTCAATAAGACTCTTTCAAACATACTTCAAAAGATATTGGATAAAGATAATAAATCATGGCCTGATAAACTTTTTCATGCTTTATGGGCTTTTCGGACCACCACCCGCCCTGCTACGTGGTCAACTCCATATTCATTGGTATATGGAACAGAATAAGTCTTGCCCATTGAGGTTCAATTACCTTCGCTCAGAGTAGCCATTTGTGACTATTCATCCACAGATGAATAATCTCAGAAGTGATTTGACGAATTGGAACAATTAGACGAAAAAATATTGTGCACCCTGCACCACTTGGAAGTCTATCAGAATCAAATAACATGAGATTTGAATAAAAAAGTTCATCTTCATTCATTCATTCAAGGAGAATTGGTATTGGTCCTCAGAACTCCAATGATACTAGGAAAGAAGCCTCCAAAGCTTGAGCCAAAGTGGGAAGGACCTTACTCAATACATAAGGTCTACTCCAATGGAGCTTATTATTTAATCTCAATGGATGGAGAGCTCATTACAACTCCAATTAATGAAAGATTCTTAAAGAAGTATTTTGTGTAACACAAATACACCCTTTTAGTCCTCACTGTAAGACTTTAAACTACATGGTACCTTTTTTCCTTACTGCAGGAAATTAAACTACATAGCCCCTCTATCGTCCAACATGACATTAAAATGTGTCCCCTTTGTCTTCCAACATGACGTTAAACTATTCGTCTGAGATGCAAGACATTAAACTGCCAAGCACCCCATGTCTGTGACACATGACATTTAAATTGTGAAATAATCCCTTATACGTCCTATATGACGTTAAACTGTGCATCGTTAGGGTTGTTGTTACCTCTTGTTTCTCACACCGAGCATAACTCACGTGAGCTTAGATTAAGATTCAACCATAACACCCTCTCTGGGATGCTAACCATGCATAAGTCCCAACAACATCTTTGGGTTGTCCTCAAGTACAACTCAATCACCAATTAATTCCCAATCAAACTATGCAGACTTTGATCCTTGCCTTCTAGGTTGGGTACATAGGCAACCTCCCGAGGTTCAAGCCCAAAACCAATATCTTTACGTCGGTTCACCTCCATCTCATACGATGTTGATTCGTGAAACCCCTCGAAATCAATATCTTCACATTGGTTCACCATCTTCCTTGCTATATGATGTTAAACTATACATTCCCCCATTGTCCTCGCTGCAAGACATTAAACTGCATAGTAATACGTCCTAGCTACATGACGCTAAACTATGCAGCACCAGTCCATGCATATGACCTTAAACTATTCGAACTTTTGTCCTATATGACAATAAACTACAACAGTCTCTGAGACCCTCACTTGATAGGGAATAATTATTGAAATTGATCTCCAATCATGTTATATTCTAAGGACTACGTCCATACATGGCAATGCCCGAACCTTTAATTTTGGATCCAACCATCATTGCACTAAATTCCCCTTTCACCCTTCACATGTACGAACCAAATCTGTACAGAGGGTATTTCAAGAACTACGTATGGCTTGATTACCATCTTTATGGGATACGTAGGAACATTCGATCATCCCTCGAACCCAGCCTCAAGTCTTTGGGCCTAACCCCAAACTCTACTTTCAGTCCCTTGGATGAAAAGTACCTCTGTGAACACATGAATGTGGTATGAATACCCTAGTATTTATTCACATCAGGTTTATAACAAACACACAATGTGTCTTCCTCATTATGGTTTGAACTCTACGACCTTAAACTAAGATCTCCTATGCTCTCGTCTAACATGACGTTAAACTATATTTCAAGAACTACATAGGGCTTGATTCTCATCCTAATGAGATATGTAGTGAAGTCCAGCATCTCAATTCAGGACCCAGCCACAACAAGATTATGGTCATCATTGGTCTATGTATCTCATTCATGCATTAGACAATACCCATTTTTATGTGTCATACTTCTAATCTTAAATACTTCCAGATCTCCATAACCCTTTTCTTGACTTCTGATCACAAAATTTCTGATACCCGGGAATTATTTTGCCTGACCATATAGCACGTGCCCCTAGGTGGCCTTGCATAAGTAGTTTACATAATGGACCTGTCAGCCAAAAGATGCTATTATTTGACTATGCAGCCAATGCCCTTAGGTGTCCCTGCATAATTAAAGCCCCCTAATGGGTTCGTCAAATAGTGGTAACTTCATTCTTGGGGGGAAAACCTCTTTTGTCCTTATTGGTATTAACAACGATATGTAGGGATCCGCAAAAACAGCCATCCTTAACATATTTGTCCCATACTCTTTTTCATGATCTAAAAGTATTAAAGTTTATGGTTTATATTTCAATTCCCTAAGTTTAGGTCAGACCTTCGCAAGAGTGATATTCATCCAATTATTTGACAATATTGATTGGAAATATCCTCTCCATATTCAAGTACCTCTCTCCATACAACAGACTCTATGCTTTGGAAAATTTGAATCTCCATAAACTTCCACTGGATTTTAGCAATAGAAAAGTAAAATTTATGAGAGTTATTTTTTCTAACTATGCATCATGTGCCCCTAGGTGTCCTTGCACAAGTAGTCTACATAACGGACTTGTCAGCCAAAAGATTCTATTATTTGACTATGCAGTCAATGCCCTTAAGTGTCCCTACATAATTCAACCCCCTAACGGGTTTTTCAAATAGTGGTAACATCACTCTTAGGAAATACTTCATCTAATGCCTTTTATCCCTTTTTTCATATCATCCCTCAGATTCAAAATTTCTTAAGTCATAGTTTACATGTTTCCCCCCATACTTGAATGTGGTAATATGTTTTCAAGCAAATTATCAAGGAATTGAGTCAATTTTAATCCATTTGGTCAATGATATTTGACCTTAAACATTAGCCTTTTTATGTCCGACATGCATGACTTTAAACTGCCAACAAAATACAGGGTATTAATTAAATTGGGGACTCATAAAAGGAACTCTGAACAAAAGTCGAGTCCCAACTCGCTAAATGTACATATTGTATGATTTAGGCAATATTGAGCAACACAAGATGCAAAGTTTGTGGGGTTGTTTGTATAATCCTAGAAAAAATCAAACTATGCTTACTAGGCCCATTGTATTAGGTGAAAAAATATAATATATAAGTAATTAGAAAGAGAATGCAGGTACAAATGATTGAAGATGAAATTTCTTTTTCATTGATGCACAAGATTAGAAGAACATCCATAGATTGGAGTGTCTTCTCTATTTCAAGAATTACAACAGGCTTTCAACATAACTTTTCATTTGATTTACGACATCCCGAGCTTCATCAGCAGCCACTTGAAGTTCATTCACTCGACTAGCTTCACTCTTTTTAGCTTGATGAAGTGCTTTCTTGGCATCTGCGATGGCTTTCATACCATCTATTTGGACTCCTTCCAATGAATTGTTAAGCTGGTCAAGTTCCCCAGTAACGACATCTAACTGTTGCTGAAGATGCATATTCTAGAGAACTTTCCCATTGATCTTATTCTTCAGCTCCTTCAGCTTTGCAGCATGATCAGCCTCATCTCGGGATACCACAGCCTCGAATTCACAGATATTGGTCAGCAGCCTCGCTCTGATCAAATCTTGACGAAACTTTTTCTCCTGCTCCCTCCTTAATATGACTTGTTTTACCATGGTATGGATCTCTTGATATCCAAAACCACCAAGTCCCAGCATGATGAACAAGGATGACAGTCACAGGATCTTTGAAGACAGCTCTTCAATAGGCACTTCAGATATGATATTCTATATATTTTTCCATGCCTTGCGATGTGATAATTGGAGAACCTTTTGCACCTCTGGGTCTGATTCAACATCACTATCACAGGGGGGAATATAGTCTAGGATTAATGCACTTAAGGAAGTGCCCTGTTCTGCTTCTTCCCCCCCTAAACCTTGTTACTTCACTTTCTACTCCCGTTGGGGCTGAAGCTGAGACTTCACCTCCGGATCTAGCCACTAAAATTGACAGCCCTGTATAGTCAATTGAAAGCTTTAGTTAGTTCCAAAGGATAAAAAAATTTGATTAGATGTCTTAAAAATTAAATACACCCACAAATATTATCATCTTTTACCCAACGGTAGATCAGCAGCATGGGAAGGATCCTCCCCGTCCTTCCTAGCTTCAACAGGATTTTCAGGACGGATTTTAGGAAGCTCGGTCGAGTTAAGCTCCACTTGAGCTAATGTCTCTGCAATGATAGGGTTGTCTCTACCCCCTTCAAGCATCGAAAAATTAGTATCTTTCTCAGACAAAACTGCACATTTAAACCAATCATGGTCAGAGATGTAATAATTTTTTTTAACAGGACGAAGGATAACACTCACATCCAAAATCTTCTAAATCACATGGTAATTTAACATGATCTAAAATTTGTTCAAAAGATGCGCCAAGTTTCATCATTTCATCCAGTGATATCTCAGATTCCTGGTTAGTCTCACCAGTGGGAGCATTTGACATGTCTTCTTGGCGACCTTCCTCCTGCGACCTCCGACCCTGAACAACTTCCTTAGAGAAAATTATGGAGCCAGTTGCAATGATCACCAAATGTTTTGGTGCAGGTGTTGAACCTAAATCATCACAAAATGGAAGTCAGTTGATGTTTTCATTCAAAATTCTATTAAGTATTGTTAATTTACCAGAAGCATGCTCTTCTCTCCTTGCAGTAGCAACAGGAGCAGTACTGGGAACAAAAGCTGGCTCTTCTTCTCTGCTCATTTCTTCAGGAGCAGCCAGGTCTGAATGAATTTGTGACTATTCACCAACACCCTTCTTCTTCCTCATAGGAGGGTCAGTACTCTCTCTAAAATGGGAAATCGAAGAATCCTATGTAATACCAAGAAGTATGAACAATCTTTTCATGAGTTAGGATTCATAACTATTCGAAGGACTTACCACTACTGATGAAGCGTCTAGCTGTGGACTTCTTCCTTTAATGACTTTTATTCTTTGACTTATTGGGTGTGTTGACATATTCAACTCTGAATACAGGTATTGTAGAGTGAAAATCCATTTCTAACTCTTCGTCCATAGCTTTCCGGCCTGGAGATACCTCGCCCGACTTGCGAGGAGATTAAACGGCTCCAAGAGCGGTGCCACCAAGGCTGTACTGTGGTGAAGGGACCTCATTAGTTCCTTTATTAACATGATTCAAGATGAAGAAAGTAATTTCCTTGATTAAATTTTTTTTACTGAAATTAAGTTGCAAAGAAAATAAGGAAATAAATTTACATCTTTAGGAGCTACGTAATCATGCCACTCCTCGTCTACTGAAGCACCAATCCCCTCAGTGGTTCCATGATTCATCATTTCCTTCACCTTCTTGGTAATAGGAATGGAATCATCAGTGGCATATATGAGCATTTCTAGCTCTCTGATGCAAGCCCGCACTTCGTCGAGGTTATCCTCGAAGTGGATATCAGCATAATCCTAGAGATTCCCCACTCCAGGAATATGTAACCCTTCGCATAAGTCGCTCCATATGGTTTCAGCATCACAATATAAACTCCGCCATGTCTGGATAGCCTCTGGTCATAAATATTCAGCATGTGCACCAGACGACTGCGAGGAGGGTCTTACAATCTGGGACTTCAACTTCTTCCTAGCTCCTGCAATCATAGATAAAGGATAAGAAAATGAAACTTTTTGCTCTATAAAAGAATAGAGAATAAATTTCCTCAATGATATAACTCACCAGGAGTCGATGGAGTAAGTCTATTGACTCTGTTAGGAGGATTATATCTAGCATGAGGCCTCTTTGACGCATGCCGTGCCTCATCATCCCCATCCTGGGAATCCGGTGAATTAGCCCCGGGTGAGGAACCCAATAAATCAGCTTCGGGTGAGGAAGAATCACCTTCCAGATGAAGTGTTTCTTTCATGATAGTTATCTTTTTTCCCCACTCAAGGGATCAGATGATTCAGTACCCCTTCAGGGTATGATGCTACCCAGTTCTCGACATACCATGAAGTCAACTGACTTGCCGCTCCAGCAACTGGTAGATCAAACACTACCCCAGTCTTCTCCAGAGTTATCAGTAACCATAGTTGTCGGACAACCATTGGATGCTGCTCTGACCTGACATGCATGGGAGGGGATACAATAATCTGTTGCATACACTTGAATTGGCGTGCAAATCTATATGGAGCATAGGCCTCGCATATAATCTCTCCATCAATTTTGTTGGCCAATACACCATCTCTGTAAGCCAACATATATGACCTCAATTCTAGGATATCTGTTCCATCATCAACAAACCGCCCGGTTGGCGGATTTATATAAGTAAATAAATGAAATTACTTGAACATCCTCAGCCTCACCTTCAAATCATAGGAATTGAGGGACAATGGAGAAATTCTGGAAAATGCCTGCACTGATGGCTTAAAAGAACTTCCAAGAACCTATACTCAGCTCTATACAGCATATGTCCTGAAGTGAGTGGTGATCCATCCCCAAAAAAATTGGAATGGTCCCACTATTCTCAAAGGAGACTTACCCATATAGACATGGAGTAAGCTCCTGTGAATCTTTGCCAAAATTGGGGTGTCCAACCTAACCATTTTTCTCACAGCCAACTTGGATGCAACAAGGAAGGTCCCTGGCTTGACGTCTCCCTTCGAATCCCTAACTGGAAAATGATAAAAACTGAGTCACAAAGCTAAAAAGCCTGCTAGACAGGTTTTCTCTGGTATTCTTTGATCCACTTCATACCCCCACTTTTCAAACTCTCCCACTTCCAAAGTTGGCCAGAATGTGCCAAGAGCACCCCTCTTCTCTGTTATGGGGAAGCTGGTAGGATGAGTACAGGTGGGCCCCTTCTCCTTATTCTTGATGAGAAACATATCCATCCACTCCTCTGGATGAATATCCTTTATAGAATGAGTTTTGGTGGACTTTGAATTCTTTAACTTGTGGAAAATTTTCAATAACTCTCGATCCAAAGCCAGAGTCTTCTCCGAATCATTCCAGGTCACCTTGGGGGGATGAATTCATCATAAATATCTCCCAAAATTGGAGCCCCTAAGATCTTGTAGACATCCCACAAGATGATGCCTACTTCTCCATGAGTCAGATGGAAAGAATTGGTTTTCAGGCTCCAGCGGCTGATTATCTCTAGCACAAAATTATCATTTCTGTAGACATATGTCTGCCCAGCCCAGAGGAATTCATATATTACAGCTCCCTTCAGATCCTTGACAAACTCTGCATAGGTTTGTCTCACCCAATAAACCCACATCCAAGTAGGCTTCACACCTCCTTAGGGACGGAAATCCCAACTCTTTTTCCATCCCTGGGATTGATCCATATGAGAATTTCGGAAAATAGAGGGATAACAATGCGACTACAGCTTAGGCTTGTGAGGTTTCAATTCTGGAGTATATGGGCTATGATGAATTATGTATGCATTCCACACTATTCCAGCATTGACAAATGATCCTGCAACTAAGACATTTTCTGAAGCAAAATTGGTGTAAGTTTGAAACCAGGAATGAGGAATGTAATTCTTTTCCTCTGGAATGTTGACTCCTTGCAGATGACCGTGGCCATATAAAGGAAAGTAAATGCTCTATGGAAAATTGACATGATACTTCTTCAAGTAATTATCCAAATCTAGGAGAGTGCTGTCACAGATATCATAATAATCATGGCCAATGACGTTCATCATATCATCTATTCTCTTGATGGCTAACTCATCAGTCGATCCAATTATTTTGGGAGCCATTGAATATGCACAAAGATCAAACATTTAACTTATTAAGTAAGTATGTTTTTATGAAATACATATGAAGAAAAAAAAATGGCTAAGGAATTAAGGTGTGAAAGTTTGGTTGTGCAAGTTTGGCCGCGCAAGTAATGTCACGCAAGTCAAAATCCTTACTGAAGAAGCGTGACATAGGAAAGAGCGATCGATTGAGGAAATGCAGACACTTGTGTGAAGAGAGATCAAAATCTTTGAAGGAAAGATGGTTTTCGCAAAGTGACACCCATATATATAGGTGATCCCACAACCTTGCGCGCCGGAACCTGTGCGTCGGAACTTGCGCGCCAACATCTGCGCACCGCCGAACCCTTGTTTCTCATTTTCCTCAGAGTCAAATCCTTTTTTCTTTTTTCGGATCCAAATCTGAGGGGGGATTTTTTTTGAAACTCCTCTCCATCATAGAGTCCAAAGAATGGAAAAGGGGAATACCTTAAGCCCAACGAGGGTCATCCTTTGAAGAACATAAAAAATTAACAAAGGGATGAACCAGGAACTCATTTAGAGGGCGTCGCGCAAGTATCCTTCGGGTAGAGCAAGTAACTTGCGCACCACATATGGGTCGCACAAGTCACTTACGCACCCTATTCCTTTTTTCTCCCAATCTTCACAGTGGACTATAAATAGCCCCTGTGGGCCCCCCCATTTTGAGGACGAATTTTCCAAAACTAAGATTCAAGATCTGGTCACCCAAGTCTTTTTCTGACATCTTCTGAACACTTCTAAGGTAATTATTTACCTAGAATGGAATCTCTAAAGAGGAAGAATAAGGCCTAAGTGTTAGAATTAATCAACACTTTCACACCTAAGTGTCCACCCCTTAAGGGAAATGAAGACACTTGCATGCCGCCTTGCCCTCTCAAGGGAACTTGAGCACCACACTTCTGGAAGCCTCTAGGAATGATACTAAGGGCTTGAGTTCAAAGTCACCCAAGTATTACCCTATAGATTATTCGTCGCCCAAGGTGACTCATGTCGTGCAAGTCTACTTGCGCGACTACGACTTACACGCCAGAAAAATACTTGTGCGCCTTCTTCTTAGTCACCTTCTTTCCTCAAATCCACCTTTCCTCTTCAAGACATAGCCTTCAAAACCCTCTTCAAATCCATTTATGGCATGGTTCCTTTGTTGGCTTCCTTATCTGAAATGAATTATGTGAGAACCTCTCCTAAAAACTTGGAACTTACAAGTTTTATGTCACTATGGTTACAAGTTTCCTTTATAACCTCATCCTTTAAGATGAGAAGATCCTTAACCTAGGCCTCCTTCCCAGGAGTAAGCCCCAAGTGACAAATCCCTTTAACCTGGGCCTCCTTCTCAGGAGTAAGCCCCAGTCATAGTCTCTTTAAACATTGGGCCTCCTTCTCAGGAGTAAGCCCCAATCTTAATTATTTTGATTTGGACCTCCTTCTCAGGAGTAAGTCCCTATCATAAGTTCCTTTTAATTTTAGTTTCCTTAACCTGAGCCTCCTTCTTAGGAGTAAGCCCCAAGTTAAAATTCCAAATCTCCATAAAGTATAAATACCTTTATGGACCCTGCTCTTGGGATTCTTTCCTAAGTCCTGGTCTTCATTTATGTGAGCAGTCATACATACGTAAGCCCCACATCATTTCTCATAACAGCATCTTTCGTGGCACCATCATCAAGTTTACTAATACCTCTTGTTTATCACACCGAGTATGACTCACGTGAGCTTAGAGTTTAAAAGTAATCAATACATCTCTTTTTGGGTCATTAACTATGAATAAACCCCATATTTCTTTACCCGAACTACGTGGAATTTGATCTCTACCTTAAAATTAGAGTACATAGGAATCTTTTATAAGGTTCAAGGCCATCTTTAATTAATTATTTTCCATCCCATATGACGTTAAACTATATCCTTTTTATTGAACTACGTGGGTTCTGATTCCTTTTTAACAAGGATACGTAGGTAGCCCATCTGCAGGTACGATCCCAACTCTGAAATAATCCCTATCTTTCTGAAGAACAATAAACTTCAAGTGCCCCACTGAGTGGATTTTAAACCAGTATGGTCATCATAATGACTAAGAGATTTCTATATAATGTATTGAAGGATACTATTGACTAAGGATCTCTAATTCATACGTATGATTCTCCATCAATGAAGAACCTCAAATACATATAAGAGATTCTCTAAATCACATACATTTCAATCATTGATTGCTAAATCTAAAGGAAAATTCATTTTCATACTTGGTGAATTAATAAGGATTCATGGACATAACTTAAATCTATGATAGAGTCCCGAAATAGGCAATAATTCCCCCCAGAAGGTGTGATGAGCCTGACCTCCCATCCTCTCGACCAATGCAAATTCTTAAGCCTCATCGGTCCACAACTAATGAGAACCTACCTTTGGAAAGTAGGTCCAAATAGATATAGAATCATTGGATGTTTCCGGTTCTATGAACAAACCTGTTAGAAACCAATTGGAAAGTTTGAACCTTAAACAAATAAGGTCCTCCCCATTTCCATACGAAACAACTACATTATCATAAGAGACAATAGAACACATCCCTAAGGGTTGAATAGTTTAATTGTCTTAAGAGACCATACATACATGATTCTATTATCACTTTTGAAAACATTAAACACAAGGGAAAATAATTCATAATAAAATGGTGAGCATATATTCTTAGTAAGGGAGAGTATACAAAATAAGCTATCATAGAATAAAAAAATAGTAAATAATATGGGAGAGGTAAACAATATAAATTTTTTCTATATAACTAATATCATAAAATTGTAATATATCCATGGATGAAATAAAAAAAACAATAACTAGTTCCATAATGATAAAATTAATAATGTTAGACATCAAAATCTTATCGATAAGGCATCATGCCAAGACCTCATACATAAATAGGTAGAGAATATGTCAAATACTCAAACTAGTTTGTTTAGTGAGACCCACTAATGAATCCAGGGGATGTAATGGGCCCTTACTATCACTTAATAAGTCCAATTAATTCATCATATGAAAGAAATTAATAACAATTCAATACATAATAAACATAAAAATTCATTTTGAAAAACTATCATACAAAATGTTAATATTTTTACCAGTCAATAATTAGAACAACATGATCATAAAACATATAGAATAATATGGTGGATAGTATTATTAGAGTATATCAACAATAAATTATTAGATTCATCAAAGGATGTTAACATAGATGAAAATACTTTTCAAATAATATTTGAACCTTCCTTTGAAAAAGTGAGAAAATTATCCTCTTTTTTGATAACATATTAAATATGAATTTCCAAAATATTGAGAAAATTACTTTCTTTAAAAATAATCATGGAAAATTGCAATGGATTCTTTAAATTATAGAATGGTTATGACATTAGGAAAATCAATTTATACGGTAAACGTTAAAACACATATTTTTTTCATAGTTTTGGTAAAAAGTTAGAAGTACATAATTCAGAAAATAATAAGAATATTACTTTTATTTTTTTTAAAATAAAGTAAAATATGGTTGAAAATGAATTTAAATATTAATTTGTCAATATAAAAGATTTTTTTTTTTAAAAAACATGGATATGAAAGAAATATTTCATCGATCATTGAAGAAATATGCTCAATGTTTCTAAAAATAACATTTTCTTGGTTGTATTAAGTACCAAAGAGAGGAAAATGTAAGGAAAACATGAAAAAACATAGATAAACATATAAGAATAAAATATGTGGATTTTAAAATAGTAAGATCTTATAATTTCCATCAATGGATATTTAAACACAAAAAATCATGAATAAAAATGAGATTATGGAATAAACCCCTACCTTGGATTTTTGCTTGGTTAGGCACATTAAAAACTCATGTATAATAAACTTATATTGATTATTTAATTTATTAAGAACCTTTTATTGGTTTATTCCTATTATTTAATTCTATCCCGACAACTTGGTTATAACAATCATTTTTAAATAACATTATTTATATAGTATATCACAATTCATTTAAGCTCAATGTTGCATATATCACATGCTGTTGTATATAGTATTTACAAACTAAAATATTGGGGGTGTTACATTCCCCCCTCACATAAATCTAATCCTCACAATTTTAATTTATTTTAATCATATCATGAAATTTTAATAGATTTTATCACGAATTTTAATTTATTGGTTAAAACTATGAAACTTATTATTTTATAAATAAATAACATGTTTAACCTTATTAAAAATACACATGTGAATGTGTTTATAAAAAAGTACCATAATAATTAATTAATGATTACCAAACACATCTTTATATATTTATATTTTATTTATTGAGTTTGAAAAATTGTAAAAAAATATACTTACTTGATTCCTTTTAACTTTCTAAGTTAATTTTATTTTTTTTATTGATTATTTTTATCTTTTTTCACTTTTGATTCTAATGATTAACGACTAAGAGGATTTTCTCATGACATAAGCATGAAAAGAAACCTTTAATAGATCATAAGATATATAAAATAATGAAATGTTATTTAACCTTTCTAAAGATCATTAGAACAAGTTAAGATAATATTCAGTATGAATAACCTTATTATTAATAGGTAATATATTAATTCCTAAAATATCAATAAAAATATACATAGAAGTGATAAAATACTTTAACTATTAAATTAAAACACCATTAGTTCAATTTAGATTATTTTATTCTTCGTCTAGAAATTCCTAAAACTTTAAAACTAATTAAACCCAAAAAATAGGATTATTTAAAATTAAAACATAAGTATAACAACCATGTTTTCAATTAGAGAATAACTGTTCATCTTAACAAAAATCACTTGATATATTCATAATAATAATATTCCAAACAGGTGTCTTGATTGAAAATTATTTCCTTAGAGTTTCAATGAATGATTATATATCTATGAAAAATATAAAAGAGTACATAAATCTGAAATTGAATAAATATTGAGTTTGTGATCGAATTACTTTCTATCACAACTTACCAAATTTCAAATTTTACTGTAGTAATTTTATAAGCTTGGACTTTCTCCCTTAGACTTTTCTAAGGTAAATTCACTTTTAGATTATGGTATTTAATTTCATAGTTCCCCATACCCTTATAATTGAAACACTAGACATTATAATGTTCTTTATTTCCCTTATATTTATACACCTGATGGTCTTTCTCTCAAAACTTGAAGAAAATTCCCATTACCTTAAAGAAAGTACCATGGTGTTTCTTTCCAAAATTATCATATATGGGAAGTTATATCATTTTCTTATTTTAATTTGGATTATTTATTTTTCCTTGGTTCTCAATCATATTCTTTTTCTATTGATTTACTTTGAAAATATATGGATTGGATAATTCTTTCTCTGTCCTGATAAAACTTGATACCATATCATCATATAATGAAAATGTTTGAGTGACTATCACTATTTATAGGGTAGGCTTAATCCCAATAAATAAAAATTTCTAGATTGTGTACGTATTCGATTAGATGCCTTGATAATCTTGTAAAGGTTTCCTTATACTCTGAAACATTTTCATCCTTATATCTTAAATTAAGGAATTTATTTTCCCTATTATATTGTTTCTCTTGAGGAAAATATTTATCAAAGACTATTACCTTAAAAATATTCCATTCTATTTGCTCAATATCCTCCTACTAATTTGAATTTATAATTTATGACCACCAATTACTAACATATTCCTCTAAACAATACATTTCTAGAATAACCTTATCCCTTTTATTACTTCTCAAAGGAAGAAGTGTTTTACAAGGGACTTTATCTACTATTAATCTATTAATGTATTAGTAGTTCTATTAAAGGGAAAAGGTTTCTTCCACATGATGCGGCCCATCATTTAATAATTTTATCAGTCAATTGGTTGTTCTATATGAGAAATTTTATTGGTCATAACCCAAGTCAACTATCCCAATATAGTCAATATCCACTCATCTCTAAAAACAACCGTGTTGACTTGATTATAAGGAAAATCACTGAATTGATTATGGGTTTTGAAACGTTTTCTATTCCCTATATTAGTATCCATTTCTAAACAATGGAATACAATAGATTAGCTCATAACATTATGAATCATAACGTAAAATTCAAAATCTGCTGCAATACCCAACATAAATTGAAAATTTATGTTTAGGAAATATTATAATTATGAGATTAGTGTATTTAGGAATATATTAAAATAATAAAAAAATATTCAAATCATTCATAATGGTTCATAAATATAATATTTATTAACTAATGAATATTCTCTGAGTCTTTCTAGCCAGGTGTGTAGTCTTAGGTGCACTCATCGTGCACTGAGTAAAGAAAAAGTTGATACACAACCATCATTTTCAAGATGTTTAACCTTAGGTGCATATGTGACAAAACCAAATTCACATACCGATATCTATAAAAGGATTTATATAATACCTAAATATTTTAAAATAAGCACATTGTGTTTGATAACATATATGACACATAACATTGAGTTTGAACGACTTTAAAAATATATTATATATGACCATTATAAACTAGCCATTAAATTGAATAGTATGAATAAGAAATACTAAATTATGAAAAATATATGGTTTACACACATATTAAATAAATTAAATAAATATAAATTTATTATAAATTAAAATAAAATTTATTTAAAAGTAAATGAAATGTTTTTTTGAAAAATTGTATTATGCACACAATGTGTTTTTATATTAATAAATTAAATAAATAACTATTAGTGAATGATTTTAATGAAATTTATATATTATATATTCAATAAAATTTTTAATTATTCATATATTATTTTATTTAGGAATTAGATATGAATAAACACAGTTTTATGCTTAAAAACTGTATTTTTATAAAAAAAGGTTTTGTCCTATTTTGTGCACTTATTTTAAAATTAATTTTTACCACTTTTAAAAAATTTATTTTTAAAATTAAATTAAATTTTAAAATCGTAATTTAATAATTATAATTGAGTGAATTTTTGATAATTTTTTCAAAAGGTTAATTTTTCAATGAATAGTGAAAAAATATCATTTTTCATTGAAAACTAGATTTTATTTTAAAGTATTTTAAAAGATAATTTTGGTTTTAAAATGTTTTATAATTAAAATTAGTTTAATTAAACTATAATTAATCCAATTTAGTTCATTTGAATCAATTTTAAGTTGTTTTTTGATATAAAAACTTTTTATACTTAAGAAAACCTTTCCTTTAGAAAATAGTTTTTTCGCTGTGCTTATGAGTTTAATTTTAAATTAAATCAAATTCCATAATTTTAATTAAAAAAATATTACTTATTTTTAATCAGAATAATTAAAATCATGAAATTAGGTTATTTTTTTTCATAATTAAAAGTACAAATAGTAAAAATTAATTACCATGGTTAAGGTTAAAATGAGTTTACTGGGGGTTAAACTAAAAATATAATGGTTAAAATGACCTATAAAATTGTAAAATTTATATTATATGGAAATATTTATAACTTATATCATCTAATTTTTGAGAATATCCTATTTTGAATCCATTTTTGGTGCGTCAATCACATGTATAAATTATTCTTTTCAAAAATTCCAAGTGTGTCATCTCCCCCACTTATAAAAGGACACCCTTATCCTCTCCTATACACACTTTAAGATCCATTATATTTGGAAAATAAATACTCAAATACCTTATTTAAATACATTCACATGACTTATACTCCCTTGTTTTGTCATAAAACCATTCTTGGAATGCTTTATGTGTAAACCTAAAGAGGTTCTTCGAAGAGGAGGTATTGTTCTTAACCACGCATCTTCATTTTATTTATTCTTATACCTCCTTAAAATATTCTAAACATATAATTAAAAAAATTAAAACATTATCTTAAATACACTGGTATTTTATTATGTTAACTTCATATCCTATATCTATCTCCTCCTCCATTAAATGGGAAACAAAACAGTCAATCGTGTATACAGTGGACTGCCCCTCACAAACCAATGTAATTTTATTTTCATTTTTGACTCACAAATATGGATGTAATGATGTATTTAATTTATATATATGATATTTATGACATGATTATACTTATTAAATAATAATATCACATCTACCTTCTTACCTTCCAATCCATTGGAAAATGATAACGTCGCTCGTGTGTACATGTGGATTACTGCCCACATAGTGATGTGATTAATTTTTCATTTTATTTTGAAATGAATTGTAATAAGGATATATTTAATGAATATATATGATATAATAATTATTATATAAAGGTTAAATATTGTTTACCTTTATTTTATTCTATTTATTAAAAAAATTTAATCAACGTTCATGCTTACGTTTGACCTACCGTCTCCATGAAATGTGTAATTTATTTTTCTATATAAATTTTATGTATTACTATAAATACATAAAAAATGAATATATATGACATTTATATCAGGATTAAAATTCTATATAAGATGGAATCATGATTAATGTACAAGGACCAAAACTAATGAACCAAATCATACATGAAAAATAGAGCATTTATCACTTGAAATAGTATTTTTAATGAACAATTGTTAATAAAAGGATGATAAAAAGTTATAAGAAAATAATTTATATTATTATATATATGATTATTTTTCTATAATATATGTATAATAAATCTATATTTATTATACATGAGGTTCAAACATGTATGAAGGAAATCGTACCCGAGGTAAGGGTTTCTTGTCTCACTTTTACTTTCGTGAGACATATGCCATTTTCAACAATTATTTCTTTGTGTGGTGTATATACTACCACATTGATATGTAATATCATGAAACTATTTATCTTAATGTAATTTAAAGTTTTATTTGAAGTTATAGGGGCTATTATTCAAATGTTAGTAAAGCGGTAAGTGTTTATTTTACAATCTCATTATTATTAGAGATTTCTTATATTCAAGTCTTCACTGGGGGATTTTTTTTGATATTTATATATTAAACCGAATATATTTTATTCCCACATATTTATTTATAAAAATTAAACGTTTTAATTTCAATTTATTTTCTTTAAGAACTCAAGAGATAAGAAGAATATTTTTAAGGAAAATCGAATTCATTTATCTCTTAGGTAGAAATCTTTTCTCTTCCATATCCATGTTTTTTAAAAATGTTTTAAAAATATTTTTAATAATATCCTATTATTTTAAAATGCATATTTACTCATGTTTTAATTTTAAAAAAATGGTTTAAAAGGAAACTTCCTGTCTTTTTTGTTGAACATGTTTTTTTACTAAAAATTTGAAAGGAATATTTGTTTTAACATACCCGACATGAATATAATTTATATCCATGATGAACAATAATTTATTTGTAGCCTCCTTTAAAATTTTACATTTTTATTTTCAAATATTCTTTTTCCTAATATTGTAGAAATTTTTAGTTTTTAAAAGTGATTTTCAAATTGAAAAGGGTATTTTAATCAATAATGTTTTAATGATTTTTTTGTGGAATTTATATTAATCAATGATAATAACCCTTAATTTACTTATTATAAAATAGAGATATGTAGTAATGATACCATAATTATTTTTCAGAGGATGGTTTATGATTAGTTTGACTGGGGATGTATTATTTTGATACCATTTTCTATATTACTCTGTGTAGTTTATGATTATGTTTAATGATTGACAGAATTATTAACATTTCATATGCCAAATTTTCAATAAAAATATTTACATTGATTATGTTTCTACCCTTACATATGATGAATTAATTGGACTTAGTATGCGATGAGAGAGGCATGGTATATCTCCTAGATGCATCAATAGGTCTCATGAGAAAATCTGGGTTGAGTATTTGGTTGAGGCCTTACCCATTTATGTAATAAGTATTGGAAAAAGGCCTTGGAAGTATGGTTATAATGCCCGAAATTATGAATTCACTCATTATGAGATTATTTATTGATGACTATGTGATTATTTGAATAGTTATGATATCCATGGATAAGTTTTAAGTTTATATGATTAGTTATAGGGAATTATTTGATCATTAATTATTCCTTTAATATTATTCTATATGATCAAGTTATTGATTAACTGGCATGTGTTTCTAGTTATTTAATTTTCGATATTGATTATTAATTATTTATTTATGATATCTTATGCTATACACATACCCATCCTGAGAATCTAATATCACCCCTTTATCATGTTTCTTTCCCTAGGATTCTAGAAAGTGGTTTATGTTTGATATGTAGAGATATAATAAAGAGAATAATAGTGTTCTCAAAGGAATTACTCTGTTGTATTTTAGGTTTTCAAATTTAATGTGAGTTTTAAGTATGTATTTTTTTCCCAATACTGTTAAACTATTTAATCCATTATAATTCAATCACTTTTATCTAGCACCAATATAATAAAGTAACCACTGAATCTAGGCTACTAGGTTTAGGGTATTTACATTTGGTATCAAAGAAATTTTGGTATAAAATTTTGGAACTAGATTTAGGGAAACAATATTAGGGAATATATCTCTATGAATGAATTTTAGGATATGTATAAGTATAGGATAACATCCTAATGTTTTTTTAATGTAAATATTGTGTGTATTTCTTAAAAATACATCCCTATCTATATACTATGAGTGGATGTAGCTCTATAGCAGTTGTACCTAGGGGTAATAAATCTTAAAATGTTTCATTTGGATTTGAATCAGTTGTAACATGGTGCACCACAAAAATCCTTTCTATAAACCTGGTTTGAAACTCCCATGGGACATTCTTGGGTTAATTAACATTTTCTTTACAATGAATTATGAAAGATTTGAATCGATGATTAAAATGAATGACCAAGGTTAAACCTAAGGTGTATTGGATTTAAAATAATGTGTCATAATTTAGAAATCCTATAAATGATTATATGGTTTCCCACTAGGATTATTGTTTCTTATACTATGTTTTTTGGTTTTAGTCTATGGATAGAACCGGGAGGAATCATGTAAACACTAACTGTGATGTAAAATGAAAAGATTATGAGAAACCAAATTGGATGATGATTGGAGATAAAGATATTGTGATCATGATTAATCATTTAACATGATATATGATTAAATACATGTACCTTAACTAACTCTCGGACTCACTAAAGAAGAAAATTATGGAGTATTCTAAGAGATCTAGTGGTGGAGACCCTGGGGGAAAGAATTCTCAATTTTCTTCATTTCAGAAAAGTAGAAAGAGTAACCTAGGGGGAATGTATTAAAGAAACCTAAAAATGTTTTATGTGTGGAAAATAAGTGTATAGAACTACTAATTTCAAAGAAAAATTGAAGTGTTTAATGGATAGAAATAAATTTAATCCTAAATACCCCTTTGAGGTTTTATGTGATGGAAGTCCAAAATAATTAAGATTATTTTGGGATAAATTTATGGTAATATAAACATTGGGATTAGTATGGGTTTTAATTAAAAATTTATTTGAGGAATAATTTCTTTAAATTTTGTGGAAATAAGTTTAAAAGTATTGATAACCTTAGGGTTAATATGATCATTGATGTTAAGGTAATAATATTCAATTAAGATTATTTGATGTTTTCAAAAAAATATGTTGTATAGAAAACCTTAGTGTTTAAAAAGTGATTTAATGATTAATTTTATTTTTAATTATGTTTATCATTTTTTTGGGAATGTTATAAGAATTATATTAATATTTTTTTTATAACAAGGAAAAATTGTATTCCGGGTGGAAACCTGTCCCATTTGGAAAGGCTATGGGGATTGAACCCACAACCGAAGAGAAATAAGGGTGAAATGCCTACCACTAACCTAGGTGATGTACTGGTTAATATGAAATTATTTTTACTCAAATGGTTTGATGAATAAATATTAATTTTATCAAATATTTTTGAATTTTTATGATTTTTAGGTGATTAATTATATTTCAGGATATGTTTTATTGGTTTGAGATATATATAACCATTAGTTTTAAAATAAAGGATTATTTGAGAAGAATATTCTTATTTATTTTTAGGTATAAGATGAATGGTATGAGATAACATTTGAGGTAAAATAATTATTTAATGTTGAGGTTATTGAGGTTAATTGGTATGCAAGGTTATTTATTTATGGAGTGATTTATGTCAAACCTTTGGTTTTATTAATGAAGTTTGGAGATTAATGTATTATTTCTTCATATGAAGTTTATTCAATTTGGGTATTATCATACATTTTTTGAACCATTTTGGTTTTCTTAAATACAGGATGAATATCTTATTATTATTTTTTAGATAATATGATCCCTTAAAATTTAATTTTAGTAATTTAGGTATAAAAAAATCATCATGGATATTCAATTATTATAGGAAGAAATATAATGTAAATTGATCAAAGCACAAAAAAGGATGAAACTATGTTTATTAAATAAAAATATATCAATTAAGTATATTTTTTGGTGTTATCTATCTTGATAGTAAAATAATCCCTCAAATTTAGGAAAAGGATATTTAGATAAAAATGTTACACCTTTACCTTCATTTCTAATGAATCAATGATAATTTTCACACCTCATCAGTTTATGGTTTTGTGATCATTAATTTTCTCTTGATAATTCAATTTCTTATGATCAATGATCCCTACCAATCTCTATAATTATTTATTATTTTCTTCTATGTCCATATTTTTAAGTCACATAAATGTTATCATATTTGGAGACATATTTTTGTGTTATTCTAGATGACCTTTGTATTTCCCTTTCCTTATTTTCAAGAGGAAGCTTTATTAACCCTTTTTAAGATGTGGGTTTTCAATAAATGTATTTTCAAATACCAAACCCTTGATTTATGAGTGCAAATTCAAATTGTGAGGACAAAACTTATTAAAGGTGGGGAGAATGTAACATCCTGAGATTTTAAAATAAGAACAGTGTGTTTAATAGCATATACGACATGAAATATTGAGAATGAACGACCCACAATATATATATATGACCATTATAACCTAATCATTAAATTAGAGAGTATGAATATAACTTATTAAATTATAAAAAACAGATGGTTTAAGCATGTGTTAAATAAATTCATGTAATATAAATTGATTTTAAATGAAAATAAAAATCATTTGAATGTAAAAGAAATGTTTTTATAAAAAATGGGTTTTATGCGTTCAATGTGTCTTTATCTTAATAAATTAAAAATAATCTGTGACAACCTGAACTGGGTGCCACTCAAGAGTGCCTCAATCCGGTGTGCTACATAGCCTCAAGAATGCCTCCATATATGCCAAAGGCTTTCGACTAACATCGAGGACCTAAGGTGCGTCTATAGGTAGAATATTCCCTAATGTAAGAGTAGATCACAACTGATAAGTAATAATAAATAAATTAGGTAAATCATATGAAAACTAATGGAACAGTGGAAACAGACACCATAATGATAGAACCCGTAACCTACCTTAGTAGAAGCATGTTGGAAATAGAAAAGATAGTGTAATATTAATAAACATCCAATCATTGAATAATAATAAAATCAGTAAACTATATCATATATAATAGATGATGATGTCATGTATCTACAAAATAGGGAAAACATATATACATGGAAGTAGGAAGTCAATACAACACATGATATACAAAAGGTACAAAAAGGAGGAAATCTATCCAAAAATCTCGAGATACAGCCTAGTAATCTGTTACCAAGCTCTCATCCTACGTCATTCAAGAAGTCATGCATCCGTAAGAGTATGTTTCCCCTGAAATAAACCTGTAAGCATATAGTATTCCTGGGTACCATCAGCGACCCTAATAGGGTGTGAGATAAACTCAACAGGACACCACCAATGACATCTATAAATATCTAGTCTGTGTATATAACATGGAAGTGTGCAGATATAATAATTAATATCATTAATAAAAACTGTAAATGGTTCATCTCTAGTTCTTGAAAGGAAACCAGGATGACACTACTTACTTTAGACCGTGCTGGAATATCTATGAATAAGTATCAAGGGACACAATACCCAATATCACATTAATAGGGATGCCATTCCAAATATCATAGCATATGACCACCATGACTAGTATTATAGTAGTAAGGGACACTATTCCCAGTATCACAGAATAAGGGCTCCATGCCTAGTATCACAAGAATAGGGAACACCATGACCAGTTTCACAGTAAGGATCACATTCCCATATATAGCACAATGATCACCATGCCTGTTCACATATATAAAGGGTCTTGATTCCCATATCACATATATAAATGAACTCCATGACCGTATCACATTTATAATGGGTCACCATGCTTATATCATGATAATAAAAGGAATGCCATTCTTGTATCATAACAATAGAATAAGGGACACCATGCCCATATATATATATATATATATATATAATTTTCATAACTCCCATCATGACCATTTATCATATTTAACAGGGGTCTCCATTCCTATTATAATTCACAATTAATTAATAGTAAACTAGTCATTATAGCCATTTACATTATATTATAACAAGGGAATAACCATTGTTCCATTTTATTAGGTAATGTGGGATTACCACTCACCACTATTCAATTCAATTCATTATAATTTTCTCACATTGGATTCATGTCAAAACCATTTATAAGATGGTTTGTCCATTTAGGAATTTAATAATATCAATTCAATTCCATGGGAACACATAGAATGGTGGAAATAGATGATAGGACATAACCCAACATGAATAAGGGATCACTAGAAAAATTCTATGAAGGATGTTGAATTTAAAATGACTTATGTATATTTTAGGGTAATGCTCAAAGAATCCTACTTATGGAACAATGAAATATATTATAAAGCATCAACACTTGAGGGATAATTAGTAGACCACCTACCTCAAGCTGTTAGTAATCTCCTCATCCACTATCATTCCTTCATTTGGCCTTGATTGATAGAAAATAGAAGAACAAACAAACTCCCTATAAATAGGGAATATGATCTCACACCAAAATAGCATATCCAATATAAAGAATAATGTAGAAATGATCCTAAGGATTAGATATATTATCAATAGTAATCCAATGATTCAATTGACATTTGTAATGAAATCTTGATCATAGTTCTATCAATGAACCTATAAAGAGGCCATGGGAGGAGATCCAACTTGAATAAGAGAGATCATTCTGTCTAAGGGAAGATAAATGAGAGGGAGGGTAAGTTAATTATATTTTAGGGGAAAAATTTTAAAATCACACAAAATATATGGGTTGCATAGTTTGGCCACATGGTTGGATAAACTGTGCACCAACCATGTAGCTCCCACTATCTAAGGATGGACCCCAAACAGTTTCATACACACAGTTTGACTAACCTTTCACAAACCATGATGCACCCTATGCTATATTTTCCTAAGATATTCACATGATCATGTGTCACAGGGATCATGGTTAGGTAAAACTGTGCACCCTGCTTTCCCCACAAGAAAGCCCCACATAGTTAGGGGTAACTGTGTTACCTACCCCACGTGGTTTCTCCTAACAATGCAGCCTATATAATTTTTTAAAGAGTGGGGATTCAGGATCTAAAAAAGACCTAGACACCTCCAATTTATCTGTGATCTCATTAGGCATCCATATTAAGTCCAAAGTAAAGAGTTAAACCAAAATATAAAGGATATGTACCACAATAAAGACCCATGATCTTACAATCTCCCCATATTAAAGGAAATCATACCCAAGTTCACCTTACAAGGGTGGTAGAATGATATCTGAGAATAAATATGATCACTAAAAATATAAGCTAGACTCCCTCTTCCATGTCTCATCCTTTACTCGGACAAGATTCCATAGCACCCATACTAAAGGGATAGAATGGACTTAGATATCCTTCATTATTTGGTCAATGATACGTATAGGATACTACTCAAAAGAAGCATCATCATTTAACTCCACATCCTTAGGATCAAAAGTATGATATGGGTTGGCATGACAATGGTGAAGATATAAAATGTGGAAGACGTCGTGTATGGCATGGTACCTCTGAGGTAATAATAACCGATAGGCTACCAGCCCGACTCTCTCCAAAATCTCAAACGGTCTGACAATGAATAGTGAAAAAATACCTTGACTATGTATTTATCTATTCCCAATCCTAGGTGATACCGATAAGAAAACATGAACCCCAACCTTTAACTCTAGAGTTCATTGATAATGATTGTCATAAGATTTCTATATGAAGTAATATGTATAAATATACTTATTGATCATTTGAACTTACTCCAAAGTCTCCTGAAAAAGTTAAAGACCCAACAATGCTACCTCTCCTACCTTTGACTAGCACAGGAGTGAACGACACGACCTACCGTACAGGGCCTCATAGGGATCCATCTAAATTGTTTATTGATAACTTTAATTTTAGGAGAACATGATTAGATGGATATTATTCTTCTAAGAACTACCGAAATCAAGGATGCATACTCAGAGCATGTCCTATAACACCTATATTGTTCATTCCGACTGACCATCGGTCTGAGGGTGAAAGGTTGTTCTAAAAATCACCTACGTACCCATTACCTTCTATAACCCCTATTAGAACCTTGATGTGAAATGACCATACCAATCTGAAATGATAGTACGAGGTACCTCATGTAGCTGTATGATCTCAAAGATGTATAGTATTCCCATATTATCAACTGAGAAAGTATCCTAGATAGGATGGAAGTGGGTTACTTTAGTTACTTGATCCATGACTACCCAAACTACGTCACTACCTCAAGGAGACCTCAGTAATTTGATGAAAAAATCCATTTCAATATCTTCCCATTTCCATTCTAGGACTGGTAATGGTTGTAGAAAACCTATAGGTCACTGGTGCTCTACCTTCACCTACTAATAGGTGGAACACCTAGTGATAAAACCTGCTATCTAACACTTCATCCCTAGACACCAATACTTTAAGAACATATCATGATACATATTGGAGATACCTAGGTGAACTGCCCACTAGGAAGAATGTGACCCATGCATCAAATCCTTTCTCATATCTGTGGGAACCCAGATATTCTCATGTATACACATGATGTCGTTATCATTGATAGTCCAATCCAAAGGTGGGTTCTCACCAGAAATAATCTCTCATAGGACCAAATCCTCAAGATATGAAAACTACATAATCTTTAACTTCTCAAAAAGTTAATAGGTGATTAATAGTGATGTAAGTATAAACTACCCATTATGATCCTATACCTCTATGTACATCTCAGAAAAAAGATCCATAAGCTTCCAAACTCTATTAGCCTCCTGAACCACCTATGTTTGAGTGCTCCTACTCAGAGCATCGGTAATATCATTTCCCTTCCCAAGTGTATAGGCTAGCTCAAAGTCAAAGAGTTATAAATATTCAACCCATATTCACTAACTAATATTCAAGTCGCACTATGTAAAATCATACCTGAGGATTTTTTGTTCTGTAAACACCACAAAATGATATCCCATTAGGTAATTCCTTCAACAACATATGGTGTGTACAACAACTGCTAACTCAAGATCATGCATCGATTAATTCTACTCATGAGGCCTTATCTTCCATGGCCCATACACAATGACTCTATCTTCCTGTATTATAACTGATCTTATCCCAATACCTGATGCATAAAAATAGACTATATATCTTCTTCCTGAATCTGTAAGAATCAAGATCTATGCTAAAATTAATCTTCCTTTCTTCTCCTAAAAGGTTGTTTCACTGAATTCAAACCATATAAACTCCACACCCTTCTTATTCATGCCCATAATATGTGATTCTAACCATGAGAAGTCTTGTATAAAATGTATGTAGTAACCATCTTACCCCAAGAAATTCCATTTGTCAAAGACATTCTTGGGATGCTCCTAGGTGACTATAGGTCCCACCTTTTCTGGGTCAACTAAAACTCATGCGTCTGAGATTATATGACCTAGCAAGTGAACCTGGTCAATCTAGAAATGACATTTTCTAATCTTAGCATACAACTAGTGCCCTATAAGTCTATTTATAATGTTATCGAGATGAGTTTCATGGTCTCTTTGAGTATGGGAATACACCAATATTTCATCTATAATGACCACCACAAAAGAATCTAGATAAGGATGAAAATACCTAGTCATAAAATCCATGAAAATGGTAGGTGTGTTTATAGGACTGAACATCATAACTAGATACTCATATAAGGTGTAATGACTACAAAAATTGATATGTGGAATATCTGAAGACCTGAGTTGAACCTAACGATATACCAATCTTAGGTCACTCTTCGAGAATACCCTCACCCCTATAAGCTAGTTTAAGAGATATTCTATACGAGGTAAGGGATACCAATTTTTCATAGATAGATGATTCAATTTCTGATAATCCATGTAAATCCTGACAGTTCCATTCAACTTCTTAGCGAAAAGGACTGGTGAACCCTAGGGAGAATTACTAGGCCGAATAAAACCTCTGGCCTCTAAATCTCCTTGCCACCACTTGATCTAATTTAACTCAGTAGTAATCATCCTATAAGGTGGACTGAATACTGGTGTATATACATTAACTATATCAATAGAAAAATATACCTCTATCTTAAGAGGTAGTCCAGAAAAGTCATTGGGGAATACATAATTGAACCGATTAACTACAGGAGGGAAGTCATCTTGATTTAA